>JBBGZY010002039.1:1527500-2181861 GCA_037952925.1 Lithobates clamitans | reverse complement strand
GCTAAAACTACAAGTTAATATAGTGAGACCTCTGCACAGTGTTCAGCTAAAACTACAAGTTAGTGTAGTGAGACCTCTGCACAGTGTTCAGCTAAAGCTACAAGTTAGTGTTGTGTGTCCTGCTCACAGTGTTCAGCTAAAACTACAAGTTAGTGTAGTGAGACCTCTGCACAGTGTTTAGCTAAAGCTACAAGTTAGTGTAGTGCGACCTCTGCACAGTGTTCAGCTAAAGCTACAAGTTAGTGTAGTGAGACCTCTGCACAGTGTTCAGCTAAAGCTACAAGTTAGTGTAGTGCATCCTGCTCACAGTGTTCAGCTAAAACTACAAGTTAGTGTAGTGAGACCTCTGCACAGTGTTCAGCTAAAGCTACAAGTTAGTGTAGTGCGTCCTGCTCACAGTGTTCAGCTAAAACTACAAGTTAGTGTAGTGCGACCTCTCCACAGTGTTCAGCTAAAGCTACAAGTTAGTTTAGTGCGACCTCTGCACAGTGTTCAGCTAAAGCTACAAGTTAGTTTAGTGTGACCTCTGCACAGTGTTCAGCTAAAACTACAAGTTAGTGTAGTGAGACCTCTGCACAGTGTTCAGCTAAAGCTACAAGTTAGTGCACTGAGACCTCTGCACAGTGTTTAGCTAAAGCTACAAGTTAGTGTAGTGGGTCCTGCTCACAGTGTTCAGCTAAAACTACAAGTTAGTGTAGTGCAACCTCTGCACAGTGTTCAGCTAAAGCTACAAGTTAGTGTAGTGCGTCCTGCTCACAGTGTTCAGCTAAAACTACGAGTTAGTGTAGTGAGACCTCTGCACAGTGTTCAGCTAAAGCTACAAGTTAGTGTAGTGCGTCCTGCTCACAGTGTTCAGCTAAAACTACAAGTTAGTGTAGTGCGACCTCTGCACAGTGTTCAGCTAAAACTACAAGTTAATATAGTGAGACCTCTGCACAGTGTTCAGCTAAAACTACAAGTTAGTGTAGTGAGACCTCTGCACAGTGTTCAGCTAAAGCTACAAGTTAGTGTCGTGTGTCCTGCTCACAGTGTTCAGCTAAAACTACAAGTTAGTGTAGTGAGACCTCTGCACAGTGTTTAGCTAAAGCTACAAGTTAGTGTAGTGCGACCTCTGCACAGTGTTCAGCTAAAGCTACAAGTTAGTGTAGTGAGACCTCTGCACAGTGTTCAGCTAAAGCTACAAGTTAGTGTAGTGTGTCCTGCTCACAGTGTTCAGCTAAAACTACAAGTTAGTGTAGTGAGACCTCTGCATAGTGTTCAGCTAAAGCTACAAGTTAGTGTAGTGCGTCCTGCTCACAGTGTTCAGCTAAAACTACAAGTTAGTGTAGTGCGACCTCTCCACAGTGTTCAGCTAAAGCTACAAGTTAGTGTAGTGAGACCTCTGCACAGTGTTCAGCTAAAGCTACAAGTTAGTGTAGTGTGTCCTGCTCACAGTGTTCAGCTAAAACTACAAGTTAGTGTAGTGAGACCTCTGCACAGTGTTCAGCTAAAGCTACAAGTTAGTGTAGTGCGTCCTGCTCACAGTGTTCAGCTAAAACTACAAGTTAGTGTAGTGCGACCTCTGCACAGTGTTCAGCTAAAACTACAAGTTAATGTAGTGAGACCTCTGCACAGTGTTCAGCTAAAGCTACAAGTTAGTGTAGTGCGTCCTGCTCACAGTGTTCAGCTAAAACTACAAGTTAGTGTAGTGCGACCTCTCCACAGTGTTCAGCTAAAGCTACAAGTTAGTTTAGTGCGACCTCTGCACAGTGTTCAGCTAAAACTACAAGTTAGTGTAGTGAGACCTTTGCACATTGTTTAGCTAAAGCTACAAGTTAGTGCACTGAGACCTCTGCACAGTGTTTAGCTAAAGCTACAAGTTAGTGTAGTGCGTCCTGCTCACAGTGTTCAGCTAAAACTACAAGTTAGTGTAGTGCAACCTCTGCACAGTGTTCAGCTAAAGCTACAAGTTAGTGTAGTGCGTCCTGCTCACAGTGTTCAGCTAAAACTACGAGTTAGTGTAGTGAGACCTCTGCAAAGTGTTCAGCTAAAGCTACAAGTTAGTGTAGTGCGTCCTGCTCACAGTGTTCAGCTAAAACTACAAGTTAGTGTAGTGCGACCTCTGCACAGTGTTCAGCTAAAACTACAAGTTAATATAGTGAGACCTCTGCACAGTGTTCAGCTAAAACTACAAGTTAGTGTAGTGAGACCTCTGCACAGTGTTCAGCTAAAGCTACAAGTTAGTGTCGTGTGTCCTGCTCACAGTGTTCAGCTAAAACTACAAGTTAGTGTAGTGAGACCTCTGCACAGTGTTTAGCTAAAGCTACAAGTTAGTGTAGTGCGACCTCTGCACAGTGTTCAGCTAAAGCTACAAGTTAGTGTAGTGAGACCTCTGCACAGTGTTCAGCTAAAGCTACAAGTTAGTGTAGTGCATCCTGCTCACAGTGTTCAGCTAAAACTACAAGTTAGTGTAGTGAGACCTCTGCACAGTGTTCAGCTAAAGCTACAAGTTAGTGTAGTGCGTCCTGCTCACAGTGTTCAGCTAAAACTACAAGTTAGTGTAGTGCGACCTCTCCACAGTGTTCAGCTAAAGCTACAAGTTAGTTTAGTGCGACCTCTGCACAGTGTTCAGCTAAAGCTACAAGTTAGTTTAGTGTGACCTCTGCACAGTGTTCAGCTAAAACTACAAGTTAGTGTAGTGAGACCTCTGCACAGTGTTCAGCTAAAGCTACAAGTTAGTGCACTGAGACCTCTGCACAGTGTTTAGCTAAAGCTACAAGTTAGTGTAGTGGGTCCTGCTCACAGTGTTCAGCTAAAACTACAAGTTAGTGTAGTGCAACCTCTGCACAGTGTTCAGCTAAAGCTACAAGTTAGTGTAGTGCGTCCTGCTCACAGTGTTCAGCTAAAACTACGAGTTAGTGTAGTGAGACCTCTGCACAGTGTTCAGCTAAAGCTACAAGTTAGTGTAGTGCGTCCTGCTCACAGTGTTCAGCTAAAACTACAAGTTAGTGTAGTGCGACCTCTGCACAGTGTTCAGCTAAAACTACAAGTTAATATAGTGAGACCTCTGCACAGTGTTCAGCTAAAACTACAAGTTAGTGTAGTGAGACCTCTGCACAGTGTTCAGCTAAAGCTACAAGTTAGTGTCGTGTGTCCTGCTCACAGTGTTCAGCTAAAACTACAAGTTAGTGTAGTGAGACCTCTGCACAGTGTTTAGCTAAAGCTACAAGTTAGTGTAGTGCGACCTCTGCACAGTGTTCAGCTAAAGCTACAAGTTAGTGTAGTGAGACCTCTGCACAGTGTTCAGCTAAAGCTACAAGTTAGTGTAGTGTGTCCTGCTCACAGTGTTCAGCTAAAACTACAAGTTAGTGTAGTGAGACCTCTGCATAGTGTTCAGCTAAAGCTACAAGTTAGTGTAGTGCGTCCTGCTCACAGTGTTCAGCTAAAACTACAAGTTAGTGTAGTGCGACCTCTCCACAGTGTTCAGCTAAAGCTACAAGTTAGTGCACTGAGACCTCTGCACAGTGTTTAGCTAAAGCTACAAGTTAGTGTAGTGCGTCCTGCTCACAGTGTTCAGCTAAAACTACAAGTTAGTGTAGTGCAACCTCTGCACAGTGTTCAGCTAAAGCTACAAGTTAGTGTAGTGCGTCCTGCTCACAGTGTTCAGCTAAAACTACGAGTTAGTGTAGTGAGACCTCTGCACAGTGTTCAGCTAAAGCTACAAGTTAGTGTAGTGCGTCCTGCTCACAGTGTTCAGCTAAAACTACAAGTTAGTGTAGTGCGACCTCTGCACAGTGTTCAGCTAAAACTACAAGTTAATATAGTGAGACCTCTGCACAGTGTTCAGCTAAAACTACAAGTTAGTGTAGTGAGACCTCTGCACAGTGTTCAGCTAAAGCTACAAGTTAGTGTTGTGTGTCCTGCTCACAGTGTTCAGCTAAAACTACAAGTTAGTGTAGTGAGACCTCTGCACAGTGTTTAGCTAAAGCTACAAGTTAGTGTAGTGCGACCTCTGCACAGTGTTCAGCTAAAGCTACAAGTTAGTGTAGTGAGACCTCTGCACAGTGTTCAGCTAAAGCTACAAGTTAGTGTAGTGCATCCTGCTCACAGTGTTCAGCTAAAACTACAAGTTAGTGTAGTGAGACCTCTGCACAGTGTTCAGCTAAAGCTACAAGTTAGTGTAGTGCGTCCTGCTCACAGTGTTCAGCTAAAACTACAAGTTAGTGTAGTGCGACCTCTCCACAGTGTTCAGCTAAAGCTACAAGTTAGTTTAGTGCGACCTCTGCACAGTGTTCAGCTAAAGCTACAAGTTAGTTTAGTGTGACCTCTGCACAGTGTTCAGCTAAAACTACAAGTTAGTGTAGTGAGACCTCTGCACAGTGTTCAGCTAAAGCTACAAGTTAGTGCACTGAGACCTCTGCACAGTGTTTAGCTAAAGCTACAAGTTAGTGTAGTGGGTCCTGCTCACAGTGTTCAGCTAAAACTACAAGTTAGTGTAGTGCAACCTCTGCACAGTGTTCAGCTAAAGCTACAAGTTAGTGTAGTGCGTCCTGCTCACAGTGTTCAGCTAAAACTACGAGTTAGTGTAGTGAGACCTCTGCACAGTGTTCAGCTAAAGCTACAAGTTAGTGTAGTGCGTCCTGCTCACAGTGTTCAGCTAAAACTACAAGTTAGTGTAGTGCGACCTCTGCACAGTGTTCAGCTAAAACTACAAGTTAATATAGTGAGACCTCTGCACAGTGTTCAGCTAAAACTACAAGTTAGTGTAGTGAGACCTCTGCACAGTGTTCAGCTAAAGCTACAAGTTAGTGTCGTGTGTCCTGCTCACAGTGTTCAGCTAAAACTACAAGTTAGTGTAGTGAGACCTCTGCACAGTGTTTAGCTAAAGCTACAAGTTAGTGTAGTGCGACCTCTGCACAGTGTTCAGCTAAAGCTACAAGTTAGTGTAGTGAGACCTCTGCACAGTGTTCAGCTAAAGCTACAAGTTAGTGTAGTGTGTCCTGCTCACAGTGTTCAGCTAAAACTACAAGTTAGTGTAGTGAGACCTATGCATAGTGTTCAGCTAAAGCTACAAGTTAGTGTAGTGCGTCCTGCTCACAGTGTTCAGCTAAAACTACAAGTTAGTGTAGTGCGACCTCTCCACAGTGTTCAGCTAAAGCTACAAGTTAGTGTAGTGAGACCTCTGCACAGTGTTCAGCTAAAGCTACAAGTTAGTGTAGTGTGTCCTGCTCACAGTGTTCAGCTAAAACTACAAGTTAGTGTAGTGAGACCTCTGCACAGTGTTCAGCTAAAGCTACAAGTTAGTGTAGTGCGTCCTGCTCACAGTGTTCAGCTAAAACTACAAGTTAGTGTAGTGCGACCTCTGCACAGTGTTCAGCTAAAACTACAAGTTAATGTAGTGAGACCTCTGCACAGTGTTCAGCTAAAGCTACAAGTTAGTGTAGTGTGTCCTGCTCACAGTGTTCAGCTAAAACTACAAGTTAGTGTAGTGAGACCTCTGCATAGTGTTCAGCTAAAGCTACAAGTTAGTGTAGTGCGTCCTGCTCACAGTGTTCAGCTAAAACTACAAGTTAGTGTAGTGCGACCTCTCCACAGTGTTCAGCTAAAGCTACAAGTTAGTGTAGTGAGACCTCTGCACAGTGTTCAGCTAAAGCTACAAGTTAGTGTAGTGTGTCCTGCTCACAGTGTTCAGCTAAAACTACAAGTTAGTGTAGTGAGACCTCTGCATAGTGTTCAGCTAAAGCTACAAGTTAGTGTAGTGCGTCCTGCTCACAGTGTTCAGCTAAAACTACAAGTTAGTGTAGTGCGACCTCTCCACAGTGTTCAGCTAAAGCTACAAGTTAGTGTAGTGAGACCTCTGCACAGTGTTCAGCTAAAGCTACAAGTTAGTGTCGTGTGTCCTGCTCACAGTGTTCAGCTAAAACTACAAGTTAGTGTAGTGAGACCTCTGCACAGTGTTTAGCTAAAGCTACAAGTTAGTGTAGTGCGACCTCTGCACAGTGTTCAGCTAAAGCTACAAGTTAGTGTAGTGAGACCTCTGCACAGTGTTCAGCTAAAGCTACAAGTTAGTGTAGTGTGTCCTGCTCACAGTGTTCAGCTAAAACTACAAGTTAGTGTAGTGAGACCTCTGCATAGTGTTCAGCTAAAGCTACAAGTTAGTGTAGTGCGTCCTGCTCACAGTGTTCAGCTAAAACTACAAGTTAGTGTAGTGCGACCTCTCCACAGTGTTCAGCTAAAGCTACAAGTTAGTGTAGTGAGACCTCTGCACAGTGTTCAGCTAAAGCTACAAGTTAGTGTAGTGTGTCCTGCTCACAGTGTTCAGCTAAAACTACAAGTTAGTGTAGTGCGACCTCTCCACAGTGTTCAGCTAAAGCTACAAGTTAGTGTAGTGAGACCTCTGCACAGTGTTCAGCTAAAGCTACAAGTTAGTGTAGTGTGTCCTGCTCACAGTGTTCAGCTAAAACTACAAGTTAGTGTAGTGAGACCTCTGCATAGTGTTCAGCTAAAGCTACAAGTTAGTGTAGTGCGTCCTGCTCACAGTGTTCAGCTAAAACTACAAGTTAGTGTAGTGCGACCTCTCCACAGTGTTCAGCTAAAGCTACAAGTTAGTGTAGTGAGACCTCTGCACAGTGTTCAGCTAAAGCTACAAGTTAGTGTCGTGTGTCCTGCTCACAGTGTTCAGCTAAAACTACAAGTTAGTGTAGTGAGACCTCTGCACAGTGTTTAGCTAAAGCTACAAGTTAGTGTAGTGCGACCTCTGCACAGTGTTCAGCTAAAGCTACAAGTTAGTGTAGTGAGACCTCTGCACAGTGTTCAGCTAAAGCTACAAGTTAGTGTAGTGTGTCCTGCTCACAGTGTTCAGCTAAAACTACAAGTTAGTGTAGTGAGACCTCTGCATAGTGTTCAGCTAAAGCTACAAGTTAGTGTAGTGTGTCCTGCTCACAGTGTTCAGCTAAAACTACAAGTTAGTGTAGTGAGACCTCTGCACAGTGTTTAGCTAAAGCTACAAGTTAGTGTAGTGCGACCTCTGCACAGTGTTCAGCTAAAGCTACAAGTTAGTGTAGTGAGACCTCTGCACAGTGTTCAGCTAAAGCTACAAGTTAGTGTAGTGCATCCTGCTCACAGTGTTCAGCTAAAACTACAAGTTAGTGTAGTGAGACCTCTGCACAGTGTTCAGCTAAAGCTACAAGTTAGTGTAGTGCGTCCTGCTCACAGTGTTCAGCTAAAACTACAAGTTAGTGTAGTGCGACCTCTCCACAGTGTTCAGCTAAAGCTACAAGTTAGTTTAGTGCGACCTCTGCACAGTGTTCAGCTAAAGCTACAAGTTAGTTTAGTGTGACCTCTGCACAGTGTTCAGCTAAAACTACAAGTTAGTGTAGTGAGACCTCTGCACAGTGTTCAGCTAAAGCTACAAGTTAGTGCACTGAGACCTCTGCACAGTGTTTAGCTAAAGCTACAAGTTAGTGTAGTGGGTCCTGCTCACAGTGTTCAGCTAAAACTACAAGTTAGTGTAGTGCAACCTCTGCACAGTGTTCAGCTAAAGCTACAAGTTAGTGTAGTGCGTCCTGCTCACAGTGTTCAGCTAAAACTACGAGTTAGTGTAGTGAGACCTCTGCACAGTGTTCAGCTAAAGCTACAAGTTAGTGTAGTGCGTCCTGCTCACAGTGTTCAGCTAAAACTACAAGTTAGTGTAGTGCGACCTCTGCACAGTGTTCAGCTAAAACTACAAGTTAATATAGTGAGACCTCTGCACAGTGTTCAGCTAAAACTACAAGTTAGTGTAGTGAGACCTCTGCACAGTGTTCAGCTAAAGCTACAAGTTAGTGTCGTGTGTCCTGCTCACAGTGTTCAGCTAAAACTACAAGTTAGTGTAGTGAGACCTCTGCACAGTGTTTAGCTAAAGCTACAAGTTAGTGTAGTGCGACCTCTGCACAGTGTTCAGCTAAAGCTACAAGTTAGTGTAGTGAGACCTCTGCACAGTGTTCAGCTAAAGCTACAAGTTAGTGTAGTGTGTCCTGCTCACAGTGTTCAGCTAAAACTACAAGTTAGTGTAGTGAGACCTCTGCATAGTGTTCAGCTAAAGCTACAAGTTAGTGTAGTGCGTCCTGCTCACAGTGTTCAGCTAAAACTACAAGTTAGTGTAGTGCGACCTCTCCACAGTGTTCAGCTAAAGCTACAAGTTAGTGTAGTGAGACCTCTGCACAGTGTTCAGCTAAAGCTACAAGTTAGTGTAGTGTGTCCTGCTCACAGTGTTCAGCTAAAACTACAAGTTAGTGTAGTGAGACCTCTGCACAGTGTTCAGCTAAAGCTACAAGTTAGTGTAGTGCGTCCTGCTCACAGTGTTCAGCTAAAACTACAAGTTAGTGTAGTGCGACCTCTGCACAGTGTTCAGCTAAAACTACAAGTTAATGTAGTGAGACCTCTGCACAGTGTTCAGCTAAAGCTACAAGTTAGTGTAGTGTGTCCTGCTCACAGTGTTCAGCTAAAACTACAAGTTAGTGTAGTGAGACCTCTGCATAGTGTTCAGCTAAAGCTACAAGTTAGTGTAGTGCGTCCTGCTCACAGTGTTCAGCTAAAACTACAAGTTAGTGTAGTGCGACCTCTCCACAGTGTTCAGCTAAAGCTACAAGTTAGTGTAGTGAGACCTCTGCACAGTGTTCAGCTAAAGCTACAAGTTAGTGTAGTGTGTCCTGCTCACAGTGTTCAGCTAAAACTACAAGTTAGTGTAGTGAGACCTCTGCATAGTGTTCAGCTAAAGCTACAAGTTAGTGTAGTGCGTCCTGCTCACAGTGTTCAGCTAAAACTACAAGTTAGTGTAGTGCGACCTCTCCACAGTGTTCAGCTAAAGCTACAAGTTAGTGTAGTGAGACCTCTGCACAGTGTTCAGCTAAAGCTACAAGTTAGTGTCGTGTGTCCTGCTCACAGTGTTCAGCTAAAACTACAAGTTAGTGTAGTGAGACCTCTGCACAGTGTTTAGCTAAAGCTACAAGTTAGTGTAGTGCGACCTCTGCACAGTGTTCAGCTAAAGCTACAAGTTAGTGTAGTGAGACCTCTGCACAGTGTTCAGCTAAAGCTACAAGTTAGTGTAGTGTGTCCTGCTCACAGTGTTCAGCTAAAACTACAAGTTAGTGTAGTGAGACCTCTGCATAGTGTTCAGCTAAAGCTACAAGTTAGTGTAGTGCGTCCTGCTCACAGTGTTCAGCTAAAACTACAAGTTAGTGTAGTGCGACCTCTCCACAGTGTTCAGCTAAAGCTACAAGTTAGTGTAGTGAGACCTCTGCACAGTGTTCAGCTAAAGCTACAAGTTAGTGTAGTGTGTCCTGCTCACAGTGTTCAGCTAAAACTACAAGTTAGTGTAGTGCGACCTCTCCACAGTGTTCAGCTAAAGCTACAAGTTAGTGTAGTGAGACCTCTGCACAGTGTTCAGCTAAAGCTACAAGTTAGTGTAGTGTGTCCTGCTCACAGTGTTCAGCTAAAACTACAAGTTAGTGTAGTGAGACCTCTGCATAGTGTTCAGCTAAAGCTACAAGTTAGTGTAGTGCGTCCTGCTCACAGTGTTCAGCTAAAACTACAAGTTAGTGTAGTGCGACCTCTCCACAGTGTTCAGCTAAAGCTACAAGTTAGTGTAGTGAGACCTCTGCACAGTGTTCAGCTAAAGCTACAAGTTAGTGTCGTGTGTCCTGCTCACAGTGTTCAGCTAAAACTACAAGTTAGTGTAGTGAGACCTCTGCACAGTGTTTAGCTAAAGCTACAAGTTAGTGTAGTGCGACCTCTGCACAGTGTTCAGCTAAAGCTACAAGTTAGTGTAGTGAGACCTCTGCACAGTGTTCAGCTAAAGCTACAAGTTAGTGTAGTGTGTCCTGCTCACAGTGTTCAGCTAAAACTACAAGTTAGTGTAGTGAGACCTCTGCATAGTGTTCAGCTAAAGCTACAAGTTAGTGTAGTGCGTCCTGCTCACAGTGTTCAGCTAAAACTACAAGTTAGTGTAGTGCGACCTCTCCACAGTGTTCAGCTAAAGCTACAAGTTAGTGTAGTGAGACCTCTGCACAGTGTTCAGCTAAAGCTACAAGTTAGTGTAGTGTGTCCTGCTCACAGTGTTCAGCTAAAACTACAAGTTAGTGTAGTGAGACCTCTGCACAGTGTTCAGCTAAAGCTACAAGTTAGTGTAGTGCGTCCTGCTCACAGTGTTCAGCTAAAACTACAAGTTAGTGTAGTGCGACCTCTGCACAGTGTTCAGCTAAAACTACAAGTTAATGTAGTGAGACCTCTGCACAGTGTTCAGCTAAAGCTACAAGTTAGTGTAGTGCGTCCTGCTCACAGTGTTCAGCTAAAACTACAAGTTAGTGTAGTGCGACCTCTCCACAGTGTTCAGCTAAAGCTACAAGTTAGTTTAGTGCGACCTCTGCACAGTGTTCAGCTAAAACTACAAGTTAGTGTAGTGAGACCTTTGCACATTGTTTAGCTAAAGCTACAAGTTAGTGCACTGAGACCTCTGCACAGTGTTTAGCTAAAGCTACAAGTTAGTGTAGTGCGTCCTGCTCACAGTGTTCAGCTAAAACTACAAGTTAGTGTAGTGCAACCTCTGCACAGTGTTCAGCTAAAGCTACAAGTTAGTGTAGTGCGTCCTGCTCACAGTGTTCAGCTAAAACTACGAGTTAGTGTAGTGAGACCTCTGCAAAGTGTTCAGCTAAAGCTACAAGTTAGTGTAGTGCGTCCTGCTCACAGTGTTCAGCTAAAACTACAAGTTAGTGTAGTGCGACCTCTGCACAGTGTTCAGCTAAAACTACAAGTTAATATAGTGAGACCTCTGCACAGTGTTCAGCTAAAACTACAAGTTAGTGTAGTGAGACCTCTGCACAGTGTTCAGCTAAAGCTACAAGTTAGTGTCGTGTGTCCTGCTCACAGTGTTCAGCTAAAACTACAAGTTAGTGTAGTGAGACCTCTGCACAGTGTTTAGCTAAAGCTACAAGTTAGTGTAGTGCGACCTCTCCACAGTGTTCAGCTAAAGCTACAAGTTAGTTTAGTGCGACCTCTGCACAGTGTTCAGCTAAAGCTACAAGTTAGTTTAGTGTGACCTCTGCACAGTGTTCAGCTAAAACTACAAGTTAGTGTAGTGAGACCTCTGCACAGTGTTCAGCTAAAGCTACAAGTTAGTGCACTGAGACCTCTGCACAGTGTTTAGCTAAAGCTACAAGTTAGTGTAGTGGGTCCTGCTCACAGTGTTCAGCTAAAACTACAAGTTAGTGTAGTGCAACCTCTGCACAGTGTTCAGCTAAAGCTACAAGTTAGTGTAGTGCGTCCTGCTCACAGTGTTCAGCTAAAACTACGAGTTAGTGTAGTGAGACCTCTGCACAGTGTTCAGCTAAAGCTACAAGTTAGTGTAGTGCGTCCTGCTCACAGTGTTCAGCTAAAACTACAAGTTAGTGTAGTGCGACCTCTGCACAGTGTTCAGCTAAAACTACAAGTTAATATAGTGAGACCTCTGCACAGTGTTCAGCTAAAACTACAAGTTAGTGTAGTGAGACCTCTGCACAGTGTTCAGCTAAAGCTACAAGTTAGTGTCGTGTGTCCTGCTCACAGTGTTCAGCTAAAACTACAAGTTAGTGTAGTGAGACCTCTGCACAGTGTTTAGCTAAAGCTACAAGTTAGTGTAGTGCGACCTCTGCACAGTGTTCAGCTAAAGCTACAAGTTAGTGTAGTGAGACCTCTGCACAGTGTTCAGCTAAAGCTACAAGTTAGTGTAGTGTGTCCTGCTCACAGTGTTCAGCTAAAACTACAAGTTAGTGTAGTGAGACCTCTGCATAGTGTTCAGCTAAAGCTACAAGTTAGTGTAGTGCGTCCTGCTCACAGTGTTCAGCTAAAACTACAAGTTAGTGTAGTGCGACCTCTCCACAGTGTTCAGCTAAAGCTACAAGTTAGTGCACTGAGACCTCTGCACAGTGTTTAGCTAAAGCTACAAGTTAGTGTAGTGCGTCCTGCTCACAGTGTTCAGCTAAAACTACAAGTTAGTGTAGTGCAACCTCTGCACAGTGTTCAGCTAAAGCTACAAGTTAGTGTAGTGCGTCCTGCTCACAGTGTTCAGCTAAAACTACGAGTTAGTGTAGTGAGACCTCTGCACAGTGTTCAGCTAAAGCTACAAGTTAGTGTAGTGCGTCCTGCTCACAGTGTTCAGCTAAAACTACAAGTTAGTGTAGTGCGACCTCTGCACAGTGTTCAGCTAAAACTACAAGTTAATATAGTGAGACCTCTGCACAGTGTTCAGCTAAAACTACAAGTTAGTGTAGTGAGACCTCTGCACAGTGTTCAGCTAAAGCTACAAGTTAGTGTTGTGTGTCCTGCTCACAGTGTTCAGCTAAAACTACAAGTTAGTGTAGTGAGACCTCTGCACAGTGTTTAGCTAAAGCTACAAGTTAGTGTAGTGCGACCTCTGCACAGTGTTCAGCTAAAGCTACAAGTTAGTGTAGTGAGACCTCTGCACAGTGTTCAGCTAAAGCTACAAGTTAGTGTAGTGCATCCTGCTCACAGTGTTCAGCTAAAACTACAAGTTAGTGTAGTGAGACCTCTGCACAGTGTTCAGCTAAAGCTACAAGTTAGTGTAGTGCATCCTGCTCACAGTGTTCAGCTAAAACTACAAGTTAGTGTAGTGCGACCTCTCCACAGTGTTCAGCTAAAGCTACAAGTTAGTTTAGTGCGACCTCTGCACAGTGTTCAGCTAAAGCTACAAGTTAGTTTAGTGTGACCTCTGCACAGTGTTCAGCTAAAACTACAAGTTAGTGTAGTGAGACCTCTGCACAGTGTTCAGCTAAAGCTACAAGTTAGTGCACTGAGACCTCTGCACAGTGTTTAGCTAAAGCTACAAGTTAGTGTAGTGGGTCCTGCTCACAGTGTTCAGCTAAAACTACAAGTTAGTGTAGTGCAACCTCTGCACAGTGTTCAGCTAAAGCTACAAGTTAGTGTAGTGCGTCCTGCTCACAGTGTTCAGCTAAAACTACGAGTTAGTGTAGTGAGACCTCTGCACAGTGTTCAGCTAAAGCTACAAGTTAGTGTAGTGCGTCCTGCTCACAGTGTTCAGCTAAAACTACAAGTTAGTGTAGTGCGACCTCTGCACAGTGTTCAGCTAAAACTACAAGTTAATATAGTGAGACCTCTGCACAGTGTTCAGCTAAAACTACAAGTTAGTGTAGTGAGACCTCTGCACAGTGTTCAGCTAAAGCTACAAGTTAGTGTCGTGTGTCCTGCTCACAGTGTTCAGCTAAAACTACAAGTTAGTGTAGTGAGACCTCTGCACAGTGTTTAGCTAAAGCTACAAGTTAGTGTAGTGCGACCTCTGCACAGTGTTCAGCTAAAGCTACAAGTTAGTGTAGTGAGACCTCTGCACAGTGTTCAGCTAAAGCTACAAGTTAGTGTAGTGTGTCCTGCTCACAGTGTTCAGCTAAAACTACAAGTTAGTGTAGTGAGACCTCTGCATAGTGTTCAGCTAAAGCTACAAGTTAGTGTAGTGCGTCCTGCTCACAGTGTTCAGCTAAAACTACAAGTTAGTGTAGTGCGACCTCTCCACAGTGTTCAGCTAAAGCTACAAGTTAGTGTAGTGAGACCTCTGCACAGTGTTCAGCTAAAGCTACAAGTTAGTGTAGTGTGTCCTGCTCACAGTGTTCAGCTAAAACTACAAGTTAGTGTAGTGAGACCTCTGCACAGTGTTCAGCTAAAGCTACAAGTTAGTGTAGTGCGTCCTGCTCACAGTGTTCAGCTAAAACTACAAGTTAGTGTAGTGCGACCTCTGCACAGTGTTCAGCTAAAACTACAAGTTAATGTAGTGAGACCTCTGCACAGTGTTCAGCTAAAGCTACAAGTTAGTGTAGTGTGTCCTGCTCACAGTGTTCAGCTAAAACTACAAGTTAGTGTAGTGAGACCTCTGCATAGTGTTCAGCTAAAGCTACAAGTTAGTGTAGTGCGTCCTGCTCACAGTGTTCAGCTAAAACTACAAGTTAGTGTAGTGCGACCTCTCCACAGTGTTCAGCTAAAGCTACAAGTTAGTGTAGTGAGACCTCTGCACAGTGTTCAGCTAAAGCTACAAGTTAGTGTAGTGTGTCCTGCTCACAGTGTTCAGCTAAAACTACAAGTTAGTGTAGTGAGACCTCTGCATAGTGTTCAGCTAAAGCTACAAGTTAGTGTAGTGCGTCCTGCTCACAGTGTTCAGCTAAAACTACAAGTTAGTGTAGTGCGACCTCTCCACAGTGTTCAGCTAAAGCTACAAGTTAGTGTAGTGAGACCTCTGCACAGTGTTCAGCTAAAGCTACAAGTTAGTGTCGTGTGTCCTGCTCACAGTGTTCAGCTAAAACTACAAGTTAGTGTAGTGAGACCTCTGCACAGTGTTTAGCTAAAGCTACAAGTTAGTGTAGTGCGACCTCTGCACAGTGTTCAGCTAAAGCTACAAGTTAGTGTAGTGAGACCTCTGCACAGTGTTCAGCTAAAGCTACAAGTTAGTGTAGTGTGTCCTGCTCACAGTGTTCAGCTAAAACTACAAGTTAGTGTAGTGAGACCTCTGCATAGTGTTCAGCTAAAGCTACAAGTTAGTGTAGTGCGTCCTGCTCACAGTGTTCAGCTAAAACTACAAGTTAGTGTAGTGCGACCTCTCCACAGTGTTCAGCTAAAGCTACAAGTTAGTGTAGTGAGACCTCTGCACAGTGTTCAGCTAAAGCTACAAGTTAGTGTAGTGTGTCCTGCTCACAGTGTTCAGCTAAAACTACAAGTTAGTGTAGTGAGACCTCTGCACAGTGTTCAGCTAAAGCTACAAGTTAGTGTAGTGCGTCCTGCTCACAGTGTTCAGCTAAAACTACAAGTTAGTGTAGTGCGACCTCTGCACAGTGTTCAGCTAAAACTACAAGTTAATGTAGTGAGACCTCTGCACAGTGTTCAGCTAAAGCTACAAGTTAGTGTAGTGCGTCCTGCTCACAGTGTTCAGCTAAAACTACAAGTTAGTGTAGTGCGACCTCTCCACAGTGTTCAGCTAAAGCTACAAGTTAGTTTAGTGCGACCTCTGCACAGTGTTCAGCTAAAACTACAAGTTAGTGTAGTGAGACCTTTGCACATTGTTTAGCTAAAGCTACAAGTTAGTGCACTGAGACCTCTGCACAGTGTTTAGCTAAAGCTACAAGTTAGTGTAGTGCGTCCTGCTCACAGTGTTCAGCTAAAACTACAAGTTAGTGTAGTGCAACCTCTGCACAGTGTTCAGCTAAAGCTACAAGTTAGTGTAGTGCGTCCTGCTCACAGTGTTCAGCTAAAACTACGAGTTAGTGTAGTGAGACCTCTGCAAAGTGTTCAGCTAAAGCTACAAGTTAGTGTAGTGCGTCCTGCTCACAGTGTTCAGCTAAAACTACAAGTTAGTGTAGTGCGACCTCTGCACAGTGTTCAGCTAAAACTACAAGTTAATATAGTGAGACCTCTGCACAGTGTTCAGCTAAAACTACAAGTTAGTGTAGTGAGACCTCTGCACAGTGTTCAGCTAAAGCTACAAGTTAGTGTCGTGTGTCCTGCTCACAGTGTTCAGCTAAAACTACAAGTTAGTGTAGTGAGACCTCTGCACAGTGTTTAGCTAAAGCTACAAGTTAGTGTAGTGCGACCTCTGCACAGTGTTCAGCTAAAGCTACAAGTTAGTGTAGTGAGACCTCTGCACAGTGTTCAGCTAAAGCTACAAGTTAGTGTAGTGCATCCTGCTCACAGTGTTCAGCTAAAACTACAAGTTAGTGTAGTGAGACCTCTGCACAGTGTTCAGCTAAAGCTACAAGTTAGTGTAGTGCGTCCTGCTCACAGTGTTCAGCTAAAACTACAAGTTAGTGTAGTGCGACCTCTCCACAGTGTTCAGCTAAAGCTACAAGTTAGTGTAGTGCGTCCTGCTCACAGTGTTCAGCTAAAACTACAAGTTAGTGTAGTGCGACCTCTCCACAGTGTTCAGCTAAAGCTACAAGTTAGTGTAGTGAGACCTCTGCACAGTGTTCAGCTAAAGCTACAAGTTAGTGTCGTGTGTCCTGCTCACAGTGTTCAGCTAAAACTACAAGTTAGTGTAGTGAGACCTCTGCACAGTGTTTAGCTAAAGCTACAAGTTAGTGTAGTGCGACCTCTGCACAGTGTTCAGCTAAAGCTACAAGTTAGTGTAGTGAGACCTCTGCACAGTGTTCAGCTAAAGCTACAAGTTAGTGTAGTGCATCCTGCTCACAGTGTTCAGCTAAAACTACAAGTTAGTGTAGTGAGACCTCTGCACAGTGTTCAGCTAAAGCTACAAGTTAGTGTAGTGCGTCCTGCTCACAGTGTTCAGCTAAAACTACAAGTTAGTGTAGTGCGACCTCTCCACAGTGTTCAGCTAAAGCTACAAGTTAGTGTAGTGCGTCCTGCTCACAGTGTTCAGCTAAAACTACAAGTTAGTGTAGTGCGACCTCTCCACAGTGTTCAGCTAAAGCTACAAGTTAGTGTAGTGAGACCTCTGCACAGTGTTCAGCTAAAGCTACAAGTTAGTGTCGTGTGTCCTGCTCACAGTGTTCAGCTAAAACTACAAGTTAGTGTAGTGAGACCTCTGCACAGTGTTTAGCTAAAGCTACAAGTTAGTGTAGTGCGACCTCTGCACAGTGTTCAGCTAAAGCTACAAGTTAGTGTAGTGAGACCTCTGCACAGTGTTCAGCTAAAGCTACAAGTTAGTGTAGTGTGTCCTGCTCACAGTGTTCAGCTAAAACTACAAGTTAGTGTAGTGAGACCTCTGCATAGTGTTCAGCTAAAGCTACAAGTTAGTGTAGTGCGTCCTGCTCACAGTGTTCAGCTAAAACTACAAGTTAGTGTAGTGCGACCTCTCCACAGTGTTCAGCTAAAGCTACAAGTTAGTGTAGTGAGACCTCTGCACAGTGTTCAGCTAAAGCTACAAGTTAGTGTAGTGTGTCCTGCTCACAGTGTTCAGCTAAAACTACAAGTTAGTGTAGTGAGACCTCTGCACAGTGTTCAGCTAAAGCTACAAGTTAGTGTAGTGCGTCCTGCTCACAGTGTTCAGCTAAAACTACAAGTTAGTGTAGTGCGACCTCTGCACAGTGTTCAGCTAAAACTACAAGTTAATGTAGTGAGACCTCTGCACAGTGTTCAGCTAAAGCTACAAGTTAGTGTAGTGCGTCCTGCTCACAGTGTTCAGCTAAAACTACAAGTTAGTGTAGTGCGACCTCTCCACAGTGTTCAGCTAAAGCTACAAGTTAGTTTAGTGCGACCTCTGCACAGTGTTCAGCTAAAACTACAAGTTAGTGTAGTGAGACCTTTGCACATTGTTTAGCTAAAGCTACAAGTTAGTGCACTGAGACCTCTGCACAGTGTTTAGCTAAAGCTACAAGTTAGTGTAGTGCGTCCTGCTCACAGTGTTCAGCTAAAACTACAAGTTAGTGTAGTGCAACCTCTGCACAGTGTTCAGCTAAAGCTACAAGTTAGTGTAGTGCGTCCTGCTCACAGTGTTCAGCTAAAACTACGAGTTAGTGTAGTGAGACCTCTGCAAAGTGTTCAGCTAAAGCTACAAGTTAGTGTAGTGCGTCCTGCTCACAGTGTTCAGCTAAAACTACAAGTTAGTGTAGTGCGACCTCTGCACAGTGTTCAGCTAAAACTACAAGTTAATATAGTGAGACCTCTGCACAGTGTTCAGCTAAAACTACAAGTTAGTGTAGTGAGACCTCTGCACAGTGTTCAGCTAAAGCTACAAGTTAGTGTCGTGTGTCCTGCTCACAGTGTTCAGCTAAAACTACAAGTTAGTGTAGTGAGACCTCTGCACAGTGTTTAGCTAAAGCTACAAGTTAGTGTAGTGCGACCTCTGCACAGTGTTCAGCTAAAGCTACAAGTTAGTGTAGTGAGACCTCTGCACAGTGTTCAGCTAAAGCTACAAGTTAGTGTAGTGCATCCTGCTCACAGTGTTCAGCTAAAACTACAAGTTAGTGTAGTGAGACCTCTGCACAGTGTTCAGCTAAAGCTACAAGTTAGTGTAGTGCGTCCTGCTCACAGTGTTCAGCTAAAACTACAAGTTAGTGTAGTGCGACCTCTCCACAGTGTTCAGCTAAAGCTACAAGTTAGTTTAGTGCGACCTCTGCACAGTGTTCAGCTAAAGCTACAAGTTAGTTTAGTGTGACCTCTGCACAGTGTTCAGCTAAAACTACAAGTTAGTGTAGTGAGACCTCTGCACAGTGTTCAGCTAAAGCTACAAGTTAGTGCACTGAGACCTCTGCACAGTGTTTAGCTAAAGCTACAAGTTAGTGTAGTGGGTCCTGCTCACAGTGTTCAGCTAAAACTACAAGTTAGTGTAGTGCAACCTCTGCACAGTGTTCAGCTAAAGCTACAAGTTAGTGTAGTGCGTCCTGCTCACAGTGTTCAGCTAAAACTACGAGTTAGTGTAGTGAGACCTCTGCACAGTGTTCAGCTAAAGCTACAAGTTAGTGTAGTGCGTCCTGCTCACAGTGTTCAGCTAAAACTACAAGTTAGTGTAGTGCGACCTCTGCACAGTGTTCAGCTAAAACTACAAGTTAATATAGTGAGACCTCTGCACAGTGTTCAGCTAAAACTACAAGTTAGTGTAGTGAGACCTCTGCACAGTGTTCAGCTAAAGCTACAAGTTAGTGTCGTGTGTCCTGCTCACAGTGTTCAGCTAAAACTACAAGTTAGTGTAGTGAGACCTCTGCACAGTGTTTAGCTAAAGCTACAAGTTAGTGTAGTGCGACCTCTGCACAGTGTTCAGCTAAAGCTACAAGTTAGTGTAGTGAGACCTCTGCACAGTGTTCAGCTAAAGCTACAAGTTAGTGTAGTGTGTCCTGCTCACAGTGTTCAGCTAAAACTACAAGTTAGTGTAGTGAGACCTCTGCATAGTGTTCAGCTAAAGCTACAAGTTAGTGTAGTGCGTCCTGCTCACAGTGTTCAGCTAAAACTACAAGTTAGTGTAGTGCGACCTCTCCACAGTGTTCAGCTAAAGCTACAAGTTAGTGCACTGAGACCTCTGCACAGTGTTTAGCTAAAGCTACAAGTTAGTGTAGTGCGTCCTGCTCACAGTGTTCAGCTAAAACTACAAGTTAGTGTAGTGCAACCTCTGCACAGTGTTCAGCTAAAGCTACAAGTTAGTGTAGTGCGTCCTGCTCACAGTGTTCAGCTAAAACTACGAGTTAGTGTAGTGAGACCTCTGCACAGTGTTCAGCTAAAGCTACAAGTTAGTGTAGTGCGTCCTGCTCACAGTGTTCAGCTAAAACTACAAGTTAGTGTAGTGCGACCTCTGCACAGTGTTCAGCTAAAACTACAAGTTAATATAGTGAGACCTCTGCACAGTGTTCAGCTAAAACTACAAGTTAGTGTAGTGAGACCTCTGCACAGTGTTCAGCTAAAGCTACAAGTTAGTGTTGTGTGTCCTGCTCACAGTGTTCAGCTAAAACTACAAGTTAGTGTAGTGAGACCTCTGCACAGTGTTTAGCTAAAGCTACAAGTTAGTGTAGTGCGACCTCTGCACAGTGTTCAGCTAAAGCTACAAGTTAGTGTAGTGAGACCTCTGCACAGTGTTCAGCTAAAGCTACAAGTTAGTGTAGTGCATCCTGCTCACAGTGTTCAGCTAAAACTACAAGTTAGTGTAGTGAGACCTCTGCACAGTGTTCAGCTAAAGCTACAAGTTAGTGTAGTGCGTCCTGCTCACAGTGTTCAGCTAAAACTACAAGTTAGTGTAGTGCGACCTCTCCACAGTGTTCAGCTAAAGCTACAAGTTAGTTTAGTGCGACCTCTGCACAGTGTTCAGCTAAAGCTACAAGTTAGTTTAGTGTGACCTCTGCACAGTGTTCAGCTAAAACTACAAGTTAGTGTAGTGAGACCTCTGCACAGTGTTCAGCTAAAGCTACAAGTTAGTGCACTGAGACCTCTGCACAGTGTTTAGCTAAAGCTACAAGTTAGTGTAGTGGGTCCTGCTCACAGTGTTCAGCTAAAACTACAAGTTAGTGTAGTGCAACCTCTGCACAGTGTTCAGCTAAAGCTACAAGTTAGTGTAGTGCGTCCTGCTCACAGTGTTCAGCTAAAACTACGAGTTAGTGTAGTGAGACCTCTGCACAGTGTTCAGCTAAAGCTACAAGTTAGTGTAGTGCGTCCTGCTCACAGTGTTCAGCTAAAACTACAAGTTAGTGTAGTGCGACCTCTGCACAGTGTTCAGCTAAAACTACAAGTTAATATAGTGAGACCTCTGCACAGTGTTCAGCTAAAACTACAAGTTAGTGTAGTGAGACCTCTGCACAGTGTTCAGCTAAAGCTACAAGTTAGTGTCGTGTGTCCTGCTCACAGTGTTCAGCTAAAACTACAAGTTAGTGTAGTGAGACCTCTGCACAGTGTTTAGCTAAAGCTACAAGTTAGTGTAGTGCGACCTCTGCACAGTGTTCAGCTAAAGCTACAAGTTAGTGTAGTGAGACCTCTGCACAGTGTTCAGCTAAAGCTACAAGTTAGTGTAGTGTGTCCTGCTCACAGTGTTCAGCTAAAACTACAAGTTAGTGTAGTGAGACCTCTGCATAGTGTTCAGCTAAAGCTACAAGTTAGTGTAGTGCGTCCTGCTCACAGTGTTCAGCTAAAACTACAAGTTAGTGTAGTGCGACCTCTCCACAGTGTTCAGCTAAAGCTACAAGTTAGTGTAGTGAGACCTCTGCACAGTGTTCAGCTAAAGCTACAAGTTAGTGTAGTGTGTCCTGCTCACAGTGTTCAGCTAAAACTACAAGTTAGTGTAGTGAGACCTCTGCACAGTGTTCAGCTAAAGCTACAAGTTAGTGTAGTGAGTCCTGCTCACAGTGTTCAGCTAAAACTACAAGTTAGTGTAGTGCGACCTCTGCACAGTGTTCAGCTAAAACTACAAGTTAATGTAGTGAGACCTCTGCACAGTGTTCAGCTAAAGCTACAAGTTAGTGTAGTGTGTCCTGCTCACAGTGTTCAGCTAAAACTACAAGTTAGTGTAGTGAGACCTCTGCATAGTGTTCAGCTAAAGCTACAAGTTAGTGTAGTGCGTCCTGCTCACAGTGTTCAGCTAAAACTACAAGTTAGTGTAGTGCGACCTCTCCACAGTGTTCAGCTAAAGCTACAAGTTAGTGTAGTGAGACCTCTGCACAGTGTTCAGCTAAAGCTACAAGTTAGTGTAGTGTGTCCTGCTCACAGTGTTCAGCTAAAACTACAAGTTAGTGTAGTGAGACCTCTGCATAGTGTTCAGCTAAAGCTACAAGTTAGTGTAGTGCGTCCTGCTCACAGTGTTCAGCTAAAACTACAAGTTAGTGTAGTGCGACCTCTCCACAGTGTTCAGCTAAAGCTACAAGTTAGTGTAGTGAGACCTCTGCACAGTGTTCAGCTAAAGCTACAAGTTAGTGTAGTGTGTCCTGCTCACAGTGTTCAGCTAAAACTACAAGTTAGTGTAGTGAGACCTCTGCACAGTGTTCAGCTAAAGCTACAAGTTAGTGTAGTGCGTCCTGCTCACAGTGTTCAGCTAAAACTACAAGTTAGTGTAGTGCGACCTCTGCACAGTGTTCAGCTAAAACTACAAGTTAATGTAGTGAGACCTCTGCACAGTGTTCAGCTAAAACTACAAGTTAGTGTAGTGAGACCTCTGCACAGTGTTCAGCTAAAGCTACAAGTTAGTGTAGTGCGTCCTGCTCACAGTGTTCAGCTAAAACTACAAGTTAGTGTAGTGAGACCTCTGCACAGTGTTTAGCTAAAGCTACAAGTTAGTGTAGTGCGACCTCTGCACAGTGTTCAGCTAAAGCTACAAGTTAGTGTAGTGAGACCTCTGCACAGTGTTCAGCTAAAGCTACAAGTTAGTGTAGTTCGTCCTGCTCACAGTGTTCAGCTAAAACTACAAGTTAGTGTAGTGCGACCTCTGCACAGTGTTCAGCTAAAACTACAAGTTAATATAGTGAGACCTCTGCACAGTGTTCAGCTAAAACTACAAGTTAGTGTAGTGAGACCTCTGCACAGTGTTCAGCTAAAGCTACAAGTTAGTGTCGTGTGTCCTGCTCACAGTGTTCAGCTAAAACTACAAGTTAGTGTAGTGAGACCTCTGCACAGTGTTTAGCTAAAGCTACAAGTTAGTGTAGTGCGACCTCTGCACAGTGTTCAGCTAAAGCTACAAGTTAGTGTAGTGAGACCTCTGCACAGTGTTCAGCTAAAGCTACAAGTTAGTGTAGTGTGTCCTGCTCACAGTGTTCAGCTAAAACTACAAGTTAGTGTAGTGAGACCTCTGCATAGTGTTCAGCTAAAGCTACAAGTTAGTGTAGTGCGTCCTGCTCACAGTGTTCAGCTAAAACTACAAGTTAGTGTAGTGCGACCTCTCCACAGTGTTCAGCTAAAGCTACAAGTTAGTGTAGTGAGACCTCTGCACAGTGTTCAGCTAAAGCTACAAGTTAGTGTAGTGTGTCCTGCTCACAGTGTTCAGCTAAAACTACAAGTTAGTGTAGTGAGACCTCTGCACAGTGTTCAGCTAAAGCTACAAGTTAGTGTAGTGCGTCCTGCTCACGGTGTTCAGCTAAAAATACAAGTTAGTGTAGTGCGACCTCTGCACAGTGTTCAGCTAAAACTACAAGTTAATGTAGTGAGACCTCTGCACAGTGTTCAGCTAAAACTACAAGTTAGTGTAGTGAGACCTCTGCACAGTGTTCAGCTAAAGCTACAAGTTAGTGTAGTGTGTCCTGCTCACAGTGTTCAGCTAAAACTACAAGTTAGTGTAGTGAGACCTCTGCACAGTGTTTAGCTAAAGCTACAAGTTAGTGTAGTGCGACCTCTGCACAGTGTTCAGCTAAAGCTACAAGTTAGTGTAGTGAGACCTCTGCACAGTGTTCAGCTAAAGCTACAAGTTAGTGTAGTGTGTCCTGCTCACAGTGTTCAGCTAAAACTACAAGTTAGTGTAGTGAGACCTCTGCATAGTGTTCAGCTAAAGCTACAAGTTAGTGTAGTGCGTCCTGCTCACAGTGTTCAGCTAAAACTACAAGTTAGTGTAGTGAGACCTCTGCATAGTGTTCAGCTAAAGCTACAAGTTAGTGTAGTGCGTCCTGCTCACAGTGTTCAGCTAAAACTACAAGTTAGTGTAGTGCGACCTCTCCACAGTGTTCAGCTAAAGCTACAAGTTAGTGTAGTGAGACCTCTGCACAGTGTTCAGCTAAAGCTACAAGTTAGTGTAGTGTGTCCTGCTCACAGTGTTCAGCTAAAACTACAAGTTAGTGTAGTGAGACCTCTGCACAGTGTTCAGCTAAAGCTACAAGTTAGTGTAGTGCGTCCTCCTCACAGTTTTCAGCTAAACCTACAAGTTATTTTTTTGCGAGTTCTGCACAGTGTTCAGCTAAAGCTACCTGTAGAAGGTTGGTGGTGTTTTCCTGATCCTATCACTACTGCAGGCAGCTAAATAAGCTACAAGTTATTTTTTTGCGAGCTCTGCACAGTGTTCAGCTAAAGCTACCTGTAGAAGGTTGGTGGTGTTCTCATACTACAGGCAGGCAGTTGATTAGTACATATATATATATATATATATATATATATATATATATATCCCAGCTTAGTGCAGCTACAGGCCATTAGTATGTCTGTCTGGAAGACCACGAAGGAGAGGCAGACAGTCACAAGCCAATAAGAGAGGGCAAGCAGGCTCTGTGTCTAGTGCTGGTCGTGGAGACGGTGCATCCTTGGCCGCGGGTCAGCACTTGGCCGCGGGACACGCTTGGCCTTTTTTTCAGCAGCTGGCCGCGTTGAGCCGTGTTGAGCCGTCCTCATCCTCCTCATCCTCTCTCACCCATCCTCAGGGTACTTTGTGTGGCAAAGCAGCGGCCCCTTCCCTCGGCTCAATGTCATCAGTGACTCCTTCCCTAGCCCCACCATGTCCTCCTGAGGAGTCCCTCGAACTGTTTGACCACAGTGTTGGGTACATGCTCCAGGAGGAAGCCCAGCGTTTGGAAGGCTCTGATGATGATACTGAGCTATATGAAGGCAGTAACGTGAGCACGGTCAGAGGGGGTGCCCAAGAAGGACAGCAATCTGGCAGTCATGCTCCCCCTGCTGCAGCATACTGCCAGGTTTGCTCCAGTGATGAGGAGGGAGGGGATGATGAGGTCACTGACTCAACATGGGTGCCTGATAGGAGAGAGGATGAGGAGGAGGAGGCGGCACATCACCAATGAGGCAGGATGCCCTCCAGGGGCCAGCCTAAGGGCAGCACACTGACTGCATCACACCCCAAAGCTCCACATGTGCAGGGCGCTGCAGTCTCTGCACGTTATTCAAAAAGTACTCTGGTGTGGGCCTTTTTTGAGACAAGTGCATCAGATTGCACCGCTGCTATTTGCAACATATGTCTCAAGCGTATCTCACATGGCCAAAACATCTCCTGCTTGGGCACTACATGCTTGACCAGACATATGTTGACCTGCCATGCAGTTCGTTGGCAAGCATATTTAAAAGACCCACACCAAAGAACAAAGAGGACCTCTCCTTGCTCCTCATCAGCTGAGATCTCCATCCCCACTATACCTTCAGTCCTCTCTGAGACCTGCACTGAGAGGAATGAAGGTGTAGAATTAGGTGTGTCACAGCCAAGTACTTGTGGGCAATCTGCTTTCGGTACACCGACGTCAGATTGTACCAGGCAAATTTCCCTGCCCAGCTGCTGCACCGCCGAAAGAAGTTCGCTCCCAGCCATCCACATGCCCAGCGGTTGAATGCTAGCTTGGCAAAATTGCTAGCACTTCAACTGCTGCCTTTTCAGTTGGTAGACTCTGTCCCCTTCCGTGAGTTTGTGGAATGTGCGGTTCCTCAGTGGCAGGTACCCAAACGCCACTTTTTCTCATGGAAGGCGATTCCGGCTCTCTACCGGCATATGGAAGGCAATGTCTTGGCCTCGCTAGACAGGGCGGTCAGCGGTAAGGTGCATATTACCGCTGACTCATGGTCCAGCAGGCATGGACAGGGACGTTACCTAAGTTTCACCGTGCACTGGGTGACTCTGCTGGCAGCTGAAAAGGATGCAGGACAAGGTGCAGTAGTGTTGGAGGTTGTTCCGCCACCACGCCTCCAAAATGCCACTACTAATGATTGTGACACACCTCTCTCCTCCACCCCTTCCTCTTCTTCTTCCTCCATGGCCTCTTCCTGTGCTTTGTCCTCGGAACCAGCGGTGCTCCGTAGCCGTTCAAGGGGCTACGCAAGTATGCAGGCCAAAAGATGCCATGCGGTGCTTGAGCTGGTGTGCTTGGAGGCTAGGAGCCACACTGGGGCAGAGGTTCTGTCAGCTCTGCAGGGGCAGGTTCAGAGGTGGTTGATGCCACGCCAACTTAAGGCAGGAATGGTGGTATGCGACAATGGCACCAACCTCCTCTCTGCCCTCCGACAGGGACAAATGACCCATGTGCCCTGTTTGGCTCACGTCCTTAACTTGGTGGTGCAGCGGTTCTTGGGCAGGTACCCGGGCTTACAGGATGTCCTGAGGCAGGCCAGGAAAGTCTGTGTGCATTTCCGCCGGTCATATAATGCCAGTGCTCGGCTGACGGACCTCCAAAAGAAGTTTAACCTGCCCAAGAACCGCCTAATCTGTGACATGCCCACCAGGTGGAACTCAACGTTGGCCATGCTGCAGCAGCTGCACACACCTCAGAGGGCCATCAATGAGTACCTGTGCGACTATGGCACCAGGACAGGGTCAGGGGAGCTTGTTTTTTTTTCCCCACGCCAGTGGGCCATGATCAGGGATGCATGCACTGTCCTGTCACCATTTGAGGAGGCCATGAGGATGGTGAGCAGTGACAGTGCATGCATCAGTGACACTGTCCCCCTTGTCCACCTATTGGAGCACACGCTGCGTGGAATAATGGACAGGGCATTTGAGGCATAACAGAGGCAGGAAGAGAAGGACTTCCTTAGCTCTCAAGGCCCCCATTATCCAGACAGTGTTCCTGCATGCCTACTGATCACACAGGAAGAGGACGAGGATGAGGAAGAGGAGGATTGTGTCAGCATGGAGGTGGAGCCTGGCACTCAGCATCAGCAGCAGTCTTTAAGGGATCAGTCCCAAGAAACACATGGACTTGTACGTGGCTGGGAGGAGGTGGCTGCGGACCATGTCGTCCTTAGTGACCCAGAGGACTCCGGACCGAATGCCTCAGCAAACCTACGCTGCATGGCCTCCCTGATCCCGCAAAGCCTGTGTAAGGATCCTCGTATTCGTGGTATCAAGGAGAAGGACCAATACTGGCTGGCAACCCTCCTTGATCCACGTCACAAGGGTAAGGTTGCGGACCTTATCTTGCCATCGCAGAGGGAGCAGAGGATGAAACATCTTCGGGAGGCCTTGCAGAAAGGTCTGTGCAACGCGTTCCCAGAGACTGGGAGGTTACAAACTCCTGTTTCTGGACAACGTGTTGCTGAGGCTTCAGTCAGTCAAAGAAGGAGCGGTGGAGAAGGTGGCCGTCTGACCGATGCGTTCAGACAATTTTTTGGTCCGCAGCCCCAAGGTATGATCGGTTCCAGCAACCATCGCCAGCGTCTGTTTTACATGGTGCAGGAATACCTAGGGGCAAGATCTGATTTGGACACCTTTCCCACCGAAAATCCTCTGGGTTACTGGGTCTTGAGGATGGATCACTGGCCAGAGCTTGCACAGTATGCAATTGAGTTGTCCTGCATCCAGCGTTCTTTCAGAACGCACATTCAGTGCTGCTGGAGGCTTTGTAACCGATCACAGGGTGCGTCTGTCCACTGACTCGGTCGATCAACTGACCTTCATAAAAATGAATCAGTCTTGGATCACCACCAGCTACCAAGCACCTGATGCTGATGTAACTGAATAATTTTTTTTGAAATCTCAGATCCATTCAAAGACTGCCTATGCTGATGCTGAGTGACTATCCCTGAGTAATTATCCTCTTCCTCCTCAATGATCACGCTGATAGCTTGTAAGAACATTTTTGGTTCTGGGCGCCACCACCAGTGCCTAAGGCCCAATTTTTCAGCCCCTGTTTAACAGGGGCGTGTAATTACAATTTTTGATGCAATACTTTGCAGCAGGGCTCGTTTCTGCGTTCCAACTAGAGTATCTGTGAGGGGTTGCAGTGTTGTGGCACCAGCACCAGTGCCTAAGGCCCAATTTTTCAGCCCCTGTTCAACATGGGCATGTAATTACAATTCTTGATCTAATATTTCACAGCAGGGCCTGTTTCTGCGTCCACCAAGAGCGAGTGAGGACTTGCAGTGTTGTGGCACTAGCACCACCACCACCAAAGGCCCAATTTTTCTGCCCCTGTTCAATAGGGGCATGTAATTACAATTCTTGATATAATATTTCACAGCAGGGCCCTGTGAGGGCTTACAGTGTTGTGGCCACAACAACACCTAAGGCCCAAATTTCTGCTGAGTATATAGGGCAGGCCCCTACTTTCAAACATCCAACTTACAAACGACTCCTACTTGCAAACAGAAGGAGACAACAGGAAGTGAGATGAAATCTACCCCTAGGAAGGGAAATTCTCTCCTGTAAGAGTTAATATGGGAAAAATGTTTCTCCTTTCCACTGATGCTTTATCACCAATCCTTGTTTCACAAAAAAAACCAAATTTTCAAAAAACATTTGTCATTGGGACAAAAAATGAGGTGAAATCTTCTGAAGAGGAGCAAAGACAGGAAAACAAATGTCACAGGGGTCATAACCCTTCCCTATGTTTTCCAAAAAGCTTAAAATAGATTTAAACAATAGCTAAACATGTTAAAAATGTACCAGTTCAAAATTACAAACAGATTCTACTTAACAACAAACCTACAGTCCCTGTCTTGTTTGCACCGCCTTTATACTGCTGTTCAGAGTACTGTATATAGGGCTGGTGGCCCCACGCCTTTCCTTTTTTTAATTTAGGTGCGGGGTTCCCCTTAATATCCATACAAGACCCAAAGGGCCTGGTAATAGAATGGGGGGCACCCATACCGTTTGTCTCACTGATTTTCATCCATATTGCCAGGACCCGACATTACATTAAAGCCGCAAGCAGTTTTAAATGACTTTTTTTTGTTTAAAATTGACATTTTGTGCAGGGACTGTTCTAAGCACGGGAAACACGTGCCACTTTACAGGCATACTATAGACACCCCCCAGGTACGATATTTAAAGGAATATTTCACTTTTTTTTTTTTACTTTAAGCATCACTAAAATCACTGCTCCCCAAAAAACAGCTGTTTTTAAAAGTTTTTTCTGCATTGATACATATCCCCTGGGGCAGGACCCGGGTCCCCAAACCCTTTTTAGGACAATACCATGCAAATTAGCCTTTAAAATGAGCATTTTTGATTTCGAACGTTTGAGTCCCATAGACGTCAATGGGGTTCTAACGTTCGTGCAAATTTTCGGTCCGTTAGCAGGTTCTGGTGCGAACCGAACCGGGGGGTGTTCGGCTCATCCCTAAGTGCCGCCTATCAGTGCTCATCAGTGCCCATCAGTGCCTTCTATCAGTGCTCATCAGTGCCTTCTATCATTGCCTTCTATCAGTGCTCATCAGTGCTCATCAGTGCCTTCTATTAGTGCTCATCAGTGCCTTCTATTAGTGCTCATCATTGCCTTCTATCAGTGCTCATCAGTGCATTCTATCAGTGCTCATCAGTGCCTTCTATTAGTGCTCATCAATGCCCATCAGTGCCTTCTATCAGTGCTCATCAGTGCCGTCTATCAGTGCTCATCAGTGCCCATCAGTGCCTTCTATCAGTGCTCGTCAGTGCCCATCAGTGCCTTCTATCAGTGCTCATCAGTGCCTTCTATCAGTGCTCATCAGTGCCTATCAGTGCCTTCTATCAGTGCTCATCAGTGCCTTCTATTAGTGTTTATCAGTGTTCATCAGTGCCTTCTATTAGTGCTCATCAGTGCTCATCAGTGCCTTCTATCAGTGCTCATCAGTGCCCATCAGTGCCTTCTATCAGTGCTCATCAGTGCCTTCTATTAGTGCTCATCAGTGCCTTCTATTAGTGCTCATCAGTGCTCATCAGTGCCTTCCATTAGTGCTTATCAGTGCTCATCAGTGCCTTCTATCAGTGCTCATCGGTGCCTTCTATTAGTGCTCATCAGTGAATGCTATTAGATTCCATCAGTGCCGGACAGCATGGCTCTGAGCGGAGATTTCGTGTCATGGAACAATAGCACAGATACACCGGCGGCATTAATGTTCTACTTGTCTGTCCTCTCTGGCACGGATGAGAGAGGACACACAGCTGATCTCACGGCTCCCCCTTCTCCCCCCTCCTGTGTGCTCCACGGGCAGTCAAGTGTGAAGCTAAGAAGCTCACATTTCCCGCAGAGCATACAGGAGAGAGGAGGGAGGAGAAGGGGGAGCAGATCAGCTGTGTGTCCTCTCTCATCCGTGCCAGAGAAGACCGACAAATAGAACATTAATGCCGCCGGTGTCTCTGTGCTATTGTTCTATGACACACGATCTCTGCTCAGAGCCGTGTGTAAAGAACAACCCCGCTGGGCCCCCCCACAGTGGTGGAATTTCAGGCCCGTCGCAACTGCAACTGTTGCGACCCCGGTAATTCCGCCGCTGTTCTATTCTAATCTTTTCTATTCTAATTCCAATATTCTGTACATCTGTACCAAATTATATATATATATATATATATATATATAAATATATATATATATATATATGTGGGTAGCACTTTCACCTACAACCTGGAGGAAACCCACACAAGCACAGGGAGAACATGCAAACTCCAGGCAGGTAGTGTCATGGTTGGGATTTGAACCAGGGACCCTTCTTAATGCTAGGTGAAAGTGCTACCCACTACACCACTGTGCCACCCTAATATACATATATATATATATATATATATATATATATATATATATATATATATATATATATATATATATATATAACGATCTTCCGAAATTGTAATTTGGTACAGAATGGTACAGAAAATATTGGAATAGAGTAGAAAAGAATAGACTAGAAAAACAATAGAACAGAATAGAATAAAATATAATATAAATAAATAAATATATATATATATATTAAATAAGGCACTGATGGGCACTGATGAGCACTGATAGAAGGCACTGATGAGCACTGATGAGCACTAATAGAAGGCACTGATGAGCACTGATGGGCACTGATGAGCACTGATAGAAGGCACTGATGAGCACTGATGAGCACTAATAGAAGGCACTGATGAGCACTGATAAACACTAATAGAAGGCACTGATGAGCACTGATAGAAGGCACTGATAGGCACTGATGAGCACTGATAGACGGCACTGATGATATATATATTCTATTCTGTTCTATTGTTTTTCTTGGCTATTCTTTTCTACTCTATTCTAATTTTATATAAAAATTATATTATATATATATATATATATATATATATTTATTTATTTATATTAAATAAGGCACTGATGGGCACTGATGAGCACTGATAGAAGGCACTGATGAGCACTGATGAGCACTAATAGAAGGCACTGATGAGCACTGATAAACACTAATAGAAGGCACTGATGAGCACTGATAGAAGGCACTGATAGGCACTGATGAGCACTGATAGAAGGCACTGATGATATATATATTCTATTCTGTTCTATTGTTTTTCTTGGCTATTCTTTTCTACTCTATTCTAATTTTTTAAATTCACTTTTCATTTTATACGAAATTCGAATTTCGGAAGATGGTTTTATATATATATATATATATATATATATATATATATATATATATATATATATTATTATACATAATATTTTTTTCTATTCTGTTCTATTGTTTTTCTATTATTTTCTATTCTAATCTTTGCTATTTGAATTCAAATTCATTATATATTTGAATTTTGGAAGACAGAGATAGAATAGAAAATAATAGAAAAGAAAAAACATAGAAACAGAATAATAAAAAAAAAATATTATATACATATATTCTATTGCTTTATTATTTTATATTCTATTCTATTGTATTTTGTTAGAAAATTGCTTTCTATTTTTTTTTCGAATGGGGGCCAATCACAGGTCACTGGTACAGGAATAGGAGCTGTTATGAATGAGATTCATATTCATGTTATGAATGAGATTCATTCATAAAAGCTTTGTAGATATTGCGATCATGTGATCACATAAAGATCACACGATCCCCTGGCCGCTGAAGGTGGGCAGGTGGTACCAGGATCTGCAATCCTTCACGGGAGGGGCAGCAGGCTCCTAAACCAGAGCAGACACAATCACGTACATGTACGTAATTGTGCCTGCATGTGCCACCCCGCCGTAATATTTTTGCTGTGGTATATTGGCAAGTGGTTAAACCCAGTGTTTTTATGGTGCGTTTGGAAATGCATTTTGTGTATTTTGCTAGAGTAGGGAAGGATTAAAACCCCTGCTAATTTATAGCTTGCTGTCTGTGTTCCATTGGATATTACCCTTGACTTCCTTTCTTGGAGACAGAAGAGCAAGTGAATGCAAATCTCTTAGAAGTGAAGGGAGTTCCCCTCTTAGACAGTTGTCACCGGAACAGGTTTCCCCATAGGAATAATTATCCCCACCTCTCCTTCTGCTGACTACTGTAAGATTTTGAATTTCCCATGACTTTCTGTTTTGGTGACAATGGTCACCAAGACCAATAGATACAGTGATGGGGTCTATTCCTTCCCTACATCATCAAAAGCAAAAGAAAATGGCTATGCACATGTCAAAGTGGGCCTTGCACTAAAATATAAAGTATGATTATGTAACAGGCCCTACTTCCTGATAACAAAATACTTAAGTAAAGAAACCACAAAAAAAATCATTACAATATATATATATATATATATATATATATATATATATATATATATAGTAAAGGACTGGCGTCAAATGTAGAGCTTTAAGGACACCACCACTCGCTGTTTCTTCTTTTTCACTTGCAGCACTGCTGCTCTGGCCTTACACGTCAGGCCCTTGTCTGTCCCGTACAGACTGTTTCACCGACCAACTTGGTGCACACATCTAACAACCACTTGCTGCACTGGTTCTCACGTGGAGCCCTCCTGACTCTTGGTACTCAGACTTCCTATCTGCCGAATGGAGCCCAGAACCATGGTCAGGTTGTTACTAAAAGCCCAGCACACATCTGACCAATTAGAATGCTGGCTGTTCTCAAAATCAGGACCCAGGACTAGGGATTTCATCCCACCCGGATCTCTCAGAAATCCCAGAGCTCCAGGTCCCAAAGTGGACTTTTCAAAACACTGAGGAAACTGAAAGGCCAGTTTCCTCTGCATGTTAAAAGCCCCTTAGAGCCCCTCAACCCGTCCGGTTGAGAATTCTGGGTCACAACCTCCTTCTAAACCATGGCAGGGCAATGCTCTGCCACAATATATCTATTTCTAATTATATTATTGATTTTTTTAGAGAATGGGTGGAACTGTGAGATGAAAGGCAGTCTATGGGTTACATTCTTTTCTCTATTTTGATCCAAGTTGATACGTTCCTGCTGAACCATATCATCTGGATATCCTCTTTGACACAGTCTGTCTTCCATCTCACTCAGCCGCTTCTCTCTTGTATCTATCTGATTTACAATCCTAGATACACGTTTCGATTGGCTTCTCGGTATGGATTTAAATACCCCCGGAGGGTGGAAACTGGAATAAGGTAATAACTGGTTTCAGTCTGTAGATTTTCTATACAGGTCAACCATTATATGGTTGTCCTGTATACTCAGCAGAGTATCTAAAAAGGGAACCGCTGTATCTGAAGAAAACATATTAAATTTCAAACCAGGAATTAGATTATTCAGATAAAAATTGAAAAGATACAATGAATCATGGTTGCCCACCCATATGCAAATCACATCGTCTATAAATCTAAACCATGTGATACAGATGTCTGTATATAATTTGCAATGATAAATGAATGCTTCTTCAAGCATACTCATAAAAGCATTGGCATATGGGGGGGGGGCGACATTCAAACCCATCGCTGTGCCCGTACGTTGCAAGTAATATACATCTTTAAAAAGGAAGAAATTGTCTTCCAGTACTATGGTAAGCAACTCCAAAAGGAATGTAATTTGTCTATCATCATATAATTTAGATGAATATAGTAATCCTAGGGTGTGTGGAATAGCAGTATATAAATTGGCTACATCCCATGTTATTAACATAGCACCTGGTGGAAGGGTTAAATCTTGTATTCTAGACAAAAAAATCTTGAGTGTCCTGAATATAAGATTTGGTGTTCTCTATCAGAGGGGTAAGATGTTTATCCAAATATTTAGCAATGGACAAGGGGGCTGAGTTAATGCCAGAAACGATTGGACAACCCGGAGGGTTGTTTGGGTCTTTGTGCACCTTAGGTAGCACATAAAAAATAGGTGTGATAGGGTATTCTGGGATTAGAAAGGTTTCCATGTTGGTATCTATTATTCCTGCCTGCAGGGCCTTTTTTACAACTTTCTTAATTTTAGTTAGAACCCGTATGGTAGGATTAGTATCCAAACGTGTATAAACATTGTGGTCAGCTAGCTGTCTTTTTATTTCCCCTTCGTATTTTACTGTGTCCATAACCACTATGGAACCACCCTTATATGCTGGTTTTATTGTGATTTCTTTCCTAGTGGATAATAAGGACAGGGCGATTTGTTCATCTCGACTCAAATTGTTTTGTCTATGGTCTATCCTGGACCGATCTTCTAGAAATTGCCTTATATCCGTCTCAACCTTATCAATGAACAGTTCTGCTGCTGGGCTATTAGTAGGGGGCACAAATGTGCTCTTATTTTTTAACCCCCTATTAGAGATAGACATTTTCAATGGATTTGAACTATGCATTGACGGTTTGGACGAGTAAAAAGCCTTTAAACATATATTTCTATAGAATCTATACAAATCCTGTTTTATACTGAATGTATCCATTTTTCTTTTGGGCAAAAATTAAGCCCCTTATTCAAAACTTTCATCTCTATTTCACTAAGAGGGAAAGAAGAAATGTTATGTACCACATTCAAGTCCTCTGTCTGTTTCGCATTCTGTTGGCAGATCTTGTTGTTACTCCATTGGCGTTTCTTGCCTCCTCTCTGCCTGCTCTTGTATTTGGGGGACCACGGGTTAAAAAAGATCCAGTAGCATTTGCGGAGGAGCCGGTAGATGCCATTGAGGAGCTAGATGATAAAAGCGGTTGTTGACGTTTACCATTCCTGAATTTCCCACGGAAACAATTGATATCTGTCCAATTGTAGACTCGGTTGTTAGCATAGCCCTCTCGATCCCGGTCCATTTTGGTACGTTTCCGAATTTCTATGGATTTTCGATAGTTTCTTAGGTTTTTGTAATCCTCATCTTGGGAAAACAGGGTGGGTGTTATTCGAACCCTCAAACCTCGAGGTATCAACTGTGATCTGTAGTATTCCACAAGAGTCACTTCATGTAGTTCCAATTATATAGATTTTTGTGAAATCTTTTCTAATTTCCTTGTTAGTTGTAAGGACGAGCTGTCCACCAGGAAATTCTGTGATCCTGTAGTAGCTGTATAAATACGTGTTACATCTTCATCCGTATAGGCAAATGAACCACCTTTTGCCATTGTTCCTCAAATTCCAGTTTGGATCGGTGCTTTCTCACAGAAGATGTGATTGGCATATGGGTGGGCGACCATGATTCATTGTATGTTTTGACCTGTATAGAAAATCTACGGACCGAAACCAGTTATTACATTATTCCAGTTTCCACCCTTCGGGGGTATTTAAATCCATACCGAGAAGCCAATTGAAACGTGTATCTAGGATTGTAAATCAGATAGATACAAGAGAGAAGCGGCTGAGTGAGATGGAAGACAGACTGTGTCAAAGAGGATATCCAGATGATATGGTTCAGCAGGAATGTATCAACTTGGATCAAAATAGAGAAAAAAATGTAACCCATAGACTGCCTTTCATCTCACAGTTCCACCGATTCTCTAACAAAATCAATAATATAATTAGAAAACATTGGTCAATATTAAATAAAAATTATCCGACCATTCCTGAATTTTACCACCCCCCCTTACCATCATATCGTAGGGGTAGCACGTTACATGATAGACTGGTTAAATCAGATCAATACAGTACACCCATTGCTCGTACTACATTCTTGGGTCCCCCTAACCATACATCCTACCCTTGTCTATCATGTACCCAATGTACCAGTATAATAAAGGGGAAGAGTTTTTGCCACCCACATAAAGGTTATAATATTAACATTAAAGATTACTTTACATGTCAGTCATCTTATGTTATATATATTATCAAATGCCCATGTGGTTTAATTTATGTGGGAGAAACAACCCAGAAGGTAAAAGATAGAATCGCAAGGCATAAGTACTCGATTCGGGATGAACTGGATAAACTTCCATTATCCAGACATTTTACAGAACAAAAACACACAGTATCCCAATTAAGATATATGGTCATTAAAGGCATACCCATGAATAGACGAGGAGGTGATAGAGAGCTCACTTTGAAAAAAACATGAAGTTTATTGGATTAACCGTTTGGACATGGTACAGCCTAAAGGGTTAAATACTGATTTTGATTTGTACTTATTCATTTAGATGTTATTGTAAAAAGATGGCACTCTGTGTTTATTGTTACATGTCATTATAATTATTATTATTATTTTGCTGTTTTTATAGATACTATGAAGAAAGAGCTTTTTCCAGGAGGAATGTCTTCTTTATGGAAAAGCTTTTGTGTCATTACTCTTGCTTGGCCCATCTTTTTACTTTTTCTTGTTTTTCTTTCTTTTCCCCCTTTTTCTTTTTTTCCTTTTTTCCTTTTTTCTTTTTTTTTGGTAAAGAAACAATAGCACCTGTTGACATTTGATTGTTCCAACCGCGCAAAATGAGGAGACATGATTAGTTTAGAAACCTGTTACTGAATGTGGGTTAATTAATTCCAGCTTAATCAAATATAATTAATGAACTTGTGTGTGTATATATATATCATGTGATGCATGTAACCAGTTGCAGACATACAATTGTGAGAAAGGGCATTATCTGTGAAAGCCGAAATGTCGCAGCCAGCTGCATCTGGTATCGGTTCGATGCCTTTGTAATCTTTTATAGAAATAAATTTCTTGTGCAGCAATCCTGACTCATCGTTTCTCTCTCTCTCTCTCTCTCTCTCTCTCTCTCTCTCTCTCTCTCTCTCTCTCTCTCTCTCTCTCTCTCTCTCTCTCTCTCTCTCTCTCTATCTCTCTATATATATATAGATATATATATATATATATATATATATATATATATATATATATATATATATATATATATATATATATATATATATATATATATATATATATATATCTATATCTATATCTATATCTATATATAGATATAGATATATCTATATATCTATATCTATCTATCTATCTATCTATCTATCTATCTATCTATCTATCTATATATAAATAAGAATGCCAGTAAGGTGGCCTGAATTTAAGGGATGAGCCCGGGGGGTATTTAAACAGCCCGCTCACTAATGCTCTTTGTCGGTTCCGACTCAGGCCGACTCTTCAGCTCACTTCGTGTTTGTGAGTCTGTTGTCCCCGAAAACAGTGTGTTGTGGTTGCTTACTCATGGTTTTTCGATCAAGTCTCGCTCGCTGTCGCAGGTAGGAGTTGTTACTTTGCATTCGTATCATGTTCTTTTCATTGCTCCCCATTCATTGCATTTCCATGCTGTGTGTTTAGTTCCCACAGCAGAATTTACGAATCATTCATACACGGTTCCTCTCCATGTTTTACCAAACCAATGTTATTCGTGGGCATCCTGCACTGTGCCACACCACACCTTTCTACTTCCTACACACCCGGCACAGACCAAAGCAAATTCAGGCACTCTGTCGCAGGTAGGATTCGTTAAACTTTGTTTTTGTTGTACCAATTCATAGCCATTCGTTGTGTCTCCCGCGCCACGGGTTTAGTTCCCACAGGTGAATTTAAAGCGGAGTTCCACCGATAAAAAAATAAATTTAAAGTCAGCAGCTACAAATACTGCAGCTGCTGACTTTTAATATATGGACAATTACCTGTCCTGGGCACCCGCAATGTCGGCACCCATAGCCGATCTGTCCCTCGGCTCTTGGGTGGAGGCATCGCCATCTTTGGTAAGGGAAGCAGAAGGTGAAGCCTTGCGGCTTCTCTTCCTGGTTCCCTACTGTGCATGATTGAGTCTCGCTGCATGATCCCACTGATCCCTGCTGTCTTCTGGGACCTGTTTGTCTCCCAGAAGACAGCGGGGGGCGGAGGAGGCGCCGGACGTGGTGTAGGTCGCTTCGGTGAAATATGACAGGAAGTGAGAGCAAATACCTGGATTACACAGGTTCCTGCTCCCTCCTCCCCCGTGAAAGGTGCCAAATGTGACACCGGAGGGGGGGGGATTCCGAAAAGCGGAAGTTCCATTTTTGGGTGGAACTCCGCTTTAAGAATCCTTCATAAATGCTTCTTTTCTCATTCATGTCACCAAATCAAAAATTTTTTTTTAAGTGCCACGTGCACAGCGCTATGCCACACTTTGATACACTGCACTCCCTCCACCGTTCACATGCGAACTCACTCGTGCGTCTCACTGTCACAGGTAGGATTTGTTACTACACTTTCCATGTCATGTTGATTCGTTGCCATTCATTGTGTCCCCCATGTCATTCGTAAGGTCCCGCTACAAAACTTAGGGATCAAACGAATATTTTCCTTATCCCATATACTTGCCCAGTTACAATTTGGCCTCCACAGTCTATGTGTCCCACCTGTCAAGGCCACCTCTGAGACAACTACCTGCCCCCCTTTTAACTTTGTCCTCTGCAGCCAGGACATGTGCAGTCTCTGCAACTATGTCTTCTACAGCACATTTTCTCACATAAACACTGAGACCCTTGCAACCACGCAATATCATCTCAGCAGCCTGACACTCATCGAGACCCTGGCAACCTTGCAATATCGTCTCAGCAAACCTGACTGAGACCCTCACAACCAAGCAATATCGTCTGGGCAACCTGACTGAGACCTTTGCAACCACGCAATATCATCTCAGCAACCTGACTGAGACCCTTGCAGCCAGGTAATATCATCTCAGACAACCTCACACTCATTGAGACCCTTGCAATCACGCGGTATCCTGCGGCGGGAATGGTAAGTTAAAGAAGATCCTGAGTGGATGATGTCTTGTCTGTTTTTTACCACTAGAGGGTGCAAGTATAAACATACCTGGTGTCAACATTTGCATGCTTACCCAGATAGTGCTGTGTGTCAGCAGTGCTTGTGGACAGCGTCTGCCTCTCACTCCACTCTTGTCAGTCCACTTGGGGGGATTTAGGGGTCTCCCCCTAACGTATGCAGGGCACTGGGACCCCCCTGCTGAAACCCTCCCCCCCAGGACCCCTGTCAGCTGGGATCGCCACGTGCGAGAGTTACCCTCCTTTTGTGTATAGGAAAGAGAGGACATCACAGGGGGGCGGGGCTTGGCGCCGACGGCGTGCACGTGTCTCCAGCGTGCACGTTTTTTTCATGGCGCAGTTGTGGGCCGGCTGGCTTTTAAAAAGTCTCTGGCTGTAGTGAATCCGGTGGCTGACAGAGGGACACAGATGCATATCCTGGGCATGTAATCGCTGAGTGGGTGTTGGGTACAGGCATTTTCAGGGCACATCTACTCAGCATCTGACTGAGCAGTGATAGCGGCATATTTAACCTATTACTGGACTGAAGCTCAGCAGTAGATGCATGGTATTAGTACCTCTGCTTAGTGCTTAGGACTATGTATTTCTAAAAGAGAGCAACAAGAACAGTGAGGAGGAGCACAAAGGCACCACGGTCAGGGTCTGAGGATCCTAGTCATGCTTCCACAGTATCATCCTTCCCTGAAAGACCTGAAGCGGCTGGCCAAGCTGTGCCATTGGGCTTGAGTGTCATTGTAGCTACTTTCAACATTCCAGCCTCTGCATACATTACTAAAGACGATTTTGCTACAGCATTAGCTGGTTTGGAAGGGAAGATAGCTGATTTGTTTGCATCCTCCTCCCAGGGTGGGAGGAAGCGCGATAGGTCCCCTTCCCCTGCCCCAGGCCCATCATCAGGGAATCAGGAGTTGGCAGGGGATACTGATATACCCTTAGGGGACCGTAGAAGGGCAGGAAGATGGCTCCTCTTTTGAGGATTCAGCCTCAGAAAAACCCTTCTCAGCCTCATAATCCCAAAGATTGCTAGTTCAATCGCTTACGGAGGCAGTCCGTTCTGGATATACAGTAAGTTACCCCTAGCAGAGACGGCTGAAATTCCTTTCTCCTCTTTGGGTTCTCTAAAGCCTCCTTAGGGTTCACATGCTTTCCCTATGCATCCATTGCTGGAACAGCTCATTTACTGTATGCCGACTGGAATCATTCAGACAGGCATTTTCTTCCTCCCAAGAGATTTCTCTTCTTTATCCTATGGGGGAAAAGTTCACTAAGAAATGGAGTGTGCCAGCAGTAGATGCTGCTATTTCTTCTCTAAATAAGAGTCCCACTTGTCCAGTGAACAATGTCCCAGTTTTAAGGATCCAGATGATAAAAGGCTGGAATCTTTGCTTAAGACCTCCTTTGCTGTGGCTGGTGCAGTAGCACAGCCTGCAGTAGCAGTGATCGGCATTTGTCAATCCCTAAAAGACAACGTTAAACAGGCTGTCCAAGGGGAGGAGGTCCCGGACCTAGCTGAGCTACCTAGGGCCTTCTGTTTTGCAGTTGACGCTATTAAAGATTCTATTCATCAGGCGTCATGCCTTGCTCTCCTGTTAGTACATATGCGGAGAGTTGTGTGGCATAAACATTGGTCAGCTGGGTTACATGTAAAAAGCTATTGGCTGGTTTTCCCTTTCATGGGGAACGTTTGTTTGGGGTTGATTTGGATAAGTACATCCAAAAAAATCTCAGGTGGTAAAAGTACCCTTCTTCCAGTTAAAAGAAGGAGTAGAAGGCCTTCATTTAAACGGTCTGCTTCTCCAATTCCAGGGCCGATAGCCTCTAGGCAGTAGCGACAGCCTCTGCCGCCAAGTCCAAGAGGTAGGCCTTAAAACAAAGCTCAGAGTCCCAAGGCCTCCTTATGAAGGGGCGCCCCTGCTCGATCGAGTGGGGGGAAGGCTTCTGCAGTTTTCAGGAGCCTGGTGGGAAGAGATCCAGGACAGATGGGTCATCTCCACAGCATCTCTAGGATACAAACTAGAGTTTCAGGAGTTACCCCCGTCTCGGTTTCTAAAGTCGGAAGTTCCCAAGGACCCAGTGAAAAGAGGGTCTTTATTTCAGGCGCTAGACCGATTGATGTCTCAGGGGGTGATCATAGAAACCCCCTCAGAAGAGCAGGGCATGGGATTTTACTCAAATCTCTTCACGGTGCCAAAACCGAATGGAGATGTCAGACCCATTCTAGATCTCAGAGGTCTGAATCGGTTTCCTAAACACCCGCTCTTTTCGCATGGAATCAATCAGATCAGTAGTGTCCACCCTGCGGGGAGGAGAACTAGCATCAATAGACATCAGGGATGACTATCTACATGCGCCAATCTTTCCCGCTCACCAGAGGTTCCTGCGGTTCGCAGTACCACAGCGCCATTTTTTCCATTTGTAGCCTTGCCCTTCGAGTTGGCTACCGTGCCGCAAGTGTTTACAAAGGTACCCTGGCCCCACTTCTGGCAAGACTAAGGGCCCAGGGTATAGCGATAATGGCATACCTAGATGACCTGCTGCTGATAGATCAGTCCATAGCACGGTTAGACCAGAATGTGGTCAGCCCGGTCAAGTATCTGGAATATGTGGGTTGGATTACCTTACGGCCAGTAAAGAGGCTGGAGTATACATAGTTACATAGTTAGTAAGGTTGAATAAAGACACCAGTCCATCCAGTTCAACCTAAGTGAGTGTGGCTGCGTGTCTACAATCATCCCTATTAAGGTACCCATATAGCGCAGCCAATTCACGCAGCACTTCGCACATACATTATACACCCACATCGGTCCCTACCCTCAAGGAGCCCACAATCCAAGGTCCCCAACTCACATTCATATACTAGGGCCAATTTTGAACAAAAGCCAATTAACCTACCAGCATGTCTTTGGAGTGTGGGAGGAAACCGGAGTACCCGGAGGAAACCCACGCAGGCACAGGGAGAACATGCAAACTCCAGGCAGGTAGTGTCGTGGTTGGGATTTGAACCAGCGACACTTTTTACTGCTAGGTGAGAGTGCTAACCACTACACCGCTGTGCTGCCCCAAATCCTATGAGTACTTGGGTCTGGTTATAGACACAGCCCAAAAAAGAGTTTTTACCTCAGGCAGAGGTCAGCGCTATAAGACAACTGATTAACGTGGTCAGGACAAGGAAGGGTCCTTCCATCCGGCTTTGCATGATGTTGTTAGGGAAGATGGTAGCTTCATTCCAAGCAGTTCCCTATGCCCAATTCCATTCAAGACTGTTACAAAGCAGTATCTTGTCTGCTTGGAACAAGAAGAACCACGTCTTGGATTGTCCAATGTATCTGGCTCCAAGGGTGCACCAGAGTCTCAATTGGTGGTTGATAACCAAAAATTTGCAGAAGCGGAAGTCCTTCATACCAGTAACTTGGAAGGTAGTCCTCTTGGGCTGGGAAGCAGTACTGGAATAAATCACTGTCCAAGGGAAGTGATCAGAATCCGAGAAAACTTTGCCCATCAACATTTTAGAGATTCGGGCAGCATGTCTGACTCTAAGGGCCTGGACGGGCAGATTACGAAATTATCCTGTCAGGATTCAATCTGACAATGCCACAGCAGTGGCCTACATCAATCACGAAGGTGGCACCAGGAGTCGCACGGTCCAGAAAGAGATGAACCATATTCTGGCTTGGGCAGAAGAGCATGTACCCTGCATATCTGCAGTCATCATTCCGGGAGTGGAGAATTGGCAGGCGGATTTCTTGAGCCGCCAACAATTGCTCCTGGGAGAATGGTCTCTACATCTCGACACTTTTCTGGCCATATGCCAGAAATGGGGTACCCCAGACATAGATATATTAGCATCCAGGTTCAACTAGAAGTTGGACAGCTTTGTGTCAAGGACAAGGGATCCGCTCGCCTACAGGACGGATGCTTTAAAGCGGAGTTCCACCCAAAAATGGAACTTCTACTTTTCCGGTTCCTCCCCCCCTCCGGTGTCACATTTGGCACCTTTCGGGGGGGGAAGGGGGAGCAGATACCTGTCTAATACAGGTGTTTTGCTACCATTTCCAGGCATAGATACCCGAGCCACCCGCGGGTATCTACGCCACTTCCGGTTCCTTCTCTGTCGCCCCCCCTCGCTGTTTTCTAGGGGACACACAGGTCCCAGAAGACAGCAGATCCAGTAAACGTTCCGGATTGACTCCAAGCAATCCCGCGGTTCGGTCCCCGCTCAGGCGGATCAAGTCAGAGAAGAACTCGCTCACCGAGACCGCAGAGAAACAGACGTAGATCCTGTATAATATCGCCTGAGGATACCAGGGAAGCCTAGCGGTGGCTGCCGCAGCGGTGAGAGTGTACTTGCTTACATTCTGACACTAATGCCTCAGTCCCAATGCCCCCCTAATCATGCCCACCTGTTATGCCTCATTGTTATGCCTCCCTGTTGGAGCCTCCTGACACCTTGTCTCAATCTGAAGCCACATACGCAAAGTGGAAACTCCCCCCCAGTTGGAAAATCACCATAATCCTTGCTCCTTGGTTTAACTTCAAACCAAGGATTTGCCATTTGGGGTGGGCTGTGGACGGTGGCAGGTGGTTGGATATGGGGGATTAGAGATAAAGATGGGTAATCAACTCGGACACTATGCCCATACTCTGTACTTTTACCTGGTGTTATAGACACCTGAAACCGGCACCTGTGAGGGATACACAAAGGAAGCATCGCCCCCTCCACATGAGCCACAAATAACCCACAATGGCAATGCTGAACTAGAATTCTCCTTTTATCACTGCAGACTGACCAATTACATTCAGAAACCAAGGGTGATCAAGAGAGACACGATCTGTGGAAAGCTGTGGGTTGGCAAACGTGTCAGTGGAGGGGGACACTCATATACCATGAATAAGACAACCTGGTCTCAGGATACATGAGTATATATATGTACTTGAGGGGGGAAATTTGTGAATCTAAAGTTCAGACATTGCAACACCACTTGCGCCTAAAAGTTGTTTGTTCCATACAGGTTGTTTTGCTGCCTTATGAGGGTCTGATTACCAGGGGGGGCAAGGGTGTACTGGATCATCAGATACGCTACAGGAAGGTTTTAAAGCCTTAATTTTTTCTATAGCCTGTGGCTGCCTCCCCTCTCATGCTCGCTGGGGGGTGTTGGGGGGAGACGGCTACAATAAACTACATGCATTTCAGAATTGCTCTTTAGGAGTCCACAGACACACCCCCCCCACAGTGGGAAAGCTCAATATTGATGTAATAAGCTCTCTGTTTTCAAATAATAAGCTGATGACACTACTTTGTACGATGGGAGTGGCCTATGGGGCCGCGCTGGTGGAACCATTGATGTCACCCAGGGGTCATCTCAAATTGGGCTGGGCTGGGCAGGGAAGAGAAGATATCCCTCACTGGGAGAGAGGAGCTGGACCTGAGGGTCCGTGGATTGCAACAACATTCTCCCACACCCCCCCCCCCCGATTTAGCCCTGGAGGGGTGTGGTTGGGACCTTGCGGGACTGGGTGTGGTCCCCACTTTCCAGAGGGGCGCAGTCACACTAGATATTTGCGGGGGTTAGGTCTGCCCACACCAAAGCAAAATGTGGGGGGGGCACTGACAGGGGTCCTTAAGACATACCGACCAGGTCGGAAAGTTTAAGTAGAAGATAAGGGCTCCGCCAGTGTTGGGCACTTTGACTTTGCCTACCTAATGTTTTAAAGAGGTTTCACAACGATTCTATGAATAATGATTTAGCACTGGGGTCACGTATGTTTCACACCTGTGATCATATATATGTTATCACCTGTTTGCTTGTTTATTTGTTTGTTGTTTTTCTGTTTAGCCATAATACATGCCAAAAATTCTAGCCTAGGGCTGGGAGGGCAGGGCAAGACTGGGTAGACTTTTCCGGTCGTAGTCTAACCTCCTCCCCAATAGGCTGAAACACCTTTCCGGTGACAACCGGAGTGTGTTTCATTGCAGTATTTTGCATACAATTGTTTCTTAATGATTTGTACTAGACAGGACAATTTTATAGTATTTGTTGTCCACTCTATTCTCTCTAGAGCTATTCTTGCTCTCTCCTTTCTACCTTAACCCCCTCTTTAATCGTCCCACACCTACCCCCCCCTTAACCCACTTACAACACGACCCTCGACACGGGCGTGATGGATCACATTAATATTTTTTCACTGAACGTCAAGGGGTTAAATGTACCGGAGAAACGCTGTATGCTCTTGAATGATCTCAAGAGAGCTAGAGCAGCTACAGCGTTCATACAGGAAACCCACTTCAAAGCAGGCTCACAGCCCTGTCTGAAAAAAATTGTACTTTCCAATAACTTACCATGCCACAAACCCAACAGCAAAATCCAAGGGAGTATCTATACTCCTTTCTGGGAAAATACCCTGGACCTGCCGTGACACTAAAGTAGACACAGAGGGGCGGTATGTGTTCATTAAAGGACTAATAAAAGAAGTGCTGGTGACGTTAGATACGGTCTATGCACCAAATGACAGACAAGATAGCTGTATACGCAACACACTGACCCTCCTGATGGATTTTGTCGAAGGGCACTTGATTCTGGGAGGGGATTTTAATGTACCCTTGAGCCCAACAGTGGACACATCCTCCGGTATCTCGTCTCTACGATCCAGTATACACAAACGCATCACTCGAGATCTCCATGAAGCCCAACTGATAGACATATGGAGACTTCACCACGCAGGAGAAAAGGACTACACTTTCTTTTCGTCCCCCCACAATTATACTCCCGCATTGATTATTTCTTGATACCACATGGCCAACTAGAGGCAGCACATGACCCAATGATAGGTAATATCACCTGGTCAGATCACGCACCCATTACCATGCGCTACACCCTCTCTCGGACCTCCACGACTAAAGCAAGGTTTTGGAGGCTGAACGAAAGCTTACTACAGACCCCTGTAGTGCTGACAGATATTACAAAAGAACTGAACCAATATTTTCGAACCAACGACACTGATGATTGTGACCCAGGGGTACTTTGGAAAGCCCACAAGTCCGTAATCTGGGAGTCCTGATTAAGCACGGGGCACATATCAAAAGAGAATGGGAAAAGCAATTATTACTACTCTTGCATAAGATACGTGATTTAGAAACCAAACATAAGAGGAATCCAATACCCTCACTAGAAACAGAATTGCTAACTCTCCGCAGACAAACAGTATATCTATTACAATCCTATAGGAAAATTTCCTACGAGTCAGGGAACAAATGCGGGAAACTTCTGGCCAAAGCAGTTAGACAACAGAGACTATATGCATACATTCTCCAAGTTATCTCATCATCGGGACATAGGAAAGTCATGCCCACCCAAATTGCCAGTGAATTTCAAGCTTAATACTCTTCCTTGTATAATCTCCTGAAGCAGTGTACTAGTGAAACTGTAATAAGAGACTTAACTTGTCAGATATGCCCAAACTTTCAGAGGAAACAAGAATGGCATTGGAGGAACACATCACGTTGATGGAACTACAATGCGCCATCAAAAATATGAAACCAGGTAAGGCACCAGGCCCAGATGTGTTTACCCTACAATACTATCAAACCCTCCTACCAGTATTAGGCCCCTACATGATCAAACTATTCAACAATCTTACAGAGGGAGGCCAATTACAAAGAGATACCTTGAGAGCACATATCTCTCTCATACCCAAAGAGGGAAAAGATCCAACCGCCTGTGGCAGTTACGGGCCTATATCTCTTTTAAATATAGATCTCAAACTCTTTACTAAAATATTGGCCATGAGACATTCACAACACATGACAGACCTGATACACTTAGACCAAATAGGTATCGTTCCCTCAAGAGAAGCTAGGGACAACACCACTAAGGTACTCAATTTAATACATAGGGCTTCAGTGACCAAAGCCCAGTGTGTCTTTCTCAGCACAGATGTTGAGAAACCCTTGACCGAGTGAGTTGAGAATTTATGTTCTCCGTTCTCAAACACGTTGGACTCGGTGAGAACATGATACACTGGATATCCAATATTTACTCCATACCGACGGCCCAGGTCAAAGCCAACAGAGTCCTTTCTGATCCTTTCACCATTTCCAATGGTACTAGGCAGGGCTGCCCCCTGTCACCCCTTCTCTTCGCCCTAGTACTATAACCCTTCCTGTGTACGATACGCCAGAATCCGGATATATCCGTAATCACCATAGATCAGGCCCAATATAAGATTTCTGCACATGCAGATGATCTTCTATTTTCCCTTACTAACCCAGTGGTATCCCTCCCAAATCTAATTAAAGAACTCAAGAATTATGGGAACATATCTAACCTAAAAATTAACTTTGACAAATCCACAGCTATGGGCACTAACATGTCATCTGGCAACCTGATTCCCCTGAAAACTAAATTTTATTTCAAATGGTCAGACAGCCATCTTAACTATCTAGGAACCAGTATCTCCAGTGACCTGTCACATACATTTGAGCTAAATTTCCCTCCAATGTTATCTAAAGCAAGGGGGCTGCTCAAGGAATGGAACAAAGGACACTCCTGGTTCGGCAGATGTAATCTTATTAAAATGTGCATTCTCCCAAAACTTCTTTACCTGTTCCAAGCGTTGGCAATTAAGATCCCACATCTATATTTTAAACAAATACACGCGATATTCACAAAATTTATATGTTCCCATACAAAACCACGACTACGTAAACGATACCTGACGTTACCAAAACACTACGGAGGACTGGCTCTCCCTGCCATAAAACACTATTACCAAGCGGTACACCTAGGGAGAATTATCGATTGGAACAGACATGAACGAACCAAGTTATGGATTCAAGTAGAACGCACCCAGGTTAAGGTCCCACTAAAGAGAGCGATCTGGTGTTATGATCGACTACCATCAGATATGAAAACACATCCTATCTTAGGCGCCACGTTGCATGTGGGTTCCATGATGATCAACACAACCTCCCTGACATCGAGACAATCCCTACTATCCCCGATTCTGGGCAACCCAGCGTCCCTGCCTGGGCTAAACCGATCAGAATGTGAGACACTTTGGACGGCGGGTAAAGACTGCACTCTACATTATCTAGATGGGGATCAATGGACTTCGATCTAGCCATTAATGAGTGATACTGGGGGCTTCCAGCTTCCATTTTGGAAGGCAATCCGACTACATCATTTCATACACTCAATACCAGAACTGATGCAATTCAAGCGCGACCTGACAACATTTGTGGACTACTGCGGAGACGAAGGGATATTACTCCAGGTACTCTCAAAAACATATGCTCTGCTTAACACACCAGCAGAACAACCAGACGTTCTTGCAAAAGTGGCAAAGTGACCTACAATGCACTTTCACTGACATATAAAAACAAAACATTATTCGATTCTCTCTAAAATCGTCCATCTGCCCAAGATTACAAGAAACAAACTATAAGATCCTAACAAGGTGGTATTATACACCGCAGTCACTACACAGATTCTTCCCTACTACAACGGACAGATGCTGGAGATGCCAAACAGACAAAAGGACACTCCTTCACATCTTTTGGTTTTGCCCATTACTGCAACACTTTTGGACAACAATAGACAAAAAAATTTACAGACTACACAATTCGGAAAGACCCAGCGCTCTTCCTGCTGCACGCCACCACAATCCCGGTACAGTCTTATAAGAAATCTATAATACGACACTTACTCAATGCCTCAAAATCCTGTATTCCATCTACATGGAAACAAAACATACCCCCATCTATTGGACTGTGGCTGCGTAAAGTAGAAGACATTAAAAAATTGGAGGTGCTCACAGCACAGCACAAACAAGAAAAGCACTCTAAAACCTGGATGCCATGGAAAATGTTCATATTCTCTGATGAAGGACAGACCTTACTAAATTCTTAAAGGTCACACCAAAACTGATTGCCTCAAAGATAACACCACTACTTCATCCATCACGCTCGAGTTGAACAATCCCCCGCCCTCCTCCTCTTCCCATCCTCTCTTTCTTGCTTTTTCTATCCTCCAATTCCTCAGCTAATGGTTCTACCTTGAATTAATCTGATGCTTGCCTCTCTCTCTGGTTTTGCTAGTGTGGTCAGGATACAGATAATCCGGCCATATGTGCGGCCCGGGGACTGTGGTAACATCATTATCTATATATGAAAAAAAGGAATTTTGATGGTCGAATTGGGTGAGGTGTAAGACGACTTAACATGATTTTTCTATCATATTTTATACCATCCATATTGTAGATAGAATCTGAGCCTTCTTTTGAAGACCAATATGTATTTGATTGCCTACTATGGCCACAGTTGTCTTGTACATTTTCTGTATTCCCTTTCTTGAAAAATTCAATAAAATTTTATATTTGAAAAAAAAAAAATTTGCTGGTTCTATAGGCCTACAATATATAAAATACAATATATAAATACATTTCAGAATATAATAGTAATGTATTTTTTTAAATTTTGCATTCAGAAGTACATTTTACTGCCGGTTCAAAGTCGCACGACTTTGGCAGCCAACATCCTGCACAACCTCATTGCGGCTTGCTTGTGCCTTCATTAACAGAAGTCAATGCAAATCACAATGAAGTCACCCCACAGTAGTGCAGGAACCTTTTTCTAAGTTGCTGTGATTTGAGTTGCACTAATTAGAACGGTTCCATTGCCCATAATGGGGCGTGACTTGTCATGCGTCTTTGAACTCCCAAGTCACATGACTAGTCGCAGCAGTGTGAACCGGCACTTAACATACATTCTGAAATATATTTGCAGCATATTTCGCAATGCATTCCAAAATACATTTTGAAATATATTCAATATATTCACAAATATATGGAAATATATTCATGAAATATATGGAATATGGCCAAAATTGTAGTATTTCAAATATATGTCAATATATTTGTGAAAAATATATTTTGAATGTTTTATTAAAAATATATTTAAAATATATTTTTCTTCCACATGGGCTGTGTCAGTCTGGCATTGACAACATACAGTTTCAGTGGTAAATTGTGGGGCTATATCACAGATTTGTTACTGATAATTGTATTAATACTAACGTGAAGTTTGAGATATGACCTGTTCCTTTGTGTCAGTGACTATTTGCAAAATTTTGTAGGCTAAATCACATAAAACAATCCGCAAACAGGCAGAAGCAGCTGCTGCACGGCAGTTATCTAAGGCTCTGAAAGATGAGGAAGACGAGGAGGAAGCAGCAGAAAAATGCAGGAAAATGGAAAAACGGATTAAACACTTGGAAGAAGAAAACCAACAACTGAGACAGTTAATTGTTACAGGCAAGTCAATATAACCGAACTCTCAGCTAGGTAGTTACATTTCTGAAAGCCAGGCAGGTAGAACATGGACACATTTGACCAAACATTATTTGCCCTTTGATTCTACAGTGGATACTTATGTTTTAAGGTAATCTGTGGGTTATCATGTATTTCATCCTCATCCTGCTAGTTTACACCTAGATCCACATTTTTTTAATTCCACTGGAATTTTTTTGTGTGGAAATATTCGACAAAGAGAAAGAGACCTCTTGCTCATGATTAGCAATGGTGCACAAGTTTGTGACATTATCTTTATACAGTAAACTCCCCATTATCTATCATTCAAGCAACCTGCAAACCAACCCGAAAATTTCAATAGCAGGCTGTCTATGCCAGCCCACTGAGAAGAGAGGCGAATCTGAGAACTTTCTCTCTCAGGTCCACTCCTTTGTTCTGCTGTTGGCTATTGTAATTTGAAATAGTCAATAGCAAGCTGGCTATTGTGCACTGAACAAAGGAGTGGACCTGAGAGAGAACTTCTCACTGTGTCTGCTCTTCTGCTCAATGGGCAGGTGCCATATTGGCTATTGCAATTTGAAATGGCAGTTTTACTATTGCTCCCAGCTGCTTACATTTACCTGTTGGCTGAGGAAGCTAACCAGCAGGTCAGCCAGGCCATGGGGCAAAGGGGGAGCAACAGGGTGCCCTGGGGGGGGGGGGATGGTTGCTTGAGAGTTACTATTAGCTCTCAATCAACCAGAAACTACAGTACCCATGGATAGTTAGGTGTTTGATAACTGGGAGTTTACTGTACTATGTTCATTATAGTATCAAGGAGTACACTGAGGTAACTCTATACTGCACAAGTAAGTTTATATTTTGTTAGACATCCTCGCTTTTACCTTGGGAAACCCTAATGAAATATTTTTGATGGGGGGGGGGGGGGGCAGCAGCAGACTGGAGGAAACCCTCTAATCATGTAAAGGTAAAATTTTCCACAAGTAATCAATTTCTAACAAATGAAGTTAATGGATATAGTGAGAAAATAAGCCATTATGTTTCTTAAAACGTTTTGTAACTAAAGTACTGCATTTCCATAGAGTTGCCTGGTGTATTAGATACTCTGAAAACCACAACAGCGCAGCTGATAGCACTAAAGAATGATGGTGGCAGTTCATCCTACGTGTGTGTATTGTGTGCATCAGCATCAGTCCCATCTGAAGAGTTCAGCTCATCTCCTTGTCAAGCATCGTACTCTAGACCTAAACAGGTTGGTTTTCTTTTTTCCCCACACCTGAAGATTCTGGGGGATTTATTTTTAAGTGCCATTTGAAATTAATTGCACATGAGCCCCTTCACAGTGCTGTGTGTATCTGGGGGGGCAGTATGGGTGGGGCTGCCAGAACAGGCACAGCAGGGATAAGATGGTTCGTGAGGACACAGAGTCACCGGCCTGTTCAACACACTGTGCTGTGCCTGTGCTCCTATTCCTGTGTCTCGCAATAGCTCATTCACAGGTTTTCTGCAATTGAAGTATTGATTAATAGGATCAGCACAGCACAGTGACAGCTCACCCGCCCCGAGCCACGGACTCCTGACCGGGAGGCAGGTCAAACCGCCAGGGCTGGTGCAAGGATTTTTGACACCCTAGACGAAACCTCATTTTGCCGCCCCATTGGCTCCGCCCCTGACTCCACCCCCTTTGTCCTGTTCAGGTATATGATGGAGGAGGCGGAGGTGGAGATTCTTGTGGTGCCTCTCCACCTATTTCTTCCGCCGTGGTCCACAGGCTCACACCTGTGCCTCTGGACCCAGCCTAAAGACAAATAGTGGTGGCAAGGGCTTGTTTCCTCATGCCAGCCGTGGTTTGCAGGTATATAGACAGGCTAGGGTAGTATATGGGCAGGCTAACTGTGTAACTGCCTGTCCGTACGTGAACTTGAACCTCCACACCCTCAGATCACCCCAATTCCTGTATTTTCACACATCAGATCACCACAGTTGCTTCATCACTATAGTCCCCTGCGCACCTTTTCATAATTGTGCTACCCTGAATGCCTGTTCCCCTCTTCACCCCCCAGCACCTCTGTTCCCCACCGTTTCCCCCCGCACCTCAGTTCCCCACCGTATCCCCCCCGCACCTCTGTTCCCCACTGTATCCCCCCCGCACCTCTGTTCCCCACTGTATCCCCCCCTCGCACCTCTGTTGTCCACTGTATCCCCCCCGCTCCTCTGTTGTCCACTGTATCCCCCACCTCTATTCCCCACTGTAACCCCCAACCCCCCCCCACACACACACAAATCAGTTCCTCTCTGTGCCCCCCTGCACATATGTTTATTTCAGCTGAGCGTGTTGCCTGTTTTTCACTACCTGATCCAGCGGCGGTGGTGGACTCACCACGAGAAGAGCGGCGCTGCTGCCTGTCCTCCCACAACAGATGATCCAGGAGGAGGGAGGGGAAATCGCGGCAAGCCCAGGCAGGGTTACATGCAGGGCTTCCATCTCAGCCGGTTCCATGTTAATTCAGCACTTCTGGGCTGGCCGGCTGCTCCTTGTCCCGTCTCTCTCCCCTCCTCTGATCACTGATGCTGTTAGGGCGGCACTGCAGGCTGGGGACAGAAAGCAGGCTGACAGAATTAGGGAGGAGAGAGTGAACTGTTTCTGCACAGAGAGCGGGGAGGTCTTCACAGGCGCATTTTATCGCCCCCCCCTAGCATGGCACAAAAAGACGCTTATGCTGCCTTGTGGATGGTGACGCCGGCCGGCCCTGAATACTACTGTACCATTAAACCCCAGCATTGCCAGCAGCCTCCCCCTAGATCCGATGGCCCCCCGATGGGGCCCTATGTGCACCAGGGGCCGCTGAGCTGTGCCCAGGTGTGCCCGCTTGATAAGATGGCCCGGAGTAAACCCCGAAGGGTTTTACTTCCTCTTTATTTCCCTGCAAAGGTAAAACATAATGGGCTACTATGCATCGCACAATCCGACGCACAAAATGCCACACAATCTCAGAAAAAAATTAAGACTGCCCCATTTATAGTCCTGATGTACGTGTTTTACGTCACCGCGTTCAGAACGATCGCATTTTCTGACAACTTTGTGTGACCGTGTGTATGCAAGACAAGTTTGAGTCAACATCTGTCGGAAAAAATCCATGGATTTTATATAGTTACATAGTAGGTGAGGTTGAAAAAAGACACAAGTCCATCAAGTCCAACCTATGTGTGTGATTATGTGTCAGTATTACATTGTATATCCCTGTATGTTGCGGTCATTCAGGTGATTATCTAATAGTTTCTTGAAGCTATCAATGCTCCCCGCTGAGACCACCGCCTGTGGAAGGGAATTCCACATCCTTGCCGCTCTTACAGTAAAGAACCCTCTACGTAGTTTAAGGTTAAACCTCTTTTCTTCTAATTGTAATGAGTGGCCACGAGTCTTATTAAACTGTCTTCTGCGAAAAAGTTTTCTCCCCATTGTAGGGTCACCAGTACAGTATTTGTAAATTGAAATCACATCCCCTCTCAAGCGTCTCTTCTCCAGAGAGAATAAATCTTTGTTGTCGGAATGTCTGATCAATGTCCGATCGTGTGTACAGGGCATAACACATCATTGAAGACAGAACCCCCACAAACTGACAAGGTCCTCTGTGACAATGGTGGAAAAGGTAACATAGAGATAGCTTCAGTTGGACTCCAGAGGACTCACAGACAGGTGAGGTTTATGTTTGCACAAACTGAATACAACATTTCTGGAAGCACATTTTCCAGAAAAACCCAATAGTTTTAAGGACTTAAATGGAAGTGACTTCTGCACTAGTAAAGAGAGTTTAACCATTGCCTTAATATACCCTGATATTTTTCCCATTCAGAACAAAGTAACAGAGTCTCTTGATAGGTCTCCCAAAGCAATCACCCTCACCTTTCTTACTGTCCTCTCTAGAGCCAGATCATTCACTGGTTTTTACATCTTAATTTTATTATCATTTATTATTTTATTTTACTACAGGTACTTATATAGCGCTGTCGATTTATGTAGTCCTTTACATATATATTATACATTCAGTCCCTGTCCCTCGAGGAGCTTACAATCTAAGGCCCTGACTCACATTCAAACATACACAGAAAAAGTGACATTTTCTAGCAATACTACTGAACCTTCCTGGAATGGAACTTTACAAAGTAGTTGACTGAATGCAAAGTAAAAAAAGTCAACTGAATCAAATTAAAGTGCAGAATCAATTGCCTTCTGTGACGTGACAGAAAGAAAAAGTGTCACAAAACTGATGCCAACAATCTGGGGAGATTTGGACATCTTTCTGTGTATGTTCATAAGGGAGTTATGTGCCGATCTCCTGGTCATTCAGCTAATACTACTACACTAGCTCCACCAATTGCATCACTAGAGGAAGGTTTTCTCTTAAAGGTTTCTAACACCCAATTACCACTTTCCCTTTATTATACTATATTGGGAACAGAACTACCTAGTGACAATCCAACGAGTAAAGAAAATGGGGCAGCAGCACAATTAATATGATAAAGGTACAGATCATAAGCTTCAGTTGAGGGTCACATCAAACACCAGAATGTTTCTTGATCGGTCTCCCAAAGCTCTCACCATCACCTTTTCTGCGGTCTGCCCTGGAGCCAGATCACACAATGGTTCTACATCTTCATTTTTCAGCAATACTACATTCCTGGAATAGGGAAGCTCAAGTTTGTAAATAAGTTGGCTGAAGGAAATTCTCCCCAGCTTCTTCTAAGATAGGATATTTATTAAAAAGCAAAATACAAAAATTTACAATCCTCCTCGATCTATTTATTAGGAACTCCTTTACATCTGTTTTTTATACAATTATCTAATCAGTCAATAATGAGGCAGCAGAACAGTGAAAAGAAACATGAAGTTGGAGATCAGAAGCTTCAGCTGTTGGTCATATCGAACTCCAGAGTTCCAGAACAAATGTGATCTCAGTTAGTGTAACCGTGGCGCAATTATTAGGACCAGATGGGGAAGTTTGATTATTTCAGTATCTGTTCATCTGCTGAGAATTTTATACACAACAGTTTCCAGAGTTTACTCAGAATAGTGTGAAAAAAAATCCAGTGAGCGCCAGTTCTAAGAAAGGAAGAGATAAGAGAAGAATGATTAGACTGGTTGGAGCTGACAGAAAGGCTGCATTCATACAGATAAGCAAAATTTGCAACTGTAGTGAGCAGAAAAACATCTAAGAATACACATCATGTCACACCTTGAGGAGGATGGGCTACAACAGCAGAAGACCATGTTGGGTTCCTATCAGCCAAGAACAGGAAGAGGTGGCTGCAGTGATTGAGCTTTACATCTTCTTGAAAAATATAAAATATCCATTGCAACACTACGTTCACATCATAAAGGCATTATGTATCCATGTCTTGTATGTTTCTTTAGATTTTAAAAGGTTTATATCTGACCAAAGTCTTGATATTACAGGAGGTGTACCCAACATCTCCAGGTGATGAGATGGAAGAATACAACATCCCACCATGTGACAAAACTCCCGATGACTCCGGAGTCACATCACAGCACCACACTTGTGAAGAAAACCAAAATGAGAAATCCGAGGAAGTTCCACATCATCAAAGCAACACTGACACCTACAAAGCAAGTTCACATGGGAGTGTTCTACATCAAGAATGTGACTCCTCCTCTGAGGAATCTAAAGCTAAACCTGACCTTAACACCTCATCAAAGATAGAACTCCTGCAAAATGACAAGGGCCTCTGTGACAATGACGGAGAAGGTGACACCGGTATGGCTTTGGGTGGTCTCCAGAGGACTCGCAGACAGGTGAGGTTTATGTTTGCAGTAGAAGTTGAATATAAAATGTCTGGAGGGATTTTTTGCAGGAAGATCCAACAGATTTAGGTATTTACAGGAAAGTGACCACTGCACTAGCTACTTGCCGACCGCCTTACGCAAATATACTGCGGGAGAGAAGACATCAAGTAAGTTTGCACCAATGTTACACTAACAGTAAAACACACAGGCACACTTTCACCCCCCAATCACCCCCCGATCACCCCCCTGTCACAGTGACACAAATAGCAGTTGTTTTTTTTACTGATTATTGCATTGGTGTCATTTGTGACTGTTATAAGTGGTAGGGCAGTTAGTGGTAGGCCCCTTTAGGTCTAGGGTACCCCCCTAACCCCCCCTAATAAAGGTTTAACCCCTTGATCACCCCCCATCGCCAGTGTCACTAAGCAATTGTTTTTCTGATCGCTGTATTAGTGTCACAGGTGACGCTAGTTAGGCAGGTAAGTATTTAGGTTCGCCGTCAGATTTTTATAGCGTCAGGTACCCCCATATACTACCTAATAAAGGTTTTAAACCCCTGATTGCCCCCTAGTTAACCCTTTCACTAATGATCACTGTATAACTGTTACGGGTGACGCTGGTTAGTTAGTTTGTTTTTTATAGTGTCAGGGCACCCACCGTTTATTACCTAATAAAGGTTTAACCCCCTGAGCGGGTGATATAAGTTAGGTTTTAGGGTCAAATAGGGTCTGCATCGCCCCAGGCAGCATCAGGTTAGTGCCAGTAGTGATAACACCCACGCACACACCATACACCTCCCTTAGTGGTAGTATCTGAACGGATCAATATCTGATCTGATCAGATCTGTACTAGTGTCCCCAGCATTTCAGGGTTCCCAAAAACACAGTGTTGGCGGGATCAGCCCTGATACCGGCTAGCACCTGCTTTTTGCCCCTCCGCCCGGACCAGCCTAGGCCACCCAAGTGCACTATCGATCGATCACTGTCCCTTACAAAGAGTCAGGCCTGATCCCTGCGATCGCTAACCATTTTTTTGGTAGCGTTTTGATACAGTCACTAACAGTCAGGAGCTTTTCTACCTGTGAGTCTCACTGGTGTACCCCTAAATTTAGAGCCCAAAATGGCAAATTGAAGGTTACAGTAGTGAAGAGGCCTACATCTTTCTGAGCATGACAGATAGTGAAGAGGAAGTCACTCATCTGTCAGATTCAGGCTCAGAATACGATCCTGTAGACGACAACGGCTCCATGACAGATAGCTCTGATGACGGAGTTGCGATCATTGCTAAGGTCAGGCGTATCAGACCCCGAACTTCTTCTGCTGTTGTTGAGGTGCAAGAACCGCAGGTCCCTTATATGGAGCAGAGCAGTACTAGCGCTGCTATTCCTTCTGGTAAACTGGCAAGCACCAGCGGCCTAGTACACCCTGGTCGTAGTCAATCCAGCACTGCAGTATCACGTGGTGACGTGGTGAGTCCCATAAGTGCAGTTCAAGCTGGTGAGGTGGCAAGCACAAGTAGTGTCCCTCTGCCACCAAGAAGAAGACGAACACAGGCCTGTCGTTGCCATAGTGCCCTTCCTGCTGCATTCGCGAATCCTAATTGGGAACCCACCACTTCTGCAGCACCCGTACTTCCCCCTTTCACTGGCCAACCCGGAATTCAGGTGGAAACAGTTGATTTTACGTCACTTGATTTTTATTCGCTGTTTTTCAATGAAGATCTCTATAGATCTATTGTGGACCAAAGCAATTTGTACGCTGGTCAACACATCGCCACTATTCCCCAGTCCTCCCTTGCCAGAGATTGGAAACCAATTACGGTCCCCGAATTTAAGATCTTTCTGGGATTTTCCCTCAACATGGGCATAAATAAAAAGAGTGAGTTGCGGTCATATTGGTCCACTGACCCAATTCACCATATGCCCGTGTTCTCTGCCTCCATGACCAGGGCACGATACGAGCAGATCTTGCGGTTCATGCACTTCAATGACAATGAACTCTGTCGTCCTCGTGGAGACCCTGGATACAATCGGCTCTACAAAATTCGGCCCCTCGTAAACCACTTCAACCAAAGTTTTGCAGACTTGTTTACTCCCCATCAAGTTGTCTGCGTTGATGAGTCCCTGATTACATTTTCTGGCTGCTTGTCATTCAAACAGTACCTTCCCAGCAAGCGTGCCAGATACGGGGTCAAGATTATTATTATTATTATTATTATTATACGAGATTTATATAGCGCCAACAGTTTACTCAGCGCTTTACAATGTATAAGGGGGACAACACAATTACAGTACAGTTCAATACAAAAGGTAGAGGAGGGCCCTGCTTGTAGAGCTTACATTCTAAAGGGAGGGGGTGGTGGTACAAAAGGTAATAGCTGCAAAGAATGATTTGATGGGGGTGGCTCAAGATGTAAAAGCTCTGTGACAGGGCCACAGGCTATACATGTAGTTTTATGGTTTACGAGGGCAAAGATAGTCACGTAGAGCCGACAAACTGCCCTGACTACATAGGAAGCGCTGGCAAGATAGTGTGGGACTTGGTGTCACCCTTATTCGGAAAGGGGTACCACTTGTACGTGGACAATTATTACACGAGCGTGCCGCTTTTTAGTCACTTGTTTGATCATCAGATTGGAGCATGTGGCACCGTGCGATCTAATCTCCGGGGCTTTCCCCAGCGGCTTGTAGATTCCTGTCTTAGGCTGGGGGAGAGAGCCTGCTTGAAGTGTAATAACTCGCTCGTTATGAAGTGGAGGGATAATAAGAATGTTTTCGTTCTTACCTCCCTTCATGCAGACACAACGCTCCAAATTACTACGGCGACTGGTGTTGTGGAGATGCCCCTCTGTGTCCATGAATATAACCAAAATATGGGAGGGGTGGACCTCAACGACCAGTTGTTGGTGCCATACCTAGTTGCCGGTAAGGCTAGACGCTTGTACAAGAAAGTGTCTGTTTATTTATTTCAATTGGCTTTGCTGAACGCTCATGTGCTATACAGAGCTTCAGGACGGACTGGATCTTTCCTTAAATTCCAGGAAGAGATCGTCAGAGCCCTTCTGTTTCCAGACGTGCTCTACCTCACCTTCCCCAACCAAATGCAGTAAGCCGGCTGCATGAGAGGCATTTTCTATATGTCCTCCAGAGTACCCCTACCCAACGAACCCCCCAAAGAAGATGTCGTGTCTGCAGCAAGCGCGGATATAAGCGTGACACCCACTATTATTGTTCCTCCTGTCCTGACAATCCTGGTCTTTGCATTGGTGAATGTTTTGAGCTACTAGTTGAGTATTAGCGTAGGGTACAGCACTGCACAGACTAGGACACACTTTCACAGGGTCTCCCAAGATGCCATCGCATTTTGAGAGACCCGAACCTGGAACCAGTTCCAGTTACAAAAGTTACAGTTCCAAAAAAAAGTGTAAAAAAAAAAAAAAAACACAAAAAAATATATAAAATAAAAAAACAAATATAGTTGTGATTTTATTGTTCTCTCTCTATTCTCTCTCTATTGTTCTGCTCTTTTTTTACTGTATTCTATTCTGCAACATTTTATTGTTATGTTTTATCATGTTTGCTTTTCAGGTATGCAATTTTTTATACTTTACTGTTTACTGTGTTTTATTGTTAACCATATTTTTGTTTTCAGGTACGCCATTCAGCTGCAGCGCAGATTTATTTATCTTGACAGCAACAGCGTTTGCTCCCACGATACATAATGCCGTGACTCCAGCGCTGTCGGAGGTGATTTCACCACCACAGTTAAAAAAAAGAGCATATATGCCGAAGCATGGGGGCAGCAGGGGCGGAGGAGCGATTTGCTCCTACCTTTTGCAGGTGGATGCCCCCATGCTTCGGCATATATATATTTTAGGCACAGGTTGCATTAAAAAATGTTTTATTTTTTACTATATATTTTTTTGTATTTGCATTGCAGGTATGGTATGTCTTACTGTTATACTGTAATGTTACTTTGTTTTATTGTTAACCATCATTTGCTTAGCAGGTACGCCATTCAGAAGCAGCGCGGATTTATTTATCTTGACAGCAACAGCGTTTGCTCCCACGATACATAAAGCCGTGACTCCAGCGCTGTAGGAGGTGATTTCACCACCACAGTTAAAAAAAAAGAGCATATATGCCGAAGCATGGGGGCAGCAGGGGCGAAGGAGCGATTTGCTCTTAACTTTTGGGGCGGATGCCCCCATGCTTTGGCATATATAAATGGTGAATGTCTGCCTATCATTAGAATCGGGTGGATGAAGAGAGGTATTCTAAGGTAGGCATACCCACCCAATCTCTTTTTTTCGTTCAGCCCACAGGCTGCATAAAAAAAGTTTACAATATATGCCCAACAAGGACCAGCAACGTACTGGTATGTTGCTGGACTTTGAGTGGTTATACCAGAATGATGCCTACAGGTTTAGGTATCATCTTGGTATCATTCTTTTCAGCCAGCGGTCGGCTTTCATGTAAAAGCAATCCTAGTGGCTAATTAGACTCTAGACTGCTTTTACAAGCAGTGGGAGGGAATGTCCCCCCCTCCCACCGTCTTCCATGTTTTTCTCTGGCTCTCCTGTCCCAACAGGGAACCTGAGAATGCAGCCGGTGATTTGTCCAGCTGACTGTTTACTGTGTTTTATTGTTAACCTTTTTTTTGTCTTCAGGTACGCCATTCACGATTTTGAGTGGTTATACCAGAATGATGCCTGCAGGTTTAGGTATCATCTTGGTATTATTCTTTTCAGCCAGCGGTTGGCTTTCATGTAAAAGCAATCCTAGCAGCTAATTAGACTCTAGACTGCTTTTACAAGCAGTGGGAGGGAATGCCCCCCCCACCGTCTTTTGTGTTTTTTTCTGGCTCTCCTGTCTCAACAGGGAACCTGAGAATGCAGCTGGTGAATCAGCCAGCTGACCATAGAGCTGATCAGAGACCAGAATGGCTCCAATCATCTCTATGGCCTAAGAAACCGGAAGCTACGAGCATTTCATGACTTAGATTTCACCGGATGTATACAGCGCCATTGGGAAATTGGGAAAGCATTTTATCACACCGATCTTGGTGTGGTCAGATGCTTTGAGGGCAGAGGAGAGATTTAGGGTCTAATAGAACCCAATTTTTTCAAAAAAGAGTACCAGTCACTACCTATTGCTATCATAGGGGATATTTACATTCCATGACATATTAATAAAAATGATGAAAAAAAATGAAAGGAACAGTTTAAAAATAAGATAAAAAAGAAAAAAAAAAAAAGAATAGCACCCCTGCCCCCCCTGCTTTCGCGCAAAGGCGAACGCAAGCGTCGGTCTGGCGTCAAATGTAAACAGCGATTGCACCATGCATGTGAGGTATCACCGCGAAGGTCAGATCGAGGGCAGTAATTTTAGCAGTAGACCTCCTCTGTAAATCTAAAGTGGTAACCTGTAAAGGCTTTTAAAAATGTATGTATTTTGTCGCCACTGCGCGTTTGTGCAAAATTTTAAAGCATGTCATGTTTGGTATCCATGTACTCGGCCTAAGATCATCTTTTTTATTGCATCAAACATTGAGGCAATATAGTGTGTTTTAGTGCATTAAAATTTAAAAAAGTGTGTCTTTTCCCCAAATAAATGAGTTTGAAAAATTGCTGCGCAAATACTGTGTGAAAAAAAAAACTGAAACACCCACCATTTTAATCTGTAGGGCCCTTGCTTTAAAAAAATATATAATGTTTGGGGGTTCAAAGTAATTTTCTTGCAAAAATTTTTTTTTTTTCATGTAAACAAATAGTGTCAGAAAGGGCTTTGCCTTCAAGTGATTAGAAGAGTGGGTGATGTGTGACATAAGCTTCTAAATGTTGTGCATAAAATGCCAGGACAGTTCAAAACCCCCCAAATGACCCTATTTTGGAAAGTAGACACCCCAAGCTATTTGCTGAGAGGCAAGTCGAGTCCATGGAATATTTTATATTGTGACACAAGTTGCGGGAAAAAGACATTTTTCCTTTTTGCACAAAGTTGTCACTAAATGATATATTGCTCGAACATGCCATGGGAATATGTGACATTACACCCCAAAATACATTCTGTTGCTTCTCCTGAGTACGGGAATACCACATGTGTGAGACTTTTTGGGAGCCTAGCCGCGTACGGGACCCCGAAACCAAGCACCGCCTTCAGGATTTCTAAGGGTGTAAATTTTTGATTTCACTCCCCACTGCCTATCACAGTTTTGGAGCCTATGGAATGCCCAGATGGCACAACCCCCCCCCCCCAAATGACCCCATTTTGGAAAGTAGACACCCCAAGCTATTTGATGAGAGGTATAGTGAGTATTTTGCAGACCTCGCTTTTTGTCACAAAGTTTTGAAAATTGAAAAAAGAAAAAAAAAAACATTTTTCTTTTCTTTCTTCATTTTCAAAAACAAATGAGAGCTGCAAAATACTCACCATGCCTCACAACAAATAGCTTGGGGTGTCTACTTTCCCAAATGGGTTCTTTTAGGGGGTTGTTGTGCCATTTGGGCATTTTATGGCGTTCAAAACTGTAATAGGTAGTGAGGAGTGAAATAAAAAATTATGCCCTTAGAAATCCTGAAGGCGGTGCTTGGTTTTCGGGGCCCCGTACGCAGCTAGGCTCCCAAAAAGTCCCACACATGTGGTATCCTCATACTCAGGAGAGGCAGCTAAATGTATTTTGGGGTGCAATTCCACATATGCCCATGGCCTGTGTGAGCAATATATCATTTAGTGACAACTTTGTGCAAAAAAAAAAAAAGTTTGTCATTTTCCTGCAACTTGTGGCAAAATATAAAATATTCCATGGACTCAACATGCCACTCAGCAAATAGCTTGGGGTGTCTACTTTCCAAAATGGGGTCATTTGGGGGGGTTTGTACAATCTTAGCATTTTATGGCCTTCAAAACTGTGATAGGGAGTGAGGAGTGTAATCAAAAATTTACGCCCTTAGAAATCCTGAAGGCGGTGCTTGGTTTTCGGGGCCCCGTACGCAGCTAGGCTCCCAAAAAGTCCCACACATGTGGTATCCCCATACTGAGGAGAATCAGCAGAATGTATTTTGGGGTGCAATTCTACATATGCCCATGGCCTGTGTGAGCAATATATCATTTAGTGACAACTTTTTGTAATTTTTTTTTTTTTTTGTCATTATTCAATCACTTGGGACAAAAAAAATTAAATATTCCATGGGCTCAACATGCCTCTCAGCAATTTCCTGGGGGTGTCTACTTTCCAAAATGGGGTCATTTGGAGGGGGGGGGGGGTTGCACTGCCCTGCCATTTTAGCACCTCAAGAAATGAGATAGGCAGTCATAAACTAAAAGCTGTGTAAATTCCAAAAAATGTACCATAGTTCGCTTATTGACTTTTTTTTTACCAAAGACATGTGGCTGAATACATTTTGGCCTAATTGTATGACTAAAATTGAGTTTATTGCACTTTTTTTATAACAAAAAGTAGAAAAAAAATCATTTTTTTTTCAAAATTTTCGGTCTTTTCCCGTTTATAGCGCAAAAAATAAAAACTGCAGAGGTGATAAAATGACATCAAAAGAAAGCTCTATTTGTGGGAAAAAAATAACGCAAATTTTGTTTGGGTACAGCATTGCTTGACCGCGCAATTAGCAGTTAAAGCGACACGGTGCCAAATTGTAAAAAGTGCTCTGGTCAGGAAGGGGGTAAAACCTTCCGGGGCTGAAGTGGCTAGAGAAGAGAGCTTAACCACTGTATAAATGGACCTTTAGTACTATTGTATACAACTTTTTAAAAAAGATTCGATTACAAGTTAGCAAGTGTCTGTATGTTTTCTTAATGGTTTTAAAAGGTTTATATCTGACCAAAATCTTGATATTACAGGACATGTCCTGCCCATCTCCAGATGATGAGATGGAAGAATACAACATCCCACCATGTGACAAAATTCCTGATGAGTCCGGAATCACATCACATCACCACACTTGTGAAGAAAACCAAAATGAGAAAATTGAAGAAGTTTCACATCAGCAAAGCAACACTGACACATACAAGGCAAGTCCACATGAGAGCGTTCTACACCAAGAACATGACTCCTCCACCGAGAACACTAAATCATTAAAGACAGAACCCCCACAAACTGACAAGGTCCTTTGTGACAATGGTGGAAAAGGTGGCATAGAGGTAGCTTCAGTTGGACTCCAGAGGACTCACAGACAGGTGAGGTTTATATTTGCACAAACTGAATACAACATTTCTGGAAGCACATTTTCCAGAAAAACCCAACAGTTTTAAGGACTTAAATGGAAGTGACTTCTGCACTAGTGAAGAGAGTTTAACCATTGCCTTAATATACCCTGATATTTTGCCCATTCAGAACAAAGTAATAGAGTCTCTTGATAGGTCTCAGAAGCACTCACTCTAATGCCGCGTACACACGGTCGGACTTTCCGGCATACTTGGTCCGGCGGACCAGAGTGCCCGTGTGTGGGCGGCGGCGGACTTTTCCGGCGGACTTCTTCCCAAAAGCCCGCCGGACCTAGATTTAAAGAAAGTTTCAAATCTTTCCGTCGGACTCAGTTTCGGGCGGAAAGTCCGCCCGTGTGTGTGCTGGTCCGACGGAAAGCCCGCTCGTGTGTAGGCTGGTCCGACAGACCAAATACGACACGAGGGCAGGGTATTGCATCTCGCGCTCGCTGCAATAGGAAAAACAAATCTTCCTATTGCGGCGAGCGCGGGGCATACCAGGCCCTTAGGTCTGGTATGGATTATAAAGGGGAACCCCTACGCCGAAAAAACGGCGTGGGGCCCCCCCTAAAATCCATACCAGACCCCGATCCGAGCACGCAGCCTGGCCGGTCAGGAAAGGGGGTGGGGACGAGCGAGCGCCCCCCCCTCCTGAACCGTACCAGGCCGCATGCCCTCAACATGGGGGGTGGGTGCTTTGGGGGAGGGGGGCGCCCTGCGCCCCCCCCCAAAGCACCTTGTCCCCATGTTGATGAGGACAAGGGCCTCTTCCCGACAACCCTGGCCGTTGGTTGTCGGGGTCTGCGGGCGGGGGCTTATCGGAATCTGGGAGCCCCCTTTAATAAGGGGGCCCCCAGATCCCGGCCCCCCACCCTATGTAAATGAGTATGGGGTACATGGTACCCCTACCCATTTACCTAGGAAAAAAGTGTAAGTAATAAAACACACCACACAGGTTTTTAAAATATTTTATTAAACAGCTCCGGGGGGGGGATCTTCCTCCGGCTTCGGGGGTCTTCTTCCGGCTTCGGGGGTCCCTCCGCTTCATCTTCTCCCGGCGTCCGGTTGGTTCTTCTCCGCTCTCCGGCCTCTTCTCCCGGTGTCGCAGGTCTTCGGCCGGCCCCTCCGCTGTCTTCATGTAGCTCTATTGCAAGCGGAGGTCCGGGCTTCTTGGCTTCTTGGCTTCTTGGCTTCTCTTCTCTTCTCTTCCCCCCGATGTTGACACGACGCTCTCTCCGGCTGGACTGGTCTCTGAGGGCTGCGTTGTGACTTATATAGGCGGAGACCCCGCCCCCATATGATGTCACAGTCCCTGGGCATGCTGGGACTGTGACGTTTTAGGGGGCGTGGTCGACCGTGGTAGACCAGTCCAGCCGGAGAGAGCGTCGTGTCAACATCGGGGGGAAGAGAAGAGAAGAGAAGCCAAGAAGCCCAGAAGCCCAGAAGTCCGGACCTCCGCTGGCAATAGAGCTACATGAAGACAGCGGAGGGGCCGGCCGAAGACCTGCGACACCGGGAGAAGAGGCCGGAGAGCGGAGAAGAACCAACCGGACGCCGGGAGAAGATGAAGCGGAGGGACCCCCGAAGCCGGAAGAAGACCCCCGAAGCCGGAGGAAGATCCCCCCCCCCCGGAGCTGTTTAATAAAATATTTTAAAAACCTGTGTGGTGTGTTTTATTACTTACACTTTTTTCCTAGGTAAATGGGTAGGGGTACCATGTACCCCATACTCATTTACATAGGGTGGGGGGCCGGGATCTGGGGGCCCCCTTATTAAAGGGGGCTCCCAGATTCCGATAAGCCCCCGCCCGCAGACCCCGACAACCAACGGCCAGGGTTGTCGGGAAGAGGCCCTTGTCCTCATCAACATGGGGACAAGGTGCTTTGGGGGGGGGCGCAGGGCGCCCCCTCCCCCAAAGCACCCACCCCCCCATGTTGAGGGCATGCGGCCTGGTACGGTTCAGGAGGGGGGGGGGCGCTCGCTCGTCCCCACCCCCTTTCCTGACCGGCCAGGCTGCGTGCTCGGATCGGGGTCTGGTATGGATTTTAGGGGGGGCCCCACGCCGTTTTTTCGGCGTAGGGGTTCCCCTTTATAATCCATACCAGACCTAAGGGCCTGGTATGCCCCGCGACGGGGCTCGCAAGGTGTCAATCTCGCCGATAAAAGCGGCAAGATTGACATCCTTTTCTAGTCCCGTCGCACCTGAGTCACGTTCAAAATGAACGGACTTGTCCGTGTGTGGGCAAGTCCGTTCATTCTGAAAGTCCGCCGGAACTCCGGCGAAAGTCCGTCGGAAAGACGGGCGGACTTAGCCCGCCGGAAAGTCCCGGCGTGTGTGGGCAAGTCCGTCCGTTTTAAAGTCCGGCGCACCTGGCGGACAAAGTCCGTCGGAAAGTGTGCCGGACCAAGTAGGATAGAAAGTCCGCTCGTGTGTACGCGGCATAACCTTTCCTACTGTCCTCCCTAGAGCCAGATCATTCACTGGTTTTTACATCTTAATTTTATTATCATTTATTATTTTATTTTATTTTACTACAGGTACTTATATAGTGCTGTCGATTTATGTAGTCCTTTACATATATATTATACATTCAGTCCCTGTCCCTCAAGGAGCTTACAATCTAAGGTCCCTGACTCACATTCAACTGAATCAAATTAAATTGCAGAATCAATTGCCTTCTGTGATGTGACAGAAAGAAAAAGTGTCACAAAACTGATGCCAACAATCTGGGGAGATTTGGACATCTTTCTGTGTATGTTTATAAGTGAGTTATGTGCTGATCTCCTGGTCATTCAGCTAATATTTATCAAAGAACAAAATAAAAAATACAAAAATGTACACTCCTCCTCAATCTATTTATTAGGAACGCCTGTACATCTGCTTTTCATGCAATTCTCTAATCAGCCAATAATGGGGCAGCAGCACAATTAATTAAATCATAAAGATACAGATCATAAGTTTCAGTTCACTTTTATAGGCACTAGCTCCACCAATTACATCACTAGAGGAAGATTTTCTCTTAAAGGTTTCTAACACCCAATTACCACTTTCCCTTTATTATACTATATTGGGAACAGAGCTACCTAGTGACAAGCCAACGAGTAAAGAAATGGGGCAGCAGCACAATTAATAATATAAAGGTACAGATCATAAGCTTCAGTTGATGGTCACATCAAACACCAGAATGTTTCTTGATCGGTCTCCCAAAGCTCTCACCATCACCTTCCCTGCGGTCTGCCCTGGAGCCAGATCACACAGTGGTTCTACATCTTCATTTTCCAGCAATACTACATTCCTGGAATAGGGAAGCTCAAGTTTATAAATAAGTTGGCTGAAGGAAAAGTAAAAGTTAGTTTGTAAACTGACTTGTGATTGGTTAAACTTTGGCACAACACTTTAAAATTCTCCCCAGCTTCTTCTAAGATGGGACAGCATCTCCTGGTCATTCAGCCAATATTTACTAAAAAGCAAAATACAAAAATTTAAACTCCTCCTCAATCTATTTTTTAGGAACTCCTTTACATCTGTTTTTTATGCAATTATCTAATCAGTCGATAATGAGGCAGCAGAACAGTGAAAAGAAACAGTTCTAAGAAAGGAAGAGATAAAAGAAGAATGATTGGACTAGTTGTAGCTGGCAGAAAGGCTGCATTCATTCAGATAATCAAAAATGGCCAATTGTAGTGAGCAGAAAAGCATCTCAGAATACACAGCATGTCACATCTTGAGGGGGACGGCTTACACAGTAGAAGACCATGTCGGGTTCAAATCAGCCAAGAACAGAAAGAGAAGGCTGCAGTGATTGAGCTTTACATCTTCCTGAAAATTTTAAAATATCCATTGCAACAGAATATTCACATCATATAGGCATCATGTATCCATGTCTTGTATGTTTCTTTAGATTTTAAGAGGTTTATATCTGACCAAAGTCTTGATATTACAGGACATGTCCCCAACATCTCCAGGTGATGAGATGGAAGAATACAACATACCACCATGTGACAAAACTCCTGTTGACTTCGGAGTCACATCACAGCACCACACTTGTGAAGAAAACCAAAATGAGAAATCTGAGGAAGTTCCACATCCTCAAAGCAACACTGACAACTACAATGCAAGTTCACATGGGAGCGTTCCAGATCAAGAATGTGACTCCTCCTCCGAGGAATCTAAAGCTAAATCTGACCTTAACACCTCATCAAAGGTAGAACTCCTGCAAAATGACAAGGGCCTCTGTGACAATGGCGGAGAAGGTGACACCGATATGGCTTCAGATGGACTCCAGAGGACTCGCAGACAGGTGAGGTTTATGTTTGCAGTAGAAGTTGAATATAAAATGTCTGGAGCGATTTTTTGCAGGAAGATCCAACAGATTTAGGTATTTACAGGGAAGTGACCACTGCACTAGAGAAGAGAACTTCACCACTGCAAAAAATGGACCTTTAGTACTATTGTATATAACTTTTTAAAAAAGATTAGATTACAAGTCATCAAGTGTCTGTATGTTTTCTTAATGGTTTTAAAAGGTTTATATCTGCCCAAAATCTTGATATTACAGGACATGTCCCACCCATCTCCAGATGATGAGATGGAAGAATCCAACATCCCACTATGTGACAAAATTCCTGATGACTCTGGAGTCACATCACAGCACCACACTTGTGAAGAAAACCAAAATGAGAAAACTGAAGAAGTTTCACATCAACAAAGCAACACTGACACCTACAAAGCAAGTTCACATGAGAGCGTTCTACACAAAGAATGTGACTCCTCCCACGAGAAAACTAAAGGTGACCTTAAAACATCATTGAGGACAGAACCCCCACAAATTGACAAGGGCCTCTGTGACAATGGCGGAAAAGGTGACATAGAGATAGCTTCAGATGGACTCCAGAGGACTCACAGACAGGTGAGGTTTATGTTTGCACAAACTGAATACAAAATGTCTGGAAACACGTTTTCCAGAAAGACCCAGCAATTTGAGGGATTTAAATGGAAGTGACTTCTCTATTAGTGAAGAGAGTTTAACCATTGCCTTAAAATACCCTGATATTTTGCCCATTCAGAACAAAGTAACAGAGTCTCTTGATAGGTCTCCCAAGCATTCACCCTCACCTTTCCTAATGTCCTCCCTAGAGCCAGATCATTCACTGTTTTTTTTTTTTTAATTAGGAAAAAAGTTTTATTTTGTTTGTTCATTGTGTCAAATACATAATATACAGGATATTACAGAATATAATAGAAAAGGCAGTTATTGACACATTATTTAGTCAAACTTTGTATCATACATTTCAAATATATGACAGAACTTTTAGGTAGTGTGCAATAATGCATGAGAAAAAGTGCAATGAGTAAAAAGAAGCAACCCATTTGGAGCATCAAAAACTCAGCATAAAGAAAAGTAAAACAGTTAAATATTTTGGGCGGGTTTTGCATGCCTCCAGGTCCCTGGGGACAAGCCGTTCCCGAACAGTCTATCTGACCCACCAGAGTTATAAATGCTCTCACATTTCACAATTGTGCAAGTATTCTTTTCCAACCATTTAAATCAGTTTTTTCTAGTTATTAACCCTGTAAAAGTCTATCCTTTAACTAATTGATGTGGCGCTAACCTAGGTACTTCCAGCCAGGCCCGCCACATTGTATAAAATTTGCGGCGTGCATTTCCGTTCTGGTATGTCAGTTTTTCTCTGATTAACATTCGATTGACCTGCTCAACCCATTGGCGCCTAGTAGGAACCCTGGGAGTTATCCAAAGTTGTGGAATTAGTTTGCGAGCAGCATATAACAGGCGAAGAATCACTGTGTGTGCTGAGGGGGATAACATCTCGTCATCCAGGGCACCCAGTAGGCATATCGTAGGGTCTCGTGGTATGGTGAAAGCGTATACCTGTGAAATTGTGTCAAGGACTTCCTTCCAATAACGGAAAAGTTTGGGGCACTTCCAGAGCATGTGCAAAAGGTCACCATTGTCCCTCTGGCATTTTGGACATAGGGGTGTGTCACGTACTCCCCATTTGTGGAGGCGTGCCAGTGTTCTGTATGCCCGATGCAACAAATAAAGGTGGGACAGTTTTCGAGAGGCGGACATTGAGACCAGGGGGACGGAGGCGAGGCAAAGATTCCACATCTCCCCATCCATGGCACCCATGTCCTCCTCCCATTTGTGTCTACAAGGCAGACTGGCTGGGTCCTGAACTGTGTTGAGAAGCATGTGGTAACATCTAGAAATCATACCTTTCTTTTCACTTTCCATTAGGATCCCTTGTATCAGTGGGTGATCTGTCAAACTAAGCTCTTTTTGTCATGACTGCATCTGTAGTGCATGGCTCAGTTGTAAATACTTGTAGAAACTAGTACGTGGTATATTAAATTCTGATTGTATCTCCATGAATGATTTAAGGGTAGTCCCATTGTACAATTGTGTAATGTATTTTATGCCCGCACTTTCCAAGTTCCCAAAGCCTCTGAGTTTGTACAGTTCTCTATAGTTCATGTTTTGCCACAAGGGAGTATGGGAAAAATAGCCCCGTATCCCCAGCAGCCTTTTAATATAGGACCATAGTGTTTTTAAAAGGGGTATAGTTGGGGCCCCAGGATCTGTGGGTAGCCTGCCTCCAAACATGTCAGAGCCATCACGTCATCGCCGGCCGTGACATGGAGGAGCCTGCGGGTCGGGTCAGACATATCCGTTAATCCCCAACCTCCCAGCTGTTGTAGCTGAGAGGCAAGGTAATAGGCTCTAGAGTGAGGTACCGCTAGTCCCCCTTCATCTTTATTATATTGTAACATTGATTAGCTAATTCTTGCTGTTTGTTTATGCCATATTAGTTCCCTAAACTGGGAGTCAATCCTATCAAACCAATACCGAGGAATCCAGACAGGGGAGTTATTAAAAATGCACAGAAATTGGGGTGCCCACACCATTTTTATGAGATTAATTCTTCCTACTACGGAGAGAGGCAGTTTACACCAGGTTTTAGTCTTATCCCGAAATTTGGCAAGCAGGGGAAGTAAATTAAGGGATAAGTATTGAGAAACAACTGGAGATATTTGAATACCTAAATAACGAAAGGAGGACACTGCCTGTATCATTGTCACGCACTCCGGCAAGGGTATGTAATGGGGTCTAATGGCATTAGCACCGACTTGTTCCAATTAATGGAAAAGCCAGACCATGCACTGAAGGCCTTGATGAGAGTCATCACAGCACTCAGTGATTTCTGTGTGTCACCTAAATAGAGCAACGTGTCGTCAGCATACAATGACACTACATCAGTACCCATTGCATGCTGAAATCCCACTATGTCACTGTCACCCCTTATTCATGACGCAAGAGGTGCCAGGGCAAACAGTAGGGGCGACAATGGGCACCCCTGTCTGGTGCCCTGGAACAATGTAAAGGGCTCCGATAATTCCCCATTTACCCTAATCCAGGCCGAGGATTGGGCATACAGCAGTTTAACCCAGCTAATAAAGTTGGCACCCAGGCCTAAATGGTCCAGCACTTTCCAAAGGTAAGGCCATTCGACACTGTCGAAGGCCTTAGCTGCGTCCAGTGAGAAGATCGCTCTATTTCCTGTATTACTGGTAGGGATCTGTAAGTTAAGAAAGAGTCTCCTTATATTTTGAGCCGTGGACCTAGTGGGTATGAACCCTGACTGGTCTCTGTGTATAAGCTTGTGTATCACTTGTGTATCACTTGTGCCAATCTAGTGGCCAATACCCAGGCCCCCCAAATGACCCCATTTTGGAAAGTAGAAACCCAAGCTATTTGCTTAGAGGTATGGTGAGTATTTTGCAGACCTCGCTTTTTGTCACAAAGTTTTGAAAATTGAAAAGAGAAAAAAAAAAAAAACATTTTTCTTTTCTTTCTTCATTTTCAAAAACAAATGAGAGCTGCAAAATACTCACCACACCTCACAACAAATAGCGTGGGGTGTCTACTTTCCCAAATGGGTTCTTTTAGGGGGTTGTTGTGCCATTTGGGCATTTTATGGCGTTCAAAACTGTGATAGGTAGTGAGGAGTGAAATAAAAAATTATGCCCTTAAAAATCCTGAAGGCGGTGCTTGGTTTTCGGGGCCCCGTACGCAGCTAGTCTCCCAAAAAGTCCCACACATGTGGTATCGTCATACTCAGGAGAAGCAGCTAAATGTATTTTGGGGTGCAATTCCACATATGCCCATGGCCTGTGTGAGCAATATATCATTTAGTGACAACTTTGTGCAAAAAAAAAAAAAGTTTGTCATTTTCCTGCAACTTGTGGCAAAATATAAAATATTCCATGGACTCAACATGCCACTCAGCAAATAGCTTGGAGTGTCTACTTTCCAAAATGGGGTCATTTGGGGGGGTTTGTACAATCTTAGCATTTTATGGCCTTCAAAACTGTGATAGGGAGTGAGGAGTGTAATCAAAAATTTACGCCCTTAGAAATCCTGAAGGCGGTGCTTGGTTTTCGGGGCCCCGTACGCAGCTAGGCTCCCAAAAAGTCCCACACATGTGGTATCCCCATACTGAGGAGAATCAGCAGAATGTATTTTGGGGTGCAATTCTACATATGCCCATGGCCTGTGTGAGCAATATATCATTTAGTGACAACTTTTTGTAATTTTTATTTTTTTGTCATTATTCAATCACTTGGGACAAAAAAATTAAATATTCCATGGGCTCAACATGCCTCTCAGCAATTTCCTGGGGGTGTCTACTTTCCAAAATGGGGTCATTTGGAGGGGGGGGGGTTGCACTGCCCTGCCATTTTAGCACCTCAAGAAATGAGATAGGCAGTCATAAACTAAAAGCTGTGTAAATTCCAAAAAATGTACCATAGTTCGCTTATTGACTTTTTTTTTTACCAAAGACATGTGGCTGAATACATTTTGGCCTAATTGTATGACTAAAATTGAGTTTATTGCACTTTTTTTATAACAAAAAGTAGAAAAAAAATCTTTTTTTTTTTCAAAATTTTCGGTCTTTTCCCGTTTATAGCGCAAAAAATAAAAACTGCAGAGGTGATAAAATGACATCAAAAGAAAGCTCTATTTGTGGGAAAAAAATAACGCAAATTTTGTTTGGGTACAGCATTGCATGACCGCGCAATTAGCAGTTAAAGCGACACGGTGCCAAATTGTAAAAAGTGCTCTGGTCAGGAAGGGGGTAAAACCTTCCGGGGCTGAAGTGGCTAGAGAAGAGAGCTTAACCACTGTATAAATGGACCTTTAGTACTATTGTATACAACTTTTTAAAAAAGATTCGATTACAAGTTAACAAGTGTCTGTATGTTTTCTTAATGGTTTTAAAAGGTTTATATCTGACCAAAATCTTGATATTACAGGACATGTCCTGCCCATCTCCAGATGATGAGATGGAAGAATACAACATCCCACCATGTGACAAAATTCCTGATGAGTCCGGAGTCACATCACAGCACCACACTTGTGAAGAAAACCAAAATGAGAAAATTGAAGAAGTTTCACATCAGCAAAGCAACACTGACACATACAAGGCAAGTCCACATGAGAGCGTTCTACACCAAGAACATGACTCCACCACCAAGAACACTAAATCATTAAAGACAGAACCCCCACAAACTGACAAGGTCCTCTGTGACAATGGTGGAAAAGGTGGCATAGAGGTAGCTTCAGTTGGACTCCAGAGGACTCACAGACAGGTGAGGTTTATGTTTGCACAAACTGAATACAACATTTCTGGAAGCACATTTTCCAGAAAAACTCAACAGTTTTAAGGACTTAAATGGAAGTGACTTCTGCACTAGTGAAGAGAGTTTAACCATTGCCTTAATATACCCTGATATTTTGCCCATTCAGAACAAAGTAATAGAGTCTCTTGATAAGTCTCAGAAGCACTCACTCTAACCTTTCCTACTGTCCTCCCTAGAGCCAGATCATTCACTGGTTTTTACATATTAATTTTATTATCATTTATTATTTAATTTTATTTTACTACAGGTACTTATATAGCGCTGTCGATTTATGTAGTCCTTTACATATATATTATACATTCAGTCCCTGTCCCTCAAGGAGCTTACAATCTAAGGTCCCTGACTCACATTCAAACATACACAGAAAAGGTGACATTTTCTAGCAATACTACTGAACCTTCCTGGAATGGAGCTTTACAAAATAGTTGACTGAATGCAAAGTAAAAAAAAGTCAACTGAATCAAATTAAATTGCAGAATCAATTTCCTTCTGTGACGTGACAGAAAGAAAAAGTGTCACAAAACTGATGCCAACAATCTGGGGAGATTTGGACATCTTTCTGTGTATGTTTATAAGTGAGTTATATGCTGATCTCCTGGTCATTCAGCTAATATTTATCAAAGAACAAAATAAAAAATACAAAAATGTACACTCCTCCTCAATCTATTTATTAGGAACGCCTGTACATCTGCTTTTCATGCAATTCTCTAATCAACCAATAATGGGGCAGCAGCACAATTAATTAAATCATAAAGGTACAGATCATAAGTTTCAGTTCACTTTTATAGGCACTAGCTCCACCAATTACATCACTAGAGGAAGGTTTTCTCTTAAAGGTTTCTATCACCCAATTACCACTTTCCCTTTATTATACTATATTGGGAACAGAGCTACCTAGTGACAAGCCAACGAGTAAAGAAATGGGGCAGCAGCACAATTAATAATATAAAGGTACAGATCATAAGCTTCAGTTGATGGTCACATTAAACACCAGAATGTTTCTTGATCGGTCTCCCAAAGCTCTCACCATCACCTTTCCTGCGGTCTGCCCTGGAGCCAGATCACACAGTGGTTCTACATCTTCATTTTCCAGCAATACTACATTCCTGGAATAGGGAAGCTCAAGTTTATAAATAAGTTGGCTGAAGGAAAAGTAAAAGTCAGTTTGTAAACTGACTTGTGATTGGTTAAACTTTGGCACAACACTTTAAAATTCTCCCCAGCTTCTTCTAAGATGAGACAACATCTCCTGGTCATTCGGCCAATATTTACTAAAAAGCAAAATACAAAAATTTAAACTCCTCCTCAATCTATTTTTTAGGAACTCCTTTACATCTGTTTTTTATGCAATTATCTAATCAGTCGATAATGAGGCAGCAGAACAGTGAAAAGAAACAGTTCTAAGAAAGGAAGAGATAAAAGAAGAATGATTGGACTAGTTGTAGCTGGCAGAAAGGCTGCATTCATTCAGATAATCAAAAATGGCCAATTGTAGTGAGCAGAAAAGCATCTCAGAATACACAGCATGTCACATCTTGAGGGGGATGGCTTACACAGTTGAAGACCATGTCGGGTTCAAATCAGCCAAGAACAGAAAGAGAAGGCTGCAGTGATTGAGCTTTACATCTTCCTGAAAATTTTAAAATATCCATTGCAACAGAATATTCACATCATATAGGCATCATGTATCCATGTCTTGTATGTTTCTTTAGATTTTAAGAGGTTTATATCTGACCGAAGTCTTGATATTACAGGACATATCCCCAACATCTCCAGGTGATGAGAAGGAAGAATACAACATACCACCATGTGACAAATCTCCTGTTGACTTCGGAGTCACATCACAGCACCACACTTGTGAAGAAAACCAAAATGAGAAATCTGAGGAAGTTCCACATCCTCAAAGCAACACTGACCACTACAATGCAAGTTCACATGGGAGCGTTCCACATCAAGAATGTGACTCCTCCTCCGAGGAATCTAAAGCTAAATCTGACCTTAACACCTCATCGAAGATAGAACTCCTGCAAAATGACAAGGGCCTCTGTGACAATGACGGAGAAGGTCACACCGATATGGCTTCAGATGGACTCCAGAGGACTCGCAGACAGGTGAGGTTTATGTTTGCAGTAGAAGTTGAATATAAAATGTCTGGAGCGATTTTTTGCAGGAAGATACAACAGATTTAGGTATTTACAGGGAAGTGACCAATGCACTAGAGTAGAGAACTTCACCACTGCAAAAAATGGACCTTTAGTACTATTGTATATAACTTTTTAAAAAAGATTAGATTACAAGTCATCAAGTGTCTGTATGTTTTCTTAATGGTTTTAAAAGGTTTATATCTGCCCAAAATCTTGATATTACAGGACATGTCCTGCCCATCTCCAGATGATGAGATGGAAGAATCCAACATCCCACTATGTGACAAAATTCCTGATGACTCTGGAGTCACATCACAGCACCACACTTGTGAAGAAAACCAAAATGAGAAAACTGAAGAAGTTTCACATCAACAAAGCAACACTGACACCTACAAAGCAAGTTCACATGAGAGTGTTCTACACAAAGAATGTGACTCCTCCCACGAGAAAACTAAAGGTGACCTTAAAACATCATTGAGGACAGAACCCCCACAAATTGACAAGGGCCTCTGTGACAATGGCGGAAAAGGTGACATAGAGATAGCTTCAGATGGACTCCAGAGGACTCACAGACAGGTGAGGTTTATGTTTGCACAAACTGAATACAAAATGTCTGGAAACACGTTTTCCAGAAAGACCCAACAATTTGAGGGATTTAAATGGAAGTGACTTCTCTATTAGTGAAGAGAGTTTAACCATTGCCTTAAAATACCCTGATATTTTTCCCATTCAGAACAAAGTAACAGAGTCTCTTGATAGGTCTCCCAAGCACTCACCCTCAACTTTCCTACTGTCCTCCCTAGAGCCAGATCATTCACTGTTTTTTTTTTTTAATTAGAAAAAAAGTTTTATTTTGTTTGTTCATTGTGTCAAATACATAATATACAGGATATTACAGAATATAATAGAAAAGGCAGTTATTGACACGTTATTTAGTCAAACTTTGTATCATACATTTAAAATATATGACAGAACTTATAGGTAGTGTGCAATAATGCATGAGAAAAAGCGCAATGAGTAAAAAGAAGCAACCCATTTGGAGCATCAAAAACTCAGCATAAAGAAAAGTAAAACAGTTAAATATTTTGGGCGGGTTTTGCATGCCTCCAGGTCCCTGGGGACAAGCCGTTCCCGAACAGTCTATCTGACCCACCAGAGTTATAAATGCTCTCACATTTCACAATTGTGCAAGTATTCTTTTCCAACCATTTAAATCAGTTTTTTCTAGTTATTAACCCTGTAAAAGTCTATCCTTTAACTAATTGATGTGGCGCTAACCTAGGTACTTCCAGCCAGGCCCGCCACATTGTATAAAATTTGCGGCGCGCATTTCTGTTCTGGTATGTTAGTTTTTCTCTGATTAACATTCGATTGACCTGCTCAATCCATTGGCGCCTAGTAGGAACCCTGGGAGTTATCCAAAGTTGTGGAATTAGTTTGCGAGCAGCATATAACAGGCGAAGAATCACTGTGTGTGCTGAGGGGGATAACATCTCGTCATCCAGGGCACCCAGTAGGCATATCGTAGGGTCTCGTGGTATGGTGAAAGCGTATACCTGTGAAATTGTGTCAAGGACTTCCTTCCAATAACGGAAAAGTTTGGGGCACTTCCAGAGCATGTGCAAAAGGTCACCATTGTCCCTCTGGCATTTTGGACATAGGGGTGTGTCACGTACTCCCCATTTGTGGAGGCGTGCCAGTGTTCTGTATGCCCGATGCAACAAATAAAGGTGGGACAGTTTTCGAGAGGCGGACATTGAGACCAGGGGGACGGAGGCGAGGCAAAGATTCCACATCTCCCCATCCATGGCACCCATGTCCTCCTCCCATTTGTGTCTGCAAGGCAGACTGGCTGGGTCCTGAACTGTGTTGAGAAGCATGTGGTAACATCTAGAAATCATACCTTTCTTTTCACTTTCCATTAGGATCCCTTGTATCAGTGGGTGATCTGTCAAACTAAGCTCTTTTTGTCATGACTGCATCTGTAGTGCATGGCTCAGTTGTAAATACTTGTAGAAACTAGTACGTGGTATATTAAATTCTGATTGTATCTCCATGAATGATTTAAGGGTAGTCCCATTGTACAATTGTGTAATGTATTTTATGCCCGCACTTTCCCAGTTCCCAAAGCCTCTGAGTTTGTACAGTTCTCTATAGTTCATGTTTTGCCACAAGGGAGTATGGGAAAAATAGCCCCGTATCCCCAGCAGCCTTTTAATATAGGACCATAGTGTTTTTAAAAGGGGTATAGTTGGGGCCCCAGGATCTGTGGGTAGCCTGCCTCCAAACATGTCAGAGCCATCACGTCATCGCCGGCCGTGACATGGAGGAGCCTGTGGGTCGGGTCAGACATATCCGTTAATCCCCAACCTCCCAGCTGTTGTAGCTGAGAGGCAAGGTAATAGGCTCTAGAGTGAGGTACCGCTAGTCCCCCTTCATCTTTATTATATTGTAACATTGATTAGCTAATTCTTGCTGTTTGTTTATGCCATATTAGTTCCCTAAACTGGGAGTCAATCCTATCAAACCAATACCGAGGAATCCAGACCGGGGAGTTATTAAAAATGCACAGAAATTGGGGTGCCCACACCATTTTTATGAGATTAATTCTTCCTACTACGGAGAGAGGCAGTTTACACCAGGCTTTAGCCTTATCCCAAAATTTGGCAAGCAGGGGAAGTAAATTAAGGGATAAGTATTGAGAAACAACTGGAGATATTTGGATACCTAAATAACGAAAGGAGGACACTGCCTGTATCATTGTCACGCACTCCGGCAAGGGGGTTGTAATGGGGTCTAATGGCATTAGCACCGACTTGTTCCAATTAATGGAAAAGCCAGACCATGCACCGAAGGTCTTGATGAGAGTCATCACAGCACTCAGTGATTTCTGTGTGTCACCTATTTATATAAGGGTTTTTTCTGATTTCTGAAGTATTTAAAAGACACATGAAAGGAAAATAAATAAAGATAAAAAGGAAATAATCCACAATGATGTGAAAAATGAGAAGAGATACATTTTGACATACAAAGTTGATATAATGTCTCTCAGGAAAACTTTCGCTGAAGTGGAAAAAAAAAAAAAAAAAATTCCCCATTTACCCTTATCCAGGCCCAGGATTGGGCATACAGCAGTTTAACCCAACTAATAAAGTTGGCACCCAGGCCTAAATGGTCCAGCACTTTCCAAAGATAAGGCCATTCGACACTGTCGAAGGCCTTAGCTGCGTCCAGTGAGAAGATCTCTCTATTTCCTGTATTACTGGTAGGGATCTGTAAGTTTAGAAAGAGTCTCCTTATATTTTGAGCCGTGGACCTAGTGGGTATGAACCCTGACTGGTCTCTGTGTATAAGCTTGTGTATCACTTGTGTCAATCTAGTGGCCAATACCCAGGCCAGTAGCTTGACATCAGTCGTGAGGAAAGAAATGGGCCTGTAGGAGTCTGGTAATGTAGCATCCTTGCCTGGTTTCAATAGTAGGATAATGATAGCCTTGTTCATAGAATTAGGCAGTGTTCCCTCCTTCAGTGCCTCATTATACACCTTCAGTAGTGTGGGTAATAGTGTGCCTGCATACCTTTTGTAGACTTCGGACGGAAGGCCATCAGCCCCCGGGGATTTGTTATTAAGAGTTTGTGCTATTGCTGTAGCTAATTCTTCTTCCGTTAGTGGGGAATTAAGTAAGGTCGTGTCTGAGGCCGACAAATGAGGTAATGTACATTTTTCTAAAAAGCCCTCTAGGTCCCTCTCTGTAGGTTGCACTTTAGATGAGTAGATATCCATATAGAATGTTCTAAAGATTTGTACTACTGTGGCAGTTTGCGTTTGAATGACACCCTGCACATCACGTATGGATGAAATTGTGGTGGTGGAACTCTGTGCACGCACTAGAATAGCTAGCATATGCTCAGTAGACTCCCCCTCCTCAAAATGTGCCTGTTGCAGGAAAAAACGTTTGTTTTCAGCCAACTGCAATGCCAGTTGTCTGGACATAGATTGTGCTCCTAACCAATTTCTCTTTGTATCCTCCATAGGATTGGTAATATATATATCCTCAGAATTCCTAAGTGTCTTGCCAACCTCAGTCTCCCATGCTTTTGTATTAGTTTCAATCTGATTGATTACAGTAATAAATTGCCCTCTCATAAATGCTTTGGCTGAATCCCAAGCCACATTCAAGTGAGCTGAATGTATGTTGTCCTGAATAAAGAATTTTAATTGTTCCCTTATGGGGTCTGGTTCAGGAAGCAGTGAAAGCCAGAAGGGGTTAAGTTTCCAACATTTGTGTTTGGCCACATTAGATAATCATATCGATACCCATAGTGAGGAATGATCAGATATATGTCTATCATTATATCCTGTGTCTACTAACAATGGGATTATGAAATCATTACCCAGACCTAAATCTATCCTGGATAGGCTCCCATAAGAGGCTGAGCAGCATGAGTAATGTTTTACCAAAGGATGTCCCAATCTCCATAGATCAGTTAATCCGAGTTCCTCAAGTAGTCCTGTGAAGGATGTCTGTCCCTCTTTACTTAGGGGTAGATTAGGTGGAACGGGTAATTTATCTAGTTGATAATTCATATAATTATTATAATCGCCCACTGCCGAGAGCGGTACATTGGGGAACTGGGCCATAAAATTCGCAAGGCGTTTGAGGACCTCGTATGAGTAGGGTGGTGGGATGTATACTGCAGCTAGTATACAAGACAAACCTGAAACATTACATAGCAGAAAAATATATCTACCCTCCTGATCCACAAGATTTTGAGTACAGTGAAACTGAGTGTCCCGACGTATCAGGACACTCACTCCCCTGGAATAAGCTGAGTGCGTGGAGTGCAATTGGGCATAATATACCCGAGGGCTAAAGCTAGGCGCTGGATCTGGCGAAAAATGAGTCTCTTTTAGGCACACAATATTGGTCCTTGTAGATTTGAGGTGCCTGAGGACTGCCAGTCTTTTCACAGGGTTGCTAAGTCCTCTCACATTCCAGGACACTATTTTTATTTTATCCGCCATTTGAGTTGGTAGAGAACAAAAACGTGGTCTTGTGAGACCTGAAAGAGCGGTATATAAACACTCTCCATCTTGGCCTCATAAAATGTGCATAAGACGTACCTGTCAGGAATATTACCTGTATCACACGTGGTTGGTTTGACACTGTCTGTGGGTATGGAAGTCCATGGCTGGAGGCCTGGTGGGCCAGATAGTGAACAAAGATTGGAACATTTGCTTAAAGAAAAAAGAAACAAAAATCTCAATGACAAATTAAAGAGTGGAGCCAACAGGGCTCTCAGCCAACAGGGCTGAAGTGCCTTTTCCCCCCTAGCATACTTTCCGGGGGGGTATTCAGAAACACCCGCATAAGAGCAAGTCTCTGGATGGTGGTTGGGGTTTCACTACTGCAGGGTGAGTAGTATGAATCATACAATGGAAAATGCAAAGTTTTCCCTTTTTCTGCCTGACTTAGACGAAACGGTTGGTAAATATGAAGGGGTGAGGGGGGAGTACAGTCCCAATCCCCCCCCCCCCCCAAACCCCCCACATAGCAGGATTAAGCACCATCATGCTGGAGCTGGGCGTTGCAGTCTAGCAGCTTTAAGTGCTCTATCCTCACGATCCAGCCATTGTGCAGCTGCATTAGGTCGATCAAAGAAATGTACGTCTCCCAGAGCAACCACTCTAAGGTGTGAAGGGTATAGCATTGCATATTGCAGGTTATGTTCTCTGAGCCTTTTTTTAATATCAATACATTTTGCACGTTGTTTTTGCAGCTCTGCAGGGGATGATTGCCCGGTGGTAGAGGGCATGAGGGCACCCTATGTGCCCATTCAACGGCAAACAGTGGGGAGAAAGCGTCCTTGCCAAATGTGGAAACAAGCCATTGCTCTATAAAAGCTACAGTGTTTTTACCCTCCGCCCTCTCAGGAATGCCCAGGGCATGCACATTATTGTGTGTCATGTGATTGTCCAACTCATCTAAACGTGCAGCATGTCGTTCAGTGAGGTGGCAGTTAAAGTTTAAGTCCCGTTGCATAGGGGCCATGCCATCCTCTACTGTGCTCATTCTGCCTTCTAGAGCAGATTTCCCCTCCCTCAGTTTTTGCATATCATGCCGCACATAAGAGATCTCTGCCTTCACCCCTTTGATCTCATCAGAAAGTGCTGTGATGGACAGATTGCATGACGTTACAGTCGAGAAAATATCCCTAAGAGTGGGTTCTGGCTCCTCGCTGTTAGGGGGGGAGGATGCTTGTGGCCCAGTAAAAATGTCTCTAGAGGTACTCACTATGTTCCACTCGGGGACAACCTGCCTGCATCCTCCAAGGGGACGGTGTCATCCACTTCTGAAAGGCCCCCAGGCGCTTCCCATGTGTTAGGTGCAGCATTTGGGGCGTCTTTGTACGATCTTCCCCCAAATAGGAGCTTCTGAGCAGCCTCTTTGTATTTCTCCCTGGAGGGGCGCTGTGGGGCAGCGCATCTTGGCTTGCATCATCCACAGCTCCTTTCACTTCTTTGGGCTTTCTAGACATCACAGCGGTGGTCAAGGGGGATCGATTGTGCGGCGTTATCCCCAGGGTAGTGGTGCTTTGTTTTATGGGTCTGGTTCGGTCCGATAATGTGTTCCACAGAATCAATGTCAGGATGTTGGCGGAGAGGGAGACAAATACTTCCTGTTACATCCGCTGATTAGCCACGACCCCACTCACTGGTTTTTATATCTTAATTTCATTATCATTTATTATTTTATTTTACTACAGTTTTACTACAGGTACTTATATAGTGCTGTCAATTTATGTAGTCCTTTACATATATATTATACATTCAGTCCCTGTCCCTCAAGAAGCTCACAATCTAAGGTCCCTAACTCACATTCAAACATACACAGAAAAGGTGACATTTTCTAGCAATACTACTGAACCTTCCTAGAATGGAACTTTACAAAGTAGTTGACTGAATGCAAAGTAAAAAAAAGTCAACTGAATCAAATTAAATTGCAGAATCAATTTCCTTCTGTGACGTGACAGAAAGAAAAAGTGTCACAAAACTCAGATGCCAACAATCTGGGGAGATTTGGACATCTTTCTGTGTCTGTTCATAAGGGAGTTATCTGCTGATCTCCTGGTCATTCAGCTAATATTTATCAAAGAACAAAATAAAAATACAAAAATGTACACTCCGCCTCAATCTGTTTATTAGGAACGTCTGTACATCTGCTTTTCCTGCATTTATCTAATCAGCAAATAATGGGTCAGCAGCACAATTCATTAAATCATAAAGGTACAGATCATAAGCTTCAGTTCACTTTTATAGGCACTAGCTCCACCAATTACATCACTAGAGGAAGGTTTTCTCTTAAAGGTGTCTAACACCCAATTACCACTTTCCCTTTATTATACTATATTGGGAACAGAGCTACCTAGTGACAAGCCAACAAGTAAAGAAATGGGGCAGCAGCACAATTAATAAATCATAAAGGTACAGATCATAAGCTTCAGTTGATGGTCACATCAAACACCAGAATGTTTCTTGATCGGTCTCCCAAAGCTCTCACCCTCACCTTCCCCGTGGTCTGCCCTGGAGCCAGATCACACAGTGGTTCTACATCTTCATTTTCCAGCAATACTACATTCCTGGAATAGGGAAGCTCAAGTTTATAAATAAGTTGGCTGAAGGAAAAGTAAAAGTTAGTTTGTAAACTGACTTGTGATTGGTTAAACTTTGGCACAACACTTTAAAATTCTCCCCAGCTTCTTCTAAGATGAGACAACATCTCCTGGTCATTCGGCCAATATTTACTAAAAAGCAAAATACAAAAATTTAAACTCCTCCTCAATCTATTTATTAGGAACTCCTTTACATCTGTTTTTTATGCAATTATCTAATCAGTCGATAATAAGGCAGCAGAACAGTGAAAAGAAACATGAAGGTGGAGATCAGAAGCTTCAGTTGTTGGTCATATCGAACTCCAGAGTTCCAGAACAAATGTGATCTCAGTTATTGGAACCATGGAGCGATTATTAGGACCAGATGGGGAAGTTTGATTATTTCAGTATCTGTTCATCTGCTGAGAATTGTATACACAACAGATTCCAGAGTTTACTCAGAATGGTGTGAAAAAAAAATCCAGTGAGCGCCAGTTCTAAGATAGGAAGAGATAAGAGAAGAATGATTAGACTGGTTGGAGCTGACAGAAAGGCTGCATTCATACAGATAATCAAAATTTACAACTGTAGTGAGCAGAAAAACATCTCAGAATACACATCATGTCACACCTTGAGGAGGATGGGCTACAACAGCAGAAGACCATGTTGGGTTCCTATCAGCCAAGGACAGGAAGAGGAGGCTGCAGTGATTGAGCTTTACATCTTCCTGAAAAATATAAAATATTCATGGCAACAGCATGTTCACATCATATAGGCATTATGTATCCATGTCTTGTATGTTTCTTTAGATTTTAAAAGGTTTATATCTGACCAAAATATTGATTTTACAGGACATGTACCCAACATCTACAGATGATGAGATGGAAGAATACAACATCCCACCATGTGACAAAATTCCTGATGACTCTGGAGTCACATCACAGCACCACACTTGTGAAGAAATCCAAAATGAAAAATTTGAGGAAGTTCCACATCATAAAAGGAACACTGACACTTACAAAGCAAGTTCACATGGGAGTGTTCTACATCAAGAATGTGACTCCTCCTCCGAGGAATCTAAAGCTAAACCTGACCTTAACACCTCATCAAAGATAGAACTCCTGCAAAATGACAAGGGCCTCTGTGACAATGACGGAGAAGGTCACACCGATATGGCTTCAGATGGACTCCAGAGGACTCGCAGACAGGTGAGGTTTATGTTTGCAGTAGAAGTTGAATATAAAATGTCTGGAGCGATTTTTTGCAGGAAGATCCAACAGATTTAGGTACAGGGAAGTGACCACTGCATTAGAGAAGAGAACTTCACCACTGCAAAAAATGGACCTTTAGTACTATTGTATATAACTTTTTAAAAAAGATTAGATTACAAGTCATCAAGTGTCTGTATGTTTTCTTAATGGTTTTAAAAGGTTTATATCTGCCCAAAATCTTGATATTACAGGACATGTCCTGCCCATCTCCAGATGATGAGATGGAAGAATCCAACATCCCACTATGTGACAAAATTCCTGATAACTCCGGAGTCACATCACAGCACCACACTTGTGAAGAAAACCAAAATGAGAAAACTGAAGAAGTTTCACATCAACAAAGCAACACTGACACCTACAAAGCAAGTTCACATGAGAGCGTTCTACACCAAGAATGTGACTCCTCCTCTGAGAAAACTAAAGGTGACCTTAAAACATCATTGCAGATAGAACCCCCACAAATTAAGAATGGCCTCTGTGACAATGGTGGAAAAGATGACATAGAGATAGCTTCAGTTGGACTCCAGAGGACTCACAGACAGGTGAGGTTTATGTTTGCACAAACTGAATACAAAATGTCTGGAAACACAATTTCTAGAATGTTCCAGTAGTTTGAGGGATTTAAATGGAAGTGACTTCTCTATTAGTGAAGAGAGTTTATCCATTGCCTTATTATACCCTGATATTTTTCCCATTCAGAACAAAGGAACAGAGTCTCTTGATAGGTCTCCCAAAGCACTCACCCTCACCTTTCCTACTGTCCTCCCTAGAGCCAGATCATTCACTGTTTTTAACCCTTTCATGACTAAGCCTATTTATGACATTTGGTGTTTATAAGTTAAAATCCATATTTTTTTGCTAGAAAATTACTTAGAGCCCCCAAACTATATATATATTTTTTAGCAGAGAATCTAGAGAATAAAATGGTGATTGTTGCAATATTTTATATCACACGGTATTTGTGCAGCGGTGTTTTAAACACAACTTTTTGGTAAAAAGGGACACTTTCATGAATTTAAAAAAAAGGAAAGAGGAAAGTTAGCCCAATTTTTTTGTATAATGTGAAAGATGATGTTACGCCAAGTAAATAGATACCAAACATGTCAAGCTTTATAATTGTACACACTCGTGGAATGGCGACAAACTTCGGTACCTAAAAATTTCCATAGGCGACGCTTTCAATTTTTTTTACCCAGCAGTTTGAGGGATTTAAATGGAAGTGACTTCTCTAATAGTGAAGAGAGTTTAACCATTGCCTTAATATACCCTGATATTTTGTCCATTCAGAACAAAGTAACAGAGTCTCATGATAGGTCTCCCAAAGCACTCTCACCCTCACTTTTCCTACTGTCCCCCCTAGAGCCAGATCATTCACTGGTTTTTACATCTTAATTTTATTATAATTTATTATTTTATTTTACTACAGGTACTTATATAGCGCTGTCAATTTATGCAGTCCTTTACATATATATTATACATTCAGTCCCTGTCTAAGGTCCTGAACTCACATTCAAACATACACAGAAAAGGTGACATTTTCAAGCAATACTACTGAACCTTCCTGGAATGGAGCTTTACAAAATAGTTGACTGAATGCAAAGTAAAAAAAAGTAAACTGAATCAAATTAAAGTGCAGAATCAATTTCCTTCTGTGACGTGACAGAAAGAAAAAGTGTTACAAAACTCAGATGCCAACAATCTGGGGAGATTTGGACATCTTTCTGTGTATGTTTATAAGTGAGTTATCTGCGAATTTCCTTGTCATTCAGCTAATATTTATCAAAGAACAAAATAAAAATACAAAAATGTACACTCCTCCTCAATCTGTTTATTAGGAACGTCTGTACATCTGCTTTTCCTGCATTTATCTAATCAGCAAATAATGGGTCAGCAGCACAATTAATTAAATCATAAAGGTACAGATCATAAGCTTCAGTTCACTAGAACAAAAAGGAAATTTGGGACTTTAAATGAGGTGGTAGACTTGGTGTAGAAAACGTGGTCAGTTTTTTTTCTACACCAAGTCTACCACCTCATTTAAAGTCCCAAATTTCCTTTTTGTTCTACTGAATCCGGGATGATAAAGTCCCAACTCCCCTTATTTGAAAGCTTCAGTTCACTTTTATAGGCACTAGCTCCACCAATTACATCACTAGAGGAAGGTTTTCTCTTAAAGGTGTCTAACACCCAATTACCACTTTCCCTTTATTATACTATATTGGGAACAGAGCTACCTAGTGACAAGCCAACGAGTAAAGAAATGGGGCAGCAGCACAATTAATAAATCATAAAGGTACAGATCATAAGCTTCAGTTGATGGTCACATCAAACACCAGAATGTTTCTTGATCGGTCTCCCAAAGCTCTCACCATCACCTTTCCTGCGGTCTGCCCTGGAGCCAGATCACACAATGGTTATACATCTTTCATTTTCCAGCAATACTACATTCCTGGAATAGGGAAGCTCAAGTTTATAAATAAGTTGGCTGAAGGAAAAGTAAAAGTTAGTTTGTAAACTGACTTGTGATTGGTTAAACTTTGGCACAACACTTTAAGATTCTCCCCAGCTTCTTCTAAGATGAGACAACATCTCCTGGTCATTCGGCCAATATTTACTAAAAAGCAAAATACAAAAATTTAAACTCCTCCTCAATCTATTTATTAGGAACTCCTTTACATCTGTTTTTTATACAATTATCTAATCAGTCGATAATGAGGCAGCAGAACAGTGAATAGAAACATGAAGTTGGAGATCAGAAGCTTCAGTTGTTGGTCATATCGAACTCCAGAGTTCCAGAACAAATGTGATCTCAGTTATTGGAACCATGGAGCGATTATTAGGACCAGATGGGGAAGTTTGATTATTTCAGTATCTGTTCATCTGCTGAGAATTGTATACACAACAGATTCCAGAGTTTACTCAGAATGGTGTGAAAAAAAAATCCAGCGAGCGCCAGTTCTAAGAAAGGAAGAGATAAGAGAAGAATGATTAGACTGGTTGGAGCTGACAGAAAGGCTGCATTTATACAGATAATCAAAATTTAAAACTGTAGTGAGCAGAAAAACATCTCAGAATACACATCATGTCACACCTTGAGGAGGATGGGCTACAACAGCAGAAGACCATGTTGGGATCCTATCAGCCAAGAACATGAAGAGGAGGCTGCAGTGATTGAGCTTTACATCTTCCTGAAAAATATTAAATATCCATGGCAACAGCATGTTAACATCAGATAGGCATTATGTATCCATGTCTTGTATGTTTCTTTAGAATTTAAAAGGTTTATATCTGACCAAAATATTGATATTACAGGACATGTACCCAACATCTCCAGATGATGAGATGGAAGAATACAACATCCCACCATGTGACAAAATTCCTGATGACTCCGGAGTCACATCACAGCACCACACTTGTGAAGAAAACCAAAATGAAAAATTTGAGGAAATTCCACATCATAAAAGGAACACTGACACCTACAAAGCAAGTTTACATGGGAGTGTTCTACATCAAGAATGTGACTCCTCCTCTGAGGAATCTAAAGCTAAATCTGACCTTAACACCTCATCAAAGATAGAACTCCTGCAAAATGACAAGGGCCTCTGTGACAATGACGGAGAAGGTGACACCGATATGGCTTCAGGTGGAATCCAGAGGACTCGCAGACAGGTGAGGTTTATGTTTGCTGTAGAAGTTGAATATAAAATGTCTGGAGCGATTTTTTGCAGGAAGATCCAACAGATTTAGGTATTTACAGGGAAGTGACCACTGCATTAGAGAAGAGAACTTCACCACTGCAAAAAATGGACCTTTAGTACTATTGTATATAACTTTTTAAAAAAGATTAGATTACAAGTCATCAAGTGTCTGTATGTTTTCTTAATGGTTTTAAAAGGTTTATATCTGCCCAAAATCTTGATATTACAGGACATGTCCTGCCCATCTCCAGATGATGAGATGGAAGAATCCAACATCACACAATGTGACAAAATTCCTGATGACTCTGGAGTCACATCACAGCACCACACTTGTGAAGAAAACCAAAATGAGAAAACTGAGGAAGTTCCACATCAACAAAGCAACACTGACACCTACAAAGCAAGTTCACATGAGAGCGTTCTACACCAAAAATGTGACTCCTCCTCTGAGAAAACTAAAGGTGACCTTAAAACATCATTGAAGATAGAACCCCCACAAATTGACAAGTGCCTCTGTGACAATGATGGAAAAGGTGGCATAGAGGTAGCTTCAGTTGGACTCCAGAGGACTCACAGACAGGTGAGGTTTATGTTTGCACGAACTGAATACAAAATGTCTGGAAACACATTTTCTAGAAAGTTCCAACAGTTTGAGGGATTTAAATGGAAGTGACTTCTCTATTAGTGAAGAGAGTTTATCCATTGCCTTATTATACCCTGATATTTTTCCCATTCAGAACAAAGTAACAGAGTCTCTTGATAGGTCTCCCAAGCATTCACCCTCACCTTTCCTAATGTCCTCCCTAGAGCCAGATAACTCACTGGTTTTAACCCTTTCATGACTAAGCCTATTTATGACATTTGGTGTTTACAAGTTAAAATCCATATTTTTTTGCTAGAAAATTACTTAGAGCCCCCAAACTATATATATATATATATATATATATATATATATATATATATATATATATATATTTTAGCAGAGAATCTAGAGAATAAAATGGTGATTGTTGCAATATTTTATATCACACAGTATTTGTGCAGCGGTGTTTTAAATGCAACTTTTTGGTAAAAAGGGACACTTTCATGAATTAAAAAAAAAGGAAACAGTAAAGTTAGCCCAATTTTTTTGTATAATGTGAAAGATGATGTTACGCCAAGTAAATAGATACCAAACATGTCAAGCTTTATAATTGTACACACTCGTGGAATGGCGACAAACTTCGGTACCTAAAAATTTCCATAGGCGACGCTTTCAATTTTTTTTACCCAACAGTTTGAGGGATTTAAATTGAAGTGACTTCTCTATTAGTGAAGAGAGTTTAACCATTGCCTTAATATACCCTGATATTTTGTCCATTCAGAACAAAGTAACAGAGTCTCTTGATAAGTCTCCCAAAGCACTCTCACCCTCACTTTTCCTACTGTCCTCCCTAGAGCCAGATCATTCACTGGTTTTTACATCTTAATTTTATTATAATTTATTATTTTATTTTACTACAGGTACTTATATAGCGCTGTCAATTTATGTAGTCCTTTACATATATATTATACATTCAGTCCCTGTCCCTCAAGAAGCTTACAATCTAAGGTCCCTGACTCACATTCAAACATACACAGAAAAGGTGACATTTTCAAGCAATACTACTGAACCTTCCTGGAATGGAGCTTTACAAAATAGTTGACTGAATGCAAAAAAAAAAAAGTAAACTGAATCAAATTAAAGTGCAGAATCAATTTCCTTCTGTGACGTGACAGAAAGAAAAAGTGTCACAAAACTCAGATGCCAACAATCTGGGGAGATTTGGACATCTTTCTATGTATGTTCTTGAGGGAGTTATCTGCTGATCTCCTGGTCATTCAGCTAATATTTATCAAAGAACAAAATAAAAAATACAAAAATTTACACTCCGCCTCAATCTGTTTATTAGGAACGCCTGTACATCTGCTTTTCATGCAATTATATAATCAGCCAATAATGGGGCAGCAGCACAATTCATTAAATCATAAAGGTACAGATCATAAGCCTCAGTTCACTTTTATAGGCACTAGCTCCACCAATTACATCACTAGAGGAAGGTTTTCTCTTAAAGGTGTCTAACACCCAATTACCACTTTCCCTTTATTATACTATATTGGGAACAGAGATACCTAGTGACAAGCCAACGAGTAAAGAAATGGGGCAGCAGCACAATTAATAAATCATAAAGGTACAGATCATAAGCTTCAGTTGATGGTCACATCAAACACCAGAATGTTTCTTGATTGGTCTCCCAAAGCTCTCACCATCACCTTCCCTGCGGTCTGCCCTGGAGCCAGATCACACAATGGTTCTTCATTTTCCAGCAATACTACATTCCTGGAATAGGGAAGCTCAAGTTTATACATAAGTTGGCTGAAGGAAAAGTAAAAGTCAGTTGGTAAACTGACTTGTGATTGGTTAGACTTTGGCTCAAAACTTTAAAATTCTGCCCAGCTTATTCTAAGATAGGACAACAACTCAACTGTGGATGATGGTTCCCTCCACCATATTGTGTCAAGCTCCTGGCTGTAGGGCCTAAAGTCATGACTAAAGAAATGCCCACAAAAGAAATGCATTCTCTACACTTTACTGTATCTTTTCAAAGATGGCCGTGACATTTAACTTCACATTTGACATACTAAAAGTTTTCTTCGGCATGGAACACCATGCACAGGAGGAGACATTCTTTTGCTGTCATTTAGGCACCAAACACCAAACAAAATCTGTAAGCCATCTTTACCTTGCACATCCTGCCCTTGGGAGCACCACAGAGTTTGGACCGCTTCCTCCGGTATACTAAGTCCACAGCATTTAGCTTCCTTCACCGAGTATAACCAAGGTGCCTTCATTAGTATTGCAGTCTCTCTCAATGCCCCTTCCATAGCTCTGCCCAGCGGGGCACATATCCAGATGGTACACTCATTCCCAGGCTTCATCACTACTGACATCAGTGGACTCTGGCATGGCCCAAAAGGCCTTTTGCACCGTGTTCATGACCCATAGCAGACCATAAAATGAGTCAGGGTTACTACAGCTGTTCCTACTGAGTTTGGTACCACCTCACCTGGGGTTTCAGCCCTGTAGAGGGCCCATGAGCAGTGAATATCTACATCCGCATAGCTTTAAGGTGTTTGGACCCATTCCCCATCTCTCAAGGCCCCTACTATCCTGACACTTTTATAGGCACTAGCTCCACCAATTACATCACTAGAGGAAGGTTTTCTCTTAAAGGTTTCTAACACCCAATTACCACTTTCCCTTTATTATACTATATTGGGAACAGAGCTACCTAGTGACAAGCCAACAAGTAAAGAAAATGAAAGAATTGGTTTCCTTCAGTCATGTGAAAGAAACAAAAAAGTGGCATAAAACTCAGACGCCAACAATCCTGGAAGATCTGGACTTCTTTCTGTGTATGTTTATAAATGAGTTAAATAGGTACATAGGTACAAGGTTTTCTGGCTACCGATCTCTCAGTCATTCGACTAATATTTATGAAAGAGCAAAATACAAAAATGTACACTCCCCATTCTATTTATTAGGAACTCCTGTACATCTGCTTTTCATGAAATTACCTAATCTATTAATAATTTTACCAATTTTATCAACATGTTTTATATCTGACCAACATCTTGATAATACAGGAAATGTCCCATCCACCTCCTAATGATCAGATGGAAGAATACAACATCCCACCATGTGACAACATTTCTGATGATTCCAAAGTCTCTTCACAGCACTACACTAGTGAAGAAAACCAAAAAGAGAAACCTGAGGAAGTGCCACAATGGCAAAGCAACACTGACACATACAAAGCAAGTCCACATGAAAGGGTTCTACACCAAGAATGTGGCTCCTCCTCTGAGGAATCTGACATTAACACATCATCAAAGATGGAATCCTTGCAAAATGACAAGGACCACAGTGACAATGACAGAGCAGATAACAAAGAGGTAGCTTCAGATGGACTCCAGAGGACTTGCGGACAGGTAAGGTTTATGTTTGCATAGAGATGGGAAGGCCTGGAAACAAACTGAAAAATTGAGGGGAAAAATGTTTTTTTTTTCTATTTTTTTCAAAACCTTTTTTTGTTTACTGGAAAAATTGGGAAAAAAGAAAAGAGTGTGGCATTTCTTCTTTTACTTTGATAAATAATATATCTATGACATAGTATTCAAACTATATAACATGAAGACCTTAATGAAAGATATCTGTGATTTTATGTAAAATATTAGATTATTGAAAGCTGAAGACAGGCAAACCCTGAAATACAACTCAAGTAACACTGTACTTCTGAATACAGTTTTCAAATAAGAGAAATGTGCAGTTCTGCCACTAGAGGGCACTGTAGGTGAAATGATCCAGTTTAGTTTGTTTGTGGGCTCCCTCTTGTGCCTACTACAGTTGGGTGATTGTTGGGATACAGTAGATGATAGATTTTATCCTCTTCTCAGACCTTAAATGACAGGTAAGAGGGTAAATTTGTCTAACAAATTAGTTTATCTGCATAACCTTTAAAAGATTCCTATTCATGTTCTCCACCACCACAGCATAATGTTTCCCTATAGTCTGCTCAGTAAATAGTTTTCTTCTTTTCCTCCTCTCAGTAAAATGGTGAGACCAAACAACTAGAGTTTGGAAAATTTTTTTACAGTAAATCAACCATTCTGTGTCTTTGTTTTATATGTTTTAAAAGGTTTATATATGACCAAAATCTTGATATTACAGGACATGTCCCGCCCATCTCCAGATGATGAGAAGGAAGAATACAACATCCCACCATGTGACAAAATTCCTGATGACTCCAGAGTCACATTACAGCACCACACTTGTGAAGAAAACCAAAATGAGAAAAGTGAGGAGGTTCCACATCAACAAAGCAACACTGAAACCTACAAGGCAAGTCCACAAGAAAGCATTCTACATCAAGAATGTGACTCCTCCTCTGAACAAACTAAAGGTGAACATGACCTTAAATCCTCATTGAAGACAGAACCCCCACAAAATGACAAGGGCCCAAGTGACAATGGCGGAAAAGGTGACAAAGAGATAGCTTCTGGACTCCAGAGGACTCACAGACAGGTGAGGTTTATGTTTGCATGAACTGAATACAAAATGTCTGGAAACACATTTTCCAGAAAGACCCAACAGTTTGTGGGATCTCTGCACTAGTGAAGAGAGTTTAACCATTGCTTTGATATACGCTAATTAACACACATCACTAATTTACTAACCAACATATCAGCCTGGATAAGAAACAAAATATATATCATAGCGCAACCAAAAAACTCATAAATGAAGTCCAAATATTGACAAAATTCCACCGTAGTGCAACTTTTAGTGACAGTTCATTGATATCCAGTGACTTCTGTGACCACCACCTCTAGTTGGAATGCCTGCTCACCTCCCAATGGTGACCCCACTACAGAGTCACACCGGCCTGTAATAATATCTCTCAGAATGCCTCGGAGAAACCCTTCCTCCTCTTGGTGTTCCTGGACAAGACAGACCTGCTCCTGGGTTCTCATGATATGGACCCCACTACAGAGTCACACACGCCTGTAGTAATATCTCTCAGAATGCCTCGGGGAAACCCTTCCTCCTCTTGGTGTTCCTAGAAAAGACAGACCTCTCCCCGGGTTCTCACGATATGGACCCCACTGCAGAGTCGCACACGCCTGGTGAAATATCTCTCAGGATACCTTGAGAACATGAATCCTTATCACAGTGCATCTAGACAGCTCAGACCTCCTCCCGGGATCTCATTCAGTCATGTGTAGCTATATAAAACAAAGGCAAACCATAGTGCTCTCTGCTAATAACATTTAATAAAACTTAACTCAGGGATAAAATACTCACATACAGATGTGAAAAACATGCATATCATCAATATTGATGAGAACAGAAAAAACTTCCTGAATGGCGGCACCAGTACGCGTTACGCTCTCTGATGAGCTTCTTCAGTCTGGATGTCACACCACTCTCAACCTGTCTAAAACTGAGCTCATAATATTTCCTCTGCCACGTGCCTCTTCCCCTGACTTCACTGTCAAAATCAGTGGCAAAACCATCAACCCATCTCTTCATGCCAGGGCGCTAGGTGTTATTCTGAATTCTGAACTCTCCTTTTGGCCCCATGTTCCAATCATTGTCCAACCTCCACAAAATCTCCAAAATACGCCCCTTCCTAAACAATGGCACCACAAAGCTCCTAAATTCACTCCCTGGTTCTCTCTCACCTCGACTACTGCAACTCCCTCCTCGCTGCTGCCAGGCTCATCCACCTCCACCCGGGTTCTCACAATATGGACCCCACTACAGAGTCACATACGCCTGTAGTAATATCTTTCAGGATGCCTCGGGGAAACCCTTCCTCCTCCTGGTGTTCCTGAACAAGACAGACCTCCTCCTGAGTTCTCATGATATGGACCCCACTACAGGGTGACACACATCTGGTGAAATATCTCTCAGGATACCTCGGGAACACAAATCCTCATCACAGTGCACCTAGACAGCTCAGACCTCCTGGGATCTCATTCAGTATGTTCACATAATATAATCATCATGTGACTATGCCTTTTAAGTTTATTAAGGTTATAAACTATGTGGCATGTTCACCAATGCCAGGAGCCTGGCAGACAAGATGGGTGAACTAGAGATACTGTTGTACAAGGAGGATTTGGATTTTGTGGGAATTTCAAAGACCTGTTCAACAGCTCTCATGATTGGCTGGCAAACATTCAAGGGTATACCCTATACCGCAAGGATAGAGAGGGTAAAAAAGGGGGAGGGGTATGCCTATATATCAAGAATAATGTACAAGTGAATTTAAGAGATGACATCACTAAGGGAGTTAGGGGGGAGGTGGAATCCGTATGGGTAGAGGTCCAAAGGGATGAAGCTAAGGGGAAAATAATACTAGGAGTATGCTATAGGCCCCCTAACCTGAGGGAGGAAAGGGAGACAGATCTCCTATCACAATTTGGATTAGCAGCAAGGATGGGAAGTGTTATCATAGTGGGGGATTTTAATTATCCAGACATAGACTGGGCAGAGGGAACCGCGCATTCATCTAAGGCTCGCCAGTTCCTAAATGTCTTGCAGGACAATTTTATTGGTCAGATGGTAGACACAGCAACTAGAAATAAAGCGTTACTGGATCTACTGATTACCAACCATACAGACCTGATCACAGATGTGGAAATAAAGGGCAATTTAGGTAACAGCGATCACAGGTCAATTGGCTTCAGTATACATCGCACAAATAGGAAACATAAGGGGAATAAAAAGACACTGAATTTCAAAAGAGCCAACTTCCCTAAACTACGAATCTTGTTAGAAGGCATAAATTGAGGTAAAATCTTAGGGACAAAGAACACGGAGGAGAGATGGGTTTGCTTTAAGAGCATATTAAATAAGGGCATTAGCCAATGCATCCCATTGGGTAATAAATTTAAAAGAGCAAACAAAAGTCCTGGATGGCTTAACTCCAATGTGAAAATGCATATAAAAGCAAAGGAGAAGGCCTTCAAAAAATACAAGGTTGATGGATCATCATCAGCATTCAGACTTTATGAAGAATGCAACAAGAAATGTAAGGGTGCAATAAGGACGGCTAAGATAGAACATGAAAAACACATAGCGGAGAAGAACAAAAAAAACCCCAAGAAATTATGTAAACCGTAAAAAAGGGAGGACAGACCATATTGGCCCCATAAAGAATGAGGAAGGACATCTGGTTACAAAGGATGGGAAGATGGAGAAGGTATTGAATTTATTCTTCTCCTCAGTCTTCACGAGGGAATCGGGGGGCTTCAGTAACCAAAACTGCAGTGTTTATCCTCATGACCCATCACAGGAAGCATCTCCATGGTTAGCAGAGGACAGAATTAAAATTAGACTTGGGAAACTTAACATTAATAAATCACCGGGACCAGATGGCTTGCACCCAAGAGTAGTTAGGGAACTCGGTCAAGTAATTGCCAGACCATTGTTCCTAAAACTGACAGTCTACTGACTGGAATGGTACCAGCTGATTGGAGAAAAGCTAATGTAGCACCAATATTTAAAAAGGGCCCAAAATACATCCCTGGGAATTACAGACCAGTTAGCCTAACATCAATAGCATGTAAACTCTTGGAGGGGATGATAAGGGACTATATACAAGAGTTTGGTAATGAGAAAGGTATCATTAGCAGTAATTAGCATGGATTCATGAAGAATCGTTCTTGCCAAACCAATCTATTAACCTTCTATGAGTTGGTGAGTTGCCATCTAGATAAAGGAAGGCCCGTAGACGTGGTGTATCTGGATTTTGCAAAAGCATTTGACACAGTTCCCCATAAACGTTTACTGTACAAAATAAGGTCCATTAGCATGGACCATAGGGTGAGTACATGGATTGAAAACTGGCTACAAGGGCGAGTTAAGAGGGTGGTGATAAATGGGGAGTACTCGGAATGGTCAGGGGTGGGTAGTGGTGTTCCCCAGGGTTCTGTGCTGGGACCAATCCTGTTTAATTTGTTTATAAACGACCTGGAGGATGGGGTAAACAGTTCAATCTCTGTATTTGTGGCCAATACTAAGCTAAGCAGGGCAATAACTTCTGCGCAGGATGTGGAAACCTTGCAAAAAGATCTGAACAAATTAATGGGGTGGGCAACTACATGGCAAATGATGTTTAATGTAGAAAAATGTAAAATAATGCATTTGGGTGGCAAAAATATGAATGCAATCTATACACTGGGGGGAGAACCTCTGGGGGAATCTAGAATGGAAAAGGACCTGGGCGTCTTCATAGATCATTGGCTCAGCAATGGCATGCAATGCCAAGCTGCTGCTAACAAAGCAAACAGAATATTGACATGCATTAAAAAGGGGATCAACTCCAGATATAAAATGATAATTCTCCCGCTCTACAAGACTCTGGTCCGGCCACACCTGGAGTATGCTGTCCAGTTCTGGGCACCAGACCTCAATAAGGATGTACTGGAAATGGAGCGAGTACAAAGAAGGGCAACAAAGCTAATAAAGGGTCTGGAGGATATTAGTTATGAGGAAAGGTTGAGAGAACTGAACTTATTCTCTCTGGAGAAGAGACACTTGCGAGGGGATATGATTTCAATGTATAAATACTGTATTGGTGACCCCACAATAGGGATATAACTTTTTAGCGGAAGGGAGTTTAACAAGACACGTGGCCACTCATTAAAATTAGAAAAAAGAGGTTTAACCTTAAACTACATAGAGGGTTCTTTACTGTATGAACGGCAACAGGCGGTGGTCTCAGCGGGGAGCATCGATAGTTTCAAGAAACTATTAGATAAGCACCTGAATGACCACGACATACAGGGATATACAAGGTAACACTGACATACAATCACACACATAGGTTGGACTTGATGGACTTGTGTCTTTTTTCGACCTCACCTACTATGTAAATTATTACTTGATATTACAGGACACATCTCACCCATCTCCAGATGTTGAGATGGAAGAACCCATCATCTTGCCAAGTGACATCACTCCTGATGACTCGCGAGTCACATCACAGCAGCACACTTGTGAAGAAAACCAAAATGAGAAAACTGAGGAAGTTCCACATCTACAAAGCATCAATGACACATACAAAGCAAGTTCACATGAAAGTGTTCGACATCAAGAATGTGAGTTCTCCTCCAGGAAACCTAAAGCTGAACCAGACCTGAACACCTCATCAAAAATCAAAATGCAAAATGACAAGGGCCTCTGTGACAATAGCAGAGACGGTGATAAAGAAGTGGCTTCAGATGGACTACAGAGGACTTGCAGACAGGTGAGGTTTATGTTTGTAGCAGAAGTTGAATGCAAAATGTCTGGAGGGATATTTTCCAGGAAGACCCAACAGATTTAGGTATTTACAAGGAAGTGACCACTGAACTAGAGAATTTCACTGCCTAAATGGACCTTTAGTACTATTGTATAGAACTTTTTAAAAGGTTTAGATTACTAGTCATCATGGGGTTAATTTACTAAACTGGAGAGTGCTAAATCTGGTGCAGCTGTGCATGGTAGCCAACCAGCTTCTAACTTCAGCTTGCTCAAATAAGCTTTGACAAAAGAAAAACTTTAAGCTGATTGGTTTGTATGCAGAGCTGGACCAGATTTAGCACTCTCCAGTTTTAGCAAATCTCCACCATGTGTCTATGTTTTATATGTTTATAATGGTTTTAAAAGGTTTATATCTAATCAAAATCTTCATATTACAGGACATGTCCCATCCATCTCCAGATGATGACATGGAAGAATACAACATCCCACCAGGTGACAAAATTCCTGATGACACATCACAAAATGACACTTGTGAAGAAAACCAAAATGAGAAAACTAAGGAAGTTCCACATCAACAAAGCAACACTGACACACACAAAGCAAGGCCACATGGTAGTGTTCTACATAAAGAAAGTGACTACTCCTCTGAGAAACCTAAAGCTGAACCAGACTTAAACACGTCATCAAAGAAAGAACCCCCACAAAATGACAAGGGCCACGGTGACCTTGATGGTGAAAATGATACAGAGATGTCTTCAGATTTTGTAGATTTTTCCTCTGGGCTCATTCTTGATGAAGAGCATACCTCTTGTGAAAGTACTATACAACTACAGAATGCAGCTAAGGATTCAACAGATCATAAAGAACCTGCTATTGACTCCAATACTTTATCCTGGGAGACTTCCACAAACAGGTGAGCAAGTTCAAGATTAAAAGCTGGCTATTCTGTGTTAAACCTGAATTCCAGACAAAGACAAAGATGAAATACATATGTTGGAGCTGTTTTACTTGCTAAAAGATTTGCATGCCTGTCCATCTAGGCCTGTTGCTTTCCACTTTTTACTCTGCTTAATCAAATTATGGTCTCTTATTTCTTGATTGAAATTACCATGCCATGTGCCATTAGTATGTAGCATTTTACCCCGGAATGAGCCGCTGATGTTTGGGTCCCCTGACACCGAAATACATTGACCCTTCCAGCAATTCCACTACCCCCACCACACCAAGGCTGAAGAGAGAATATTTATTTGTGCAATGCTAACAGCAAATTAATAAACACAATGGAAATAAGAGAAAAAGTAAAAACTCATTTATTCAGGGAAGCCTATCCCACACCCACCTAACAACTGTCCCCGAGCCCCCCCTATCAAATCATTCTCTGCAGCTATTACCTTTTGTACCACCACCCCCTCCCTTTAGAATGTAAGCTCTACGAGTAGGGCCCTCCTGTACCTTTTGTATTGAACTGTACTGTAATTGTGTTGTCCCCCTTATACATTGTAAAGCGCTGCGTAAAGTGTTGGCGCTATATAAATCGTGAATAATAATAATAATAATAATAATAATAATAAAAAGTATACAATAACAGATACCAATATTGGGTAACTCTAGATACCTGGAAGACCAAATGTCTCTACCCATAAGCCCTAAAACCAGGGAGGTCCTAACTAAGGAGTGGTTCTAAAAACTAAAGGTCTGTTAGGATCTCCAAACCCCTCCCACTGGACAGTGTGTTAGTGATCATTGGGGCCCAAAGTTCCAGCGTTGGAGCACCTAGACTTGAGTGAAGCCCGCAATGCTAGGTGTAAGTACCCAAACTATATCCGGAAAATAGGTGACACTGGGGGTCATTTACTATAGCGCCGAAAAATTATCCTTCGGTGCCAAAAAATAGCGCTTAAAAAAGGCCAAAAAGATTTAAACTCCCAGAAACTGAGCGCTAATGCAAATGGAAAGCAGCGCTATTGCCGGCAATAATGCCTGTCAGATCACATATGCTGGAATAGTGGAAGTCAATGGGGGTCGAACCTGCAGAATCCAAAGTTCTCACTGAAGGCTTATATGGAAGTTCTTTGCCATAAAAAGTGTATGGGGACCTTGGTCCTGCACCAGGGGACATGTATCAATTGGAAAAAAGTTTTAAAAACGTCAGTTTTTTCGGGAGCAGTGATTTTAATAATGCTTAAAGTGAAACAATAAAAGTGAAATATTCCTTAAAATTTCGTACCTGGGGGGTGTCTATAGTATGCCTGTAAAGTGGTGCATGTTTCCCGTGTTTACAACAGTCCAAGAGCAAAATGACATTTCTAAAGGAAAAAAATTATTTAAAAGTACTCGCGGCTATTAATGAATTGTCGGGTCTTTGCAATACACATAAAAGCCATTAATAAAAACGGCATGGGATTCCCCCACAGTCCATTATGAGGCCCTTCGGGTCTGGTATGAATATTAAGGGGTGTGGGGGTCCCCCTCAAAATCCATACCAGACCTTTATCCGAGTACGCAACCTGGCAGGCCGCAGGAAAAAAGGGGGGATGAGAGAGTGCCCCCCCCTCCTGAACCATACCAGGCCACATGCCCACAACATGGGGAGGATGTCCCCATGTTGATGGGGACAAGGGCCTCATCCCCAAAACCCTTGCCTGGTGGTTGTGGGGGTCTGCGGGCGGGGGGCTTATCGGAATCTGGAAGCCCCCGTTACCAGGGGACCCCCAGATTCCGCCCCCCGTGTGAATTAGTAATGGGGTACAAATGTACCCCTACCATTTCACAAAAAAAGTGTCAAAAATGTTAAAAAAGACAGTAGAAGGTTTTTTACAATTCCTTTATTAATGTCTTCTTCTTTCCCTGCTTCTTCTTCCATCTTCTTCTGGTCTTCCTTGAATAAATATAATTCGTGGAAGGTTTTCTGGCCTTCAAAAGACTCAAGATCACATTTGCAGAGCAACCTAAGGACCGGAATTTCTCCCTTTCAACATCCAAACATGCAGATTCAGTTTGTTAGGAGCTGGATTCACAAATCTCCCTTGGGAACGAAGTTAAGGAAGCACCGGAATCTTGAGCGGGTGACACGTGCTGAGGCACATTTCCCAGGGAAACCATGGCCTCCTCGGCCAGTAAGGGAGAATAGCCACCACTCTGACTGGTTCCTTCATCAACCTGAGCAGAAACTTCGAGATTAAAGGCTTGGGAGGAAACACATAAGCTGTCTTGCAATTCCATGGGCTTGAGAGAGCATCTACTGCTTCTGCTCGTGGATGAGGTAGGCAGGAAAGAAATCTTGGCAGTTTGGCATTCGTTGGAGAGTCAAAAAGGTTGATTTCCGGAGGATTCTGCAGATTCATGATCCCACTGAACACCGAGGGGTGAAGTGGCCATTCGTTGTTGTCTTGAAAACAACGAGACATATGATCTGCCTCCTTGTTCAGATGGTTGGGAAGGTATACTGCGTTCAGATCCAGCAGATTTCTCTCCGCAACATAATGGGCTCCACTTCTCTTAGTAAAGGGATGCTGTGGGTTCCCCCTTGTCGTTGGATATACGACACTGCTGCCCTTGCTGTCTAGGCGAACTAGGACTTGCTTCTGGTGTAGATGTTCTCCTAGACTCACTAGGGCTAGATAGACCACCCGTAACTCTAAGATATTGGAGACTACCCCCTTTGTGGGAACGTCCCACTTCCCTTGTACTGCAAGATGATCGCAGTGTGCTCCCCAACCCATCGAACTTGCATTGGTGGTCAGAATGGTCCAGGAGGGGCATTGAAGAAGACAAGGTCTTGAGATTAGGCCTTTTTCGACCACCAGAGGAGACCTCTCCTCATGGGAACTGAGATCAAAATTCATTGACACAGAGAGTTCCTCCTCCACTGACTCAGGAAGCCTACCTGAAAAATCCTCAAATGCCAATGAGCCCAGGGCAGCGTCGGGATGTAAGATGACATGGTCCCGATCAGGCTTAGACAATTTGAAGCTGACAGGTGAGAAAGTGTTCTTACATGACACATATTTTGGACTATAGCTGCCACTTTCTAAGGAAGGAGACACACTGGATTGGGAGCTAGCAGTAAGATGTCGTCCAGAAAGTGAAAAACTTGCAGTCATTTTTCCCTGAGGGGTGTTAGGACTGAGATTAACACCTTCAAGAATATCCTCGGGGATGTGCACAACCCAAAAGGAAGGCTCTGGAGGTGTGTGTGACCCACCACTACTCTTAAAAATTTCTGAAAGGCAGGGAGAATGGGGTCTTGAAAATAGGCATTTTGTAAGTTTACCGAGATCATCCAGTCTCCCGGTTGGACCATCTGGATGATAGTTTGTAAGGATTCCATTTTGAAAGAGTCTAAATGTATGAAACAAATTAATCTCTTTAAATCCACTACTGGTCTCCATTCTCCCCTCTTTTTAGGAATAAGAAAGAGAGGAGAATAGAATCCTGTGAATCTCTCTGAAGGAGGGACAGGGATTACCGCTTGCTGAACTTGCAGTAGGTGAAGATATTTCTGCAGAGCTTCCTCCTTTTGAGGAGAAGCTGTACGTTTCGTCTGAATGAATGAGTCTTGTGGGGGATGATCTAGGAACATCCAAAAATGACCAAAACGGACGGTAGATACCACCCAAGTGTCTTTGCACTGGCTGGACCAGATTTCGGCAAACCTCTTCAACCTAGCCCCTACTGGAGGAAGTAGGAGTGGCCTCCTGTCAAAAAGTTTTCGTCCCCTCCTGGGGGTTGGAAAGACCTCTGCTTGATTGATTTCAGAAAAGTGGCTTTAGTACTTCTCCAATTCTTTTTGGTATCCCTACTTTAACGGAACTGCGAGAAGTTCCTATTCCTGGAGGATTGAAATTTAGAAGAAACAATTTGAGAATGTCTAATTCTCCTGTCCTGAGGAAATAATCCCAATTTTCCTCCAGTCACTCTAGAGATTGCCTTCTCCAGCCTATCCCCAAACAGCGCTTTCCCGTCAAAGGGGATTTTGCACCAGTTTTGTTTTGATACTGCGTCGGCTGCCCAAGGTTTCGGCCACAGAGCTCGTTTGGCCATAATCGTGTGCAACATCGTCCTAGCTGAATACCTCACTGAATTGATTGCTGCTTCCCCTACGAAGTCTGCAGATAATTTGAGCTCTTCTAGAGCTTTAATGATGTCATCTTTGGGTACATCTTGACGAATGGCTGTCTCAATATTTTCAGTCCAGATCCTGATAGCGTTAGAAACGGAAGCTAATGCCACAGCTGGCCTGCAGGCTCCTCCGGCTTTCCTTAGATCCGTGTCGTTGTGCCTATCCAACGGATCCTTAAAGGAGGCTGAGTCCTCCATTGGCAGGGTGATGTTTTTCGCTAGGCGTACCACTGCAGCATCGACCACCAGAGAAGTGTCCAAGAGAACAGAGTCAGACTCTGCTAAAGGGTATCATTTTTTAAGCCGGTTTAAGGAGAAGCGTTTGTTCGTCTTCTTCCATTCTCCCTCTATAAGATCTTTTAATTCTTCCATAAAGGGAAAAAAGGCCAGTCTCTTCTTTAAAAAAAAAATGGCCTGCTTGACCGGAAGGACAAAAGGTTGTACTAAAGAGAAGTTAAAGCCTGAGGGTTCTGATTCATCCGTAGTATCCTCAGATTCATCCTTGTCTCCTGTGATCGGGGGAGGTGGCCCTAATGTGGCTACTGCAGGACCCACAGTTGATGGGCCTGGAGGGGTTGACACTGAAGGCTGAACTTGCTCACTCGCAATGATCTGTTGTAAGGGAGATGCATTATCTCGGCTAAAGAGTCCTTGATCACTCTCTTTATTAAATCTGTCACCTGCTGAACCTCAGCCTTCTCCTGTTCCGCATAACCCCACAAACAGTCTTTGCAGATCAACTTATCTACCATAGGGGTTGCTCCACATGCTTGGCATTTTTTGGCACTTTCCCACCTGGGAGGGCTGGATGACCTGTGTCTTTTTTGAAGCTGACATCCCATCGGAATGGTGTTGAGAACTATCGATCGACTGTGCTCAGAACTTGGCTGGGAGTGTCCACTGTGATGGCAAGAAGTCTTATTAGACGTGCCTTGGCGTACAGGGCTGAAATGAGAATAACAGCATAAGGGCACTCTTTTGATCAAAAATAAAAAATGTTACTTTTTTTTTTACATTAGGAATGTGTTCTTATCTAAGAAAACAAGGCTGACTTATAACCGTGGGGGCAGGCAAGGGCAAAAAGGGAGCAAAGCAGAATACTAGAGCAGAGAAAGGAAAGCCAGACAATAAAACAGGGGGGAGGGGGAATTAGAGCCTTTTCCCAGACCCCAAGAACAGCTGCACTAAAACACATGAATTTAAACTTTTATATCCCTTATTTTATTATTCTTTTTTTTTTTTTTTCAAGAAAACATACAGCTCAGAAAATAAATAAACACCAAAAAAAAAAACCCTTCCTTTTTTTAAATTACCACACTAAAATACTTACCACATATGAGGAAACTGCAGCTACAGGAGCATTCCCAGGGAAGGACCTGATACGAAACTAACCTAATGCTTACTACAACTCTGGCCATGGTCGCCAACCTTTCAGACCTCATGGACCACTAAACTCTCAATTTATATCCTGCCGACCACTAATATGAATTTTACATGCCTTATACACACAATGCTTCTGCTCTCTGCCCCCCCCCCCTGCATTCTGCATCACACTGCTGCATTATACAGACGCATCATTGGATCCGGCCATGTGCTCAAGCTCCGTGCTCCCTCCCACAGTCTGTGATCAGCGCTGCTATTGGAAGTCCCCTCCTTCACCTCTCACTCTCTCTGCAGTGCTCCCGGCACCTCCCTCTGAGTTAACAGGAATCGGCACTACAGAGGAGGCATTGGGTATCAATGTGCGCTGACAGTATCGACTGTCAGTGTGCATTGAGAACAACATTGGAAACAACATTGGGCGGTATGCATCCACTACAATGTTGATTTGCGGTAGACTGCAAACTTTTCCGATGGACCATCAGTGGTCCACAGACCACTGGATGGCAACTACTGCATTAGAGGACATATTGTTTATTTCTTATTAATAAAGTAACTTGGGAGGAGTTTACTATCACTCAGCAGCTACGTACCTTCACATTGCTCTAGTAATGCGCTATAGGTTAATGCATGCATATATGTATGTAGCACCCTGATGTTTAGGTAGGGTTGCTAGAAAATTTACCTGCCAGGTATAATTGCCTTAGCCAATTGATAGGAGATCAATTGTTACAATTGATTCCACCCTAATTCTGGAATTGCTGCACTTCTCTTTTCTGTCACTAGATGGCTGGGTATCTGGTGGCATTAGATAAGACATAGGGCATTGCAAGGACAGATTAGGAATAGATAGGGTGTCTCAGCCAATGGGAACGGATATTCTTGGGTCCCTTGGCCTGCTGGGAGAGCCTATTTATTTGGGTGAGGTCAGGTGATCGGGGTTCTGTACCACCTGGATGGCTGTCTGGGTGGACATGTGTTGTGATGCCCCAGGCTGCTAGGCCAGAACCTCAGGCCTATCCTGGGGACATCTGGTTGCTAGGCTGTCTGAGGGCCTATCCAGAAGCAAGAGAGCAGTGTAGGGTTGGGACTGAGGCTTGCAGTCCAACCAGAAGTGACAGTTCTGCAGGCCAGAGAACCTGTCGTGGTCAGAGGTAGAAGGGAAGCTCTGGCCACTAAAGGGACCATCCACCTTATTATCAGGGACCATAGTAAGTAGCTGAAGCAAGTACCAGAGCAGTATTCCCAACACCCGGGGACGGTGAAGACATCAGAAACTTCAGCAAGGTGGCAAGCCAGGGACCCAGCCAGTGGAGGTGACGCTTGCAGAGCAGTCTTGTGTGCCATGCCAGGGAACGAGCAGGCCAGTGAGGTGACATTTGTGGAGTATCTGTGAATGCCAAGCTAGGGAACCAGCAGAGAACCGGGGGTGACGCTTGAGGAAGATACTGAGTGAGAAGGTTGGAAGAGCTCAGGGGATCCAGTGGCACCAGTGGCAGTGGATCAGCAAGTCTAGTGAAAGACTGGGAGCTCAATGGAGTGAAGATCTACAAGAGGAGATTGTGGAGGAAGTAAAGAAGTTTGGTACAACTTGTGTTAAAACCTGTTACAAGACTGTTGCCATAGGAGACAGAGATCCTACACATGCAGATGTGGTGTCCGGCTGGGTGCCTTTCCCTGCATGGCTGTCTACCTATAGAAGTCTCAGAGTCTGCCAATTAACATTGCAACTACTTAAGGGTGTCCTGGCCCTAAACCCCCTCTCCCACAGTTTTGTTTAAGAGACAATAAACCTCTTTGCGTTCAAGAAGTGTCTGGCGCCCATGAATCTACCTTGCATTACACCCACCATGCCTTGTAACCACTCCTACACAGAAGTATGTCAGCTGTCCCTGACTCTGGCGGTAACCATTAGGCCTTTGGGGACCCCGGGACCTCGCTACATGTACTTTTGTTAAAGTTTAGCACTATGGATCCTTATGAATAGAAGAGTATGAATCAGTATTTAGGCTATAAATGAACGCACACTGTACTCTGTCTGTAGTTCGGTTGGAAACATACACAGATGCTTTCTGGCTGTATTCCAATAAAAGACGTTACAAGTTACAAAATGTTTAATTACTTTCAGTTTCAGGAAAGCGGAAAAGATCAAACCCAACTACAGGAACCTCCAGGGGCTTCACAGAAAGGTAATCAACGTGTTTCTCTTGGTGGGAGCAGAGTATAGGTACTATGGGGGAGGCCGGGGGGGGGGGGGGGGATTGGCATGTTTTCTAAGGACATCCTTTAGACCTTTACAGACTTTTTTAAAGGGGAACTTTGCATGGCACATCCAGGTTTACTTGCTTGATATGAACATTGGATTTCCCGATCTACACACCAACATCGACAATTGTTTTTTAACATGAAATATTCAGGATACTCAACAAAACTGGGAAAAAAAACAAAGGTATCAGTGGCAGTTTGCCTTGAAGTGGGCAGACTAGTAGGGTATGTAGAGTCCAAACCTTTTTTTTTTTTTTGTTTTGGATAGAAATACAGAAAGACAGACTAATGCCCGTACACACGGTCGGACATTGATCGGACATTCCGACAACAAAATCCTAGGACTTTTTCCGACAGATGTTGGCTCAAACTTGTCTTGCATACACATGGTCACACATAGTTGTCGGAAAATCCGATCATTCTGAACGCGGTGACGTAAAACACGTACATCAAGACTATAAATGGGGCAGTAGCCAATAGCTTTCATCTCTTTATTTATTCTGAGCATGCATGGTACTTTGTCTGTCGGATTTGTGTACACACGATCGGAAATTTCGACAACGGATTTTGTTGTCGGAAAATTTTATAGCAAGCTCTCAAACTTTGTGTGTCGGAAAATCCGATGGAAAATGTGTGATGGAGCCTACACACGGTCGGAATTTCCGACAACAAAGTCCTATCACACATTTTCCGTCGGAAAATCCGACCGTGTGTATACGGCATTATGCTGTTGAAATATTCCAGTCTCCACTTATAAGTTCATACATCTCATACATCTCAACACACTGTTGGGAATAGCCTCTTTTTTAATGCGAACCTCAATAAAAGTTAGGTTTTAACCACTTAACCCCCGGAAGGTTTTACCCCCTTCATGACCAGGCAATTTTTTTGCTATTTAGCACTGAGCTATTTTTACTAACAATCGAGCGGTCATGCAATGCTGTACCCAAATGAAATTGAAATTTATATAATTTTTTTTCTCACACAAATAGAACTTTCTTTTGTTGGTATTTGATCACCACTGGGGTTTTTATTTTGTATTATATTATTTTTATTTTGTATTATATATTATTCATAATTGTATTCATAAATTTAAGGCAAAATGTATTCTGCTACATGTCTTTGGGAAAAAAAAAAAATCCAAAGAAGTGTATATTAACCACTTAAGCCCATTTGGCTGGCCAAAGACCAGAGCACTTTTTGCGATTCGGCACTGCGTCGCTTTAACTGACAATTGCACGGTCGTGCGATGTTGTACCCAAACAATTGATGTCCTTTTTCCCCCATAAATAGAGCTTTCTTTTGTTGGTATTTGATTACCTCTGTGTTTTTTATTTTATTTTTATATATATATATATATATATATATATATATATATATATATATATATATATAAAAATAAAATAAAAAACACAGAGGTAATCAAATACCACCACATAAATAAGTGTTTATTGATTGGTTTGCGAAAAAGTTATAGCGTCTACAAAATAGGGGATAGTTTTATGGCATTTTTATTAATGTCATGTCACATACAGGGATGGGCTGTATGTGACATGACACTGATCACCGCTCCAGATCACAGGGAGCTGTGATCAGTGTTCTGTCACTAGGAAGAATAGGGAAATGCTTGTTTACATTAGCATGTCCCCATTTTTCCTCACCGTGAGATGAGCGCGGGTATCCCCACGGACATTGAGTCTGTGGGACCCGCGATCACGCTCATGGAGCTCCCGGCGGGCGCGCGCCCACAAGCTGCCTCTTACAGGTACGTTAATCTGCCTGTACGTGCCCTTCTGCCGCAGTATATCTGCGTGAGGCGGTTTAGAAGCGGTTAATTGGTTTGTGTAAAGTTAAAGGGATGTTCTAAACTGCATATTGGGATGATGGAATGATTGGATTATTGGCTGCAATAGTGATAATATGATTATTCCCACATGATCCGATATGGAAGGCGGCTAGGAATGGAAAAGCTGCTTGCACCGAATCGGGTACACACCTGACCTTGGGGATAAATATATATAAAAGGGTGGTGCTGCGCTAATCCTAATTAGGACTAACAACATATAGCATAAACTGAGTAAAAAACTTGAGATCAATAATTACATCACCAAAAAAATAAAATAAAGTGGTACGTGGTACTAACCAAAAATACTAAACATATATCATAAACGTGAACACATGTTCATAAGAACACACATATTTAAAAATACCACCGTATCATGTAATTAACTCACAGTCTATATAAAACGTTCCTTAATAAGTGCGAGTGAATATATATAAAGGAGTATATATATATATATATATATATATATATATATATATATATATATATAAAGGGATCCCCTGATGAAGTCACGTGTGGTGTGACGTCACGCGTAGGGACGGGACAGGCTGCATTCACTGTTAGAGGCTTACGAGCTCGCTGCTCGTTGGATTATACTGCTGTTCATTCATTTCTGATGTGAGTACCTGAATTTTTTAAATAAAAACTATCATTTTACAAAATGGAATTACACTATTGGGATCCTTCCTGCTTTATTATTTTATATACCTCCCTGTACTACATCTGAGGGAATCTATCCCGGATCTAGGACGGTGAGGGATGCGCTGGAGCTCCTAGGTGGACACCCCCAAAAGCCTTCTTTGGTCATATGCTTTTGCCCTATTACCCTAAGGTAAGGGGCCATTACCCACTTGTGTGTATGCACACGAAGATGCACTTGATGTTACTCACTCTGAGCACCTTATCTGCAACGTTTGCATGTTAGGACGTTGCTGTCACACATTTCATTTATATAAGGACTTTTTTTTTTTTTGTGAAGCACTTTTATATATTTTTGGGATACTTAGGTTGTATCTATTTGGATGGACTTTTGCACATTTGTCACTACATGTGAAGCATGGTGTGCTGATTTATTCGATATCCATGTTTGATTGATCTGAATACACCATTGCACATTGTCACTTTTTTGAGCAGTTTTTTGCACATAATCCTAATTACTCCTTTATATATATTCACTCGCACTTATTAAGGAACGTTTTATATAGACTGTGAGTTAATTATATGCTACGGTGGTATTTTTAAATATGTGTGTTCTTATGAACATGTGTTCACGTTTATGATATATGTTACTATTTTTGGTTAGTACCACGTATCACTTTATTTTATTTTTTTGGTGATGTAAATCTTGATCTCTAGTTTTTTACTCAGTTTATGCTATATGTTGTTAGTCCTAATTAGGATTAGCACAGCACCACCCTTTTACATATATTGGCTGCAATACTCAAAACTCTCACTAGATATCAGTGTACTTTATACACATATATATGATAATGACTGTTGTTTCTCAAATTATGTTATCCTTTCTTGCAGTGCTGTATACAATGTTTCAAGAAGCAGTTGCTAATGTTTAACTGTTCATTGCTGATATATATGCAGCTGTACAACAGGATCATAATAAATTATACAGAAGTAATGGAAAAAATACATTTGACCTGTTTTTGATGGAAATATGGGTAGAATTATTATTTTTCATGGTGATTATGTGTGGAATATCATGTTAACACCTAACAATGAACATATTTAACCTATTTCTGATATGAATACATATAACTATTTTTCTACATGGAGATTATGGGTGGAATATTGTAGTTAAACATACATAGGAACATATATAACCCATTTCTGATAAGAATATGCATATAAAATATATAGTGTAGTGCTGTGTGTGTAAACATTAAGAGGTAAAAAAACTGTGAATTAGGCTCGAGCCATCTCTGAATGGCCAGCAAATGGGCTAAAATAATTCAAAATTACATATGAGTAACTAAATACAATCAAAAGTGCACTAAGTGTTACACAATGACATGTAAAATATAGTGATTGTGATAAACCAGTGAAAAACAATATGGTAAACAAAACCAAATTATAAATAGGTAAAAAATCAACCAAAAAAGTCCATAGATGTTGGAAATTGTGTTTCTAGTAAAAATCAAAAACCACCACCAAAAGTCTCTGAGGGTTAACTGATGAAAACAACAATGGAAAGCTTCTGGTAGATGAAAAAGTAGAACACCAAATGAATGAGACGTCTAAATATGTGACAGGACCACCACCGGATCATCAGAGGAGGCTTACCAGAAGCAGGTGACTTGAAAAGACATACGTCTTACAAGTCTCAGAAAGCTTATTTAGCCGCCAGGGCTGGCGAGATGGATCATCAGGTATCCTCAGCTTCAAATGGGGGGGGGAGAATCTCGTCACAGCAAGGGTCTATTCAGTCTTCAAATCTCAAACGGTTACAGGGAAGGCCACACACATATCAGAGCTCTTGATACATGGTACAGAACCACTATACCAGTCCAGTCCAGAACACCTAATATGAATCTGTCAAATCTTCATTGCAGTCTTTGTGTCTGTCTTTCAACTCAGATGTCGTCCACATTGAAACACACTATTGAGCTCCCCGGTAGCGTGTTTCAATGTGGACGACATCTGAGTTGAAAGACAGACACAAAGACTGCAATGAAGATTTGACAGATTCATATTAGGTGTTCCGGACTGGACTGGTATAGTGGTTCTGTACCATGTATCAAGAGCTCTGATATGTGTGTGGCCTTCCCTGTAACTGTTTGAGATTTGAAGACTGAATAGACCCTTGCTGTGACGAGATCCTCCCCCCCCCCCATTTGAAGCTGAGGATACCTGTCATTGTGTAACACTTAGTGCACTTTTGATTGTATTTAGTTACTCATATGTAATTTTGAATTATTTTAGCCCATTTGCTGGCTATTCAGAGATGGCTCGAGCCTAATTCACAGTTTTTTTACCTCTTAATATTTACACACACAGCTCTACACTATATATTTTCTATCAAATTACTCCTACCTGTGTCTAAGAGGCGTGTTAGCTGCTTACTGTGTAACCATCTTTACAACACCATTGGTGCAGCGCTGTACTTATTCTCCATCAATTCCAAGAATATGCATATAAATATTTATCTACATGGGGATTATGGGTGGAATATTGTAGTTAAGCATACATAGGAACATATTTAACCCATTTCTGATCCATTCTCTTATCAAGAACATTTTAAATATGTTTCTTGTCAAGTGTAACCATAATATTCCATCCCTAATCCCCATGTAGAAAAATAATTATACCAATAATCTTTTCAGACACAGGTTAAATATGTTCCTTCTTAAGCATAACCATGACATTCCCCCCATAATACATAATGTATAAAAATAATTATTCCAATATTCTTATCAGAAACAGTTTAAATATGTTACTTGGAATGTGTAACCATGATATTCCACCCATAATACCAATGTAAACAAATAATTATGTGCATATTTGTTTCAGAAATAGATTAAACACTTCCCGCTGGCCTATAGCAGAATGATGGCCGGGCGGTGGTTGCATTATACTGACTGGGCGTCATATGACATCCAGCAGGATAACAGCCGGCGCTTGCCCGTGGGGGCGCGCATCACGGCAATCGGTGGTGTGGTGTGTCAGTCTGACACACTGCTACATCGATCTCTGTAAAGAGCCTCCAACGGAGGCTCTTTACCACATGATAAGCTGTGTCCAATCACGGCTGATCACGATGTAAACAGGAAAAGCCATTGATTGGATTTTCTTCACTTGCGTCTGACAGACGGGAGTAGAGAAGAGCTGATCAGGTGCTCTCCTGACAGGGTGGGTCTGTGCTGATTGTTTATCAGCACAGCCCCCCCTCGGATGCCCGCTCAGGGTCACCAGGATGCCGCCAGGACCACCAGGGATGGCTATCACACTGGAACACCAGGTATGCCACCCTAGACCACCAGAGAAATGCCAATCAGTGCCCAGGCAGCTGCCAATCACTTCCCATCGCCAATGCCTGCCAGTGCCATCAGTGATGCCTATCAGTGCCATCTATCAGTGCCACATATCAGTGCCCATCAGTGCCACGTATAAGTGACCATCAGTGCCCAGCAGTGCTGCCTATCAGTGCCCAGCAGTGCCGCCTATCAGTGCCACTCATAAGTACCCATCAGCACAGCCTTTCAGTGCCCATCAGTGTCACCTATCAGTGCCCACCAGTGCCCACCAGTGCCACCCAAGAATTTCCATCAATGTCGCCTATCAATGCCCATCAGTGCTGCATATCAGTGCCACCCATCAGTGCCGCCTACCAGTGCCCATCAGTGCCGCCTATCAGTACCCATCAGTGCTACCTCATCGGTGCCACCTTATCAGTGCCCATCAGTGAAAGAGAAAACATACTTATTTACAACATTTTATAATGGGGGGGGTGATTTTCTTTACACTTTGATTGTTGTTACAATGATGATCATTGTAACAGCAATGTTTTCAGTTGTCATAAATGGGTAACATTCATGACAGGTGTGATTACTAGTGATCTGTGTTTGGCTACAGCTAATTACATGGTACAGGGTGCTGTGATTGGCCCAGTAGACATGTGCAGGATGAAAAAAATTGCTTAGTTTCATTTCGTTTTGATTCGTTACTTAACTAAATTCGTTTAGTTAAATTAGTTGCATTCGTTACATTAATTTTCGGAATTTGTTTCGTTTCATATTCGAATTTGAAAAAATTTGCCCGCATTCAAAAAGACTATCAAATTCGAAAAAATTCTACCACATTCGAAAAAACTATCAAGTTCGAGAAAAAAATTAACCGAATTTGAAAAAGTAAACTATATATAACCATTTTGCGAAATTCGAAATTCGTATAGAATGAAATCGAATTCCAATAGAAAAGATTAGAATAGAATAAAAATATAAAAGAATAGCATAGAAAAACAATAGAACAGAATAGAAAAAAATATAATGTATTCTATTCTAATCTTTTCTATTCAAATTCATTCTGTACCAAATTTCAATTTCGAAAGATGGTTATATCCATATTATATTTTATTCTATTCTGTTCTATTGTTTTTCTATGCTATTCTTTTCTATTATTTTCTATTCTATTCTAATCTTTTCTATTCAAATTTCATTTCAGTCTACATGAAATTCGAATTTCGGAAGATGTTTTAATATATATATATATATGATATTTTCTCTACTCTGTTCCACTGTTTTTCTATGCTATTCTATTCTAAACTTTTCTATTCGAATTTGAATTTATTCTATATGAAATTCGAATTTCGGAAGATGGCTTCTGAAATTCGGATTTTCTATAGAATGAATTTGAATTAGAATAGAAAGTTTAGAATAGAAAATAATAGAAAAGAATAGACTAGAAAAACAATAGAACAGAATAGAATAAAATATAATATATATTATATTTTATTCTATTCTGTTCTATTCTATTGTTTTTCTATGCTATTCTTTTCTATTATTTTCTATTCTATTCTAATCTTTTCTATTCAAATTTTATTTTAGTCTATATGAAATTTGAATTTCGGAAGACGTTAATATATATATATATATATATATATATATATATATATATATATATATATATATATATATATATATATATATATATATATATATATATATATATATATATATATATTTTTTTTTTTTTTTCTATTCTGTTCCATTGTTTTTCCAAGCTACTCTTTTCTATTCTATTCTAAACTTTTCTATTCAAATTTGAATTCATTCTATGCGAAATTCGAATTTTGGAAGATGGCTTCTGAAATTCGAATTTCGTATAGAATGAATTTGAATAGAAAAGATTAGAATAGAAAATATTAGAAAAGAATAGACTAGACAATCAATAGAACAGAACAGAATATTATATATATTATTCTATTCTGTTCTATTGTTTTTGTAGTCTATTCTTTTCTACTCTATTCTAATATTTTCCATTCAAATTCAAATTCATCTTATATGAAATTCGAATTTTGGAAAATGGTTATATATATATATATCTTTTCTATTTGAATTCAAATTCATTTGATACGAAAGTCGAATTTTGGAAGATGTTCTATATATATATATAATATTTTTTCTATGCTATTCTTTTCTATTATTTTCTATTTTATTCTAATCTTTTCTATTTGAATGTGAATTCATTCTATACAAAATTCGAATTTCGGAAAATGGTTATACAGAAATAGAATGAAATCAAATTATATATATATATATATATATAAAACCATCTTCCGAAATTCGAATTTGGTACAGAATGAATTTGAGTTTGAATAGAAAAGATTAGAATAGAATAGAAAATAATATAAAAGGATAGCATAGAAAAACGATATAACAGAATAGAAAAAAATATAATATATTCTATTCTAATCTTTACTATTCGAATTCGAATTCATTCTGTATCAAATTCCAATTTTGGAAGATGGTTATATATATATATAATTTTTTTTCTATTCTGTTCTATTGTTTTTTCTATTCTAGTCTTTTCTATTAGAATTCAATTTCATTCTATTTCTATATAACCATTTTCCGAAATTCTGAAAATAGAACAGAATAGAAAAAAATATATATTATGTATATATATAATATATATATATATTTTCTTTTTTTCTGTTCTGTTCTATTGTTTTTCTATTATTTTCTATTCTATTCTAATCTTTTCTATTTGAATTTGAATTCATTATATATGAAATTCGAATTTTTAAAAATGGTTATATAGAAATAGAATGAAATAGAATAAAATCAAATTCTAATAGAAAAGACTAGAATAGAAAAAACAATAGAACAGAATAGAAAAACAATTATACACTATATATATATATATATATATATATATATATATATATATATATATATATATCTCGTATAATATATATAAATAATATATATAATAAATAATATAAATAATATATAATATAAATCTCGTATAATATATATATATATATATATATATATATATATATATATATATATAAAACCATCTTCCGAAATCGTAATTTGGTACAGAATGAATTCGAATTCTAATAGAAAAGAAAGGATAGACTAGAAAAACAATAGAACAGAATAGAATAAAATATAATATATATATATTATATTTTATTCTGTTCTATTGTTTTTCTAGTCTATTCTTTTCTATTATTTTCTATTCCAATCTTTTATATTCAAATTCATTTTATACAAAATTTGAATTTCAGAAGCCATCTTCCGAAATTCGAATTTCGGATAGAATGAATTCAAATTCGAATAGAAAAGTTTAGAATAGAATAGAAAACAATAGCATAGAAAAACAATGAGAGAAAGGTGCGCATGCGCGGGACTCCCGAGAAGAAGCTCTAATCGAGAGCTCTGCACCGCTCCGGCCCTTCTCATCCCCCAGAGCACACAGATCGAGCGTGATCGGCGCCAAACTGTCTCCTGGGCTCACAGAACCTCCCTGGCTCAATCCTTTATGTCGGGCGGCACACAAAAGAGCGAGGTGAGCCGCCAATTAGACTTTAATCGGGCGGCCCCTGACCCATCCAAGATGGCGACCGCAGCTTCCCTGATAGAAAGCATGGAGTTTACGGACCACCCATCCTCCATCCAGCAGCACACTGACATTCTGGCAACATCTGTGAGTCACAGCATGCCCCAAGGGATATCCCCTGCAACCTCAGACTCCCTCATCAACAGCTCACTAGGGGATCTCCTAAACACACCCAGGCTCCATTCCTCTCTAGGCCTGGTAGGCCCCCTTCCACCCTCAGCCTCACAGCAGCCCCAGACCCTGGACATGCAGCTCTTATTACAGAGCTTCTCTGATATGCTGGCAGCAGGTCTTGCTCAAAATGCCACTCAGATTACAGCTTTTATTAAGGCTGATTTACAGAGCTTGGGCACTCGCATAGATGCGATTGAGCAGGTGGTGGAAAACACAGCTGCACGCACCAACCAGAACACGGCATGTATTCAGTCCTTACAAGACCAATTAGACTCTGCCTTATCCAAAATAGATGATTTGGAAAATAGAAGTCGACGTTACAATTTCCGCTTACGTTGGATACCCGAAATGGTAACGGATATACAGAGCACCGTCCAATTATTTATTAAGGATCTCATTCCAGACATCCAAGGTCATAGAATTCAACTTGACAGGGTGCACAGAGCCCTTCAACTTTCCCGCCAAGATAGCCTCCCGAGGGACATCATGGTCAAGCCCCATTACTATGGCGTTAAGGAGGAGGTCATGAGAAAAACCCGCAACATTGACAACCTGTCCTTCCAAGGGCATAAGATGCAAATCTTTGCGGACATCTCGCCGGCCACGGTTCAAAAATGAAGAGCGCTCAAACCACTGTTGGTAATACTTTCCCAAAACTTCATCAAGTACCGCTGGTCGTTCCCTTTCCACCTTCAATTTCACTTCAAAGATACTCCCTACCACTTCACCAACTTCCAGGATGGAGAGCGCCTGCTTCTGCAACTAGGCCTGAATTCCCAGGCTCTTGCTCCTCCACAAGCGACACCTACCCCGGGCTCTTCCAAGTGGCCTCCTCCGGGTAGCCCCCTTACTCCGCTGTGGAACAAGCAGCTACCAAAGAGGCTACGAGACTCTCGCTCTGCAAGATGAACGTCCCTTCTCACATCTGGCATGGAATTGCTTCCTCCAACTTTTCTGTTGGACTGAGGATCATATCCTCTCTTTTGAGTAGGGGCATCCCTACGTAGACCTACCCTCTGACATTCTTGCCAGGTCTGCTTATGCCCGCAGTTAGGCCCCTCTAGCCTTATTAATGGCTATCTGGGATTCCTATCCGGGCTATACGGCATCTTCTCGGCTGGGATATATACTTTCCGACATGGTATATTTCATGATACAAAAACCACATTTTTTTGGATTCCCTCCCCGCAGTGACTCCCCTTTTCGTATTTTTGGTCTTGGTTCCTTAATTTTTGCAAGTTGATCTCCTACAATTCCAAATTTGTTACCACTTCCTTCCTGAGACCGATCTCACATTTTCTCATTCCCCCATGGAGGATCCAGACGGCTGGAGCGGCCTTGCATACCATCCTCTCTGTTGTGACTCAGAGGGACCTACTCCCCCTGTCGTGACATCAGGCAGACAACCCACTTTGAGGTTGCCCCCTCCCTTTTTTTCTCCAGGTTCCTCCGCAAAGGGGAATCTGGACTAGGACTGGTAATACTAGTTTTGATTTTTCAGAGTTTTTGATTTTTTTATTTTTCTAGTTTTGATTTCTTTAATTGTTGGTTTTGGACTTGATGTTTGCAGTATTCTTATACCTTATTAATCTTCATGTTCTCCATTCTTCTCTTCCTTTCTCCTCCTTTCCTTTGTCTCTTCTTCAATCCCCTTCCTCTTTTTGCCACTCCCTCCAGGAATCCTCGCGGAGTTCGCCAACCAACCCACCCCTCAGGAATTACTGGGTATCCATCCCTTATCGAGACAACGTCCACTCCCTGGTGGTGCAGGTAATCTCCCATTGCTTTTTCTCGCTCCATGCTCCTTGCGCCCATGGCTTACATGAACACCCAGATGCTATCATTAAGAATAGCTTCTCATAATGCCCAGGGACTCAATGCCCCCTCTAAACGCCGGAAGGCTTTTCAGAGCTACCACTCTAGAGGCCTTGATATCGTTCTACTCCAGGAAACCCATTTCACCGCCAGCTATACCCCCACCTTTCTCCACCGCAACTTCCCGACTTTTTACCTGGTGAATGCTGATGCCAAAAAAAAGGGTGTCGCCATTCTCCTCTCTAAAAGTATTCCCTTCACTCTTACACACATGGTCAAAGATCCTGAGGGCAGGTATATACTCATAAAAGGACATATAGAGGGGGTTCTGTACTCTATTATCTCCTACTAGGCACCTAACCAAGGACAGGCACGTTTCTTTACCTCCATGCTATCAATCCTATCCCCTCACCTGGAAGGCAGGGTGATCATGGGGGGTGACTCCAACATCACCTTTGATCACATGCTGGACAAATCCTCTCAAGGGAGATCTCGTCTAAAGAATCCGCCCACACAAAGCCTCAGAATTGCCCGTCTTCTGCATGACATGGGCTTGATAGACTCGTGGAGGGAACTAAACCCCATGGAGAAGGACTATACCCATTACTTGGCACCTCATAAAACATATGCCAGAATTGATCATATATTCCTCCCAAATTCGGATATTCACACAGCGTCCCAGGCCTCCATACAGGACGTCCCCTGGTCAGATCAATCCTTAGTGACACTTAAAATCTCTTCTTCCCTCTCGCCCCCTGGGCCTTCCCAGTGGCGCCTAAGTAAATCACTACTGTCTAAACCGGTCAACTGCATAATTTTAGAAAAAGAAATTAGGGAATTTTTCCTTCTCAATGACACCAGAGATACGACTCCAAGTTTCCTCTGGGGGGCTCATAAAGTCGTTCTGAGAGGGAAAATGATCCAAATGGTGTCTAAACTCAAAAAAGAAAGGAAAGTGGATGTTTTGCAACCAGAAAGAGAATTCCATTCCCTTAGTAGGTCCCACAAAGCTGACCCATCTCCTGTGACCCTGACCAAGTTGGAAGCCTCTCGAGTAGCACTTAACCTGGCCCTCACATCCAACGCAGATAAGCATCTGAATTGGCTAAGCGGTAGGTTCTATATTCAGGCAGACAAAAACTATCACCCAAAATAAAAGCCTTCTCTCTTCCTAAGATCAGATCCCTGTCAGGAACTCTTACCCAAAACCCCCAAAAGATCTTGGAAACCTTCCAGGCTTTTTATTCCAAGCTCTACTCAGCCCCTAAACCTAACAACTCAGATTCCATTGATTCCTTCCTGAATAACTTCGATATTCCTAAACTTTCGGACTCTCATCGGTCAATTATGGAATCTCCTTTCAGGGTGGAGGAAATTCGTGAAGTCATAAAGAACCTCAAAACAGAATCTGCCCCAGGCCCAGATGTTTTTCTGTACACTATTATAAAGCTTTCACAGAGACCCTCTCTCCTTATCTGGATCGTCTCTTTAATTCCCTTTGCGCGGGATCCCCCTGGAACCGACAGCCAATCTGGCATACATATCAGTAATCCCCAAACAGGGCAAAGACCCCAGTGACGTTTGTAACTACAGGCTAATCTCACTGATTAATAATGATTTAAAGATTATGATGAAAATTTTAACAAATAGATTAGCCTCCTTCATTGCTAACTATATCCATAAGGATCAGGTGGGGTTTATCCCCGGAAGACAGGGGCCGGACTAGATTAGGAGAGCGGTAGATTTAATTTCCCTCATGCAATCTTCATGGGATGGGGGGCCTTCCCAACCAGGATATGTCCTTTCTATAGACCTCCAAAAGACCTTTGACACGGTCACTTGGCCATACCTTTTTACTATTCTACGTAAATGGGGCTTTGGCCCGGACTTCATTACAACCATATCATCCCTTTATTCCTCCCCTAAAGCATGCATTAAAATGCAAGGCCATCTTTCCGAAGAAATTTCTATTTTGCAGGGAACTAGACAGGGCCGCCCTCTTTCGCCGATCCTATTTGCCATAGCGATAGAAACATTGGCTCTGGCCATAAGACAGAACCCTGACATTCATGGAGTGAAATGTGGCCAAAAGACTCATGAATGTGCCCTTTTTGCTGACGACGTCCTCCTGTTTGTCACCTCCCCCCTCATTTCCACCCCCAACATTCTACAACTACTTAACTCGTTTGGCAGCATTTCGGGACTTCAGGTCAACATGACCAAATCAATGGCTCTGAATATTTCTACTCCCCAAGACCTTGTAGAGAGGCTCAAGACCCACTTTCCCTTCTCCTGGTGCAATTCTTCCCTACCCTATTTAGGTGTCTTCTTATCCACAAAAATAGAACGTCTATACCACCACAATTATCCCTTAATGCTCAAAAAACTCTCGCATTGGGCCCGGTATAAAATATCCTGGTTAGGCAGAATAAACTCGGTCAAAATGACACTACTCCCTAGGATCCTATATCTCTTTCGTTCCCTCCCTATTCCCATCCAAAAACACACACTGGACAAATTGCAGGCTTCATTCACAAGATTTATCTGGGGGGGAAGGGCCATTGTTTCTCCAAAAAGGTGCTATATCGGCCAAAGAAAAAGGGGGGCTTAGAAATACCTAATTTATGGTGGTATTATCAAGCCGCACAACTCTGCCAATTTTCAGCTATTTACTCTAAAGGCCCTAAGCCAGATTGGGTTGATATAGAACGACAGGCCACTCCCAACCACACTCTGGACTTCCTGGTGTGGAGACCGCAAAAGGACAGACCTCCGATTCTCTCCCCCTCTCTGTCTCACTCAATGGCCCTATGTGATACACTTTATAAAAGACATTACCTGACCTCCCCTTGGCTTCCCCTGGCACACATCTTCCACAATCCACAATGAACATCGAGGCATTTAGTTGGTGGCTCAACAAGGGCCTTTACAGAATAGGGCAATTCTTCATTAGCTCTGGTTCTATTTCACTTAAGTACTGCACTTCTAAACTAGAGATGCCAGCATCAGAGACTTTCCGCTACTACCATTTATCACACTTTTTGCGCGGTGTCTGGAAAAGCTCGGAAACTCCGCTCTCTGTTACTTCCTACAAATTCTGGTGTTCCTCAGCCATGGGTGTAAGGGGAGGGATTTCCCTAATCTACTCAGCACTAGCGGAGCCCCGGAAGAAAGCAAATTATATGTTGCAATGGGAGCGGGATCTGCTACTGGATTGGGACATGGATACTTGGCACACTTGCTTTTCCCGATCCTTCAAAGGCATTCTTAGTTCCTCTCTGGTGGAGGCAGACCTCAAAGTCATGACCCGCTGGTATTTGGTACCCACTCGTATTACTAAATTCTATCCACAATCATCGCCCCTCTGTTTCAGAGGTTGTGGCCATATAGGCTCCTTACTTCACACTTTCTGGGAATGTCCCAAAATTAGAGGGTACTGGAACGGAATTTTTAATCTCAACCGCAAATCCACAGGCTTTGCAGTCAAACAAAGCCCCACCATTGCTCTCCTAAATGACAACATCCCAAAGGTACCTAAATTGTCTCAGTCTCTGATTCACTTCATCCTTCTTGGGGCCAAGATAATGCTAGCTCACACCTGGAAAAAAACCCTTGGTTTCCCTTCGCCAAGCCAAACAGAAAATCTCCTGGATTATGGCGCAGGAGAAGATCTCGAGCAGAATTTTAGATATCTGATAGATTTAGACTCACATGGGAACCCTGGGCTCGGTTCTTGGGTATACAACTGCTTCCCTGAATCTAAATAATCTCTAGGTATCCCCCCGGTTCTAGGAGGCCTAAGGTCCCCCCCTCTCTCCGCGAGTATTCCTGTTCCTAATCTTCCCCTACAGTACCTCTTCCTTTCTTTCCCTGCTTCTGTGCTTCTGTGCATTTTCTCTCTATCTTTTCCTTTGACTTTCTTCTTTCCAAGCTCCACTGAGAGTTATTAGCACAGGTTGAAAGAAACAGACCATGCAGAACTTTCCTTCCCTTCTTTCTCTTCCTTTAGTTGCTGGTTGATGCTGTACTCTCTCTGAATGAAAACCTTAACAATCTAGTTGACCAGCATGTACCACTTCAAATTTTGGGGAATATCCCCGGTATGAGTGATTTTATTTCTTACGCTATTGTTGGGCTCATAATGTTACTAATCGCTACAACAGAGTTTTTGGTTTATTCCAGGATAGACTGTTCATGAGTTCAGGATAGGTCCAGGCAGGGTCTCTACGACCCCCCAGTACTCCACTTGGTTGGTCCACGCATAGCAGGATCCCATTCGGGGTATGTGGTCTACTCCGGGGGAGTCCTGGTACCTGCGAGCTCCAGCTCCTCTATTCTGGCTTCCAGCAGCCTTTTTCTATGAGATAGAGTCTATGATGCTATCCTAAAGTTTATCGGTTGTTTTACATTTGTTTAGAGCCCGCTCCTGCTTTAGGTACATGTATATCTCATTTCTAATGTTATTTACATTGTTCTGACATCTTTATTGGCGATTGCCGATTTAATACCTTTGTACTGTTATTTCTTTTTCAATGAACAGTATTTAAAACAAAAAAAAACAAAAAAATAAAGTTTCATCCTTCAACAAAAAAAAAAAAAAAAGAAAAACAATGAAACAAAATAGAAAAAAATATAAAATATATACTGTGTATATAAATTTAAATAGAAAAGATTAGAATAGAAAATAATAGAAAAGAATAGACTAGAAAAACAATAGAACAGAACATATGCAGGGTGAGGTGCACTAAACGATCTTGGCTGTGCTAGCAATCTGGTCCCTCCCACGGTCCGATATGTAGAAACGATGAGTCAGGATTGCTGCACAAGAAATTTATTTCTATAAAAGATTACAAAGACATCGAACTGATATGCAGCTGGCTGCAACGTTTCGGCTTTCACAGATAACGCCCTTTCTCACAATCGTATGTCTGCAACTGGTTACATGCATCACATGATATATATACACACACAAGTTCATTAATTATATTTGATTAAGCTGGAATTAATTAACCCACATTCAGTAACAGATTTTTTAACTAATCATTTCTCCTCATTTTGCGTGGTTGGAACAATCAAATGTCAACAGGTGCTATTGTTTCTTTACCAAAAAAAAGAAAAAAAGGGAAAAAGAAAAAAGGAAAAAAGGAAAAGGGGGGAAAGAAAAAAAAAACAAGAAAAGGTAAAAAGATGGGCCAAGCAAGAGTAATGACACAAAAGATTTTCCATAAAGAAGACATTCCTCCTGGAAAAAGCTCTTTCTTCATAGTATCTATAAAAACAGCAAAATAATAATAATAATAATAATGACATGTAACAATAAACACGGAGTGTCATCATTTTACAATAACATCTAAATGAATAAGTACAAATCAAAATCAGTATTTAACCCTTTAGGCTGTACCATGTCCAAACAGTTAATCTAATAAACTTCACGTTTTTTCAAAGTGAGCTCTCTATCACCTCCTCGTCTATTCATGGGTATGCCTTCAATGACCATATATCTTAATTGGGATACTGTGCGTTCTGGGTTGTTTCTCCCACATAAATTAAACCACATGGGCATTTGATAATATATATATAACATAAGATGACTGACATGTAAAGTAATCTTTAATGTTAATATTATAACCTTTATGTGGGTGGCAAAAACTCTTCCCCTTTATTATACTGGTACATTGGGTACATGATAGACAAGGGTAGGATCTATGGTTAGGGGGACCCAAGAATGTAGTATGAGCAATAGGTGTACTGTATTGATCTGATTTGACCAGTCTATCACGTAACGTTCTACCCCTACGATATGATGGTAAGGGGGGTGGTAAAATTCAGGAATGGTCGGATAATTTTTATTTAATATTGACCAATGTTTTCTAATTATATTATTGATTTTGTTAGAGAATCGGTGGAACTGTGAGATGAAAGGCAGTCTATGGGTTACATTTTGTTCTCTATTTTGATCCAAGTTGATACATTCCTGCTGAAACATATCATCTGGATATCCTCTTTGACACAGTCTGTCTTCCATCTCACTCAGCCGCTTCTCTCTTGTATCTATCTGATTTACAATCCTAGATACACGTTTCAATTGGCTTCTCAGTATGGATTTAAATACCCCCGAAGGGTGAAAACTGGAATAATGTAATAACTGGTTTCAGTCTGTAGATTTTCTATACAGGTCAACCATTATATGGTTGTCCTGTATACTCAGCAGAGTATCTAAAAAGGGAACCGCTGTATCCGAAGAAAACCTAATACATTTCAAACCAGGAATTAGATTATAAAGATAAAAATCGAAAAGATACAATGAATCATGGTCGCCCACCCATATGCCAATCACATCGTCTATAAATCTAAACCATGTGATACAGATGTCTGTATATAATTTGCAATGATAAATGAATGCTTCTTCAAGCATACTCATAAAAGCATTGGCATATGGGGGGGGGCGACATTCGAACCCATCGCTGTGCCCGTACGTTGCAAGTAATATACATCTTTAAAAAGGAAGAAATTGTCTTCCAGTACTATGGTAAGCAACTCCAAAAGGAATGTAATTTGCCTATCATCATATAATTTAGATGAATATAGTGATCGTTTGCAGGCTTCTAATCCTAGGATGTGTGCAATAGCAGTATATAAATTGGCTACATCCCATGTTACTAATATAGCACCTGGTGGAAGGATTAAATCTTGTATTCTCGACAAAAAAATCTTGAGTGTCCTGAATATAAGAATTGATTTTCTCTATCAGAGGGGTAAGATGTTTATCCAAATATTTAGCAATGGACATGGGGGCTGAGTTAATGCCAGAAACGATTGGACGACTCGGAGGGTTATTTGGGTCTTTGTGCACCTTAGGTAGCACATAAAAAATAGGTGTAATAGGGTATTCTGGGATTTGAAAGGTTTCCTTGTTGGTATCTATTATTCCTGCCTGCAGGGCCTTTTTTACAACTTTCTTAATTTTAGTTAGAACCCGTATGGTAGGATTAGTATCCAAACGTGTATAAACATTGTGGTCAGCTAGCTGTCTTTTTATTTCCCCTTCGTATTTTACTGTGTCCATAACCACTATAGAACAACCCTTATATGCTGGTTTTAATGTGATTTCTTTCCTAGTGGATAATAAGGACAGGGCGTTTTTTTCCTCTCGACTTAAATTGTTTTGTCTATGGTCTATCCTAGACCGATCCTCTAGAAATTGCCTTATATCCGTCTCAACTTTATCAATGAACAGTTCTGCTGCTGGGCTATTAGTAGGGGGCACAAATGTGCTCTTATTTTTTAACCCCCTATTAGAGATAGACATTTTCAATGGATTTGAACTGTGCATTGACGGTTCGGACGAGTAAAAAGCCTTTAAACGTACAGTCCCTGACAAAAGTCTTGTCGCTTCTCTATTTTGTAGAAACTCCTGCTATTAACCTGACTTTTAATTAATCAATTGGTGTTAGAAATAGCTCATATGAAAAGCTAAAGCCCTCCCAAATTATATTTAATGCACTGAAATAAAGGAGTTTCACTGAAAAAAAGATTTATCATTTAATCAAGACAGACAGGACAAATTTTGGCAAGACAAAAGTTTTGTCGCCTATACAGAAATTGAACAACTTTACTGAAAATCCAAAAGCAAATTAAGTAGTGGTGCTGTGAGATCCAAATTTAATATCTTGTATGACTTCCATGAGCTTGAAGGACAGCATCCATGCGGTTTGGCAAGGATTCATACAATTTATTGATGAAGTCATCAGGAATAGCAAAGAAAACAGTCTTGCATGCCTCCCAGAGTTCATCAATATTCTTTGGTTTCGTCTTCCATGCTTCATCTTTCATCCTACACCACATATGCTCAATGATGTTCATGTTTGGTGACTGGGCTGGCCAATCCTGGAGCATCTTGATCTTCTTTGCCTTAAGGAACTTTGATGTGGAGATGGAAGTATGCGATGGAGCACCATCCTGCTGCAAAATTTGGCCTTTTTTATGGTTGGGAATATAAGAGGTAGCTAAGATTTCTTGGTATTTTAGACTATTGATGTTGCCTTCCACACTGCAGATCCCTCGCACACCCCCACACTGGATGTAACCCCAGACTATGATTTTGCCTCCACCAAACAGCACTGTTTTCTGAGTAAATCTCGGCTCCATGCGCGTACCAGTAGGTCTCCTGCAAAATATGCGGTGACTGTGGTGTAATTCAACAGAAGATTCATCTGAAAAATCCACCTTCTACCACTTTTCCAGAGTCCATCCTTTTAGCAGGCTGTGGCCCTTGGCAAATGCCACACAGTTTTTCAATTGCCTTTTGTTTAGTGCTGGCTTATGGGCACTGATTCGAGCATGGAGGCCATTTTGAGACAGAATCCGACAAACTGTTCTGGTTGACACAGGGACTTCAGGTGACCAGGTCTCGTGGAGCTCTGCTGCAGTGGAAAATGGGCTGGCCTTGGATTTTCGAGCCAACAAACAGTCCTCTGGAGCAGTTGTCCTGCGGGGTCTGCCTGACCTGGCCTTGTACAAAACATCTCCAGTCTTGTATTCTAGACAAGATAATAATAACTTGTGTGTGTATATATATATCATGTGATGCATGTAACCAGTTGCAGACATACAATTGTGAGAAAGGGCGTTATCTGTGAAAGCCGAAACGTCGCAGCCAGCTGCATCTGGTATCGGTTCGATGTCTTTGTAATCTTTTATAGAAATAAATTTCTTGTGCAGCAATCCTGACTCATCGTATATATATATATATATATATATATATAAGAATGCCAGTAAGGTGGCCTGAATTTAAGGGATGAGCCCGGGGGGGTATTTAAACAGCCCGCTCACTAATGCTCTTTGTCGGTTCCAACTCAGGCCGACTTTTCAGCTCACTTCGTGTTCGTGAGTCTGTTGTCCCCGAAAACAGTGTGTTGTGGTTGCTTATTCATGGTTTTTCGATCAAGTCTCGCTCGCTGTCGCAGGTAGGAGTTGTTACTTTGCATTCGTATCATGTTCTTATCATTGCTCCCCATTCATTGCATTTCCATGCTGTGTGTTTAGTTCCCACAGGTGAATTTAAAGCGGAGTTCCACCGATAAAAAAATAAATTTAAAGTCAGCAGCTACAAATACTGCAGCTGCTGACTTTTAATATATGGACAATTACCTGTCCTGGGCACCCGCAATGTCGGCACCCGTAGCCGATCTGTCCCTCGGCTCTTGGGTGGAGGCATCGCCATCTTTGGTAAGGGAATCAGAAAGTGAAGCCTTGCGGCTTCTCTTCCTGGTCCCCTACTGTGCATGGTTGAGTCTCGCTGCATGATCCCACTGGTCCCTGCTGTCTTCTGGGACCTGTTTGTCTCCCAGAAGACAGCGGGGGGCGGAGGAGGCACCGGACGTGGTGTAGGTCGCTTCGGTGAAATATGACAGGAAATGGGAGCAAATACCTGGATTACACAGGTTCCTGCTCCCTCCTCCCCCGTGAAAAGTGCCAAATGTGACACCGGAGGGGGGGAGGATTCCGAAAAGCGGAAGTTCCATTTTTGGGTGGAACTCTGCTTTAAGAATCCTTCATAAACACTTCTTTTCTCATTCATGTCACCAAATAAATTTTTTTTTTTTTAAGTGCCACGTGCACAGCGCTACGCCACACTTTGATACACTGCACTACCTCCACCGTTCACATGCGAACTCACTCGTGCGGCTCACTGTCACAGGTAGGATTTGTTACTACACTTTCCATGTCATGTTGATTCGTTGCCATTCATTGTGTCCCCCATGTCATTCGTAAGGTCCCGCTACAAAACTTAGGGATCATACGAATATTTTCCTTATCCCATATACTTGCCCAGTTACAATTTGGCCTCCACAGTCTATGTGTCCCACCTGTCAAGGCCACCTCTGAGACAACTACCTGCCCCCCTTTTAACTTTGTCCTCTGCAGCCAGGACATGTGCAGTCTCTGCAACTATGTCTTCTACAGCACACTTTCTCACATAAACACTGAGACCCTTGCAACCACGCAATATCATCTCAAACAACCTTATACTCATCGAGACCCTTGCAACCATGCAATATCATCTCAGCAGCCTGACACTCATCGAGACCCTGGCAACCTTGCAATATCGTCTCAGCAAACTTGACTGAGACCTTTGCAACCATGCAACATTGTCTCAGCAACATGAATGAGATCCTTGTAGCCATGTAATATCGTCTCAGACAACCTCACACTCATCAAAACCCTTGAAACCACGCGATATCGTCTCAGCAACCTGACTGAGACCCTTGCAGCCATGTAATATCGTCTCAGACAACCTCACAGTCATCGAGACCCTGGCAACAAAGCAATATCATCTCAGGAACCTGACTGCGACCATTACAGCCATGCAATATCATCTTAATAACCTCACACTCATCGAGACCCTGGCAACCACGCAATATCGTCTCAGCAAACCTGACTGAGACCCTTGCCACCACGCAATATCATCTCAGCAACCTGACTGAGACCCTTGCAGCCGCGTAATATCATCTCAGACAACCTCACACTCATCGAGACCCTTGCAATCACGCAGTATCCTGCGGCGGGAATGGTAAGTTAAAGAAGATCCTGAATGGATGATGTCTTGTCTGTTTTTTACCACTAGAGGATGCAAGTATAAACATACCTGGTGTCAACATTTGCATGCTTACCCAGATAGTGCTGTGTGTCAGCAGTGCTTGTGGACAGCGTCTGCCTCTCACTCCGCTCTTGTCAGTCCACTTGGGGGGATTTAGGGGTCTCCCTCTGCCGTATGCAGGGCACTGGGACCCCCCTGCTGAAACCCTCCCCCCCAGGATCCCTGTCAGCTGGGATCGCCGCGCACAAGAGTTACCCTCCTTTTGTGTATAGGAAAGAGAGGACGCCACAGGGGGGCAAGGCTTGGCGCCGACGGTGTGCACGTGTCTCCACCGTGCACGTTTTTTTCATGGCGCAGTCTCGGGCCGGCTGGCTTTTAAAAAGTCTCTGGCTGTAGTGAATTCGGTGGCTGACAGAGGGACACAGATGCATATCCTGGGCATGTAATCGCTGAGTGGGTGTTGGATACAGGCATTTTCAAGGCACATCTACTCAGCATCTGGCTAAGCAGTGATAGCGGCATATTTAACCTATTACTGGACTGAAGCTCAGCAGTAGATGCATGGTATTAGTACCTCTGCTTAGTGCTTAGGACTATGTATTTCTAAAAGAGAGGAACAAGAACAGTGAGGAGGAGCACAAAGGCACCGCGGTCAGGGTCTGAGGATCCTAGTCATGCTTCCACAGTATCATCCTCCCCTGAAAGACCTGAAGTGGCTGGCCAAGCTGAGCCATTGAGCTTGTCTGGCATTGTAGCTACTTTCAACATTCCAGCCTCTGCATACATGTACGTTACTAAAGACGATTTTGCTACTGCATTAGCTGGTTTGGAAGGGAAGATAGCTGATTTGTTTGCATCCTCCTCCCAGGGTGGGAGGAAGCACGATAGGTCCCCTTCCCCTGCCCCAGGCCCATCATCAGGGAATCAGGAGTTGGCAGGGGATACTGATATACCCTCAGGGGACCCAGTAGAAGGGCAGGAAGATGGCTCCTCTTTTGAGGATTCAGCCTCAGAAGAACCATTCTCAGCCTCACAATCCCAAAGATTGCTAGTTCAATCGCTTACGGAGGCAGTCCGTTCTGGATATACAGTAAGTTACCCCTAGCAGAGACGGCTGAAATTCCTTTCTTCTCTTTGGGTTCTCTAAAGCCTCCTTAGGGTTCACATGCTTTCCCTATGCATCCATTGCTGGAACAGCTCATTTACTGTATGCCGACTGGAATCATTCAGACAGGCATTTTCTTCCTCCCAAGAGATTTCTCTTCTTTATCCTATGGAGGAAAAGTTCACTAAGAAATGGAGTGTGCCAGCAGTAGATGCTGCTATTTCTTCTCTAAATAAGAGTCCCACTTGTCCAGTGGACAATGTCCAAGTGTTAAGGATCCAGATGATAAAAGGCTGGAATCTTTGCTTAAGACCTCCTTTGCTGTGGCTGGTGCAGTAGCACAGCCTGCAGTAGCAGCGATCGGCATTTGTCAATCCCTAAAAGACAAAGTTAAACAGGCTGTCGAAGGGGAGGAGGTCCCGGACCTAGCTGAGCTACCTAGGGCCTTCTGTTTTGCAGTTGACGCTATTAAAGATTCTATTCATCAGGTGTCATGCCTTGCTCTCCTGTTAGTACATATGCGGAGAGTTCTGTGGCTTAAACATTGGTCAGCTGGGTTACATGTAAAAAGCTATTGGCTGGTTTTCCCTTTTATGGGGAACGTTTGTTTGGGGTTGATTTGGATAAGTACATACAAAAAATCTCAGGTGGTAAAAGTACCCTTCTTCCAGTTAAAAGAAGGAGTAAAAGGCCTTCATTTAAATGGTCTGCTTCTCCAATTCCAGGGCCGATAGCCTCTAGGCAGTAGCGACAGCCTCTGCCGCCAAGTCCAAGAGCTAGGCCTCAAAACCAAGCTCAGAGTCCCAAGGCCTCCTTATGAACGGGCGCCCCCGCTCGATTGAGTGGAGGGAAGGCTTCTGTAGTTTGCAGGAGCCTGGCAGGAAGAGATCCAGGACAGATGGGTCATCTCCACAGTATCTCTAGGATACAAACTAGAGTTTCAGGAGTTACCCCCGTCTCGGTTTTTAAAGTCGAACGTTCCCAAGGACCCAGTGAAAAGAGGGTCTTTATTTCAGGCGCTAGACTGATGTCTCAGGGGGTGATCATAGAAACCCCCTCAGAAGAGCAGGGCATGGGTTTTTACTCAAATCTCTTCATGGTGCCAAAACCGAATGGAGATTTCAGTCCCATTCTAGATCTCAGAGGTCTGAATCGGTTTCCTAAACATCCGCTCTTTTCGCATGGAATCAATCAGATCAGTAGTGTCCACCCTGCGGGGAGGAGAACTAACATCAATAGACATTAGGGATGCATATCTACATGCGCCAATCTTTCCCGCTCACCAGAGGTTCCTGCGGTTCGCAGTACAACAGCACCATTTTTTCCATTTGTAGCCTTGCCCTTCGAGTTAGCTACCGTGCCGCAAGTGTTTACAAAGGTACCCTGGCCCCACTTCTGGCAAGACTAAGGGCCCAGGGTATAGCGGTAATGGCATACCTAGATGACCTGCTGCTGATAGATCAGTCCGTAGCACGGTTAGACCAGAATGTGGTCAGCCTGGGTCAAGTATCTGGAACATGTGGGTTGGATTACCTTACGGCCAGTAAAGAGGCCTTTAGTATTTGGGTCTGGTTATAGACACAGCCCAAAAAAGAGTGTTTTTACCTCAGGCAGAGGTCAGCGCTATAAGACAACTGATTCACGCGGTCAGGACAAGGAAGGGTCCTTCCATCCGGCTTTGCATGATGTTATTAGGGAAGATGGTAGCTTCATTCCAAGCAGTTCCCTATGCCCAATTCCATTCAAGACTGTTACAAAGCAGTATCTTGTCTGCTTGGAACAAGAAGAACCACGTCTTGGATTGTCCAATGTATCTGGCTCCAAGGGTGCACCAGAGTCTCAATTGGTGGTTGATAACCAAAAATTTGCAGAAGGGGAAGTCCTTCATACCAATAACTTGGAAGGTAGTCCTCTTGGGCTGGGAAGCAGTCCTGGAATAAATCACTGTTCAAGGGAAGTGATCAGAATCCGAGAAAACTTTGCCCATCAACATTTTAGAGATTCAAGCAGCATGTCTGACTCTAAGGGCCTTGACGGGCAGATTACGAAATTATCCTGTCAGGATTCAATCTGACAATGCAGCAGATCCAGTAAACGTTCTGGATTGACTCCAAGCAATCCCGCGGTTCGGTCCCCATTCAGGCGGGTCAAGTCAGAGAAGAACTCTCTCACCGAGACCGCAGAGAAACAGACATAGATCCCGTATAACATCGCCTGAGAATGCCAGGGAAGCCTAGCGGCAGCTGCCGCAGCGGTGAGAGTGTACTTACTTACATTCTGACACTAATGCCTCAGTCCCAATGCCTCCCTAATCATGCCCACCTGTTATGCCTCATTGTTATGCCTTCCCGTTGGAGCCTCCTGACACCTTGTCTCAATCTAAAGTCACATACGCAAAGTGGAAACTCCCCCCAGTTGGAAAATCACCATAATCCATGCTCCTTGGTTTAACTTCAAACCATGGATTTGCCATTTGGGGTGGGCTGTGGACGGTGGCAGGTGGTTGGATATGGGGAATTAGAGATAAAGATGGGTAATCAACTCAGACACTATCCCCATACTCTGTACTTTTACCTGGTGTTATAGACACCTGAAACTGGAACCTGTGAGGAATACACAAAGGAAGCATCGTCCCCTCCACATGAGCCACAAATAACCCACAATGGCAATGCTGAACTAGAATTCTCCTTTCATCACTGCAGACTACATTCAGAAACCAAGGGTAATCAAGAGAGACACTATCTGTGGAATGCTGTGGGTTGGCAAACGTGTCAGTGGAGGGGGACACTCATATACCATGAATAAGACAACCTAGTCTCAGGATACATGAGTATATATATGTACTTGAGGGGGAAAATTTGTGAATCTAAAGTTCAGACATTGCAACACCACTTGCGCCTAACAGTTGTTTGTTCCATACAGGTTGTTTTGCTGCCTTATGAGGGTCTGATTACCAGGGGGGGCAAGGGTGTACTGGACCATCAGATACGCTACAGGAAGGTTTTAAAGCCTTAATTTTTTCTATAGCCTGTGGCTGCCTCCCCTCTCATGCCTGCTGGAGGGTGTTGGGGGGAGACGGCTACAATAAACTACATGCATTTCAGAATTGCTCTCTAGGAGTCCACAGACCCCCCCCCCCCCAGTGGGAAAGCTCAATATTGATGTAATAAGCTCTCTGTTTTCAAATAATAAGCTGATGACACTACTTTGTACGATGGGAGTGGCCTATGGGGCCGCGCTGGTGGAACCATTGATGTCACCCAGGGGTCATCTCAAATTGGGCTGGGCTGGGCAGGGAAGAGGAGAAATCACTCACTGGGAGAGAGGAGCTGGACCTGAGGGTCCGTGGATTGCAACAACATTCTCCCATGCCCCCCCTGGTTTAGCCCTGGAGGGGTGTGGTTGGGACCCTGCGGGACTGGGCGTGGTCTCCACTTTCTGGAGGGGCGCAGTCACACTAGATATTTGCGGGGGTTAGGTCTGCCCACACCAAAGCAAAATGTGGGGGGGGGGGCACTGACAGGGGTCCTTAAGACATACCGACCAGGTCGGAAAATTTAAGTAGAAGATAAGGGCTCCGCCAGTGTTGGGCACTTTGACTTTGCCTACCTAATGTTTTAAAGAGGTTACACAACGATTCTATGAATAATGATTTAGCACTGGGGTCACGTATGTTTCACACCTGTGATCATATATATGTTATCACCTGTTTGCTTGTTTATTTGTTTGTTGTTTTTCTGTTTAGCCATAATACATGCCAAAAATTCTAGCCTAGGGCTGGGAGGGCAGGGCAAGACTGGGTAGACTTTTCAGGTCGTAGTCTAACCTCCTCCCCAATAGGCTGAAACACCTTTCCGGTGACAACCGGAGTGTGTTTCATTGCAGTATTTTGCATACAATTGTTTCTTAATGATTTGTACTAGACAGGACAATTTTATAGTATTTGTTGTCCACTCTATTCTCTCTAGAGCTATTCTTGCTCTCTCCTTTCTACCTTAACCCCCTCTTTAATCGTCCCACACCAACCCCCCCTTAACCCACTTACAACACGACCCTCGACATGGGCGTGATGGATCACATTAATATTTTTTCACTGAACGCCAAGGGGTTAAATGTACCGGAGAAACGCTGTATGCTCTTGAATGATCTCAAGAGAGCTAGAGCAGTTACAGCGTTCATACAGGAAACCCACTTCAAAGCAGGCTCACAGCCCTGTCTGAAAAAAATGGTACTTTCCAATAACTTACCATGCCACAAACCCAACAGCAAAATCCAAGGGAGTATCTATACTCCTTTCTGGGAAAATACCCTGGACCTGCCGTGACACTAAAGTAGACACAGAGGGGCGGTATGTGTTCATTAAAGGACTAATATTTTGTCGAAGGGCACTTGATTCTGGGAGAGGATTTTAATGTACCCTTGAGCCCAACAGTGGACACATCCTCCGGTACCTCGCCTCTCTGATCCAGTATACACAAACACATCACTCGAGATCTCCATGAAGCCCAACTGATAGACGTATGGAGACTTCACCACGCAGGAGAAAAGGACTACACTTTCTTTTCGTCCCCCCACAATTATACTCCCGCATTGATTATTTCTTGATACCACATGGCCAACTAGAGGCAGCACATGACCCAATGATAGGTAATATCACCTGGTCAGATCACGCACCCATTACCATGCGCTACACTCTCTCTCGGACCTCCACGACTAAAGCAAGGTTTTGGAGGCTGAACGAAAGCTTACTACAGACCCCTGTAGTGCTGACAGATATTACAAAAGAACTGAACCAATATTTTCGAACCAACGACACTGATGATTGTGACCCAGGGGTACTTTGGAAAGCCCACAAGTCCGTAATCTGGGAGTCCTGATTAAGCACGGGGCACATATCAAAAGAGAACGGGAAAAGCAATTATTACTACTCTTGCATAAGATACATGATTTAGAAACCAAACATAAGAGGAATCCAATAACCTAACTAGAAACAGAATTGCTGACTCTCCGCAGACAAACAGTAGATCTATTACACTATAAGGCTAAAGCTGCATTACAATCCTATAGGAAACTTTCCTACGAGTCAGGGAACAAATACGGGAAACTTCTGGCCAAAGCAGTTAGACAACAGAGACTACATGCATACATTCTCCAAGTTATCTCATCATCGGGACATAGGAAGTCATGCCCACCCAAATTGCCAGTGAATTTCAAGCTTAATACTCTTCCTTGTATAATCTCCTGAAGCAGTGTACTAGTGAAACTGTAATAAGAGACTATCTTAACAGATATGCCCAAACTTTCAGAGGAAACAAGAACGGCATTGGAGGAACCCATCACGTTGATGGAACTACAATGCGCCATCAAAAATATGAAACCAGGTAAGGCACCAGGCCCAGATGTGTTTTCCCTACAATACTATCAAACCCTCCTACCAGTATTAGGCCCCTACATGATCAAACTATTCAACAATCTTACAGAGGGAGGTCAATTACAAAGAGATACCTTGAGAGCACATATCTCTCTCATACCCAAAGAGGGAAAAGATCCAACCACCTGTGGCAGTTACGGGCCTATATCTCTTCTAAATATAGATCTCAAACTCTTTACTAAAATATTGGCCAATAGACTTTCACAACATATGACAGACCTGATACACTTAGATTAAATTGGTTTCGTTCCCTCAAGAGAAGCTAGGGACAACACCACCTAGGTACTCAATTTAATACATAGGGCTTCAGTAACCAAAGCCCAGTGTGTCTTTCTCAGCACAGATGTTGAGAAACCCTTGACCGAGTGAGTTGAGAATTTATGTTCTCCGTTCTCAAACACGTTGGACTCGGTGAGAACATGATACACTGGATATCCAATATTTACTCCATACCGACGGCCCAGGTCAAAGCCAACAGAGTCCTTTCTGATCCTTTCACCATTTCCAATGGTACTAGGCAGGGCTGCCCCCTGTCACCCCTTCTCTTCGCCCTAGTACTATAACCCTTCCTGTGTACGATACGCCAGAATCCGGATATATCCGTAATCACCATAGATTAGGCCCAATATAAGATTTCTGCACATGCAGATGATCTTCTATTTTCCCTTACTAACCCAGTGGTATCCCTCCCAAATCTAATTAAAGAACTCAAGAATTATGGGAACATATCTAACCTAAAAATTAACTTTGACAAATCCACAGCTATGGGCATTAACATGTCATCTGGCAACCTGATTCCCCTGAAAACTAAATTTTATTTCAAATGGTCAGACAGCCATCTTAACTATCTAGGAACCAGTATCTCCAGTGACCTGTCACGTACATTTGAACTAAATTTTCCTCCAATGTTACCTAAAGCAAGGGGGCTGCTCAAGGAATGGAACAAAGGACACTCCTGGTTCGGCAGATGTAATCTTATTAAAATGTGCATTCTCCCAAAACTTCTTTACCTGTTCCAAGCATTGACAATTAAGATCCCACCTTTATACTTTAAACGAATACACGCGATATTCACAAACTTTATATGTTCCCATACAAAACCACGACTACGTAAACGATACCTGACGTTACCAAAACACTACGGAGGACTGGCTCTCCCTGCCATAAAACACTATTACCAAGCGGTACACCTAGGGAGAATTATCGATTGGAACAGACATGAACGAACCAAGTTATGGATTGAAGTAGAACGCACCCAGGTTAAGGTCCCACTAAAGAGAGCGATCTGGTGTTATGATCGACTACCATCAGATATGAAAACACATCCTATCGTAGGCGCCACGTTGCATGTGGGTTCCATAATGATCAACACAACCTCCCTGACATCGAGACAATCCCCGCTATCCCCGATTCTGGGCAACCCAGCGTCCCTGCCCGGGCTAAACCGATCAGAATGTGAGACACTTTGGACGGCAGGTAAAGACTGCGCTCTACATTATCTAGAAGGGGATCAATGGACTTCAATCCAATAATTAAAGAGTGATACTGGGGGCTTCCAGCTTCCATTTTGGAAGGCAATCCGACTACATAATTTCATACACTCAATACCAGAACTGATCCAATTCAAGCGCGACCTGACAACATTTGTGGACTACTGCGGAGACGAAGGGATATTACTCCAGGTACTCTCAAAAATATATGCTCTGCTTAACACACCAGCAGAACAACCAGACGTTCTTGCAAAAGTGGGAAAGGGACCTACAATGCACTTTCACTGACATATAAAAACAAAACATTATTCGATTCTCTCTAAAATCGTCCATCCTAACAAGGTGGTATTATACACCGCAGTCACTACACAGATTCTTCCCTACTACAACGGACAGATGCTGGAGATGCCAAACAGACAAAGGGACACTCCTTCACATCTTTTGGTTTTGCCCATTACTGCAACACTTTTGGACAACAATAGACAAAAAAATTTACAGACTACACAATTCGGAAAGACCCAGCGTTCTTCCTGCTGCACGCCACCACAATCCCGGCACAGTCTTATAAGAAATCTATAATACGACACTTACTCAATGCCTCAAAATCCTGTATTCCATCTACATGGAAACAAAACATACCACCATCTATTGGACTGTGGCTGCGTAAGGTAGAAGACATTAAGAAAATTAGAGGATCTAGTGTTCACAGCACAGCACAAACAAGAAAAGCACTCTAAAACCTGGATGCCATGGAATATGTTCATATTCTCTGATGAAGGACAGACCTTACTAAATTCTTAAAGGTGACACCAAAACTGATTGACTCAAAGATAACACCACTACTTCATCCATCACGCTCGAGTTGAACAATACCCCCCCCCCCGCCCTCCTCCTCTTCCCATTCTCTCTTTCTTGCTTTTTCTATCCTCCAATTCCTCAGCTGATGGTTCTACCTCAAATTAATCTAATGCTTGCCTCTCTCCCTGGTTTTGCTAGTGTGGTCAGGATATATATATATATATATATATATATATATATATATATATATATATATATATATAAAAAGGAATTTTGATGGTCGAATTGGGTGAGGTGTAAGACGACTTAACATAATTTTTCTATCATATTTTATACCATCCATATTGTAGATAGAATCTGAGCCTTCTTTTGAAGACCAATATGTATTTGATTGCCTGCTATGGCCACAGTTGTCTTGTACATTTTCTGTATTCCCTTTCTTGAAAAATTCAATAAAATTTTATATTTAAAAATAAAAAAATATTTGCTGGTTTTATAGGCCTACAATATATAAAATACAATATATAAATGCATTTCAGAATACAATAGTAATGTATTTTTAAAAATTTTGCATTCAGAAGTACATTTTACTGCTGGTTCAAAGTCGCACGACTTTGGCAGCCAACATCCTGCACAACCTCATTGCGGCTTGCTTGTGCCTTCATTAGCAGAAGTCAATGCAAATCACAATGAAGTCATCCCACAGTAGTGCAGGAACCTTTTTCTAAGTTGCTGCGATTTGAGTTGCACTAATTAGAACGGTTCCATTGCCCATAATGGGGCGTGACTTGTCATGCGTCTTTGAACTCCCAAGTCACATGACTAGTCGCGGCAGTGTGAACCGGCACTAAACAGACATTCTGAAATATATTCGCAGCATATTTCGCAATGCATTCCAAAATACATTTTGAAATATATTCAATATATTCACAAATATATGTAAATATATTCATGAAATATATGGAATATGGCTAAAATTGTAGTATTTCAAATATATGTCAATATGTTTGTGAAAAATATATTTCAAATGTTTTTTAAAAATATATTTAAAATATATTTTTCTTCCACATGGGCTGTGTCAGTCTGGCATTGACAACATACAGTTTCAGTGGTAAATTGTGGGGCTATATCACAGATTTGTTACTGATAATTGTATTAATACTAACGTGAAGTTTGAGATATGACCTGTTCCTTTGTGTCAGTGACTATGTGCAAAATTTTGTAGGCTAAATCACATAAAACAATCCGCAAACAGGCAGAAGCAGCTGCTGCACGGCAGTTACCTAAGGCTCTGAAAGATGAGGAAGACGAGGAGGAAGCAGCAGAAAAATGCAGGAAAATGGAAAAACGGATTAAACACTTGGAAGAAGAAAACCAACAACTGAGACAGTTAATTGTTACAGGCAAGTCAATATAACCGAACTCTCAGCTAGGTAGTTACATTTCTGAAAGCCAGGCAGGTAGAACATGGACACATTTGACCAAACATTATTTGCCCTTTGATTCTACAGTGGATACTTATGTTTTAAGGTAATCGGTGGGTTATCATGTATTTCATCCTCATCCTGCTAGTTTACACCTAGATCCAAATTTTTTTTATTCCACTGGAATTTTTTTGTGTGGAAATATTCGACAAAGAGAAAGAGACCAATGGCGACCCTAGGGGGGGCAGAGGGGGCCCGGCCCCCCCAACATTATGCTGTGCCCCACCATGTGCCCCCCCCAAAAAAAAATTTTTTTTTTTTTTTACAAAAAATCAATGTCTAAGAGGGAGAGAGTCCCCAGTCAGCTACTGCGGGTGATTCCTCCCCCCTCCCCTGCTCGCTGACACTGCATAATGCGAGAGTTCACACAACCACGGCCGCCCGATCTGCTCCTTCAGCTGCATCCTCATTGGCATGGAGAAGAGTGAGTTGCAGGAAGGACTCCACCAGGACTCTCAGTTACTGAAAAAACAGACTGATTTCTCCCGTCCTTAGGACAGGAGGACCAGCCTGTAAATTCCAAGAGATGCCAGACCAGCGCTGTCAATAGCAGGGGCAGGACAGCAAGAGGAGGCTGGGGAACCCCACAGTGGCAGAACACCAGGGCCCGGAGGCAAGACAACCTTTGCAACCCTGATAGTTCTCCCACTGCTTTGGACCCTTATATTTTCTTGATATGCTGGTGACATATATCTCTTGTTTTCTGCCACCCTGGGGGACCCCAATACAGTGGGAAGGGAGCTCACTGCAGAACATGTGAAAGGGCCCGTTGTGGGGTCGTAGTAAAGGGCCCCAGGATATATATATATATATATATATATATATATATATATATATATATATATATATATATATATATATATGCATTTTATAGTTGCCCCCCTACTTTTGTCCCTGTCCCCCCATGTGCCCCCCCTAAATTTGTAAGCTGGAGACGCCACTGAAAGAGACCTCTTGATCATGATTAGCAATGGTGCACAAGTTTGTGACATTATCTTTATACAGTAAACTCCCCATTATCTGTCATTCAAGCAACCTGCAAACCAACCCGAAAATTACAATAGCAGGCTGTCTATGCCAGCCCACTGAGAAGAGAGGCGAATCTGAGAACTTTCTCTCTCAGGTCCACTCCTTTGTTCTGCTGTTGGCTATTGTAATTTGAAATAGTCAATAGCAAGCTGGCTATTGTGCACTGAACAAAGGAGTGGACCTGAAAGAGAACTTCCCACTGTGTCTGCTCTTCTGCTCAATGGGCAGGTGCCATATTGGCTATTGCAATTTGAAATGACCAATAGCAGTTTTTCTATTGCTCCCAGCTGCTTACATTTACCTGTTGGCTGAGGAAGCTAACCAGCAGGTCAGTCAGGCCATGGGTCGAAAGGGGAGCAACAGGGTGCCCTGGGGGGGGGGGGGGTGGTTGCTTGAGAGTTACTATTAGCTCTCAATCAACCAGAAACTACAGTACCCATGGATAGTTAGGTGTTTGATAACTGGGAGTTTACTGTACTATGTTCATTATAGTATCAAGGAGTACACTGAGGTAACTCTATACTGCACAAGTAAGTTTATATTTTGTTAGACATCCTCGCTTTTACCTTGGGAAACCCTACTGAAATATTTTTGATCTAGTGGGGGGGGCAGCAGCAGACTGGAGGAAACCCTCTAATCATGTAAAGGTACATTTTTCCACAAGTAATCAATTTCTAACAAATTAAGTGAATGGATATAGTGAGAAAATAGGCCATTATGTTTCTTAAAATGTTTTGTAACTAAAGTACTGCATTTCCATAGAGTTGCCTGGTGTATTAGATACTCTGAAAACCACAACAGCGCAGCTGATAGCACTAAAGAATGATGGTGGCAGTTCATCCTACGTGTGTGTATTGTGTGCATCAGCATCAGTCCCATCTGAAGAGTTCAGCTCATCTCCTTGTCAAGCATCGTACTCTAGACCTAAACAGGTTGGTTTTCTTTTTTCCCCACACCTGAAGATTCTGGGGGATTTATTTTTAAGTGCCATTTGAAATTAATTGCACATGATAAAATCATGCAAGTCTTCATTAGCGAATTTAGAGTTCCCTCCATTTTTTCCTACAGAGAAGTAGAAAAATGCAGAGATAGATTAATTCAAATTGCTAACACGGCATTGCTATCGCATTTTTTATAACAGTGGTTTTTACCCTATGGGACCTCAGGACCGACATTTGTCTTTGGTCATTAAGTCATGACCCAAATTGTACCACACAAGCATGCACAGCATTGCGGTGCAGGTGATCAAACTGTGGGCGGCAGGTGCATTTGGGGTGCCATTCTAAGTGCAGAAACTACTTTTGGAAATCAATGCATCTCCACAAAGTCTGCGTCGCACCGATTTGGACAGTGCCATTGCATAAATAATTGATAGATTTATTAGATTATTTGTTTATTAGATTTGATAGGTCTGTGCTGCAACTTCCCCGCAACTGTGTGCAATGCATGTGGTTGTGGTGGGGTGATGCAGCATTTAGGTAGGTAAAACAAGTGGTGAGGAGGTGATTTTGCTTCCTCACTGCCTGACAAATGGCTCTAAAAAGAAATCCATGGACAACATGAGAACCAACCCTTCTCTAACCACGAGTACCCGTCCTTTAGCACATATCTTCAACAACCCTGACTTCACTCCGGGCCTAGACATAAAAGCCTTTAAGTGGTGGCTGGATAAGGGGTTGTATCGAATCGGACACTTTTTCTCTGCCAGGGGCCCAATCTCCCTTGAGTTCTGCGTTAATCAACTGGAGCTCCCAAATTCGGAGCGTTTTAGATTTCACCAACTGAGCCACTTCTTGCACCATATCTGGAAGGGGAAACCTTCCCCCCCTAGATTCAACCCGTACGAACTATGGTGCGGTCAGCCCGGGGAACAGAGAGGCGGAATCACCATTATCTACCAGGCACTTTCGCACCAATCGGAAAAGACCTCTTACATGATGGAATGGGAAAAGGACCTTTCCCTCGAATGTAATATAGAAAGATGGAGGTCCTCCTTTAATAGATCATTCAAAGGCATCCGGAACATATCCCTTATTGAATCTAGCCTTAAGATTGTCACCAGGTGGTACCTTATCCCGGTTAGACTTTTTAAAATGTTTCCCTCAGCTGACCCTAGGTGCTTCCATGGTTGCCTACTCACTGGCACCCTAGTCCACGTTTGATGGGAATGTCCAAGTCTTAGAGCCTTTTGGAGTAAGATCTTCGCCTTGATCCGTAAGCTAACGGACATCCAGATACCCAAAACCCCGGCCATTGCTCTACTTAATGATAATCTTCCCAAAACTCCAAAACATACGCGCAAATTAATACACTTCATATTCCTGGGGGCCAAATTAACCATTGCCAGAGCATGGAAACAGCCTAAGGTCTCCTTTAAAGCGGCCACACGGAAAATTTCCTGGATCGAGAGAAACTCTCAAGCATCCTCCTCGACACCAAATCGAAATTTGAGGCCACTTGGAAACCTTGGGCACGCCACCTGGGCATCTCTCTCATCCCGGGTGTCCAACCTCAGAACCCCTGAGGTTGCCGGATTTCTCGAGTACACCCCCTGCTGATAGGTTCCTCTCTCTTTCCCCCTCTCTACTTCACCCTCTTCTTCTCCCCTCCCCCATTTCTCTCCCCCCCTCCTAGGAGTCCACTTTGACACAAGAAGTAACCCTCCGAAATTAGAGAAACTTGTTTCCACTCATGGGAGGGACGCCCCCTACGGGGCTTGCACATCAGGGGATAGTAACTCTATAGTTTACCTTAGGTTTGCGGGTAGCATTTTGATGTTTTATCTCTAAGGGCTAGGAGAGAACCAGCCGGGCACAGCATGTTTCCTTTTGGGGTGCTGGTGGATTCTCTACCTAGCCTCTTCCAATCTACTCCCTAAAACTGAAGGATTTCCAAATGTTTTTGGTCTGGGAGGGGCTTCTAGGAGCCACGCCATCTATCTGTAGCTAAATTGTATTTAGCCTTATGTCTGTAACTGAAGATCAATCCCTTATGACTTTGATTTTGCTATACTTTGTTTACTTTTGTACGTACTTTTAATTTTGAAAAATGTAATAAAATACTTTGAAATAAAAAGAAATCCATGTGTGGGTTGTTTTTCAGAGGAGTGGCAGCCTTTTTCAGGCTGTATTAACACACAATACATTGCTGGCTGTGGTTGGTCAGTGTTGTACGTGATTCGGCTGCACCTATTCATGCCTTTCTGCACAGCCAGTGATCACTTGTGGTGCGCATTACTGGACACACAGTGCATGCAGCAGCAATCACTATAATGAACAGGGATAACAGCCACATGTACCCACTGACAGCTGCATTAGTAACTACTGCTACAATGCACACCATCCCTTATCACTAGTGTGAATATGGCCTCAATCAGAGATTTAGAGCAGAGGAAGGTCCATCTGCAATTGTCTAGGGGGTGAGGGGTTTAGACACACTAACCAATTATTCAGCCAGGATCTACCACTGTGTGCCTGCTGTACTGTGTGTGTACCCAGGTTTGGCATCTGTCCTGCACACCTGCATATACACACAGAAAGCCCCTTCACAGTGCTGTGTGTATCTGGGGGGGCAGTATGGGTGGGGCTGCCAGGACAGGCACAGCAGGGATAAGATGGTTCATGAGGACACAGAGTCACCGGCCTGTTCAACACACTGTGCTGTGCCTGCACTCTTATTCCTGTGTCTCGCAATAGCTCATTCACAGGTTTTCTGCAATTGAGGTATTGATTAATAGGATCAGCACAGCACAGTGACAGCTCACCCGCCCCGAGCCACGGACTCCTCGGGAGGCAGGTTAAACCGCCAGGGCTGATGCAAGGATTTTTGACACCCTAGGCGAAACCTCATTTTGTCGCCTCAATTGGCTCCGCCCCTGACTCCACCCCCCTTGTCCTGTTCAGGTATATGATGGAGGAGGCGGAGGTGGAGATTCTTGCGGTGCCTCTCCACCTATTTCTTCAGCCGTGGTCCACAGGCTCACACCTGTGCCTCTGGACCCAGCCTAAAGACAAATAGTGGTGGCAAGGGCTTGCTTCCTCACGCCAGCTGTGGTCTGCAGGTATATAGAGAGGCTAGGGTAGTATATGGACAGGCTAACTGTGTAACTGCCTGTCCGTACGAGCAGACAGATACACTGACAATGCTTTACAGTCTCCTAGTAAAAATAATAATGACATTTTTTTTACTTGCAAAATGATCTGCATTTATTATTGTACAAAGATGAACTTGAACCTCCACACCCTCAGATCACCCCAATTCCTGTATTTTCACACATCAGATCACCACAGTTGCTTCATCACTGTAGACCCCTGCGCACCTTTTCATAATTGTACCACCCTGAATGCCTGTTCCCCTCTTCACCCCCCAGCACCTCTGTTCCCCACTGTATCCCCCCCGCACCTCTGTTCCCCACTGTATGCCCCCCGCACCACTTTTCTCCAATGTAGCCCCCCTGCACCTCTGTTCCCCACTGTATCCCCCCGCACCACTGTTGTCCACTGTATCCCCCCCGCACCACTGTTCTCCAATGTCGCCCCCCAGCACCTCTGTTGTCCACTGTATCCCCCCACACCTCTGTTGTCCACTGTATCCCCCCACACCTCTGTTCCCCACTGTATCCCCCCACACCTCTGTTCCCCACTGTATCCCCCCCGCACCACTGTTCCCCACTGTATCCCCCCCACACCTCTGTTCCCCACTGTATCCCTCCGCACCTCTGTTCCCCACTGTATCCCTCCGCACCTCTGTTCCCCACTGTATCCCCCGCACCTCTGTTCCCCATTGTATCCCCCCCGCACCTCTGTTCCCCACTGTATCCCCCCCGCACCACTGTTCCCCACTGTATCCCCCCCGCACCTCTGTTCCCCACTGTATCCCCCCCGCACCACTTTTCTCCAATGTAGCCCCCCTGCACCTCTGTTCCCCACTGTATCCCCCCGCACCACTGTTGTCCACTGTATCCCCCCCGCACCACTGTTCTCCAATGTCGCCCCCCAGCACCTCTGTTGTCCACTGTATCCCCCCACACCTCTGTTGTCCACTGTATCCCCCCGCACCTCTGTTCCCCACTGTATCCCCCCCGCACCTCTGTTCCCCACTGTATCCCCCCCCGCACCTCTGTTCCCCACTGTATCCCCCCGCACCTCTGTTCCCCACTGTATCCCCCCCGCACCAATTTTCTCCAATGTAGCCCCCCTGCACCTCTGTTCCCCACTGTATCCCCCCCGCACCACTGTTGTCCACCGGATTCCTCCCCACACCACTGTTCTCCAATGTCGCCCCCCAGCATCTCTGTTGTCCACTGTATCCCCCCCACACCACTGTTCCCCACTGTATCCCCCTGCACCTCTGTTCCCCACTGTATCCCCCCGCACCACTGTTCCCCACTGTATCCCCCCCACACCTCTGTTCCCCACTGTATCCCCCCCGCACCACTGTTCCCCACTGTATCCCCCCCACACCTCTGTTCCCCACTGTATGCCCCCCGCACCTCTGTTCCCCACTGTATCCCCCCCGCACCTCTGTTCCCCACTGTATCCCCCCACACCTCTGTTCCCCACTGTATCCCCCCCGCACCACTGTTCTCCAATGTCGCCCCCTGGCACCACTGTCCCCCACTGTATCCCCCCCGCACCACTGTTCTCCAATGTCGCCCCCCGGCACCACTGTTCCCCACTGTATCCCCCCGCACCTCTGTTCCCCACTGTATCCCCCCCGCACCTCTGTTCCCCACTGTATCCCCCCCACCACTGTTCTCCAATGTCGCCCCCCACACCTCTGTTGTCCACTGTATCCCCCCCACACCACTGTTCCCCACTGTATGCCCCCCCGCACCTCTGTTCTCCACAGTATCCCCCCCGCACCTCTGTTCCCCACTGTATCCCCCCGCACCTCTGTTCCCCACTGTATCTCCCCCACACCTCTGTTCCCCACTGTATCCCCCCCACACCTCTGTTCCCCACTGTATCCCCCCCGCACCTCTGTTCCCCACTGTATCCCCCCCGCACCACTGTTCTCCAATGTAGCCCCCCCGCACCTCTGTTCCCCACTGTATCCCCCCCGCACCACTGTTCTCCAATGTCACCCCCCACACCTCTGTTCCCCACTGTATCCCCCCCGCACCACTGTTCCCCACTGTATCCCCCCACACCTCTGTTCCCCACTGTAACCCCCCCGCACCTCTGTTCCCCACTGTATCCCCCCGCACCTCTGTTCCCCACTGTATCCCCCCCGCACCACTGTTCCCCACTGTATCCCCCCGCACCTCTGTTCCCCACTGTATCCCCCCCGCACCACTGTTCCCCACTGTATCCCCCCCGCACCTCTGTTCCCCACTGTATCCCCCCGCACCTCTGTTCCCCACTGTATCCCCCCCGCACCACTGTTCTCCAATGTAGCCCCCCTGCACCTCTGTTCCCCACTGTATCCCCCCCGCACCACTGTTGTCCACTGTATCCCCCACCTCTATTCCCCACTGTAACCCCCCCCCCCAAACACACACACAAATCAGTTCCTCTCTGTGCCCCCCTACACATATGTTTAATTCAGCTGAGCATGTTGCCTGTTTTTCACTACCTGATCCAGGGGCAGTGGTGGACTCGCCTCGAGAAGAGCGGCGCTGCTGCCTGTCCTCCCACAAGAGACGATCCAGGAGGAGGGAGGGGAAATCGCGGCAAGCCCAGGCAGGGTTACATGCAGGGCTTCCATCTCACCCGCCTCAGCCGGTTCCATGTTAATTCAGCACTTCTGGGCTGGCCGGATGCTCCTTATCCCGTCTCTCTCCCCTCCTCTGATCACTGATGCTGTGAGGGCGGCACTGCAGGCTGGGGTCAGAAAGCAGGCTGACAGAACGAGGGAGGAGAGACCAAAATGTTTCTGCACAGAGAGCGGGGATGTCTTCACAGGCGCATTTTATCGCCCCCCCTAGCATGGCACAATAAGACGCTTATGGATGGTGACGCCGGCCGGCCCTGAATACTAGTGTACCATTAAGCCCCAGCATTGCCAGCAGCCTCCTCCTAGATCCGATGGCCCCCCTGATGGGGCCCTATGTGCACCAGGGGCCGCTGAGCTGTGCCCAGGTGTGCCCACTTGATAAGACGGCCCGGAGTAAACCCTGAAGGGTTTTACTTCCTCTTTATTTCCCTGCAAAGGTAAAACATAATGGGCTACTATGCATTGCATAGTAGCCCATTATGCGTCACTTACCTGAAACCGAAGCCTGCAATGTCACCGTTGTTCCCCACTGACAGCGAGCATCCCTCTTCCTCTTCTGTGACTGGCCGGAGTCGCGTGACGTCACTCCCACGCATGCGTGCGGGAGCCACCAGTCACATCATGAATCCTTTAGAAACGGCATGATCGCTGTTTCTAAAGTGCACCTGCACCGTAGACATCAGCGCACGGCACTATTGTAAATATCTCCTAAACCATGGAGGTTTGGGAGATATTTCCAGCACCTACAGGTAATCCTTTATCTAGGCTTACCTGTAGGTAAAAGTGGTTGTACAGGGTGTACAACCACTTTATTATTGTTTGTTTTATTTACTCAGTTGCATTTGTTACAGGGCTTTTGGTTCACAAGGAAAATCGAATAAGTCTAATGTTTTCCATTTACTTTTTAAATCTGCTACTTTAGGAAAAGTACCCAGGGACTACAAAAGGTGTAATAAGTGATGCTGCTAACAAAAAAATTGTAGAATTGAAGTATCGCATGAAGGAAACATCAGGAACCTCAACAGAGTACAACAAATAAACTTTTATGTTGTTAATGTTATTTACCCCAGTTTTTACCATTTTCTATTCTGTGTTTTGTTTTTTGTTTTTTATACTTACATGATAATAAAGTTTTTTGTTTTGTACCGTGTGGTTGTTTTTTGCACATTGAAACGAGTATACAGTTTTAATGGATTAAATTTGGAACGCATTGGAAATATATTTTGAAAACTATCAGAAATATTTGCTGGTTTTATAGGCCTATAATATATAAAATACAATATATAAGTGCGTTTCAGAATATAATAGTAATGTATTTTTTTTAAAATTTTGCATTCAGAACTACATTTTACTGCCGGTTCAAAGTCGCATGACTTTGGCAGCCAACATCCTGCACAACCTCATTGCAGCTTGCTTGTGCCTTCATTAGCAGAAGTCAATGCAAATCACAATGAAGTCATCCCACAGTAGTGCAGGAACCTTTTTCTAAGTCGCTGCGATTTGAGTTGCACTAATTAGAACGGTTCCATTGCCCATAATGGGGTGTGACTTGTCATGCGTCTTTGAACTCCCAAGTCACATGACTAGTCGCGGCAGTGTGAACCGGCACTAAACAGACATTCTGAAATATATTTGCAGCATATTTCGCAATGCATTCCAAAATACATTTTGAAATATATTCAATATATTCACAAATATATGGAAATATATTCATGAAATATATGGAATATGGCCAAAATTGTAGTATTTCAAATATATGTCAATATATTTGTGAAAAATATATTTTGAATGTTTTTTAAAATATATTTTCTTTCACGTGGGTATTTACAGGGAAGTGACCACTGCACTAGAGAAGAGAACTTCACGACTGCCTAAATGGTCTTTTATTGTTATTGTATACATCTTTTTAAAAAGATTAGATTACTAGTCATCATGTGTCTGTGTCTTGTATGTTTATAATGATTTTGAAAGGTTTATATATGACCAAAATCTTGATATTACAGGACATGTCCCCAACATCTCCAGATGATGAGAGGGAAGAATACAACATCCCACCATGTGACAAAATTCCTGATGAGTCTGGAGTCACATCACATCACCACACTTGTGAAGAAAACCAAAATGAGAAAACTGAAGAAGTTTCACATCAACAAAGCAACACTGACACCTACAAGGCAAGTCCACATGAGAGCGTTCTACACCAAGAACATGACTCCTCCACCAAGAACTATAATGCCCCGTACACACGGTCGGATTTTCCGATGGAAAATGTGTGATAGAACCTTGTTGTTGGAAATTCCTACCGTGTGTGAGCTCCATCACACATTTTCCATTGGATTTTCCGACACACAAAGTTTGAGAGCAGGATATAAAATTTTCCGACAACAAAATCCGTTGTCGGAAATTCCGATCATGTGTACACAAATCCGACGGACAAAGTGCCACGCATGCTCAGAATAAATAAAGAGATGAAAGCTATTGGCCACTGCCCCGTTTATAGTCCCAACGTACGTGTTTTACGTCACCGCGTTCAGAACAATCGGATTTTCCGACAACTTTGTGTGACCGTGTGTATGCAAGACAAGTTTGAGCCAACATCCGTCGGAAAAAATCCTAGGATTTTGTTGTCGGAATGTCCGAACAAAGTCCGACCGTGTGTACGGGGCATAAAGGTGAACATTACCTTAATGCCCTGTACACACGATAGGATTTTCCAACGGAAAATGTGCAATAGGACAAGGTCCTCTGTGACAATGGTGGAAAAGGTGGCATAGAGGTAGCTTCAGTTGGACTCCAGATGGCTCACAGACAGGTGAGGTTTATGTTTGCACAAACTGAATACAACATTTCTGGAAGCACATTTTCCAGAAAAACCCAACAGCTTTAAGGACTTAAATGGAAGTGACTTCTGCACTAGTGAAGAGAGTTTAACCATTGCCTTAATATACCCTGATATTTTCCCATTCAGAACAAAGTAATAGAGTCTCTTGATAGGTCTCCCAAAGCACTCACCCTCAACTTTCCTACTGTCCTCCCTAGAGCCAGATCATTCACTGGTTTTTACATCTTAATTTTATTATCATTTATTATTTTATTTTATTTTACTACAGGTACTTATATAGTGCTGTCAATTTATGTAGTCTTTTACATATATATTATACATTCAGTCCCTGTCCCTCAAGAAGCTCACAATCTAAGGTCCCTAACTCACATTCAAACATACACAGAAAAGGTGATATTTTCAAGCAATACTACTGAACCTTCCTGGAAAAAAGCTTTACAAAATAGTTGACTGAATGAAAAGCAAATGTCAATTGAATCAAATTAAATTGCAGAATCAATGCCAACAATCTGGGGAGATTTGGACATCTTACTGTGTATGTTCTTGAGGGAGTTATTTGCTGATCTCCTGGTCATTCAGCTAATATTTATCAAAGAACAAAAAAAAATACAAAAATTTACACTCCGCCTCAATCTGTTTATTAGGAACGCCTGTACATCTGCTTTTCATGCAATTATATAATCAGCCAATAATGGGGCAGCAGCACAATTAATTAAATCATAAAGGTACAGATCATAAGTTTCAGTTCACTTTTATAGGCACTAGCTCCACCAATTACATCACTAGAGGAAGGTTTTCTCTTAAAGGTGTCTAACACCCAATTACCACTTTCCCTTTATTATACTATATTGGGAACAGAGCTACCTAGTGACAAGCCAACAAGTAAAGAAATGGGGCAGCAGCACAATAGATTAAATGGTAAGGGTACAGATCATAAGCTTCAGTTGATGGTCACATCAAACACCAGAATGTTTCTTCATCGGTCTCCCAAAGCTCTCATCCTCACATTCCCCGTGGTCTGCCCTGGAGCCAGATCACACAATGGTTCTACATCTTTCATTTTTCAGCAATACTACATTCCTGTTATAGGGAAGCTCAAGTTTATAAATAAGTTGGCTGAAGGAAAAGTAAAAGTCAGTTTGTAAACTGATTTGTGATTGGTTAGACTTTGGCACAAAACTTTAAAATTCTCCCCAGCTTCTTCTAAGATAGGACAACAACTCACCTGTGGATGATGGTTCCCTCCACCATATTGTGTCAAGCTCCTGGCTGTAGGACTACTCATGACTAAAGAAATGCCCACACAAGAAATGCATTCTCTACAGTCTACTGTATCTTTTCAAAGATGGCTGTGACATTTAACTTCACATTTAACATACTAAAAGATTTCTTTGGTGTGGAACACCATGCACAGGAGAAGACATTCTTCTGCTGTTATTTAGGCACCCAACACCAAACAAAATCTGTAAGCCATCTTCACCTTGCACATCCTCCCCTTTGGGAGCACCACAGAGTTTGGACCACTTCCTCCTGTATACTAAGTCCACAGCATTTAGCTTTCTTCACCGAGTATAACCAAGGTGCCTTCATTAGTATTGCAGTCTCTCTCAATGTCCCTTCCATAGCTCTGCCCAGTGGGGCACACTTCCAGATGGTACACTCATTCCCAGGCTTCATCACTACTGACATCAGTGGACTCCGGCATGGCCCAAAAGGCCTTTTGCACCGTGTTCATGACCCATAGCAGACCATAAAATGAGTCAGGGCTACTACAGCTGTTCCTACTGAGTTTGGTACCACCTCACCTGGGCTTCAGCCCTGTAGAGGGCCCATGAGCAGTGAATGACTACATCCACATAGCTTTAAGGTGTTTGGACCCATTCCCCATCTCTTGAGGCCCCTCCTATCCTGACACTTTTATAGGCACTAGCTCCACCAATTACATCACTAGAGGAAGGTTTTCTCTTAAAGGTGTCTAACACCCAATTACCACTTTTCCTTTATTATACTATATTGGGAACCGAGCTACCTAGTGACAAGCCAACGAGTAAAGAAAATGGAAGAATTGGTTTCCTTCAGTCATGTGACAGAAACAAAAAAGTGGCAAAAAAATCAGACGCCAACAATCTGGGAAGATCTGGACATCTTTCTGTGTATGTTTATAAATGAGTTACTTAGGTCCAGGGTTTCTGGCTACTAATCTCCCAGTCATTCGACTAATATTTATTAAAGAGCAAAATACATAACACAAAAATGTACACTCTCCATTCTATTTATTAGGAACTCCCGTACACCTGTTTTTTATGAAATTATCTAATCAATTATTAATTTTACCAATTTTATCAACATGTTATTTCTGAATAGTTTGATTAAGCTTTACATTTTCCAGATTTAAAAAAAAAAAATACTAATTACCACAGTATGTGCATGTCATATAGTCATCATGTGCCTGTGTCTTGTGCATATATATAAAGGTTTTAAAACGGAAAATTGTATCATACTTACCGTAAATTTCCTTTCCTGGTGCCTATCCATGGCAGCATACTAGTGATAGAGCTCCGCCTCGACTCCTCCCTCAGGACCGGTGAATAGCATAAATTAAAGACATAGTCCCTCCCCCAACATTCTCTGTCAAATAGAATACCAAGGGTGGGAGCATATGCTGCCATGGATAGGCACCAGGAAAGGAAAATTATGGTAATTATGATACAATTTTCCATTTTCCTGGTGCCTCCATGGCAGCATACTAGTGATAAATAACTAGTGAAAAAAATTACTCAAAAAACACCGCGCTTACTCTATCAAAGCAGCTCACACAAAATATGGGAATTTGTAAACAGTATGGATATATATAGTGTAGCGCTAGTATTAAATCGCAAAAAGGTTGAAAATCACATAAGGCATAATATCCAACTTACTACTTGGACCACCATAAATTCAAAAAATAGTACCAAGAAGGATTTAAATGAATATCTATTTGCCTCAAAGAAATCTGAAGACCAATAAAGAGTCAGAATCAGGTGGTAGTGTCTATACACCACATAGCTAAATTGGAAGAGGCAATAAACAATAAAGAGATCAAGAAAAATAAAGAGATCCAGAAAAATAAATACATACAACTATTTAGTTCATAGCACCATGTGTTCAAAGTGATACTGGAAAGAGTATCTATAAGTGTCTATTTATATGGAAGGTGAAAATATAATAGAAAGTCCAAAATAGGTGATGATGTCTATACGCCACATAGGTTGAGAGGAGATGGTATACAATGATAAAGTCCCCCCTTTGGAAGCAATGCAGGCTTACCGGAACCGTTGGACTCACAGAGACATATATCCCCTGAGTCAGAAATGCTTGTGTTGCCACCGGTCAGTAAAATGAGGTATCGCGATGGACCAATATGGAATCCGGATGCTGTATCAAAAGCTCCCAACCAAATTCTTTCTTGTATAACCAGATTTCGTAGTGGCTCATAGAAAGTAAAAAAGGGGCCACATAGTATAATACCGTTTTTGTAAGATAAAATTTATTATGGTAAAAAACTTACATGTTCCATGATAAAAAGCACTTGAAATAAAACTGATGGCAGGCAGTGGAGTCTCCCGACGCGTTTCGTCTCATTAGACTTCATCTGGGGTACCTTACCACTGCTGCCATACTCACTTATATATCTACCAAGACCCCCTTTGATGAGAATCCGGCATGTGCCCCTTGTTTACTTACACTTCCGGGTATCGCCAAAATGGCGGCCCCGCGTGCGTTCCACGCCTCTTTCTAATGGCTTCTATGCGTTCCAACCTTCCCTTACAAACAGAATAGGGAATATATATGCCCATTTGTTGTCAGGTTACTGAGTCCTGTGAATACTAGATAACAGTGATGTTGTGTGAAGGTAAAAATGATGATGTAAATTAAGAAAAGACATCAGGATCTCCCTCAGGAAGTGGGTAGAACCGGATGGCCGCTCTCCGTGTTTGACCTCAGCTTCCGCCCAAGTGGAACGCAAGCTAGGCAGCCGTTCGCCGCATGCGTACCACGCCTCAGTGCAGCGGAAGACATGGCGCGATGTCGTCATTAGCGGTCCGCTCTTCGCCGCATGCGTACCACGCCTCAGTGCAGCGGAAGGCATGGCGCGATGTCGTCACTAGCGGTCCGCTCTATCGACACGCCCACCGCTTAGGAAATGACGTTCCACTATAAAGCACCTAATGTGTATCGTGGAGATAGACAGCTGTGCATGGACTATAGTTCAATGTTAATTAAAGCTGTTCAAAAAACCTTGCTATAGGACTACTCCTACTAAGTTGTGAAAGTGTAGCAATCAAATAATTTAATAAAGTGCAAAAAATAATAAAATCTTAAAATGACAAGTGGTGATATATCTGCATTATTCATAGCAGATGTATACGTTACACTAAAGTGTTGATATCAATGTATGTATTTGTGAATTGTCACCCACATGTGCTGGGTGTGACTGGTATGACTGTATGTGTTGTGTGCAATGTGAATTAAAAGAAAGGAGCTGGGATTCCAAACCGATGGAATAATATTAGATGTGAACAATCTCCCAGACTCTTTATTCCTAAATCTTGTGTAGAAATATGTGGATGTGAAAATCTTATAGGTTGTAAGATCGCAAGAGGGTGTGGGTCCAGGACGGATTCTCAGTAGGGGGCCCGTATTACAAAATTAATAACACCCAAAAATTATGCAAAATTACAAAATTAATTACACCCAAAAATTATAAAAAATATACATCCAAAAGTAACCTATACATAAATGCACATAGGAATGAATTACATACGTGTAGTATATAGTCATCTAAGTGGATATATCTACTCCCACCAACTAACAAGCCTTAAAATTCATTAATAAAGATGTTTCGAATAATTGGGTAATGCCTATTTCTCTATATACAAAAGTTTATGAGGTTGAAGAATGTTATGACAACCGAACTCCACCTTCAATGGGATCTAGTCTTTTTACAACAGTATATTTCAGAAGGGATGGTACCCAGAAGCCTGCGTTGGGAAGTACAACCCCAACAGGGCAAAACAGATTTAGACTCATGGTTTAAATACTTTAATGATGTTGGTATCAATTTTTTGAATGTTCTGATCTCTAAGAAAAATAGCAGACTCCTTTCTCTGGATCGAGAGATCAAGGAACTTAAAGATAAGCTATCAATACATAAAAACTCTCAAGAATACAGTTCACTGTCTTCCAATCTTCTAAATCATTTGGAGAAGGAAGACAGAGAACAAAAATACAAAAAACAGAAAAAATATTCTAGAGATATAGGAGACTATAAAACAAACAATGTCTTCAACTGGCAGAAATTATTTAAGACTGCCTCCTCTACGGAATCTCCAACTAATGAGATGGAAGTTAATCCACCAGCACATACACAGGTAGCTTCGACTACCCGAGCCCCTCCACCCAGTCTAAATGGGGGTCGAACATCTAGAAGTCAAGAAAGACAAAGAGGGGTATCATACTCATCACAATCTAGGATACGACATTTTAGTCCACAAACCCCCAGACAACCTTTGAGAGGTAGGGGCAATCATAGGGGCAAACGTGGAGGTAGAGGCAACTTTAGAGGTAATAATCAATATTCAGATGCTCGTTTCCGTCGTGAACATGAGAGTTTGCCTCATTATAACTATGAGGATCAGTCATCTCGTCGCCCTGTGGGAGGACAAGGGACATGGCACGATCCCAATTATAGGGAAAACTCATATTACCGCTATCCTCCTTCTCCACTCCCCACCCATAACCGGTATTCACCTCTTAGAGACCTACATAACTCTAGAGATAGAGGGAGTGATTACAGAGATCACTCATATACATATGGTCCTAACTCCTATGGTAACCAGGGTTTTCACGAAGACCGCCACCCCAGAAAACGAGGTCCAGACCTAAGAGAGGATGTCGGGGAGGCAGGAAACTACAGAGGAGAAAAGAGAAAAAAGGTATAGCAGGGCAAGGTATATTCAATTTAAGTACCCAGCCACTATCCCAGGGAGAAATATCTGTACTAGACAAAGGTTTGAAATATGCCCCACCAAATAAATTAAACAAATTCCATACGTATATAGATGTTCATAAATATATACGCAAAATTAATATACAGAGATATCTTGTTACCAATCCTATGAGGACGGATTATCCAGCAGCCACTTCAGGGACTGTGCACTCCAGACTTTCTAACCCTTCTCTATTTACCCCTCCTGTCCCTATGGCACCTGCTGTTAAGATCTTTAGAGATCTGGTATTAGATGACCTTGCTAAACTACCTGAGAAACACATAAGACACCCCCCAATATCAAAAAAGGGGTTGCAGTGTCTGTGCACACGGAAAAATATAGTTGTCCGCCCGGCAGACAAAGGAGGGGGTATAGTGATTCTAGATAAAGACAAGTACGAAGAGGAAATGTACCGGATCTTAAATGAACCAGGCACTTACACTGAACTTGCCAATAATCCCACTAACACATATAAAAAACAACTTCTGAAACTGGTAAATAAAGGATACAATCGTGGTATTTTAAACAAAAAAGAAAAAGCATTCATGATACCTAAAGCACCCAGAATTCCCACTATTTACTTTTTGCCAAAGATCCACAAGAATCCGATCTGCCCTCCAGGTAGGCCCATCGTGAGTGGCATTAACTCCATCACCTCACGAATTGGCAAATATATTGACTTTTATTTGCAACCTATAGTTAAAAAAACACCTTCCTTCTTGAAGGACACGGGTTCCACAATCAAACTCCTGGAGAGTGTTAGTATACGGGATGGCTACATCTTAGCTACGGCAGATGTAGCATCTCTGTATACATGCATACCACATCAAAGAGGTATAGAAGCAGTCAGACACTTTTTAAATCAAGAGCAGTCCTTGGCATCCTTTCAGAGTGATTACGTGATAGAGCTTCTAGAATTTGCAACGGAACACAACTACTTTTGGTTTAACCACCGCTACTATCTTCAACAGCGCGGTGTAGCCATGGGAGCAAAGTTTGCTCCAAGCCTTGCGAACCTCTTTATGGCCAAGTGGGAGGAGAATGTCGTCTATGCCCACCACACCACATCATTGGTGTTGTGGGCAAGATACATAGACGACATCCTCCTCCTATGGAGTGGTACTTTTGAAACTTTAGCTGATTTCTTTGAAGATCTGAACTCGAATAATAGAGGCATCTCTCTTACCTATGAAGCCAGCAAAATGGGGATACATTTCGTAGATTTAAAGATCAAAATTGTGGATGGTCAATTCAAGTTCAATACCTATTTTAAATCCACGGACCGGAACAGTTTTATCCCCAGGGATAGTTGTCATCACAGCTCCTGGCTCAATGCTGTCCCTCAGAGCCAATTTTTAAGGCTCCGTAGGAATTGTACTGATGTAGATACATTTATTTCACAAGCAGAGGTTTTAAAACAGAGATTTTTGGACAAAGGGTACAACCAAGCGGATCTTGATACTGAGCTTCAAAGAGTGACCAATATAGATAGAAATACTCTTTTATTAACTAAACAAGAAAGAGATCCAGATACCACTTATAAATGGGCATTGTCCACTACATACTCAATACAACATAAACAAATCAAGAATATCATAAGAAAACATTGGGGAGTATTAAGACAAGACAACATCTTGGGAAAGATAGTGCCGGAACAAGCCAGGATCATCTTTAGGGGAGCACCATCCCTACAGGGACAAGTAGCACCCAATATTATTAACCCTCCAGTACGTCCATCCTTTTTCCATGATTGGACAGGGTTTTATCCCTGCAAAAAGTGTGTTGTTTGTCGACATAACATACCAATAAGAAGAAAATTAACGGAATTCACTTCGACAGTCACAGGGAAGAGATACACGGTAAAACCCTTCTGTACATGCAATACCAGATATGTTGTTTACTTAATTGTTTGCCCATGCGGCAAACAATATGTGGGCCGAACAACTAGGACCTTCACGAAAAGAGTGAGTGAGCATATTAGTCTCATCAAAAGCCGAGACTCAAAACATAGTGTCCCGAGACACTATAAAGAGGTTCATAATAGCGATCCCACTGGCTCAATATTCATGATAATTGACAAATATACCCCCCCATGGAGAGGCGGGGCCTTAACTAGAGGCGTTTCTCGTTTAGAAATGTTCTGGATCCATGAGTTACGGTCCCTTCATCCAAGGGGTATGAATGTGGATCTAGATATTAACGCCTTCATTAATGAATCGTAGAATGGACACGATTACATCTGGTTGTAGAGATTAATGCCTTCATTAATGAAGTTCAAAATCAGTGAGACTAAACTTTTGTATATAGAGAAATAGGCATTACCCAATTATTCGAAACATCTTTATTAATGAATTTTAAGGCTTGTTAGTTGGTGGGAGTAGATATATCCACTTAGATGACTATATATTACACGTATGTAATTCATCCCTATGTGCATTTATGTATAGGTTACTTTTGGATGTATATTTTTTATAATTTTTGGGTGTAATTAATTTTGTAATTTTGCATAATTTTTGGGTGTTATTAATTTTGTAATACGGGCCCCCTACTGAGAATCCGTCCTGGACCCACACCCTCTTGCGATCTTACAACCTATAAGATTTTCACATCCACATATTTCTACACAAGATTTAGGAATAAAGAGTCTGGGAGATTGTTCACATCTAATATTGTTCCATCGGTTTGGAATCCCAGCTCCTTTCTTTTAATTCACATTGCACACAACACATACAGTCATACCAGTCACACCCAGCACACGTGGGTGACAATTCACAAATACATACATTGATATCAACACTTTAGTGTAACGTATACATCTGCTATGAATAATGCAGATATATCACCACTTGTCATTTTAAGATTTTATTATTTTTTGCACTTTATTAAATTATTTGATTGCTACACTTTCACAACTTAGTAGGAGTAGTCCTATAGCAAGGTTTTTTGAACACCTTTAATTAACATTGAACTATAGTCCATGCACAGCTGTCTATCTCCACGATACACATTAGGTGCTGTATAGTGGAACGTCATTTCCTAAGCGGTGGGCGTGTCGATAGAGCGGACCGCTAGTGATGACATCGCGCCATGCCTTCCGCTGCACTGAGGCGTGGTACGCATGCGGCGAAGAGCGGACCGCTAATGACGACATCGCGCCATGTCTTCCGCTGCACTGAGGCGTGGTACGCATGCGGCGAACGGCTGCCTAGCTTGCGTTCCACTTGGGCGGAAGCCGAGGTCAAACACGGAGAGCGGCCATCCGGTTCTACCCACTTCCTGAGGGAGATCCTGATGTCTTTTCTTAATTTACATCATCATTTCTACCTTCACACAACATCACTGTTATCTAGTATTCACAGGACTCAGTAACCTGACAACAAATGGGCATATATATTCCCTATTCTGTTTGTAAGGGAAGGTTGGAACGCATAGAAGCCATTAGAAAGAGGCGTGGAACGCACGCGGGGCCGCCATTTTGGCGATACCCGGAAGTGCAAGTAAACAAGGGGCACATGCCGGATTCTCATCAAAGGGGGTCTTGGTAGATATATAAGTGAGTATGGCAGCAGTGGTAAGGTACCCCAGATGAAGTCTAATGAGACGAAACGCGTCGGGAGACTCCACTGCCTGCCATCAGTTTTATTTCAAGTGCTTTTTATCATGGAACATGTAAGTTTTTTACCATAATAAATTTTATCTTACAAAAACGGTATTATACTATGTGGCCCCTTTTTTACTTTCTATGAGCCACTACGAAATCTGGTTATACAAGAAAGAATTTGGTTGGGAGCTTTTGATACAGCATCCGGATTCCATATTGGTCCATCGCGATACCTCATTTTACTGACCGGTGGCAACACAAGCATTTCTGACTCAGGGGATATATGTCTCTGTGAGTCCAACGGTTCCGGTAAGCCTGCATTGCTTCCAAAGGGGGGACTTTATCATTGTATACCATCTCCTCTCAACTTATGTGGCGTATAGACATCATCACCTATTTTGGACTTTCTATTATATTTTCAGCTTCCATATAAATAGACACTTATAGATACTCTTTCCAGTATCACTTTGAACACATGGTGCTATGAACTAAATAGTTGTATGTATTTATTTTTCTTGATCTCTTTATTTTTCTTGATCTCTTTATTGTTTATTGCCTCTTCCAATTTAGCTATGGGGTGTATAGACACTACCACCTGATTCTGACTCTTTATTGGTCTTCAGATTTCTTTGAGGCAAATAGATATTCATTTAAATCCTTCTTGGTACTATTTTTTGAATTTATGATAAATAACTAGCTGACACGGGTGGGATAATGCTTAACAATAAATGTTTAATTAGAATGAGACATTGTAGCCTGAACTGCCCTTCTCCCGAACTCAACCGTTGTGAGAGCTCCTGGGTCGATATGGTAGTGTCTGAGAAAAGTATTGCGAGGAGACCAGGTGGCGGCCCTGCACACCGTCTCTAATGACACGTTAGCCCTTGCTGCCCAGGAGGTTTAGACTGCCCTTGTAGAATGAGCATTCACTCGGGATGGAGGTTCCATATTCTTCATCCTGTAGGCCTTCTGGATTCGTTTTACCGAATGGAACAACAAAAAGTCTTTCCGAGTTCCTGAAGGATCTAATGGCCTCTAGATAGGCCCTGAGCACTCTGGATATGTCCAGCTCGTGACATGATCCCAAATCCGCTTCAGCAAATACTGGTAGTGCCCAAGGCTCCAAAAGGTGGCTTGGAGTGGCGACTTTGGGTGTGAACCCCTGAAGGGGACGAAGCTCCACTCTATCGTGGAAGAAAGAGATGTGGTCATCACCTATCCCTAACGAGTGGAGTTTTGAGATCCTTCTACCAGATGTAATGGCTAGCAGGAAAACCATCTTTAGTGTTATGTTCCATATTGCCAGTCGTTCCACTGGGGCAAATGGATGGTCAGAGAGGACTTCAAGGACCAGGGATAAATCCCACTTGGGAAAAGACTGTCTGACAGGTGGACGAATCTTTAACACTCCTCTGAGGAAAGTGACTACCAAGGGCTCTTCTGCCCATCTTTTATTTGTTGCGGCAGAAATTGCTGTTACTTGCACTTTGAGGGAACTTAGGCCAAGACCCAGATCAAGTCCTGACTGGGGGAAACCGAGAACATCTGATGTAGAAGGAAAGATTGGATTAAACTCATTTGAGGCAGCAAATGACAAGAACTTGTACCATATTTTTGAATATATAGCATTGGTTGCTGGCTTCCTGGCTCCTAGGAGGGTTGTTATGACCCCTGGGGAACATCCTAGGGACTCAAACCTTCGCCTCTCAACCTCCAGATTCGAAGGTTCAGCTTCTGAGGGTCTGGATGAACTAAACTGCCCTGCGTCAGAAGTTGAGGGAAAAGATGGATCCTGATTGGAGAGCTCACACTGAGGCGCATAGCTAGAGGAAACCAGGGTCTCTTCGGCCAATATGGGAGTACTGCCAATACCTGGACTGTCTCTCTGAGAAGTCTCAGGAGGAATTTGAATATTAATGGCCGGGGGGGAAAGGCATATGCGGTGGTGAACCTCCAGGGGTATGACAGGGCATCTACTTCCTCGGCTTGCGTATACGGCAGGCGAGAGAAGAATCTGGTCAGTTTGGCATTCTCCAGAGTGGCAAATAGGTCTACCTGAGGAGGATCCCAGAGGTAGGCAATCTGACGGAAGACCTGGGGATGAAGAGCCCACTCGTTGTTGTCCAAGAAGTTCCTCGACAGCGTGTCTGCTTCCGTGTTCAACCTTCCCGGGAGATACATCGCCCTGAGGTCTAGGACGTTCTTGTCTGCCCAGAGCATAATCGGCTCTACTTCCCTGAGGAGTGATGTGCTGCGAGTGCCCCCCTGCCTCTGCAGGTACGCGACAGCTGCCCTGTTGTCCAGGCGTAAAAGTACTCTCTGGCCACTGATCTGAGAAGCCAATGAAGTTAGTGCCAAGAACGCTGCTCTCATCTCCAGTATGTTGGATACTACCCCCTGGGTGGAACAGGACCATCTTCCCCATATCCTGGTTTCCCCGCAATGGGCTCCCCAGCCCTGTCCACTTGCGTCGGACGTAACTGTGATCCAGGAGAGGGAACCCAGATGACGAGGTTTGGAGAGGTTTTCCGAAAGAGTCCACCAATGAAGTCTGCTCATGTGGAGTCGGAGGGGCCTTCGACTTTCTGCCCAAAAAGGATGCCTGAGTGCCCCTCCAGGGTCTTCTGCTGTCTCTGGACTGCCTTGATTGCCTAAAATACCTAGGGTTTGACTGGTGGAACCTGGAAGAACCCACTCTGGATCTTCGCATCCTTCTATCTTGGGGAAGCATACCTGACTTTCCTCCTGACAACCTAGATATGGCTTTATCCATTTTGTCTCCAAATAATGCCTTCCCGTCAAACGGGATTTTGCACCAATTTTGCTTGGAAGCCAAATCCGCCGTCCAGGGTTTCAACCACAAGGCCCTTTTTGCCATTACTGAGTGCAGCATAGATCTTGCTGAACACCTAATCGTGTCTATAGCTGCTACTCCGATGAAGTCTGCTGACAATCTAATTTCCTTCAAGGCTTTAATTATTTCTTCCTTGGGGACGTCCTGGCACAGAGCTGTTTCAATATTATCCGTCCAAGCTCTAATGGCATTAGACACGGAGGTGAGGGCGATCGCTGGCTTACATGCCGCTCCTGCAGCTAAATAGCTCCTCTTGAGGTCCAAGTTGATTAGTCTGTCAAGAGGATCCTTGAAAGAAGCGTAATCTTCCATAGGCAGGGTAATATTCTTTGCGAGTCGCACCACTGATGCGTCTACCACAGGCATGGAGTTTAGTGACTGTGTTCCCGACTCCGGTAAGGGATACAATTTATTAAAACGGCCCAATGACAGCTTTTTATCAGTCCTTGACCACTCATTTTGAATGATTTGACTAATTTCTCCCATCAAAGGGAAGAAAGCCTGTTTCCTTTTAAGAAATGGGAAATAGCTTTTTGCTTTCTGGGGAGGTTCTTCAGTATCCTCCCAAGCTATTGCAGCTCTAACTGCCTGGATGAATGGCTTTACCAATGAATGGCTGAATGCAGAAGGATCTGATTCATCTGACGAATCCCCTGAGAGGTCTTCAGGTGGGGAATCTCTGGCCGGAGGCAGAGGCGTACTGGCTGCGGAAGGACCGGGAAGATTAAGTTCAACATCCTGAGCCTGGGACGTCTGTGGGACTGGCTGGGCAGGAACCAAGGCCGCAAGCTCAGAGAAGGAGTCCTTCATAGTTCTTTTAAGCAGGTCCACCACCTGTTGGTTTTCTAACTCGCGGCTGGACGCATAGTCCGCGAAACAGTCCTTGCAGACTACTTTGTTCGGCAGCGGACTAGCCCCACAGGTCCAGCACTTCTTCTTATAGTATCTAGGAGGGGGGACCGGTCCCGTCTTCTGGATCTTGATCTATGTCACGAAGAATGGGACTCACGTCTTGACGAGCGGGACCGATGGCGTGAAGAACGAGATCTGCGACTTGGGCTGTCGTCATTGTGGTGCTTTGTGGATTTTTCGGTCCTCTTGGAGTGGGCAGGGCTATGATTTTAAGAAAAAAATCATGTCAGGCCAGCGAGCGCACTTTTTTTTTTTTTTTATACTCACGTATAGGTGGTCCCATACCTAACGGAGGTGTGAGGATCTTTGTTGTGAGATGAATGGCTCATTTCGGAGTTGGGCATAAGGATCAGCTGCGGAAAAAAAAATAGCAGAAAAGGTAAGGAAAGAAAAGGAAGTTTTTGTTTCTTTTTTTTTTTAAGAGGCACATAATCCATTTTGTTCCTCTTTTTTTTATTTTAAAACTTACCACAGAGCAGCTTTAGAGAGACCTTAGCAGGGCACAGCCGAGGAAACTCTGACCACCAGCCCCCAAAGCTGATCCTAAATAGCCTAAGGGTGGGTGGGGTAGTCCCATGAACCCCCAGTCTCTCTGCCCCTTTTTTTTTTTATTTTTTTTAGAAGAAAAGGGCAAAATTGGCCCTTTTTCCAGAAACAAAGATGGCCGCCGCAGCGTCGAGAGACCGCACATGCGCCCGCGCATGCGCAGTAGAGCCGATGCCGGGAAGCCGAGAAAAAACACTCGCCGAGCGACGGCTGTGTAGCTTCCCGGATCGTGCATGCGCAGTACGACGAAGGGGGCGCCGAGCCACGCTGCCTGCGAGGGAAGGAAAAACAGAACACAACACAGCCCCCACAGTAACAGGGCAACGGATGTCGCTCCTAATGCAGCAACCTGAAAACCTAGCAGATATTAACAAAAGGAATATGTTACAGCCTTTTATATTTATATTTTCTTTCAAAGGGAAGAAAAGGAATGATGCAAAAAGGAAAGAGGGGGGGAAAAGACAAATGCAACTTTCTTTCTCTTTTTTTTTTTTTTTTAAATGAGAGATGGAAAGAAAAATGAAAAATCACAGGCCTGGAAGAAAGGAAGCTGATCCTTTTGCGACTCCTTTTGCCTTCATCATAGGCTATGGTGGCAGACTGCGTTCCTGAGGAAACTCTGCAAGAAGACCCCAACAGATCCACAGAGGGGTTCCCAGTCTTATCAGCGCTGTGAGCGGCCCAAGAACAGGGACTGCGCACGGGAAAGGCTAAACCCGGTGGACGCTGCCGAATGCAGAGGTATGGACATACTGCTACTCTTCACCAGCACAAGAGGTATGAGGAAAAAAAGGAGAATGTTGGGGGAGGGACTATGTCTTTAATTTATGCTATTCACCGATCCTGAGGGAGGAGTCGAGGCGGAGCTCTATCACTAGTATGCTGCCATGGAGGCACCAGGAAAAAGGTTTATATCTGACCAACATCTTGATAATACAGGAAATGCCCCATCTACCTCCTAATGATGAGATGGAAGAATACAACATCCCACCATGTGACAACATTTCTGATGACTCCAAAGTCTCTTCACAGCACTACACTAGTGAAGAAAACCAAAAAGAGAGACCTGAGGAAGTGCCACAATGGCAAAGTAACACTGATACATACAAAGCAAGTCCACATGAAAGCGTTCTACACCAAGAATGTGGCTCCTCCTCTGAGGAATCTGACATTAACACATCATCAAAGATGGAATCCTTGCAAAATGACAAGGACCACAGTGACAATGACAGAGCAGATAACAAAGAGGTAGCTTCAGATGGACTCCAGAGGACTTGCGGACAGGTAAGATTTATGTTTGCATAGAGATGGGAAGGCCAGAAAACAAACTGAAAAATTGGGGGAAAAAACTTTTTTTTTCCATTTTTTTCAAAACCTTTTTTTGTTTACTGGAAAAATTGGGAAAAAAGAAAAGAGTGTGGCATTTGTTCTTTTACATTGATAAATAATATATCTATGACATGGTATTCAAATTATATAACATGAAGACCTTAATGAAAGATATCTGTGATTTTCTGTAAATTATTAAATTATTACAAGCTCTCTCAGCTGAAGACAGGAAAACCCTGGAATACAATTCAAGTAACACTGTACCTCTGAATACAGTTTTCTAATAAGAAAAATGTGCAGTTCTGCCACTAGAGGGCACTGTAGGTGAAATGATGCAGTTTGGTTTGTTTGTGGACTCCCTCTTGTGCCTACTACAGTTGGGTGATTGTTGGCATACAGTAGATGATAGATTTTATCCTCTCAGGCCTTAATTGACAGGTAAGAGGGTAAATTTGTCTAACAAATTTGTTTATCTACACTAGAGAACTTCACTGCCTAAATGGACCTTTATTACTATTGTATACAACTTTTTAAAAAGATTAGATTACTAGTCATCATGGGGTTAATTTACTAAATTGAAGAGTGCAAAATCTGGTGCAGCTGTGCATGGTAGCCAACCAGCTTCTAACTTCAGCTTGCTCAAATAAGCTTTGACAAAAAAAAAAACGGTAAGCTAATGGTTTCTATGCAGAACTGAACCAGATTTTGTACTCTCCAGTTTTAGTAAATCTCCACCATGTGTATATGTTTTATATGTTTATAATGGTTTTAAAAGGTTTTTATCTGACCAAAATCTTCATATTACAGGACATGTCCCATCCATCTCCAGATGATGAGATAGAAGAATACAACATCCCACCAGGTGACAAAATTCCTGATGACACATCACAAAATTACATTTGTGAAGAAAACCAAAATGAGAAAACTGAGGAAGTTCCACATCAACAAAGCAACACTGACACATACAAAGCAAGGCCACATGGTAGTGTTCTACATAAAGAAAACGACTACTCCTCCGAGAAACCTAAAGCTGAACCAGACTTAAACACGTCATTGAAGAAAAAACCTGCACAAAATGACAAGGGCCACGGTGACCTTGATAGTGAAAGTGCTACAAAGATGTCTTCAGATTTTGTAGATTGTTCCTCTGGGTTCATTCTTGGTGAAGAGCATGCCTCTTGTGAAAGTACTATACAACTACAGAATGCAGCTAAGGATTCAACAGATCATAAAGAACCTGCTATTGACCCCAATACTTTATCCTGGGAGACTTCCACAAACAGGTGAGCAAGTTCAAGATTATAAGCTGGTTATTCTGTGTTAAACCTGAATTCCAGACAAAGACAAAGATGGAATAGATATGCTGGAGCTGTTTTTTTTTTTTTCATTTCATTATTCTTTATTAACCACTTGAGCCCCGGACCATTATGCTGCCTAAGGACCAGAGGTCTTTTTCCAATTTGGCACTGCGTCGCTTTAACTGCTAATTGCGCAGTCATGCAATGCTGTACCCAAACTAAATTTGCGTCCTTTTCTTCCCACAAATAGAGCTTTCTTTTGATGGTATTTGATCACCTCTGCGGTTTTTATTTTTTGCGCTATAAACGGAAAAAGACCGAAAATTTTGAAAAAAAATGATATTTTCTACTTTTTGTTATAAAAAAAATCCAATAAACTAAATTTTAGTCATACATTTAGGCCAAAATGTATTCGGCCACATGTCTTTGGTAAAAAAAATGTCAATAAGCGTATATTTATTGGTTTGCGCAAAAGTTATAGCGTCTACAAACTAGGGTACATTTTCTGGAATTTACACAGCTTTTAGTTTATGACTGCCTATGTCATTTCTTGAGGTGCTAAAATGGCAGGGCAGTACAAAACCCCCCCAAATGACCCCATTTTGGAAAGTAGACACCCCAAGGAAATTGCTGAGAGGCATGTTGAACCCATTGAATATTTATTTTTTTTGTCCCAAGTGATTGAAAAATGACAAAAAAAAAAAAAATATTTACAAAAAGTCGTCACTAAATGATATATTGCTCACACAGGCCATGGGCCTATGTGGAATTGCACCCCAAAATACATTTAGCTGCTTCTCCTGAGTATGGGGATACCACATGTGTGGGACTTTTTGGGAGCCTAGCCGCGTACGGGGCCCCGAAAACCAATCACCGCCTTCAGGATTTCTAAGGGTGTAAATTTTTGCTTTCACTCTTCACTGCCTATCACAGTTTCGGAGGCCATGGAATGCCCAGGTGGCACAAAACCCCCCAAAAGGACCCCATTTTTGAAAGTAGACACCCCAAGCTATTTGCTGAGAGGCATATTGAGTCCATGGAATATTTTATATTTTGACACAAGTTGCGGGAAAGTGACACTTTTTTTTTTTTTTTTTTTTCATAAAGTTGTCACTAAATGATATATTGCTCACACAGGCCATGGGCATATGTGGAATTGCACCCCAAAATACATTTAGCTGCTTCTCCTGAGTATGGGGATACCACATGTGTGAGACTTTTTGGGAGCCTAGCCGTGTACGGGACCCCGAAAACCAATCACTGCCTTCATGATTTCTAAGGGTGAAAATTTTTGATTTCACTCTTTACTGCCTATCACAGTTTCGGAGGCCATGGAATGCCCAGGTGGCACAAAACCCCCCCAAATGACCCCATTTTGGAAAGTAGACACCCCAAGCTATTTGCTGAAAGGCATGGTGAGTATTTTGCAGCTCTCATTTGTTTTTGAAAATGAAGAAAGACAAGAAAAAACATTTTTTTTTTTCTTTTTTCAATTTTCAAAACTTTGTGAAAAAAAGTGAGGTCTGCAAAATACTTACTATACCTCTCAGCAAATAGCTTGGGGTGTCTACGTTCCAAAATGGGGTCATTTGGGGGGGTTTTGTGCCACCTGGGCATTCCATGGCCTCCGAAACTGTGATAGGCAGTGAAGAGTGAAATCAAAAATTCACGCCCTTAGAAAGCCTGAAGGCGGTGCTTGGTTTTCGGGGTCCCGTACGCGGCTAGGCTCCCAAAAAGTCTCACACATGTGGTATCCCTGTACTCAGGAGAAGCAGCAGAATGTATTTTGGGGTGTAATTTCACATATTTCCATGGCATGTTTGAGCAATATATCATTTAGTGACAACTTTGTGCAAAAAAAAAAAAAAAAAAATTGTCTCTTTCCCGCAACTTGTGTCGCAATATAAAATATTCCATGGACTCGACATGCCTCTCAGCAAATAGCTTGGGGTGTCTACTTTCCAAAATGGGGTCATTTGGGGGGGTTTTGAACTGTCCTGGCATTTTATGCACAACATTTAGAAGCTTATGTCACACATCACCCACTCTTCTAACCACTTGAAGACAAAGCCCTTTCTGACACTTATTGTTTACATGAAAAAGTTTTTTTTTTTTGCAAAAAAATTACTTTGAACCCCCAAACATTATATATTTTTTTAAAGCAAATGCCCTACAGATTAAAATGGTGGGTGTTTCATTTTTTTTTTTCACACAGTAATTGCGCAGCGATTTTTCAAACGCATTTTTTGGGGAAAAAACACACTTTTTTTAATTTTAATGCACTAAAACACGCTATATTGCCCAAATGTTTGATGAAATAAAAAAGATGATCTTAGGCCGAGTACATGGATACCAAACATGACATGCTTTAAAATTGCGCACAAACGTGCAGTGGCAACAAAATAAATACATGTTTAAAAGCCTTCAAAAGCCTTTACAGGTTACCACTTTACATTTACAGAGGAGGTCTACTGGAAAAATTACTGCACTCGATCTGGCCTTCGCGGTGATACCTCACATGCATGGTGCAATTGCTGTTTACGTTTGACGACAGACCGCCGCTTGCGTTCGCCTTAGCGCGAGAGCAGGGGGCGACAGGGGTGTTTTTTTTTTTTTTTTTTTTTTCTTTATTATTTTTTTGCTTTTTTAATCTTACTTTTAAACTGTTCCTTTCATATTTTTTTTTTTAATCATTTTTATTGTTATCTCGGGGAATGTAAATATCCCCTATGATAGCAATAGGTAGTGACAGGTACTCTTTTTTGAAAAAATTGTGGTCTATTAGACCCTAGATCTCTCCTCTGCCCTCAAAGCATCTGACCACACCAAGATCGGTGTGATAAAATGCTTCCCCAATTTCCCAATGGCGCTATTTACATCCGGCGAAATCTAAGTCATGAAATACTCGTAGCTTCCGGTTTCTTAGGCCATAGAGATGTTTGGAGCCACTCTGGTCTCTGATCAGCTCTATGGTCAGCTGGCTGAATCACCGGCTGCATTCTCAGGTTCCCTGTTGAGACAGGAGAGCCAGAGAAAAACACGGAAGACGGTGGGGGGGGCATTCCCTCCCACGGCTTGTAAAAGCAGTCTAGAGGCTAATTAGCCGCTAGGATTGCTTTTACATGAAAGCCGACCGCTGGCTGAAAAGAATGATACCAAGATGATACCTAAACCTGCAGGCATCATTCTGGTATAACCACTCAAAGTCGTGAATGGCGTACCTGAAGACAAAAAAATGGTTAACAATGGTTAACAATAAAGCACAGTAAAGTGTAAATAATTACACACCTGAAAAACAAACATGATAAAACATAATAACAATAACAATAACAATAAAACATTGCAGAATAGAATACAGTAAAAAAGAGCAGAACAATAGAGAGAGAGAATAGAGAGAGAGAGAACAATAAAACAACAACTATTTTTTTTTATTTCATATTTTTTTTTTTTTTTACACTTTTTTTGTAACTAACTTTTATAACGGTAACCGGTTCAAGGTTCGGGTCTCTCAAAATGCGATGGCATCTTGGGAGACCCTGTGAAAGTGTGCCTAGTCTGTGCAATGCTGTACCCTACGCTAATACTCAACTAGTGAATGGTAGCGTTCAAAATAGGGATGAGCCGAACACCCCCCTGTTCGGTTCGCACCAGAACATGCGAACAGGAAAAAAATTCGTTCGAACACGCGAACGCCGTTAAAGTCTATGGGACACGAACATGAATAATCAAAAGTGCTAATTTTAAAGGCTAATATGCAAGTTATTGTCATAAAAAGTGTTTGGGGACCTGGGTCCTGCCCCAGGGGACATGAATCAATGCAAAAAAAAGTTTTAAAAACGGCCGTTTTTTCAGGAGCAGTGATTTTAATAATGCTTAAAGTCAAACAATAAAAGTGTAATATCCCTTTAAATTTCATACCTGGGGGGTGTCTATAGTATGCCTGTAAAGGGGCGCATGTTTCCCGTGTTTAGAACAGTCTGACAGCAAAGTGACATTTTGAAGGAAAAAACACATTTAAAACTACCGCGGCTATTGCATTGCCGACAATACACATAGAAGTTCATTGATAAAAACGGCATGGGAATTCCCCACAGGGCAACCCCGAACCAAAATTAAAAAAAAAAAATGATGTGGGGGTCCCCCTAAATTCCATACAAGGCCCTTCAGGTCTGATATGGATATTAAGGGGAACCCCAGCCAAAATTAAAAAAAAAAATTGACGTGGGGTTCCCCCTAAATTCCATACCAGACCCTTCAGGTCTGGTATGGATTTTAAGGGGAACCCCGCGCCAAAAAAAAAAAAAAAAAACGGCGTGGGGTCCCCCTAAAAATCCATACCAGACCCTTATCCGAGCACGCAACCTGGCAGGCCGCAGGAAAAGAGGGGGGGACGAGAGTGCGGCCCCCCCCCCCTCCTGAACCGTACCAGGCCACATGCCCTCAACATTGGGAGGGTGCTTTGGGGTAGCCCCCCAAAACACCTTGTCCCCATGTTGATGAGGACAAGGGCCTCATCCTCACAACCCTGGCCGGTGGTTGTGAGGGTCTGCGGGCGGGGGGCTTATCGGAATCTGGAAGCCCCCTTTAACAAGGGGACCCCCAGATCCCGGCCCCCCCCCTGTGTGAAATGGTAAGGGGGTACTTACCCCTACCATTTCACTAAAAAACTGTCAAAAATGTTAAAAATGACAAGAGACAGTTTTTGACAATTCCTTTATTTAAATGCTTCTTCTTTCTTCTTTCTTCCTTCATCTTCTTCTGGTTCTTCTGGCTCTTCTGGTTCTTCCTCCGGCGTTCTCGTCCAGCATCTTCTCCGCGGCGTCTTCTATCTTCTTCTCCTCGGGCCGCTCCACACCCATGGCATGAGGGGGGAGGCTCCCGCTCTTCTCTTCATCTTCTTCTCTTCTTCATCTTCTTCTTCATCTTCTTCTTCTTCTTCTTCTTCTTCTTCCTTCTTCTCTTCTTCCTGTCTTCTCCGGGCCGCTCCGCAGCCATGCTGGCATGGTGGGAGGCTCCCGCTGTGTGACGGCGTCTCTTCGTCTGACGGTTCTTAAATAACGGGGGGCGGGGCCATCCGGTGACCCCGCCCCCCTCTGACGCACGGTGACTTGAGGGACTTCCCTGTGACGTCACGGGGAATGCCACAGGGAAGTCCCGTCATGTCACCGTGCGTCAGAGGGGGGCGGGGCCACCGGGTGGCCCCGCCCCCCGTTATTTAAGAACCGTCAGACGAAGAGACGCCGTCACACAGCGGGAGCCTCCCTCCATGCCACAGCATGGCTGCGGAGCGGCCCGGAGAAGACAGGAAGAAGAGAAGAAGAGAAGAAGAGAAGAAGGAAGAAGAAGAAGAAGATGAAGAAGAAGATGAAGAAGAGAAGAAGATGAAGAGAAGAGCGGGAGCCTCCCCCCTCATGCCATGGGTGTGGAGCGGCCCGAGGAGAAGAAGATAGAAGACGCCGCGGAGAAGATGCTGGACGAGAACGCCGGAGGAAGAACCAGAAGAGCCAGAAGAACCAGAAGAAGATGAAGGAAGAAAGAAGAAAGAAGAAGCATTTAAATAAAGGAATTGTCAAAAACTGTCTCTTGTCATTTTTAACATTTTTGACAGTTTTTTAGTGAAATGGTAGGGGTAAGTACCCCCTTACCATTTCACACAGGGGGGGGGCCGGGATCTGGGGGTCCCCTTGTTAAAGGGGGCTTCCAGATTCCGATAAGCCCCCCGCCCACAGACCCTCACAACCACCGGCCAGGGTTGTGAGGATGAGGCCCTTGTCCTCATCAACATGGGGACAAGGTGTTTTGGGGGGCTACCCCAAAGCACCCTCCCAATGTTGAGGGCATGTGGCCTGGTACGGTTCAGGAGGGGGGGGGGGCCGCACTCTCGTCCCCCCCTCTTTTCCTGCGGCCTGCCAGGTTGCGTGCTCGGATAAGGGTCTGGTATGGATTTTTAGGGGGACCCCACGCCGTTTTTTTTTTTTTTTTTTTGGCGCGGGGTTCCCCTTAAAATCCATACCAGACCTGAAGGGTCTGGTATGGAATTTAGGGGGAACCCCACGTCAATTTTTTTTTTCAATTTTGGCTGGGGTTCCCCTTAATATCCATACCAGACCTGAAGGGCCTTGTATGGAATTTAGGGGGACCCCCACATCATTTTTTTTTTTTAATTTTGGTTCGGGGTTCCCCTGTGGGGAATTCCCATGCCGTTTTTATCAATTAACTTCTATGTGTATTGTCGGCAATGCAATAGCCGCGGGTAGTTTTAAATGAGTTTTTTCCTTCCAAATGTCATTTTGCTGTCAGACTGTTCTAAACACGGGAAACATGCGCCCCTTTACAGGCATACTATAGACACCCCCCAGGTACGAAATTTAAAGGGATATTACACTTTTATTGTTTGACTTTAAGCATTAATAAAATCACTGCTCCTGAAAAAACGTCCGTTTTTAAAACTTTTTTTTGCATTGATCCATGTCCCCTGGGGCAGGACCCGGGTCCCCAAACACTTTTTATGACAATAACTTGCATATAAGCCTTTAAAATTAGCACTTTTGAATTCTCCCATAGACTTTTAAAGGGTGTTCCGCGGCATTCGAATTTGCCGCGAACACCCCAAATTGTTCGCTGTTCGGCGAACTTGCGAACAGCCAATGTTCGAGTAGAACATGAGTTCGACTCGAACTCGAAGCTCATCCCTAGTTCAAAACATTCACCAATGCAAAGACCAGGATTGTCAGGACAGGAGGGACAATAATAGCGGGTGTCACGCCTATATCCGCGCTTGCTGCAGACACAACATCTTTTTTGGGGGGGTTCGTTGGGTAGGGGTACTCGGGAGGACATAAAAATGCCTCTCATGCAGCTGACTGCATTTGGTTGGGGATGTGAATGGGGGAAGTACGGGCGCTGCAGAAGCGGTGGGTTCCCAATTAGGATTGGCGAATGCAGCAGGAAGGGCACTATGGGCACGACGGGCCTGTGTTTGTCTTTTTGGTGGCAGCGGGACACTACTTGTGCTTGCCACCTCACCAGCTTGAACTGCACTTATGTGACTCGCCACGTCACCACGTGTTACTGCAGTGCTGGTTTGACTACGACCGGGGTATACTACGCCGCTGGTGCTTGCCAGTTCACCAAAACGCTACCAAAAAACTGTTAGCGATCGCAGGGATCAGGCCTGACTCTGCGAACGCTGCAGTTATGCGTTTAGAGTTTTGTAAGTGTCAGTGATCGATCGATACTGCACTTGGGTGGGCTGGGCTGGGCCGGGCGGAGGGGCAAAACGCAGGTGCTAGCAGGTATCTGGGCTGATCCCGCTAACACTGCGTTTTTGGGAACCCTAAACTGCTGGTGACGCTAGTATAGATCTGATCGGATCAGATATTGATGCGATCAGATACTATACCACTAAGGGAGGTGTACAGTGCGTGCGTGGGTGTTAGCGGTACTGGCGCTAATCTGACGCTGCCTGGGGCTGGTGCTTGCCAGTTCACCAAAACGCTACAAAAAAAACTGTTAGCGATCGCAGGGATCAGGCCTGACTCTGCGAACGCTGCAGTTATGCGTTTAGTGTTTTGTAAGTGACAGTGATCGATCGATACTGCACCTGGCTGGGCTGGGCCGGGCGGAGGGGCAAAACGCAGGTGCTAGCAGGTATCTGGGCTGATTCCGCTAACACTGCGTTTTTGGGAACCCTAAACTGCTGGGGACGCTAGTATAGATCTGATCGGATCAGATATTGATCCGTTCAGATACTATACCACTAAGGGAGGTGTATGGTGCGTGCGTGGGTGTTAGCGGTACTGGCGCTAACCTGACGCCTGGGGCTGGTGCTTGCCAGTTCACCAAAATGCTACCAAAAAAACTGTTAGCGATCGCAGGGATCAGGCCTGACTCTGCGAACGCTGCAGTTATGCGTTTAGTGCCTTGTAAGTGACAGTGATCGATCGATACTGCACTTGGGTGGGCTGGGCGGAGGCACAAAACGCAGGTGCTAGCAGGTATCTGGGCTGATCCCACTAACACTGCGTTTTTGGGAACCCTAAACTGCTGGGGACGCTAGTATAGATCTGATCGGATCAGATATTGATACTACCACTAAGGGAGGCGCATGCTGCGTGCGTGGGTGTTAGCGGTACTGGCGCTAATGTGACGCTGCCTGGGGCGACGCATATCACCGCCGGGCGATCGGGGGGCTAAACCTTTATTCGGTAATAAACGGCGGGTCCCCTGACACTATAAAAAATAAACGAACTAACCAGCGTCACCCGTAACGGTTATACGGTGATCAGTGGTGAAAGGGTTAACTAGGGGGCAATCAAGGGGTTAAAACATTTATTAGGTAGTATATGGGGGTCCCTGACGCTATAAAACACTGACGGCGAACCTAAATATTTACCTCACTAACTAGCGTCACCAGCGACACTAATACAGCGATCAGAAAAATGATCGCTTAGCGACACTGGTGACAGGGGGTGATCAAGGGGTTAAAACTTTATTAGGGGGGGTTAGGGGGTACCCTAGACCTAAAGGGGGGTAACAGTAACTGTGCTAACACAGTAACTGTCACAAACTGACACTATGCAGTAATCAGAAAAAAAAAAAAAAAAACTGCTGGTGTCAGTTTGTGACAGGGGGGGGGGGGTGATTGGGGGGGGATCGGGGGGCGATCGGGGGGGGGATCGGGGTGTTTTGTGTGCCTGGCATGTTCTACTGTGTGTGTGTGTGTTGGTGCACTCACATAGATGTCGTCTCTCCTCGGGCCGGAACGGAAAATACCGACCCGAGGGGAGATGACATCACTTCCTTTGCTGCTGTTTAGCATACAGCAGCAAAGGAGTGTTCTCATTGGCCGGCGGCGATCGCGAGGGGGGGGCCACGAACGGATGGCCTCCCCCTCATCACCGATCGCCGCTGGACAAAAGACGACCGCCTCGGGCACCGGGGGGGGGTCCGATCGGACCCCCCACCCGCGGAAGGCAAATCACGTACCCTGTACGTGATTTTGCCTGTCCGTGCCACTTTGCCGACGTACATCGGCGTGAGGCGGTCGTCAAGTGGTTAATTTTCTCTTCTATAAAAAAAACGTGTGTTTACATATCAAGTTACAAACATTATTGGATCCATTAATACAAAAATACTTGACAATCAACATTGAGCAAAGCATTAAAAACTGAATCCAACCCCGTTCTTTTTTAAGATCCCTACCCCCCTCCCCAAGTATTAATTTTTGTTGAAAGGGTACGAAACTGGAGTGCTATACTGACGCCACTTTAGTTATTGGGCCTCTTCTCCCTACTACTCCTTTGCTTCCCCCCTGTGCTACCGGGTAATCTAATACATTAAGCCCTACTCGAATCGGGTCTTGGTCAGGGGTCTATGCCCAGCCAACACAGCCAGGGTCTCCATATCTTTATAAATTTTTCATAGTTACTCCTCCTGGTGTAAACTGTCTTTTCTGTCCACACTAGCTTATCCACTGTACCAAGCCAGTCTTCCATGGTTGGGGGCGTGGTGGAGAGCCAGGATTGTGCTATTAGTTTTCTAGCTTGGTAAAGACACCTCACTATGGCAATTTTTTTGTTGTTATCCCCCATATTTTCCCCTGTCAGGCCAAGGATACAAACCCTGGCCTCCTGATTCAGTTTGATATTAAACCTAGTTTCTATAGTCCTAATTATCCCTGACCAGTATCTCGCCAGTTTTGGACATCTCCACACCATGTGTATTAGATCTCCTGTCTCCAGACATCTAGGGCATTTGTCGTCCGGTCTACGGCCAAACCTAAATAGCCTCTTAGGGGTGTAGTAGGCTCTGTGTAACAGAAAGAGGTGCGATGCCTGCTGCGACGGAGAGACGGACACCAGCGGCCCAGCCCTCAAAATTCCTTTCCACTGGCTGTTAGTGATCTCCCCCACATCCTCCACCCACCTCTCCCTGGCACCCAGAGCCTTATGCAGAGCCAGCAGCCTCCCCGAGACTTGTCCATATGCCAATGCTATCAGACCCTTAGTGGTGTTTGCTCTAATAATTTTATTGAGGAGTGGTGTGTTGCACCACTCTAGTGGGGTATTACTAAATTGACTATCAAGTGCGTGCCTGATCTGCAGGTAGGTGTAGAACGTTTTGTTTGGAATACCATATTCACGCCTCAGCTCGGTAAAAGATTTCAAAGTATTGGCTTCGTATAACTGTGCCAGCCTACATATTCCATGTCGCACCCATATCAGATTTTTTTCCAATGTTAGCAGCTCCTTCAGACCTTTGTTATGCCATATGGGTGAAAATTCGGTGATTCCCCCATAGTTCATGATCCTCTTAACTGACTGCCAAACCTTAGCAACTAATTTATGTGTTGGAGGCCCCTCCTGAAACGACCCAGCCTCTAGCGCTTCTGCCATAGACCCATGCGAGTTATCCTGCAGCATGAGTTTCCCAATAGTACTCGTCATGCCCTGGGATTCACAGCCTCCTAAGTGTTGTAACTGAGCCTCCAAGAAGTAACTGTAAGGGTGGGGCACAGCTATTCCCCCCTCCCCAACCGGCCGCTGTAACGTTTGTAAACTGATCCTTGCCAGCCCTTTCTTCCATATTAGTTCTCTAAATAAGGTGTTTATTTTTAAAAACCAGCTCTTCCCGATCCAGGTTGGGGAATTATGGAGTACGTACAATAATTGTGGCATCCACACCATCTTGATCAAATTAATTCTACCTGCCAGGGACAGCGGGTGTTGGCGCCAAATAGCACTTTTCCTTTTGAATTTTTCCAGCAAGGGGACTAAATTATCCCCAATATACTGGGCCGGGTCTTTTGGGATAACTATGCCCAGATAGCGCATCTTCTCCTCTACCCTTAACCTTGGCATACCCCCCTTACAAATACCACATGTCGAGTCCAACGGGAGCAATGTTGATTTTTCCCAGTTAACTACTAAACCCGATGAACTCCCGAATCTCTCCACTAATTGTATTGCTTTTTCAAGAGATGGCCCCATATCCCCTAGAAAGAGTAGCACAATCCCTGTACTCCAGGGGAGCTTCTTATTACCTCTGCCAGTGGCTCCATTGCTAGAGCGAATAACGGTGAGAGTGGGCACCCCTGTCTCGTCCCTCTCTCAAGAGAAAACCACCCCGTATAATCATTATTAATCTTTAGCCTAGCTCTTGGGTGGAAGTATAGGGTTTTCACCCATTTAATAAATTTTGGACCAAACCCGAACCTCCCCAGCACCCACCATAGATACTCCCACTGCAGGCTATCAAACGCCTTGGCAATGTCCAGAGCGAGGACCGCCCTGGAGCTCTTGATCCCCGGCGGGGACTGGAGGTTCAGGTATGTCCTTCTGATGTTAACGCTGGTGGATCTATTTGGGATGAACCCTGATTGGTCCGAATGCACCAATTCTGAGATACATTTATTTAGCCTAGTAGCCATTACTTTTGCCAAAATTTTTATGTCAGAGCATAGCAATGAGATTGGCCTGTATGAAGCTGCTTCAAGGTGGTCTTTCCCCTCCTTCTGGATTAAAACTATGCTAGTCTCTGTCATCGAGGAGGGCAGACTGCCCTCAGTGACCGCCCAGTTCAGTGTTTTCAAGAGTTCTGGAAGTAGCGCCTCCCCATAATATTTGTAAATTTCCACAGGCAAACCATCAGGGCCTGGGGTTTTCTGGTTAGGCATATCCGCTACTGCTTGCTGTAGGTCTTCAAGGGTTATAGGAGAATCCAAACCAATCCTTTCATTTTCAGGGAGACATGGCAAACTGATACCCTCTAAAAGGTTCTCTATCTCACTCAAATTTAGTTGCTGATGAGATTTATATAAATTACTATAGTATGCAAAAAATGCATTATTAACCATCAACGGGTCCGATGAGATTTCCCCACTAGAGGTGCGAATCATAGATATCGTTGAGGAGGGTGAGTTGGTCTCAGCTAGTAATGCCAGCATACGGCCCACTCTTTCCCCTTCCCCAAAGTGCCTCTGCCTCTGGAATAATCTCCTGTTTTCAGCATTTTTAAGTATGTCCATTTTATGTTCTTGTTGCTTTTTTAACCAGAGCTCCTGTTTCCCTGGACTTGGATCCTCCACATATAGCCTTTCTGCCTCCCACACCTCTTTTCTAATCCACTCCCCCTTTTCTCTTGATTGTCTCTTAACCCGTGCTATTCACTGTAGCAGAATGCCCCTTAGGAATGCTTTCAGTGAGTCCCAAACCACCCCCCGAGACGCCGACCCTGAATTGATTACCACAAATTCTTTTATTTTCTCCGATATATCTTCCGTTTTTCCTATAATCTCCAGCCATGTTGGATTTAGTGCCCACAGTCTCTGGGTATATCTAATGCGAGTATTTATCGTCAGTATCAGGGGCGAGTGGTCCGACACCCCCCTTGGCCCATACTCTATTTTCCCTAGTAGGGATGGCACCCCCCCATTACCTATAGCCATGTCTATCTGAGAGAGAGTGCGGTGCGACCCCGAGAAACAAGAATACTGCCGCTCCTCTGGATTACGGGTTCTCCAGAGGTCGTACCATCCAATCTCCTCGAGTAGCTGAGTGAGCCGTCCCTCAATCGCTCTTTCCTGCTTAACCCTTGGGGGAAACCTGTCCAATTTACCACTAAGAACCGTATTAAAATCGCCCACCACTATAAGCGGGGTATCGATTTTATCCTCCACATATTCTAGCAGGCAATACAGAATCTCCATCTTAAAGGGAGGAGGAATATAAACATTAGCTATAATAAAAGATTTACCCTCTATTATACAGTATAAAAAAACATAGCAACCCAGCGCGTCGATCTTAACGTCCCTACAGGAGAACGCCAACCCCATTCTGATCAAAATACTCACTCCTCTCGAATAAGAGGTGTGCACTGAATGATATTTGGCTTGAAATTTTTTGTTTCGAATTGATGATTTAGACTCGTTGGTCAGGTGTGTCTCCTGCAGGCACAACAAATCCGTGCCATGGGACTCCAACTCTAAGAATACTGTAGCTTTTTTAATGGGATCCCCCATACCCCGGAAATTCCAAGAGGTTATTCCTACCATTCTAAATGACCTTTAGTATATAAACAAAGAAAACAAAACAGAAAAAGGGAAAAAAAAAAAAAAAGAAAAAAAAAATATGTACAAAGTACAAATATGCAACCCTCACAAAAAAGGAACAGGGATATAGAGATCTGTCTCTTGTGCCTATGGTCACTGAAAGTCCCTCTACACCAACCCACCAGTGAAAAAATAATTGTCTATTTGTTTAACCTCCAATACCCCCATCCAGATCATTGTTACAAAGGAAAAAAAAGAAAAACAATCTCATATACATAATTTCCCGGCCCTCCATTACTACTAAATTTACTTTTACAAATTTTAAATGTGAGTAAGTGACTCAAAGATCTATATGATGTTTTTATTTTTACCCTCTGTGGCTTTTGTGGTAATGTGATACAACCCTTTAATGTGATTTGAAACATGCATGCTCCTTTACCCCTGTGCCCCCTCTTCCCCCTTCCCCCTGCCATTCTTGGCCTAACCTGAGGGCATATCTTGTGACCCTTCTAACCCCCTCAATCGACTCATTCCCACCCTCCTCTACCCAAGCAGGGATAAAGAAAGAAAACTTCTCCCTGCTTAGCATTCCCTGCCCCCCTAAACTACCCTTGAACATAATCCCCTGATGTGCTATTAACAAAAAAAAACAACCTTCTCCACCATTTACAATCACTCATTGGGAACTATACCCAACACAACAACCACCCCCTCTCCCCCTCCAATCCCTGCTATCACAAAAAAAAAAAAAAAAAAAAGAAAAGTCTATCAATTAATAATACTCCAGTTCTAAAAGTTCTTTTTGTTTTCTTCCATCCATTTTGTGGCCCTGTCAGCTGAGTCAGAAAAATTGTATCCCTCCTGGGGCATCGATACGTAGTCGCGCTGGGTACAGCAATGCATATGTTATTTTCATTGTCCTCAGGCTACGCTTAATTTCCGCAAATCCTGCCCTTTTCTTCTGCACTTCCGGGGAATAATCTGGGTAAATTGAGATTCTAGTACCATTGTAGAAAATGTCCCCTTTGTCCCTGGATTTTTGCATTAGTACCGTCTTATCTTTATAGTTAAAGAGCTTCATGATCAATGGCCTGGGACGAATACCTGGAGAGGTTAACCTGGTGGGGACTCTATGTGCCCTCTCGATAGCAAAAAAATGTGAAAATGTCTCGGTGCCAAAAACCTCCCTGAGCCATCTTTCCAAAAATACTTCAGGACAGGACCCTTCACTTCCCTCTGGGAGGCCTAGGACCCTCACATTTTGTCTGCGCAGGCGGTTTTCCATTTCATCCGTTTTGGATTTGTAAGTGTCTAACTGAGTCTGCATCAGTTTAAACTCCTGTCTCATGGGATGTAAAATATCCTCTAGCTGACTTAACCTCTCCTCCAGCATGGAAGTCCTCTCCACCGCGTTTTGTAATTCTTGGCTCATTGAACGCAACTCTTCTTTAAGGCCTCTTAACTGGTCGCATAGTTCACTCAGCGATCCCCTGCAAGCATTAACTGCACTCAGCACCTCTTTCAATGTAGGCTCAGGTTCATTAAGTAAACCAGTAACAGGGTTTGCTTCAGACATTTTTTCTAGGGGGTCCCTCTCGGGGCTTTTTTTATTCGCAACTTTCGTAGCTGTTAGTGTTGCTGAAGTAATTTTACTTGTGCTTTTTCTATCCCCTGTGCCTCCCGTCAGGGTCTTCTCTTGGGGCTGCTGATTGCCCTTAGCTGGGGAGTGCGAGGGAGTATGGGCATATTTCTCTAACTTAGCCGCTGCTACCGATGCAGATACTGCCGGGTTCCCCTTTTCCTTAGATGACCGAGTGGCCTGTGCCAGGGAGCTCTCCTGCAGGTGCTGGGGCTGTTCCTCCCCCTTTTTCTTGGTCATTTTCTTTCCCTCTCCTTTCTCTTTAATTATACCAGGGTATGTACCAGTTATCCCAAAGGACTAGAAGCAAAAGGCACCTACAAAAAGTACCCCTGTCTCTCTGCTCCTTATTAAGCTGAGGGACTGTACAGAGACTAAGAGAAGCGGACGCCAATATATTCACTGATGTATATCAACAACACCTCAGCGTAATATCCTGTTATTTTTACAGAGGAAAACAATTCAGTGTTGTTACCTTTGAAGTCCTCTCAAGAACGGAGTCAGCATTCAGCACAGTCAAGCCCATCCAGAGGAACCCCCTGTTATCAGAGACTTGTGTTTCTTCCTTCAATTTCCCAACAGGGATTGCAGAACAGGCTGTTCGCCGCTCACCGCGCTTCTCCTGCAGGTCCCGTGAGACTCGTAGCTCTCGCGAGAGCGCAGACCGCTGCTAGGTAACCAGCAGAGCCTGAAATAAACAGCCTGCTAACCGTTCGCTTTCACAGCTGAACAGCCGACCGCCGCCACTGACGAGCGCTTCCCCCTTTCTTTATCAGGATCAGGATCATCCGAATGGTGCACCGCCAGATGAGGTTATAGAAGCGGTAGAGCGGTTAGCCAGCAAGGAGGGGATGGAGAGAGGGAAGGCCAGCAATCATGGGCTATGCAGCATTCAGAGCTGGATTAGATCATAAGACCTGGAGCTGTTTTACTTGCTAAAAGATTTGCATGCCTGTCCATCTAGGCCTGTTGCTTTCCACTTTTTACTCTGCTTAATCAAATTATGGTCTCTTTTTTCTTGATTGAAATCACCATGCCATGTGCCATTAGTATGTAGCATTTTACCCCGGAATGAGCCGCTGATGTTTGGTTCCCCTGACACCGAATTACATTGACCCTTCCAGCAATTCCACACCCCCCACCACACCAAGGCTGAGGAGAGAATATTTATTTGTGCAATGCACACAGAAAATTAATAAACACAATGGAAATAAAATAAAAAAAAATGTGTACAATAACAGATACCTGGAAGACCAAATGTCTCTACCCATAAGCCCTAAAACCAGGGAGGTCCTAACTAAGGAGTGGTTCTAAAAACTAAAGGTCTGTTAGGATCTCCAAACCCCTCCCACTGGACAGTGTGTTAGTGATCATTGGGGCCTAAAGTTCCAGCGTTGGAGCACCTAGACTTGAGTGAATCCCACAATACTGGGTGTAAGTACCCAAACTTCATCCTGAAAATAGGTGACACTGTCCCTTTAAGCAGCATGCAGGAAGTTGTGGCCAGAGGCCTCTCACCATTAGTGATGAACCAAACTGCCCTAGGTGCAGAAGTTTGGATGCCAAAGCAGAAGCAGAAGTTTGGATGCTGAGCTTTAAAGCCCCTTTGACTTCAATGGGAGATAAATCTGCCAAATTAAAAATGCCCGTTTTCTGGGCTAATGGTCAGGGAGGAGTCCAAAAATAGCATGGTGGTTGGGCATTACCCTGAGGAACATGAAACAATGCAATACATGTGTAAAAGGTCCATAAGAAAAGGCGACGTGGCAAGTGACAATCCGCAACGTGTGGCAGGTGACAGTGGCAAGTGAAACGCTCGGGGTTCCCACTGATTCTATGGTGAGTTGAACCATTTCATTTTTTATAACAATGTAATAATAGTAATAATGCGCTTCAATCATCCTGACACCATAACAACCATGGTGCCGTGATGATTGAAGCGCTAACACCAGCCATTTCCCCGTTAAATTTACCCCCAAAAAATGTATTTTCTGGCAGTGCCCCTCCCGAGACTAGGCTCTGGATCCGCCCCTGCCCCCTTCCCTAGCAAATCACCTTGACCCCATGTTGACGAGGACAAGAGCTGCCTCTGGAAGCCTCCTTTAATACTGTTTATTTGCCATATGTGTCCCATAGGGGAGATTTTCATTCACTTCCTGTCCCATAGGTAAAACAGGAAGTGAGGTAAACTAAAGACACAAGAAAAAAAATAAATTACACAGCCAACTATACACTTCAGAGTAAGTTGTGCCTGAGGCTAAAAATCAAACTGTTCTATAACACTGTGTACAATTTTCAAACATCCATTAAGTCTATAAGTGAAAACATTTGTGTCTTTTCCAGTTCACCTTCAAAGCTGCGGGGATATACTCCAGAGTAGGAATGAGCTGAACACCCCCCTGTTCGGTTCGCACCAGAACATGCGAACAGGCAAAAAATTTGTTCGAACACGCGAACACCGTTAAAGACTATGGGACACAAAAATGAATAATCAAAAGTGCTAATTTTAAATGCTTATATGCAAGTTATTGTCATAAAAAGTGTTTGGGGACCCGGGTCCTGCCCTAGGGGACATGGATCAATGCAAAAAAAAGTTTTAGAAACGGACGTTTTTTCAGGAGCAGTGATTTTAATAATGCTTAAAGTCAAACAATAAAAGTGTAATATCCCTTTAAATTTCGTAGCTGGGGGTGTCTATAGTATGCCTGTAAAGGGGCGCATGTTTCCCGTGTTTAGAACAGTCTGACAGCAAAATGACATTTCAAAGGTAAAATCCCATTTAAAACTACTCGCGGCTATTGCATTGCCGACAATACACATAGAAGTTCATTGATAAAAACGGCATGGGAATTCCCCACAGGGGAACCCCGAACCAAAATTTAAAAAAAAAATTACGTGGGGGTCCCCCTAAATTCCATACCAGGCCCTTCAGGTCTGGTATAGATATTAAGGGGAACCCCGGCCAAAATTTAAAAAAAAAACGGCGTGGGGTCCCCCCAAAAATCCATACCAGACCCTTATCAGAGCACGCAACCTGGCAGGAAAAGAGGGGGGGTGAGAGAGTGCCCCCCCTCCTGAACCGTACCAGGCCACATGCCCTCAACATTGGGAGGGTGCTTTGGGGTAGCCCCCCAAAACACCTTGTCCCCATGTTGATGAGGACAAGGACCTCAACCCCACAACCCTGGAAGGTGGTTGTGGGGGTCTGCGGGGGGCTTATTGGAATCTGGAAGCCCCCTTTAACAAGGGGACCCCCAGATCCCAGCCCTCCCCCCTGTGTGAAATGGTAAGGGGGTACTTACCCCTACCATTTCACTAAAAAACTGTCAAAAATGTTAAAAATGACAAGAGACAGTTTTTGACAATTCCTTTATTTAAATGCTTCTTCTTTCTTCTATCTTCCTTCATCTTCTTCTTCTGGTTCTTCTGGCTCTTCTGGTTCTTCCTCCGGCGTTCTCGTCCAACATCTTCTCCGCTGCGTCTTCTATCTTCTTCTCCTCGGGCCGCTCCGCACCCATGTCATGGGGGGAGGCTCCTGCTCTTCATCTTCTTCTTTTCTTCTTTTCTTCTCTTCTTCTCTTCTTCATCTTCTTCTCCGGGCCGCTCCGCATCCATGCTGGCATGGAGGGAGGCTCCTGCTGTGTGACGGCGTCACCTCGTCTGACGGTTCTTAAATAACGGGGGGCGGGGCCACCCGGTGACCCCGCCCCCTCTGACGCACGGTGACTTGACGGGACTTCCCTGTGATGTCACGGGGAATGCCACAGGGAAGTCCCGTCATGTCCCATGCGTCAGAGGGGGGCAGGGTCACCGGGTGGCCCCGCCCCCCGTTATTTAAAAACGTCAGACGAGGAGACGCCGTCACACAGCGGGAGCCTCCCTCCATGCCAGCATGGGTGCGGAGCAGCCCGGAGAAGAAAATGAAGAAGAGAAGAGAAGAAAAGAAGAAGAGAAGAAGATGAAGAAGATGACGAGAAGAGCGGGAGCCTCCCCCCCATGCCATGGGTGCGGGCAGCCCGAGGAGAAGAAGATAGAAGACGGCGCAGAGGAGATGCTGGACGAGAACGCCGGAGGAAGAACCAGAAGAGCCAGAAGAACCAGAAGAAGAAGATGAAGGAAGATAGAAGAAAGAAGAAGCATTTAAATAAAGGAATTGTCAAAAACTGTCTCTTGTCATTTTTAACATTTTTGACAGTTTTTTTGTGAAATGGTAGGGGTAAGTACCCCCTTACCATTTCACACAGGGGGGGGCGGGATCTGGGGGTCCCCTTGTTAAAGGGGGCTTCCAGATTCCGATAAGCCCCCTGCTCGCAGACCCCCACAACCACCGGCCAGGGTTGTGGGCCCTTGTCCTCATCAACATGGGGACAAGGTGTTTTGGGGGGGCTACCCCAAAGCACCCTCCCAATGTTGAGGGCATGTGGCCTGGTACGGTTCAGGAGGGGGGGCGCACTCTCGTCCCCCCCTCTTTTCCTGCGGCCTGCCAGGTTGCGTGCTCGGATAAGGGTCTGGTATGGATTTTTGGGGGGACCCCACGGCGTTTTTTTTTTTTTTTTTGGCGTGGTGTTCCCCTTAAAATCCATACCAGACCTGAAGGGTCTGGTATGGAATTTAGGGGGACCCCCACGTCATTTTTTTTTAACATTTGGCCGGGGTTCCCCTTAATATCCATACCAGACCTGAAGGGCCTGGTATGGAATTTAAGGGGACCCTCACGTAATTTTTTTTTTTTAATTTTGGTTCGGGGGTTCCCCTGTGGGGAATTCCCATGCCGTTTTTATCAATGCACTTCTATGTGTATTGTCGGACCGGCAATGCAATAGCCACGAGTAGTTTTAAATGAGTTTTTTCCTTCGAAATGTCATTTTGCTGTCAGACTGTTCTAAACACAGGAAACATGTGCCCCTTTACAGGCATACTATAGACACCCCCCAGCTATGAAATTTAAAGGGATATTGCACTTTTATTGTTTGACTTTAAGCATTATTAAAATCACTGCTCCTGAAAAAACGGCCGTTTTTAAAACTTTTTTTTGCTTTGATCCATGTCCCCTGGGGCAGGACCCAGGTCCCCAAATACTTTTTATGACAATAACTTGCATATAAGCCTTTAAAATTAGCACTTTTGATTTCTCCCATAGACTTTTAAAGGGTGTTCCGCGGCATTCGAATTTGCCGCGAACACCCCAAATTGTTCGCTGTTCGGCGAACTTGCGAACAGCCGATGTTCGAGTCGAACATGAGTTCGACTTGAACTCGAAGCTCATCCCTACTCCAGAGATAAAACTATAATCCTACCACTTTATAAAACTCTGGTTAGACCACATCTGGAGTATTCCATCCAGTTATGGTCACCAATCCTCAGAAGGGATGTGCTGGAACTAGAAAAAGTCCAAAGAAGGGCAACTAAATTAATAAGAAGACTGGAGGACCTCAATTATGAGTAACAACTGCAAGCACTAAATTTATTCTCACTGGAGAAGAGACGCTTGAGAGAGGACATGATAGCGATTTACAAATACCTCAATGGTGATCCCAGCGTAGGAAAAAAGCTATTCAGTCCCAGGGAGTGTAAGAGGACACGGGGCCACACAATGATATTGGAGGAGAAGTGGTTTAACCTTAAAGTGGTTGTATACCTTTTTTTTTAACTTTTACCTACAAGTAAGCCTATATTAAGGTTTACCTGTACGTAAAAAAAATATCTCCTAAACCATTACGGTTTAGGAGACATTCCCCTCGCAATGAGCCGCTGACTGCAGCGGCACATTCGCACAGGGGATTCTCGGCTGAAGGCCCGGCAAACTCCGGAGCTTTCCTGGACAGAAGTCTCCCGCCACTCACAGCGCCGGAGCCGCGATACCCGGAAGACACACCGAGGGGAAATGTCAGCTCCCTCGGTGTGGACAGGGTGAGATGCCGGCGCCTCGTTCTAAGGTAAGTATCTCATAATGAGCTAGTATGCATACTAGCTCATTATGCCTTTTCCCTTGCAGGTGTAGGAAAAAAAAGTCAGTGTGCATACAACCGCTTTAAGCTGTGCAGGGGGTTTTTCACTGTCAGGGCAATAAGGATGTGGAACTCTCTTCCACAAGTGGTTCTGTCAGTGGGGAGTACCGATAGTTTATAAGACTCTTGGACGTGCATCTTAAAGTGGTTGTAAACCCTGTTACATCACTTTTAGCTGCAGGTAAGCCTATAACAAGGCTTATCTGTAGGTACCTTACATATCTCCTAAACTTGCACAGTTTAGGAGATATTCAGTATATGCGCTGCTGCTGACGTCATTGGCGCATGCGCACCGAAGAAATTGGCCGCTGGTGCCGTTTGTTCAGGAGTCGTGCTGTGACCGGCGGCTCCGAAGCGCATGCGCTGGAGCCATGAACCTGGAAGTAACTCCAGTGGAAGATGTCTGTACTCGAAGGGCCAATGCTGACCCAGGGCATCATTCTAAGGTAAGTATTTCATAATGAACTAGTGTGCTATGCATACACACGTACACCTACACAGGTTGAACTGGATGGACTATTGTCCTTATTCAACCTTACCTACTATTTAACTATGTAAATATGACAAGATACCTCTGCATCCTGCTTCCTCCGTGTGTACCTACTTTTCACTGATTCTGGTTCCTAACTTTGTTGAGCTGAGTCTGACACACGGAAATTCCCAGCAGTGTTGTCAGCCTTAATTATTTCTCCTTTGCTAGACTAATATTAGATAAAGGTAGAGGGTAATGTTTAGGGACTTTGTATGAACGCATGGCCTGGTAAAGGCACATTGTTCCATCTCTCAGGACTTTGAATGAAATTGTGGCCTGGTAAGGTCACACATTTCCATCCCTATCATGAATCAAAGGGGAGAGGGCAAGGAAGTGGGGCTTTATATGAAGCACCTGGTTGCAAAAAGGTAAATTGGTGAGCAAAATAGGTTTTATTGATTGCTATATGATACAACCAGACATAGCAGATAATACACATAATAATGGTATATGATATTAAAGTACATACAGTCATAAAATCAATATCACATAATATAGCAAGCAACAGCCTTCCAGAGTTCACCAGAATAACCGTTCAGTAAAAAAAAAATAATACATCATGGTATTTGCAGAGCCTATGAACTTCTTAATCCTAAATAGGGGTATTGAACGTAAACTTGATGTTCGAGTAATATGAATGAAAACATGGCGTATGGCAGCTCTATGCGTTTCGTGGCTGGGAGGCCACTCGTCAGGCGCGAGCACAAGACATATCTATGAATAGAAATTAAGTTTAGATGAAATAATATAGGGAAACATGTATAATGGTGGGGTATAAGACCCTCAAACCATATACCTGTTAACACTTGGTGGTCCGTATGGTGGTGGTGTGATGCTGAATACCATAACCATCCGAGTGAATACTCCCAGCGGGAGCCGTGGTGGGCATCTTGTCCAGAGTGCCCCAACAGGCATCGGCCAGAGCAGGCACGGGAACGCAAGGCAACCTGGGGGTAAGTTGAAAATAGGGGTGAGCCCAGGTGGACTGGACAAAGAGGGACTATGGGGGAGTGAGTGGATAAAAATCAAGCTGTGGGACGGGTGAGAGGAGTGAGGAGCGAGCAGCCAAGGGCTGAGATGTGGGGTGAGAGGTGAGGGAGGTTGGACCAAGTGAATGACCACCAGTGAGAGTTGGGACGTGAGGGCCAAGGAAAAATGGTGTGATTAAACAAAGTACCTGTGATGAGAATGTCTGGGGACAGAAAGGAAAAATCCTAACCAAGTGACGTTCTGCACGTCTCTGCTGCGCTGGCGTAATGTCGGCAGCATCATCGTTCCGGCGCTTATATGGGCGTGCCCCGGGCGGGTACTGCCATTCTAGGCTTCCTCTCACTCAGACCTGCACGTCGGTTAGGATTTTTCCTTTCTGTCAGCACATATTGTATATGATTGGAAATTACTTTATGTATTTCACTATTTGTCAGCATAATTTAGTTGATGAGCACAGAGGGTAGTTTAGACCAGCGCTACTCCTTTTTTCCTATATTGTTTTTTGGTATTTCACCAAAATATGACAAATATGTGACTCATTTCCCAAATATTTTCCACGGCACTGTATTTTTTTATAGAATCTATAAGAAAGATGTGCTTTGTTATCCCACAAGGGAGAACTGTCAGGGCTGACACCACAGATTGGGATTGCAGTTCATCAGAGGCAGCATTTTCAGCTCAAACAGGAAGTGAAGAGCATACTGGATTTCTGCCTGTACATTTAGTATTTTTCACCATACCAAATTTGTGGGAGATGTGCATGGGTTGCAGAGATGTACTGAATGTGTTCTTTTTAATTGGCCCCTGACAAATTATACACTTTAAGGTCCAAAATTTTAGTAACAATTTCGCTCAGATAGTTTTGGGTTATCGTAAATAAATACTTTGTTCTTTGTTTTTCAGTGTTTTTTCAAAGGAATCAAGAAAAGAAATTAAAAATGGTGAGTTATAAATAATTATGAAATCAACACAGAACTACAAAATACAGAATAGTTGATGAAAAATAATAATATGATATAAATTATGAATCTAATTATTAAAGTAAAAAAATACCAGTTAACCTAAAAAACTATTATTCAAGCCCTAAAGACTCTATAAAAAATCAGAAAGGATGTACAATCACCTGGAGGTGCCTGATTATATAGAATAAATACAGAAATTGGGTGGTGAGGTTCTGGTTCCTAATGTTCATAAGTGCCAACAATAGGTCTGCTGATGCTTTAAATGCTTTGTCAATATACTGATTAGGGATGAACCAAACACCCCCCTGGATTGGTTCGCACCAAAACATACCAAACAGGCAAAAAATTTGGCAGAACACACGAACACCGTTAAAGTCTATGGGACACGAACATGAATAATCAAAAGTGCTCATTTTAAAGGCTTATATGCAAGTTATTGTCATAAAAAGTGTTTGGGGTCCTGCCCCAGGGGACATGAATCAATGCAAAAAAAAAATTTAACCACTTAAGGACCGAGCCTCTTTCTGAATTTGTTGTTTACAAGTTAAAAACAGGTTTTTTTGCTAGAAAATTACTTAGAACCCCCAAACAATATAAAATTTTTTTCTAACGCTTAGAGAATAAAATGGCGGTCGTTGCAATACTTTCTGTCACACCGTATTTGCGCAGCGGTTCTATAAGCGCACTTTTTTTTGGAAAAAATACACTTTTTTGAATTAAAAAATAAGACAACAGTAAAGTTAGCTCAATTTTTTTTATATATCGTGAAAGATAATGTTACGCCGAGTAAATTGATACCAAACATGTCATGCTTCAAATTTGCGCCCGCTCGGGGAATGGCAACAAACTTTTACCCTTAAAAATCTCTATTACAGAGGAGGTCTAGGGCTAGAATTATTGCTCTCACTCTACCAATCGTGGCGATACTTCACATGTGTGGTTTTAACACTGTTCTCATACGCGGGCGCTACTCATGTATGCGTACGGTTCTGCATGCGAGCTCGTCGGGACGGGGCTCATTTAAATTTTTTTTTTTAATTTATTTTACCTTTTATTTTATATTTTTACACAGTTTTTTTTTTTTTTAAGTTGTGACTTTTATTCCTATTACAAGGAATGTAAACATCCCTTTAAATAGAAAAAAGCATGACAGAACCTCTTCAACATGAGATCTGGGGTCAAAAAGAGCTTAGATCTAATAATTAGACTAAAACGCAATAAAAAAAAAAAATTGTAATTTAAAAAAATATTTAAAAAGAATGGACCTTTAAGAGCTGTGAGCGGAAGTGACGTTTTGACATTGCTTCCGCCCAGCAATTGTATGGAGACGAGTGGGGGCCATCTTCTTCTCTCTCCATACCCAGCTCTGACAGGACACGATCGCCTCCGCCTCAGACGACGGCTCCGGTAAGCGGCGGAGGACACCAGATCGCGGTGGGAGGGGGGTCCCTCTACCGCCGCCGATAAAAGTGATCTTGCGGCGAATCCGCCGCAGAGACCACTTTTATCTCATAGCAGACCGCCCGCTGAAGACGAGAATACCGGGGTTATGGCAGCTAGCTGCCGCAATAACAACAACATCCTCCTTCAAACAGCAGCCGTATAACATCGGCGGGCAATTCGTAAGTGGTTAAAAACGGCCATGTTTTTGGGAGCAGTGATTTTTTTAATGCTTAAAGTGAAAAAATAAAAATGAAATATTCCTTTAAATATCATACCTGGGGGGTGTCTATAGTATGCCTGAAAGTGGCGCATTGTTCCCATGTTTAGAACAGTACCACAACAAAATGACATTTCTAAAGGAAAAATTGTCATTTAAAATTAATCGCGGCTGTAATGAATTGTCGGGTCTCGGCAATATAGATAAAACTCATTGAAAAAAAGAGCATGGGATCCTCCCAGTCCATTACCAGGCCCTTTGGGTCTGGTATGAATAATAAGGAGAACCCTGAACCAAAATTAAAAAAAAAACTGCATGGGGGTCCCCCTAAAATCCATACCAGGCCCTTCAGGTCTTATATGGAAATTAAGTTGAACCCTGCTCCAAATTTTTTTTTAAAATGGCATAGGGGGTCCCCCAAAATCCATACCAGATCTCTGGTATGCATTTTAAGGGGAACCCTGTGCCAAAATTTAAAAAAATGGTGTAGGGATTCCCCTCAAAATCCATATCAGACCCTTATCAGAGCACGCAACCTGGCAGGCTGCAGGAAAAGAGGGAGGGATGAGAGAGCGCCCCCCCTCCTGAACCGCACCAGGCCACATGCCCTCAATATGGGGAGGGTGCTTTGGGGTAGACAAGAGCCTCATCCCCACAACCCTTGCCCGGTGGTTGTGGGGGTCTGCGGGCGAGGTGGGTTATCAGAGTCTGGAAGCTCCCTTTAACAAGGGGACCCCCAGATCCCAGCCTCCCCCCTGTGTGAAATGGAAACGAGGTACAAATGTACCCCTACCATTTCACAAAAAAAGTGTCAAAATGTTAAAAAAAAAACAATTTTGCATTGATCCATGTCCCCTGGGGCAGGACCCGGGTCCCCAAACACTTTTTATGACAATAACTTGCATATAAACCTTTAAAATTAGCACTTTTGATTTTTCATGTTCCTGTCCCATAGACTTTAATCTTGTTGTAACAGCATTCGGATTTACCCCGAAAGTAGGGAACATCTGAACAACCAGAGTTTGGCCCGAACTTATGCTTGGGCCGAACTGTTCACCCATGTCTAATACTGATGAGCCATTATGGTAAATTAGGTCTTCAGGTAAAGGAAATCAAAGTTTTACAAGACCAAGAACTTATCATTACCAATAGGAAAGAGCTGCCCTGGGTACAGTTTAAAGCAGTAGTAAACTCAAAATATAAGAAAAAAAAATCTGCTCCCCCCCCACAAGTACACTTCATAATGTGCTAGCATGCATTGCATACTAGCACATTATGAAAGACTAAGCCTAAAACGAAGGCCTTCAGCAGCACACTGTCACTGCTGCCAGGGCTGTTATCTTCACCCAGTCTTCCTTCTGGGTTTGGGGGCTCCAGCCACTTGAATGTCCGAGCTACGATGTTCCTTCCGCGCATGCGCATTGGAGTCACAATCTTGGCACAGCGCTCTCAATGGACAGCATACTCGAGTGTGCCATCCATTCAGACCACAGTGCGCACGTGCCAGTGACATCACTGGGTGCAAAACATGCACATATCTCCTTAACGGTGCACGTATAGGAGATATTGATTTTACCTACAGATGAGCTTTAATATAAGTTTACCTGTAGGTAATAGTGACAAAGTGGTGTTTACTACTACTTTAAGGGTTGTTTTGTAAAATTCAAATAAGTTTGATGCCTAACCCAAACCCCATTAAGATCCAAGAGAATCAAATCTAAAACACACACAGACCCAACTAGCTGTCTGTTGTGTTTTTGGTAGATTTTTGAAGGGGGGGGAGGGTCTGTGTGCTCTGTTTCTTTTTTTTTTTTTTTTAAAGCCAACAATGTATTGTTTTTTTTTCTGGTAGTTTAAATTGTATCATTTTTCTTTGTAAATGTTAATTTTGCTGTAGCACATCTTACAGCAAGAACAAAAAAAATGTGTAGAGTCCTCCCCAACTATATATCAAACCTTTTCAGTCTAGTGTGGTTTCTAAGGTTAGTAAATAAATAAATGTAGCGCTATGTGTAAAATTATAAATATAAAGTGCAAATCTCTAAAATAAATAAATCCTACATATAAATGAATAGTCCATAAAAATTGAAAAATGAAGAAATAAAAAATGAAAAACTCTTCTTGTAATCAGTGTATCCACATAATTCCACCACAGTGATTGTTCGTCCTCAAAAGGAGTGCACACCACCACCAGTAAAAATGTGCGCTCACCTCCCAGATGAGTCAAAACTCGTATGCGGATCTCCCCATGAGCTCTTTGCTCTCACTTCCTCTTCCCAATCAATGGTGGGTAATCCAGATGGCTCTTTTCTTAATGGTAACTCAGCTCATTAATATCCAAAGATCACCTCCCAGCTTGGCTCAAGATTCCATGAGTTCAGGACATGTAAATAATAAGTATAGAGACCATAGTGTTCTCCGTATACAAAATTATTCAAAGCCCCCAAACAGACAAGTTGCACTTACAAGATAAAAACTCTTTTTTTACTTGTGGCGTTGATTGTTTCATCTTATATTTTGGTTTCTAAGGTGGCACGCCATGCCAAAAAAAAATGCATGAGTTCCACCAGGAAATCAATACAAGACCCTTAATCCAAGAATGCAGCCTGGCTGGCCAGGAAAGGGGGTAAGAGCATGCATCCCCCCGCCTAATCATGCCAGGCCAGGCGCCCTCAATATGGGGTGGGGAGGCTGCAAAGTAAAGCATGTGGGAAGGGCCAGAAGGTTGATACCCAAGTTAAATAAATGACACACAACATCTAGGAAAAGGTTGAGCAGTAATTATATTGAAGCATTGTATGTAGAACAGATGACAAGGCAAACAGCAATCTGTACAGTAACAGTTCCAGGTACGCTTGTATTACCTAAACTCAGTAGCACTGACAGTAGTCATAGTAATGCTGGTGGTACATGGTATCTCTTCAGCACCATACAATATTAAACAGGCATATTTTACATTACCGGGACAGCATCTGCAAGAAGGGTGGATGACTGGCAGAGTGGTAATGTAGGTGGGTCTTGAAGAAGCTGTCAAGTCCTATGCAGAAAGTCTGGAGGCCGGTGATTAGAAGAGCTTACAGCAAATGTCCCTAATCTCTTCCTTCTCACATGGGAACCTTTCCTTGAGGCTACTTCACTTTCCCTGCCAAGCATGGTTCCTCTCCCTACTCTAGCAACTACCAACATGTGCAATTAAACCCAGCAAGGCACTGCTATTTATCAGCACTACCCCGGCCAAGATGGCTGCAGAAGGTAATAGAGGAGGGGCAGCATCCAATCAGACTGCTGTTTTCCCTTGTGACACTTACGAAGGCTGCAGTGGAACAATGTTCCTTTCAGGCTTTACTCCATCTGCACAGCAACACCTACAGAGTGGAGGATCGACAACACCTCCCTACAAGCACCTTGTCCTTTGTTGATGAGGGCAAGTGTCTCTTCCCCACAACCCTGACCAATGGTTTTTGGGGTCTGTGGATTTGGGCCCTATTGGAATCGAGAAGTCCCCTTTAACAATAAGGGGGGCTGCCTCCTTCTTTGTGAATGAGTATGGTGTATATAGAATTCCTAGTATTTTTTTTTTACCTAGAATTAGAAACTCCCAAATGTTTACTACAAAAAAAAACACCCAAGTCGTTTATTACAAAAAAAAATCCTCCCAAAAATGTCCCCTGTTGTAAATCCATTGCCAATAATGATTTCCGCCACCTACCAGCTCACTGAAAAGAAAACTTTGATAACCTGGTGCGTAGGACCATTCCCAATGGTACCACTGGTAAATTTACAGCTCCCTGAGCTATCATTAGCTATATAAGAGAAGGCAAGGGGATAGTGGGTTCATCACTGTCCAAATATGGACACTGGCCATATTTGTTCAGTGATTTCACTGCTTTCCCTCCCCTTTACCTAAGTAGCAGGGATTCCCAGTGATGTTAGTGGTTCCTAGTGATGCAGCAGGTGCAAGTACCCACTCCTTATTTGGAAGGAAGGAAAGCAGTGACAGCAGGAATCCATCATATACAGAAGCAGTAGAAATGCAGTTCTATATATGATGCTCAGCTCCGGCTGAGCAGAGGTCTAAATAGGCAAAAGTTTGGGCATTCATCTGAATGACTGAACAGCCAAAGGTCAGTTTGATTTGATGGGTTATCCCTTATTAGCAAGTTCTCAGGAACATCCAACCTGTTTTGTGGGTACATCCCTATTGCAGGCACGTAACCAAGCAAGGAAGGTCAAGTAATCAAGGCCCCTTTTTTTAAGACTTGATACTTTAGGCTGAGAAGAATCTGGAAGGGGTAAGAGATTCAGTGGACTAAAAACTGCATTAATATCAATAGCGACTAGAATAAATATCCCTACACTGGTGTTTAAAGGAGAAGGAGTGCCCTTGTATTGGTTTCTATGGCAGGAAGAATGTCCCATTGTTAGTGGTCATTGTGGGAAAAATGCCCTAATACCATTGTTGATGGAAGGAAAAATGCTCTAGCATTTGTGTCTGTGGATGAAAGAATGTTCCATCATGGTCAGTGGGTGGAATAACCCATGTCCCTTCATGTGTGTAGAAGGGAGAAAGAATGTCTCATAATTAGTGGTCATGGGAATGAAGAATGCCCTGGTGTTGGTACACGAGGGAAAATGCACTACCCTCAGTGTCCATAAGAGGAAGAATTCCCTGGCATAAATTTCTATGGCAGGAACGATGTTCTGCCATTATTGGTCAAAGTAGGAATACTGTTCCTGTGTCAGTGGGAGAAAAAAATGCTCCAGGTTCCATGTCTATAGAAGAAATAATGTCCCATTATCCATGGGATGAACAATGCCCCTGCATTTGTATTGGAGGCAGGAGGAATGCCTTAACATTGCTTCCCATGGGATGAAGAATGACCCAGAAACAGCATCTGTTGCAGGAAAACTCCCTATTCACTGTGTCTGTGGGAGAGGGAATTCCCTGGTCTTGGTATCTTTGAAGAAAGAATGCCTTGGCATCCCTGTCAGTGTTAGGAAGAATGTCCCAGATTTAGTGCATATGGGCGAAAGAATGCCCTGGCATTAATGTCTATGTCAGGAAGGACACCCCATTATCTCTGGTCTGTGTTGAAAGAATGCAACAATTTGTGTGTTAGTGGGTGGAAAATTGTGTTATTTGGTGTTAATAGGCAAAAAAAATGCTCCATCGTTGATGATCAGTGGGACGAAGAATGCCCCTTTATTTGTGTCTGAAGAAAAACTGACCCTCAGGGGCATCGTTGTCTGAGAAATGTTGCCTTGCCATCCATATCTGTGGGAGGAAAACTGCCTAATGTTGTTTAATTGGATTAGGATTGCCCCTGCATTTGTATATGAGAGAGAAAAAATACCCATCATTGGTGGTCAGTGGCTGATAAATGCCCTGGTATTGGTTTATGTGGGTGGATGAATGACCCAATGTTCATGTCCTGGTTAACTGTATCCATGGAGGAAAAACACCCTGGCATCAGTGTCTGTGGGTAGGGATGAGCCGAACACCCCCCGGTTCGGTTCGCAGAAGCTGTGAATGGACCAAAACTTTGCACAAACGTTAGTACCCAATTGAAGTCTATGGGACTCGAACGTTGGAAATCAAAAGTGCTAATTTTAAAGGCTAATTTGCATGGTATTGTCCTAAAAAGGGTTTGGGGACCCGGGTCCTGCCCCAGGGGACATGCAATGCAAAAGAAAGTTTCAAAAACGGACGTTTTTTCGGGAGCAGTGATTTTAATATTCCTTTAAATATCATGCCTGGGGGGTGTCTATAGTATGCCTGTAAAGTGCCACGTGTATCCCATGTTTAGAACAGTCCCTGCACAAAATGACATTTTTAAAGGAATAAAAGTAATTTAAAACTGCTTGCAGCTTTAAAGTAATGTCAGGTTCCGGTAATATGGATGAAAATCAGTGAGACAAACGGCATGGGTACCCTCCAGTCCATTACCAGACCCTTTGGGTCTTGTATGGATATTAAGGGGAACCCCGCACCCAAATTAGAAAAAGGAAAGGCATGGGGCCCCAGGCCCTATATACTCTGAACAGCAGTATACAGGCGGTGCAAACAAGGCAGGGACTGTAGGTTTGTTGTTAAGTAGAATCTGTTTGTAATTTTGAACGGGTACATTTTTAACGTGTTTAGCTCCAGACAAAAAATCTATTTTAAGATTTTTGGAAAACATAGGGAAGGGTTATCACCCCTGTGACATTTGTTTTGCTGTCTGTGCTCCTATTCAGAAGATTTCACCTCACTTTTTGTCCCAATGACAAATGTTTTTTGAAAATTTGGGGTTTTTAGTGAAACAAAGATTGATGATAAAGCATCAGTGGAAAGGAGAAACGTTTTTGCCATATTAACTCTTACAGGAGAGAATTTCCCTTCCTAGGGGTAGATTTCATCTCACTTCCTGTTGTCTCCCTCCGTTTGCGAGTAGGAGTCGTTTGTAAGTTGGATGTTTGAAAGTAGGGGCCTGCCCTATATTCTCAGCAGAAATTGGGGCCTTAGGTGTTGTTGTGGCCACAACACTGTAAGCCCTCACAGGGCCCTGCTGTGAAATATTAGATCAAGAATTGTAATTACATGCCTCTGTTGAACAGGGGCAGAAAAACTGGGCCTTTGGTGGTGGTGGTGGTGGTGCTGGTGCCACAACACTGTAAGTCCTCACAGTTACTCTTGGTGGGCACTGGAACGGGCCCTGCTGTGAAATATTAGATCAAGAATTGTAATTACATGCACCTGTTGAGCAGGGGCAGAAAAATTGGGCCTTTGGTTGTCGTGGTGCTGGTGCCACAACACTGTAAGTCCACACAGTTACTCTTGGTGGGCGCAGAAACGGGCCCTGCTGTGAAATATTAGATCAAGCATTGTAATTACATGCACCTGTTGAACAGGGGCAGAAAAATTGGGCCTTAGGCACTGGTGCCACAACACTGCAACCCCTCACAGATACTTTAGTTGGAGCGCAGGAACGAGCCCTGCTGCAAAGTATTGCATAAAAAATTGTAATTACATGCCCCTGTTAAACAGGGGCAGAAAAATTGGGCCTTAGCCATTGGTGGCGGCGCCCAGAACCAAAAATATTCTTACAAGCTATCAGCATGATCATTGAGGAGGAAGAGGATAGTCACTCTGCATAACAGGATAGTCACTCAGCATAGGCAGTCTTGAAGGAATCTGGGATTTCAAAAAAAATTATTTGGTTACATCAGCATTAGGTGCTTAGTATCTGGTGGTGATCCAAGACTGATTCATTTTTTTGAAGGTCAGTCGATCGACCGAATCGATGGATAGGCACACCCTGTGATCGGTTACAAAGCCTCCAGCAGCACTGAATGTGCGTTCCGAAAGAACGCTGGATGCAGGACAGGCCAGTAGCTCAATTGCATACTGTGCAAGCTCTGGCCAGTGATCCATCCTCAAGACCCAGTAGCCCAGAGGATTTTCGGTGGGAAAGGTGTCCAAGTCAGATGTCTGCACCATGTAAAACAGACGCTGGCGATGGTTGCTGGAACCAATCATACCTTGGGGCTGCGGACTAAAAAATTGTCTGAACACATCGGTCAGACGGCCACCTTCTCCACCACTCCTTCTTTGACTGACCGAAGCCTCAGCAACACGTTGTCCAGGAACAGGAGTTGGTAACCTCCCAGTCTCTGGGAACGCATTGCACAGACCTTTCTGCAAGGCCTCCCGAAGATGTTTCATCCTCTGCTCCCTCTGCGATGGCAAGATAAGGTCCACAACCTTACCCTTGTAACGTGGACCAAGGAGGGTTGCCAGCCAGTAACGATTCCTCTCCTTGATACCACAAATACGAGGATCCTTCCTCAGGCTTTGCAGGATCAGGGAGGCCATGCAGCATAGGTTTGCTGAGGTATTCGGTCCGGAGACCTCTAGGTCACTAAGGACGACATGATCTGCAGCCACCTTCTCCCAGCCACGTACAAGTCCATGGGTTTCTTGGGACTGTAAATGATCCCTTAAAGACTGCTGCTGATGCTGAGTGCCAGGCTCCACCTCCATGCTGACACAATCCTCCTCCTCCTCATCCTCTTCCTGTGTGATCGGCGGGCACGCAGGAACACTGTCTGGATAAAGGGGGCCTTGAGAGCTAAGAAAGTCCTCCTCTTCCTCCCTCTGTTCTACCTCAAGTGCTCTGTCCATTATTCCACGCAGCTTGTGCTCCAAAAGGGAGAAAAGGGGCACAGTGTCACTGCTGCATGCACTGTCACTGCTCACCATTCTCGTTCCTCAAATGGTGACAGGACAGTGCATGCATCCCTGATCATGGCCCACTGGCGTGGGAAAAAAAAAACAAGCTCCCCTGACCCTGTCCTGGTGCCATAGTTGCACAGGTACTCATTGATGGCCCTCTGCTGCGTGTGCAGCCGCTGCAGCATGGCCAACATTGAGTTCCACCTGGTGGGCATGTCACAGATTAGGCTCTTCTTGGGCAGGTTAACTTCCTTTTGGAGGTCAGCCAGCCGAGCACTGGCATTATACAACCGGCGGAAATGCACACAGACTTTCCTGGCCTGCCTCAGGAAATCCTGTAAGCCAGGGTACCTGCCCAAAAACCGCTGCACCACCAAGTTAAGAACGTGAGCCAAACAGGGCACGTGGGTCAGTTGTCCCTGTTGGAGGGCGGAGACGAGGTTGGTGCCATTGTCACAAACCACCATTCCTGGCTTAAGCTGGTGTGGTGTCAACCACCTCTGAACCTGCCCCTGCAGAGCTGACAGAATCTCTGCCCCAGTGTGGCTCCTGTCCCCCAAGCACACCAGCTCAAGCACCGCATGGCATCTTTTGGCCTGCGTACTTGCGTAGCTCCTTGAACGCCTACGGAGCACCGCTGGTTCCGAGGACAAACCACAGGAAGAGGCTATGGAGGAAGAAGAAGAGGAGGGGGTGGAGGAGAGAGGCGTGTCAGAATCAACAGTAGTAGCATTTTGGAGGCGTGGTGGCAGAACAACCTCCAACACTACTGAACCTTGTCCTGCATCCTTCCCAGCTGCCAGCAGAGTCACCCAATGTGCGGTGAAACTTAGGTAACGTCCCTGTCCATACCTGCTGGACCATGAGTCAATGGTAATATGCACCTTACCGCTGACCGCCCTGTCCAGCGAGGCCAAGACATCACCTTTCACATGCCGGTAGAGAGCCGGAATACCCTTCCGTGAGAAAAAGTGGCGTGTGGGAACCTGCCCCTGAGAAACCGCACATTCCACAAACTCGCGGAAGGGGGCAGAGTCTACCCCCTGAAAAGGGTTGGAGATTCCAGCTGATGAGGAGCAAGGAGAGGTCCTCTTTGTTCTTTGGTGTGGGTCTTTTAGGTACGCTTGTCAACAAACTGCATGGCAGGTCAACATATGTCTGGTCAAGCATGTGGTGCCCAAGCGGGAGATGTTTTGGCCACGCGAGATACATAGTTACATAGTAGGTGAGGTTGAAAAAAGACACAAGTCCATCAAGTCCAACCTATGTGTGTGATTATGTGTCAGTATTTCATTACATATCCCTGTATGTTGTCATTCAGGTGATTATCTAATAGTTTCTTGAAGCTTTCAATGCTCCCCGCTGAGACCACCGCCTGTGGAAGGGAATTCCACATCCTTGCCGCTCTTACAGTAAAGAACCCTCTACGTAGTTTAAGGTTAAACCTCTTTTCTTCTAATTGTAATGAGTGGCCACGAGTCTTATTAAACTCTCTTCTGCGAAAAAGTTTTATCCCTATTGTGGGGTCACCAGTACAGTATTTGTAAATTGAAATCATATCCCCTCTCTTCTCCAGAGAGAATAAGTTCAGTGCTCGCAACCTTTCCTCATAACTAAGATCCTCCAGACCCTTTATTAGCTTTGTTGCCCTTCTTTGTACTCGCTCCATTTCCAGTACATCCCTCCTGAGGACTGGTGCCCAGAACTGGACAGCATACTCCAGGTGCGGCCGGACCAGAGTCTTGTAGAGCGGGAGAATTATTGTTTTATCTCTGGAGTTGATCCCCCTTTTAATGCATGCCAATATTCTGTTTGCTTTATTAGCAACAGCTTGGCATTGCATGCCATTGCTGAGCCTATCATCTACTAGGACCCCCAGGTCCTTTTCCATCCTAGATTCCCCCAGAGGTTCTCCCCCCAGTGTATAGATTGCATTCATATTTCTGCCACCCAAATGCATTATTTTACATTTTTCTACATTGAACCTCATTTGCCATGTAGTCGCCCACCCCATTAATTTGTTCAGGTCTTTTTGCAAGGTTTCCACATCCTGCGGAGAAGTTATTGCCCTGCTTAGCTTAGTATCATCTGCAAATACAGAGATTGAACTGTTTATCCCATCCTCCAGGTCGTTTATAAACAAATTAAATAGGATTGGTCCCAGCACAGAACCCTGGGGAACCCCACTACCCACCCCTGACCATTCTGAGTACTCCCCATTTATCACCACCCTCTGAACACGCCCTTGTAGCCAGTTTTCAATCCATGTACTTACCCTATGGTCCATGCCAACGGACCTTATTTTGTACAGTAAACGTTTATGGGGAACTGTGTCAAATGCTTTTGCAAAATCCAGATACACCACGTCTACGGGCCTTCCTTTATCTAGATGGCAACTCACCTCCTCATAGAAGGTTAATAGATTGGTTTGGCAAGAATGATTCTTCATGAATCCATGCTAATTACTGCTAATGATATCATTTTTATTACTAAAATCTTGTATATAGTCCCTTATGATCCCCTCCAAGCGTTTACATACTATTGATGTTAGGCTAACTGGTCTGTAATTCCCAGGGATGTTTTTTGGGCCCTTATTAAATATTGGTGCTACATTGGCTTTTCTCCAATCAGCTGGTACCATTCCAGTCAATAGACTGTCTGTAAAAATTAGGAACAACGGTCTGGCAATCACCTGACTGAGTTCCCTAAGTACCCTCGGATGCAAGCCATCTGGTCCCGGTGATTTATTAATGTTAAGTTTCTCAAGTCTAATTTTAATTCCGTCCTCTGTTAACCATGTAGGTGCTTCCTGTGTTGTGTCATGAGGATAAACACTGCAGTTTTGGTTACTGAAGCTCCCTGATTCACTCGTGAATACTGAGGAGAAGAATAAATTCAATACCTTTGCCATCTCCCCATCCTTTGTAACCAGATGTCCTTCCTCATTCTTTATGGGGCCAATATGGTCTGTCCTCCCTTTTTTACTGTTTACATACTTAAAGAATTTCTTGGGATTTTTTTGCTCTCCTCCGCTATGTGTCTTTCATGTTCTATCTTAGCCGTCCTAATTGCACCCTTACATTTCTTATTGCATTCTTTATAGAGTCTGAATGCTGAGGATGATCCCTCCACCTTGTATTTTTGAAGGCCTTCTCCTTTGCTTTTATATGCATTTTTACATTGGAGTTAAGCCATCCAGGATTTTTGTTCGCTCTTTTAAATTTATTACCCATTACGCTTGAGACATATGTTGCAAATAGCAGCGATCTGATGCACTCGTCTCAAAAAAGGCCCACACCAAAGAACTTTTGGAATAACGCACAGAGACAGCAGCGCCCTGCACATGCGGAGCTCTGCGGTGTGATGCAGTCAGTGTGCTGCCCTTAAGCTGGCCCCTGGAGGGCATCCTGCCTCATTGGTGATGTGCCTCCTCCTCCTCCTCCTCCTTCTCCTCTCTCCTATCAGACACCCACGTGGAGTCAGTGACCTTATCATCCCCTCCCTCCTTATCACTGGAGCAAACCTGGCAGTATGCTGCAGCAGGGGGAACATGACTGCCAGATTGCTGTCCTTCTTGGCACCCCCTCTGTCTGGGCTCACGTTACTGCTTTCCTCTAGCTGAGTACCATCATCGGAGCCTTAAAAATGCTGGGCATCCTCCTGGAGCATGTACCCAACACTGTGGTCAAACAGTTCGGGGGACTCCTCAGGAGGACATGGTGGGGCTAGGGAAGGAGTGACTGATGCCATTGAGCCGAGGGAAGAGGCTGCGTTGGCAGCTGCTTTGCCAGACAAAGTACCCTGAGCCTGGGTGAGAGAGGATGAGGAGGATGAGGACGGCTTGGTCATCCACTCGACCAAGTCTTCCGCATGTTGCGGCTCAATACGGCCAGCTGCCAAAAAAAAGGCCAAGCGTGTCCCACGGCCAAGTGCTGATGAGGATGCACCGTCTCCACAACCAGCACTGTTGCCTCTAGACACAGAGCCTGCTTGCCCTCTTTTATTGGCTTGTGACTGTCTGCCTATCCTTGTTGGCCTTCCAAACATACTAATGGCCTGCAGTGAGATGTAGCTGCACAAAACTGGGATGTGTATATATATATATATATATATATATATATATATATATCGATTATACTGCAGCTAGTAGAATCAACTGCCTGCCTGTAATATTATTAGTATGAGAACACCTGCACTTGTCTTCAGGAATCATCTATACTGTAGGTGCAACTGTGCAGGGTACACAGTACACTAACTGGAAATACTTCAAGAGCCTGCCTGTGCTATTAATAGGATCAGAAGAAGCACACAAGCACCTGTCTTCAGGTAGCTATACTGTAGGTGTAACTGTGCAAGGTACACAGTACACTAACTGTAAATACTTCAAGAGCCTGCCTGTGCTATTAATAGGATCAGAAGAAGCACACAAGCACCTGGCTTTAGGTAACTATACTGTAGGTGCAACTGTGCAGGGTACACAGTACAGTAATTGGAAATACTGTAAAAACACCTGCCTGTCTGTCAGTATATTAGGAAGAGAATAACAGGAACGGATCTAGCTAAACTGAATACAGTGTATATATATATATATATATATATATATATGTATATATATATATATATATATATATATATATATATATATATATATAACACCTGGGATGCATATATATACACAATACACTGTAAGTGCAGCTAACTGACTTGCCTGCCTACTCTATCTAACTTAAATCAAATGACACTGTCTCTCTATCTCTCTCTCTCCACCGCAACACACTACACAAGGCCACCACACAGACGGCCCTATATAGTGTGGGGCATGTACTAAACCCCCTGAGCCATAATTGGCCAAAGTCTGCTTGGCTTTGGCCAATTATGGCTCTCTGTACACATGGCACTGTGATTGGCTAAGCATGCGGGTCATAGTGCATGCTTGGCCAATCATCAGCCAGCAATGCACTGTGATGCCGCAAATTTGGCGCGAACGGCCCATAACGTTCATAATTCGACGAACGGCCGAACAGAGGATGTTCGAGTCAAACATGCGTTTGACTCCTACACGAAGCTCATCCCTATCTGTGGAAATAAGAATGCTCTGGTGCTGGTGCCTTTGGGGGGAAGAATGCCCAATGCCTATGTCTATGGGAGAAAGAATGCCCTGGCATAAGTGTCCATGGAAGAAAAACTGCCCTGCCCTGCATGGTCAGTGTAAGAAAAGTGTTGTGGGTCAGTGGGATGAAGTGTGCTCTATCAATGGTGTCAGAAGGCAAAGAATGTTCTAATATCATGGGATTGAGAATTACCCAGAGTCAGTGTCTGTGGGAGGAAGAATTTTCTGGCTTTGATGTCTGTGGGAGGAAGTATGCCCTGGAGTTGGCATCTATGGAACAATTTTCATTAACAATTCCATTACTTTAGGGCATTCTTTGGCCTTCCAACAGATTTGCTCAGGCATTCTTCATCCCATTGACCTGCAAGACTGGGGCATTGTTCTTACACTGACCATGAAGGAAAAGCATTTTTCCTGACAAGGACACTGTTGCCATGGAATTCTTTCTCCCACAAACACAGACACTGGGGAATGGTATCCATGGGAGAAAGAAAACCTCGGCATTGGTGTCCTTGGGAGAAAGAATGTCTAGGTGTTGGTGTCAGTGGGAAACTCTTTCTTAGCTTAGGCAAATTCACCTGTGTGGGGGCTCCATGTATATGTTGCTGCAGCTAATACTGATGATGTAGGTGTCAGATCTATGTAGAGATAGTTACAGGAGATCGCTCTGTTTGACAGTGCTGGCACAGGTCCCCTCAATCAACTGGAAAACAGCCCAGATCTGTTAGATCCAGAGTTGTAATGAAATCCTGGGACACTCATTTATTTTTTATTGATTACATTTTATAAATACTAAACTACAACTCATAATAATGTGTACAAATGTGTCTCTGATGTTATTTTTATTGAAGATAATTACATCTATTTCCAGAGAAAGAAATTCTGTTCAAGGAGCTGTTGGAGAAGATGAAGATTGGCACTAAACAAACCTCAAAACTGACCCTACAGAAAGTCCTTGAAATTGGTCCAGAAAGTTTAATGACAGATGAGCCGTCTGATGATAACGCATTGTGGTATTTTGTAAGAAGGTTGATGTCACTAAATGGGGATGCCAGAAACATACATAAGCTTTTTATTAAATCAGAGGAGAGTGAGAGTAATAAGGATGACAGCTTGATATTCCTTTTTGAAAACGAATTACAAAATGATATCCACCCTCTTGATGTGGTTTCTGCTGCCTTTCATTGCTCAGACCATTTCCTGCAGCAAGAAATAATATCCAAAATGTCAATGTGTCAGTTTGCTGTCCCTCTGCTGCTGCCTGATGTTGATGGCCCAGAATGCACTTTCATGCTGTGGGCAATGAGGGGCATAGTAAAGAAATGGAGACCTCAGTCATTAGCAGACAGCAAAGGATTTATAGAGGACAGCTTGGTTAATGTCCAGATGCCAACTATCTCATTTGTAAGACTAGGGAATTGTAGGCTATCCAAGTCAAAAATGTTAAATCAGCTTCTGGGCACATCACAACACCAACATGAACATTTTATCCACAGGGATATGGAAGGTGGAAATGCTGCAAGAAAAATATCAGATGGGTTGGTGGAAATTTCCTGGTATTTTCCTGGTGGTAAAGGTAAATTTCCAGAGCCTGTGGCTTTTACAAATCTTCGAGGAAATCTTGAGTCTAATGTGAAGAAGTTTAACTTTCTGACAGAAATCTCATCAGTCGTTGTGATTCTTACAGAAGGTGTCAGTAAAGACCAATATGAACTGTTGAAGAAGTATAACAGCCACAATACAAAATATCTCTTGATAATTATCCTGCAGGATAACAGGATGATGGAGGACACACGGGAAAGACTAAAGCTCTTGGCACCTGTGCTAAATTTAACCCAAGACAATGTTTTATTAATTCCAAGAGGTACAAATGAGACAACAGCTGTTTCGAAGCTTTATTCATCACTTCTGTCAATAGTTCAAAATACCATCAAAATTCTCAGTCTAGAAACACTGGCAAAACAAGCCCCCAGACATGGGATCCGAATAGATGAGGACTTTGAGGAATGTCAGAAAGCACTATTGACAGCAAAACAAATAACAGATGAAATAGAAGATCTTGAGAAATACAAGAAAGAAACAATGAAACTACAAGCAGAGCCACTGAAAGAAATGGCCACATTAGAAAAGGAGATGTACCAAATGAAACAACAAGGGGATAGCAATGGGGAGAAATACAAATCTGACCTCAGAAGAAAATGTGACTTAATAAGACAAGAGCAATGGGAATGTGACATTCCTAGTGGAATATCCAAATTTGTAAATGCAATCACCTCAATAAATGCATCCGAAAAGTTCTATTTTTTACAGTGGTTAAAATTTCATCTTGATGTTAAGGCAAGAAAATGCCTTTACCCTTTACAAGCTCAATATAAAGAAGCATGTAATTTGCCTGACAAGCAGGCAGAGCTGACCAAATTGGATCAAAGGATATCTGACAGTTCTCTGGGTATTGAGCACTTTTTGAGAGAAGTGGGTCAGTTCTATGAAACCTGGCATTATATGGGAAGAATGGGGAAATCAACAACCATAAACTTTGAATCTCTTCCAAGGATAGCTGCAGATCTCCTCTTGGATGGGTTTCCTCTGGAGCTTATAGATGGAGATGCGTCCAGAATTCCCTTACAATGGGTAAAAGATGTACTGTGTGAGTTGAACAAGAAAATCAAAGGACAAAACAGACTGAAAGTAATAACAGTTCTTGGGGTGCAGAGTACAGGGAAATCCACCCTTCTGAACACCATGTTTGGGTTGCAGTTTCCGGTGGCCAGCGGACGATGTACACGAGGAGCCTTCATGACTCTTCTGAAATTGAAGGAAAATTTCCAGGATGATTTGAGCTGTGATTTCATTTTGGTGATTGACACTGAAGGACTGAAAGCTCCAGAGTTGGATTCTCTTGATGGCAGCTATGAACATGATAATGAATTGGCGACACTAGTGATTGGATTGAGTGACATCACCCTAATTAACATGGCCATGGAAAATACAACAGAAATAAAAGATATTTTACAAATTGTCATCCATGCTTTTCTTAGGATGAAAGAAATTGGCAAAAAACCCAACTGCCAATTTATACATCAGAATGTGAGTGACGTATCGGCTCCTTCCATGAACATGAGAGGGAGGAAGAAGCTGATGGACCAGTTAGATGAAATGACTAGAATTGTGGCAACTATGGAGAAAAAGACACAGTTTAAAAGTTTTTCTGATATCATGGAGTATGACCTAGATCACGACAACTGTTATATTGCTGGTCTGTGGCATGGAGTCCCACCAATGGCTTCAGTCAATAGTGCATACAGTGAAAATGTCAATGAACTAAAACAAAAACTACTAAAGATCATGAAAGACAGGCTTAATAAGACACAAGACATTAATGAATTCATTTCATGGGTATCTGACTTGTGGAATGCAGTAAAACATGAAAACTTCATATTTAGTTTCAGAAACAGCTTGATAGCAAAAGCCTACAACCAGTTATCTATAAAATACTCTGAACGTGAATGGAAATTCAATAAACTGATGTGTGAATGGTTAACCAAATCTGAGACACTGATCAAGAATCAGTCTTCTGAAACACTGGAAGCCAAAGTCAATGAATGTAAAAAAGAAGCAGAATGTATTCTCACAAGAGAGGGGAAAGAGATTTTAGCTTGGCTGGAAGAGTATTTCAGTAAAGAGACAGATGGTGCCCAACTAATAAAATACAAATCAGACTTTGTGATCAGTGCTCAGAACTTGAGAAAAAGTCTTGAAAGATCTTCAATCACCAAACTTAATGAAACTATTCAGATCCAAAAAGATAACATCCGTGTACAAGATGTATACAGTCAGCAAATTGAAAGAATTGAACAGAAGGTCTCCAAATTTATAGAAGAGTGTAGACAGAGAAAACACGAGCTGAACAATGCTGAATTAGAGAAGGAACTTGAAACAATCTGGAATAATGCAGAAAAAAATCTAAAGGTAAGTCATCTGCCGGTGCGTGACATTGAGGGAGAGATGTTACTAGTTCTCACCAAGGACATGAAAGAAAGAGGTTCTGGTGTTAATGAAAAAATACAGAAGACAAAACATTTTCCCAAACCCAAAAAACAACAGGATCCATCATTTTGTACCCAAAAAATCACAAATATAAGTTACCATTACAAGAAATGGAAAGGGGATTTCCTATATGAAGATTTTTTCCAGAATGTGTTGCATAAATGTATTAATTATTCAGGAAAGAAAACACAAAAAGATTCTGACTATGATGACACATACTGCAGGGAAATATTGAAGATAATTGATGAAAACTGTAAAAATGATGATGCAAAGAATTTTTTTTCAGCTGATCGTGAATTCGATTTGAAGTTGGCCATTTTGGGACACCTTCTTGATGATTTTCAGAAGATGCATTTCAATTTTTTACAAAAGAATGACCCCCATACTAGGCTCAATTCCCTGAAACCACTATACTTTGATACATTCAAAAATGCTTTTCAGAAAAAAAATGAGAGCAAGAGTCTCGCTGAACGAGTCTGTAAAAACCTTTTTAAACCATCGCTAACAGATTATATTTACAGAAAACTGGGAATAGAAGTGATAGATGACATCGCAAATAGCAAAGGTTCTGAAAAATACAGCTCTCGAATGTTTTTCCAGTTCACCGTTCTAGAGAACCTCCTGGAAGAAGGCAATTTCAAAAATTATGTGAACTATTCAAATGACTATAAAAACTTTGTAAAATCCTGGATAACTAACTATATTGTAAAGGAATATAAAAATATCAGTACTTTACAAGACAGTATTCTGTCTGATATCATGGGACGGGTCAGATCTAGTCTTAACAATACTCCAGCTTTAAACCTTAAAGATGTTTCAGATTTTTTGTCCCATCTGTGTGAGAAATTGAACAGTGATCTGGTGTTACCACAGCAGACAACGAAGGCAATCATTTTTAAAAATTCGGCATCTATTAAGGATTTTATTGAATATATGAGGATCAGTCTGACTGATACAGAAGAAGTGATCCGAGCAGAACTGAAATCTCTGAGTACAGAAGATGTTCTTTCCAGACTTGATGTGAAGCCTCAGGATGAACTGTTTAAGAAGGTGTTTGGGTGCGGGAAGCAATGTCCTTTCTGCAAAGTCCCCTGTGAGGCTGGAGGGACGGACCATAAGGAGCACTTTGCATCCGTACATCGCCCGAAAGGACTAGGAACTTACAGATGGAGCGCAACAGAAGTTCTTAGTCATGATATTTGTACTACCTCTGTGGTTGGCAATACAATGTTTAAGAATGAGCTCACAGAATGGAAGCCTCATCCCTACAAGGATTATAGAGATTATTACCCAGATTGGAAAATTCAACCTGATGAGAGTATAGAAGCTTCTGACTACTGGAAGTTCATTCTCAAAGAGTACAATAAGCAGTTTGCAGCAGAGTATAGAGCTAAACCAGCTGACTATCCTGAAGAATGGAACAGTCTGACCAGAGAGATGGCAAAGGAATGTCTCCAGAAATCCTTCAATATGTAATGAGACACAATGAAACATATATCTCTCATCTAATATGTGTGCAATGCCCCTTTTATGAAGAAAGCCAGAATGACATTAATTTGATTATTCACATGAAAATCTATTTCAGGCTCAGACTTATTGTTTTCATTGTGTTTCACTTAGTTGCTCTTTCTCCTTCATGTTTATTTGAAGTCCATTTAAACATATGGCTAATAGTTTGTGGACTACTAATAACTACACCTATATTGGCTTGTTGGACATCTTATTACAACACCATGAGAATGAATAAGAAGTTGCCCACTTTCCCCTCTTCTGGGGAAAGATTTCACATGATTTTGGAGGGTGTCTGTGGGAATGTGTGCCATCAGTGAGGTTAGGTACTGATGTTGATAAGAAGACCTGGCTCACCATCGGCATTCAAATTCCTTCCGTAGGTGTTCAGCAGGGTTGAGGTCAGGGCTCTGTGCAGGACACCCAAGTTCCTCCACAACAAACTGGTCAAATCATGTCTTTTTTGTAATTTAAATTTTAATGTTTTATTAGTGATTTTACAGTGTTACAAAGCAACCTTACAACAAATGAGCATAGCCATTTGACATATATTCATAAAAATAAAAAATAAATGAAAATAGAAAAAACTCAGAGAACAGAGTAGGACATGTATGTGCCACATGACTAGATGAATAACATTTAAGGGAGCATAATATATTACACATCACATGTACTGGATTAAAGATGTACCATGAAGACAGTAAGACATGGACAATTCCAATGCAAAAGGTATTAAATGTGGGAACTAAATCCCCTGGGGGGAAGGTTGGTACACCATTAAAAAAAAAGGAGGCCTAAGTAAATTGAGGCAAAACATTACCATCAGAAGAGTTCAGAGTAAGAACCCTTTCACACTGCCGACGCCCGGGCGTCAGCGGTAAAGCGGCGCTATTATTCGTTTTAGTGGCGCTATTCGGCCGCTAGCGGGCGGTTTTAACCCCCGCTAGCGGGCGAAAAGGGATTAAATCTGCCCGCAAAACGCCACGGGAGTGGCGTTTTGCTGGCAGTATCGCAGCCCTGCCCCATTGATTTCAATGGGGAGCAGTGGTGAAGGAGCAGTGAGTTCACTGCTTCAAAGAAGCTGCTGGCAGGACTTTTTCTGACGCCCTGCCAGCGCACCGCTCCAGTGTTTTGGGGCATTTTTTGGGGCGTTTCGCAGGCGCTATTTTTAACGCTATAGCTATAGTCTAGAACAGCCATCATCCAAAAGAACATCTGTGAGGTCAGGTACTGGTGATGATGAATAAGACCTGGCTCACAAATGGTGTTCCAGTTCATCCCAAAGTTGTTCAGTCCCTCCACACCAAACTGGTCAAACTATGACTTTATGGAGCTGGCTTTGAACACAGGGGCACAGTTATCCTGAAACAGAAAAAGGGCTTCTCCAAAGTATTACCACGAGGTTGCAAGAGCAGAATTATCTACAACGTATTTGTATAATGCAATATCAACAAAAACCTTCACTGGAAATACCAGAAGCTTTTTTTTTTTTATTTGGGGGGGGGGGGGGGGGTGAGTGGGCACATGCCTTTGCCTTTATATTGTGGCTTTTAATTGCTAACACAATTATGAAGACTTTGATTCTGATTTTATCATGAATGGTCTACGTACAGTATTTGCTATTAATATACATCAACTGATCACACTTATTCAAATGCTGACAATGATTTCTGTGCTTGCTTTCATTATTAAATCAAAACATAATATGAGATGACATTTGGATATGTGTGTACTATCCGATCATTAAATCACATGGAAGTTCTTGTTTCTGTGCTAAGAATTTACATTTTTCTATTGCAATAAACTTTGATTATTTACAGCTGAGCATGTGTTAGCACAAACTGATATAGTCATACAAATGTATCTATTCCCTGTCTATGAAATATAAAGACTTGTCACTATATACGTGTATGACTTTTTTTTCTGAACACATTCATGACCTGTTGAAGTGGACCTTTGTTCAACTTTTACCAGTTGTATAATTGTGCTCCTCCTTTTTACACATTTGAAAACTTTTTTGGGAGGTAGCAAGTACTTTTATCCTAGAGGTACTTGTTTCCACATCCTCTTTCCTCATATTGGCTAGAATAGTAGTGTGCTGGATCCACAACCCCCACATCCCCCCCCCCCAAGTCTCCTGGGATCACATCACACAGTCGGGGTCTGGCAGTGACTGATCAGATAGCTGCAGCCAGATCCTGAATCCAAGATGGCAGAACAAGAACAAAGATAGTGGGGAAAACTTGAAAGAAGATGGTGCTTGACTTTTTGGGCTGGAGAATAAATGTTTTTTAAAAGTCAGCAGGGAAGTTCATCGTCAATCCCCCCAGATGACGTCTATGCAGACGAAACGCGTCGGGCAGGACCCCACTGTCGCCATTTTGATATACAGCGCTGTTTTTAGTTACTTTTTATGTAAGTGTTTACTTTCACTTTAAATAAATTTTAATCTATACGGATTTACACTATTTGGCCCATTCTTGTTCCTTTCCATACGCTTCAACACGGATTTGAGCACCACGGTCTTGGTTCGGACCACCTACAAGGAGCACGGTCACGTGGAAGTCATTTCATCACCCCTGCTCTCCAGCATCTGTTCCAGCCCAACACCACTTCAGCCTGTTTGACCCCACTTGGCGTATGCCCTGTCGGGTCCACCGAGTCCGGTAAGCCTTCCCGTTATCATTGGTGGTGTGTGGGCTTTCTTCATAGAGGATTTGTACTACGGGCTCAATATTTGGTCCAGAGGACTTTATATTGTCTTTATAGACATTATTGTCAGCATTTGAACTCTGATCCACTTGTTTTTTATCATACATACTCTGCTTCCCCCCCTTTTTGTTGAGCGCTACACTTAAGTTGTTTTCTTGTTTGCCATTCACATTTGTTTGTTGTGTTAGCTGCTTTTTCCCTCCCCCCACCTCATAGGTAGCGCAGAATTATTGTACATACATCTTTATAGTGGACCTAGCATTAGAAAGATCTTCATGCTCACTGCAGCATGCTGAGTAATGTGGCTCTGAGGAAGAGGGGATCTCCCCCTGAAACATGTCAATTATCTGGAACGTCCTCCGACTTGCTGGGAACTTGCTGGGAATAGTCCGGTGACCTTGTCGCTTTGTCTCTACTATGGACTTTGATATGCTTTTATCATTAATGTGTTTGTGAGTATACCTCTTTTCATACATTATTTAAGATACCACTTGGGCAATGCGCTAGGTTGTTGCACCCTCCTCTTCTTTGTTTTACAGTGTTTCTCTCCAACCCTCAGAGGGCAGCAATACCTTTTGCTTATTTTTTGAACCACCGAGATTCTGTGATACATCCAACACCATTACACCACCCTTGTACTTGCTGAGTAATGTGTCAATGTAACACTTCCCGGTATTTCTTCCACAGAGATCACAGTACTCCCCTCCGACAATGCCTTCATCTGCTTTTCTATCCAGAAGGAGAGCACCGGCGTTCCCCAGTCATCATCTAGAGTCACCTTCTGGATTTAACGGTGTACATTCTGGTGCCTGTGTAGTTCACCTTTATAGCCTATTAAAGTGGACCCTAACCACCTCAAGACCATCCAAAATAGTTTTACTGTGGATGGGCAGGCTCAGCAACATAAATCTATGTTACATGCATACTGGTACCCCCCCCCCCCATGGGGCACTCAGCACGCCACTCCTAAAACCACGTAAACCCCTAACAGCAGATTAGGGTTCGCAGTACAAAGTGGCCGGGGGATCAGGGGGATCACATTATCTCAATGTGTACACAACTGTTATGAACGAGTTTCATTCACAACAGTTGTGCTTTCTGTAGTGATTGGTGGTGTGGGGCTGAGAAGGTGAGTATAAGTGAGTGGTGGGCTGGAGTTAGATCTTTAGTTAGCAACTATGATCATGTCACTTTTCCCGAAAGGTCAAAGTTATGGAGTTTGTTTAACCTCTTGCTGCCCGCCCAGAGGACATTTACTGTGGATGGGCAGCAAAGCCAGGCCAGGTGACGTACTGGTACGTCGCCTACCACTTTCGCACTAGAGCTCCCCCTTGGGTGCACAGCAATACGATCCAATGACCACTGGGTCACATGACTACAATGTCAACAAAACAGTCATAAATGGCTTCCATTCATGACTGTAATGTGATGCTGTGGTTGGCCCACAGCTATCGCATGGTATCTGGCACCCTGTACCATGTGATTAGGTGTAGCCAATCACAGCATGTCAACAGAAAGCAAGCTGTCATTCATGCCAGATAAATTGATTGCTGTTACAGTGATAATCACTGTAACAGCAACCATAGTGTACAAAAAATCCTTAATTCCCCCCCGAGTAGTACAGTGTCACTATGGTGACAGAATGTTAAAAAGAAAGAAAAAACATTGTTTTTTTGTTTTTTTTACACATACTGACACCAAACGGACAAATGTTGACACTGCAATGGTACAGATGTTGATGGGACACTGATACACTGTGACAGATGTTTTTTGCACTGGTACAGATGTTCATGGGACACTGGTGCAGATATACACAAAATAACGTAAAAAGCCTGTGGGACTTTATATGAGGCGCAACACACTTAATTGTAAAATCAATAAGGTAAAGGTTTATTGGTAAATACAATTGATTGGTAATACAACAGATTAACAGTGACAAATGCCATATAGTCAAGCAGATTGGTCAATGTATACATATTATTTCCATAGCCAGGTACAATGTTACAAAAATTGGTCAATAATAGGTGTGAACTTGCATCCAAGTAACCCGACGTGTTTCATAACATGGCATTACTTCCTCTGTGGTTGATGCACACACAATTGTCTAAAAAGTAGAAATAGTTTAAGAATATATGACACACATTATAAATTGTATTCTGTTGATGTAAACGTTGAATATCAACCAAAGGGGGACCCATACTTACAAATCTGCACGACATCACATGCTCATGACCTAATGGTGGTCTCCTGGAAATGTCTGACCTGGGAACTGTGGGTGTGGGCCCAGCAGTGCAAACAGGACAAGATAGAAAGGCGGACATGGAGAGCAATCCAACCAGTCCCCCACCGTGATGGCTGTGAAAGATGTGTTAGTATGCATAACATCAAAACTAACACTTAAGTGTTGGCAATAAAAAAAAAAACTAAAACAATGATATGTGTGGAGTATGTGAGATGTATGTATACATACATGAAAACGTGCAAAAAATGATGGATACCACAAAAGGGAAAACAGTGAAGCTCCACGGGAAATGGAGAGTGTGAATGACCTGCTGAACTGGGTGCAAAACCATGTGATGTATGTTCCAAGTAAAAAAAATGTATATATGTACAGCTCAGTTGGACCATGCCTAGATATAAATGGTCTATCTCAGTGGTGCAGGATCGCTGCCAAAGAAAAATTGATAAGTGACATGTAAAATGGGTGAAAAAAGAAAGATATTGAATGAAAGTAACCTACCATGATAAGACATGCTGATAAGGAGCGAGGAGTAATGTAGCCGACCACAGAGGAGAGCATGCAGGACTAATCCTTCCCCACCCATCCTATTTGTATCCCTGCAGAGCTCCAAATGAGTCCCTCCCAATGTCACCTCTCAGAAGGGGGGGGGGGGAGGAGGAAAAGACATCTCCGCCATTCCCAACCATCTTGCAGGAAGGATAGTGCTAATAAGCACAAACACATACTGGAGAGCTTAATAACTCTAATAAGACACAGCTTGGGGACAAGTCCTTTATTAAAAAATAAAAAAATAAAAATGTCCCAAGAAGTCTATTCATCTTCTTGTCTCGCTCTGCGACAGGCCAAAAAAGAAAAAAAAAAACAAAGCCGCGACTGACCCGCCTTCATGGGAGGCACCCGCCGCATGATGCGTCTTTGCTTTGACAGTTCTTATATAAATGAGGGCGGGGCCACCTGGTGACTTTCCCAGGTGACCCCGCCCCCCTCTGATGCATGGGGACTTCCCCATGGCTTTCCCAGGGCGTCAGAGGTGGCGGGGCCACCCAGTTCAGTTACCGTGTGGCCTCGCCCTCAGTTATATAAGAACTGTCAAAGCAAAAACGCGCCACACGGCGGGTGCCTCCCATGGAGGCGGGTCAGTCACAGCTTGTTTTTTTAATTTTATTTTTCGGTCCATCGGCGGAGCGAGAGATGAAGATGAATGGACTTTGTGGGACATTTTTATTTTTTAATAAAGGACTTGTCCCCAAGCTGTGTCTTGTCTTTTTTTAACATTTTGACACTTTTTTTGTGAAATGGTAGGGGTACATTTGTACCCCGTTATCATTTCACACAGGGGAAGGCTGAGATCTGGGGTCCCCTTGTTAAAGGGGGCTTCCATATTCCAATAAGCCCCCCGCCCGCAGACCCCCAAAACTACCTGGCAAGGGTTATGGGGATAAGGCCCTTGTCCTCATCAACATGGGGACAAGGTGCTTTGGGGGGCAACCCCAAAGCACCCTCTCCATGTTGAGGGCATGTGGCCCCCCTCTTTTTCTGCGGCCTGCCAGGTTGCGTGCTCGGATAAGGGTCTCGTATGGATTTTTGGGGGGAACCCCATACCATTTTTTTTTTTTAATTTTGGCACGGGGTTCCCCTTAAAATCCATACCAGAGCTGAAGGCTCTGGTATGGATTTTGAGGGGGACCCCTATGCCATTTTTTAAAAGAAAATTGGCGCAGGGTTCCCCTTAATATCCATACCAGACCTGAAGGGCCTGGTATGGAATTTGGAGGGACCCCCACGCAATTTTGTTTTTTAAATTTTGGTTCGGGGTTCCCCTTAATATTCATACCAGACCCAAAGGGCCTGGTAATGGACTGGGGTGATCCCATGCCATTTTTTTCAAAGACTTTTATCTGTATTGCCGAGACCCGACAATTCACTATAGCCACTATTACTTTTACATGACTTTTTTTTCTTTAGAAATGTCATTTTGTACAGGGACTTTTCAAAACATGGGAAACATGTGCCACTTTACAGGCACACTATAGACACCCCCCAGGTAAAAAATTTAAAGGAATATTTCACTTTTATTGTTTCAGCATTATTAAAATCACTGCTTCTAAAAAAATGGCCATTTTTAAAACTTCTTTTTGCATTGATACATGTCCCCTGGGGCATGACCCAGGTCCCCAAACACTTTTTATGACAATACCATGCATATAAGCCTTTAAAATTAGCATTTTTGATTTCTCCCATAGACTTTTAAAGGGTGTTCCGCAGCTTTCGAACTTGCCGCGAACACCCCAAATTGTTCGCTATTCGGCGAACAGGTGAACACCCAATGTTCGAGTCGAACTTACATTCGACTCGAACATTGGGCTTATCCCTAGTGTACTGTGTGGGGATGGGTGCAGTATGTGTGATCTCTGTGTAACAGAACACTAAAGGCATTAGTTACACAGAGCTGTCACAAGGGCTGCATTATCACCCGCCCCCCCCCCCTGCACTGAGTTCAGCGGGGAGAGCCGACAAAGAGAAACGTGTCCGAAGATCACAGCCATCACAGGATCGCACCGCTGTGCAGCTTCCCATTCTGAGCGACGTACAGGTACATCCACTCAGAAAAGGGAAGCTCCCACCCGGCCGTTTATGTACATTTGCTGGGTGGGAAGCAGCTAAACTGTTGGGCCATTGGCCAATTTGTACAAAGCTGAGGGCTTTAGCTTTTTTTTTTTGCTTTTTAATAAACGTTCATTTAGCTTTTAGATCTGGGATGAGCCGAACACCCCCCCAGTTCGGTTCGCATCCAGAACATGCGAACGGACCAAAAGTTTGCACGGACATTCGAACACCGTTAAAGTCTATGGGACTCGAACGTAAGAAATTCAAAAGTGCGAATTTTAAAGGCTAATATGCAAGTTATTGTCCTAAAAAGGGTTTGGGGACCCGGGTCCTGCCCCAGGGGACATGTATCAATGCAAAAGAAAGTTTTAAAAAAACTTTTTTCGGGAGCAGTGATTTTAATGATGCTTAAAGTGAAATATTCCTTTAAATATCGTACCTGGGGGGTGTCTATAGTATGCCTGTAAAGTGGCGCGTGTTTCCCGTGCTTAGAACAGTCCCTGCACAAAATGACATTTCTAAAGGAAAAAAAGTCATTTAAAACTGCTTGCAGCTTTAATGTAATGTCGGGGCCTGGCAATATGGATGAAAATTATTGATAAAAATGGCATAACAGGATAATCACTCAGCATCAGCATAGGCAGTCTTCAAGGGATCTCACATTCATAAAGAAATTAATTGGTTACATCAGCATCAGGTGCTTGGTAGCTGATGATCCAAGACTGATTCATTTTTATGAAGGTGAGCTGATCAACCGAGTCTGTGGACAGGCGCACTCTGTGGTCGGTTACAAAGCCTCCAGCAGCACTAAATGTGTGTTCAGATAGAACGCTGGATGCAGGACAGGCCAGTAGCTCAATTGCATACTGTGCAAGCTCTGGCCAGTGATCCATCCTCAAGACCCAGTAATCCAGTGGATTTTCGGTTGGAAAGGTCTCCAAGTCTGATCTTGCCCCAAGGTATTCCTGCACCATGTAAATCAGACGCTGGCGATAGTTGCTGGAACCGATCAGACCTTGGGGCTGCAGCTAAAAAATTGTTTGAATGCATTGGTCAGACAGCCACCTTCTCCATCGCTCCTTCTGTGACTGACCGAAGCCTCAGCAACATGTTGTCCAGGAGGACCAGGAAATTGTAACCTCCCAGGCTCTGGAAACGCATGGCACAGACCTTTCTGCAAGGCCTCCTGAAGATGTTTCATCCTCTTCTCCCTCTATGAAGGCTGTATAAGTTCCGCAACCTTACCCTTGTAACGTGGATTGAGAAGGGTTGCCAGCCAGTACTGATCCCTCTCCGTGATACCACGAAATCAAGGGTCCTTTGGCAGGCTTTGCAGGATCTGAGAGGCAATGCAGCGTAGGTTTGCTGAGGAATTTAGTCTGGTTCAATAAGGATGACATGATCCGTAGCCACCTCCTCCCAGCCACGTACAAGTACATGGGTTTCTGGGGACTGAAAACGATCCCTTGAAGACTGCTTCTGATGCTGAGTGCTAGGCTCCACCTTCAAGAAGAATTATTTTCCCCATGGGGCTTTAAAACAGCAATGCACATAATGAAAGGAAGTTCTTAATGGATGTATAAAAAGTTTTATCCAATATCATGGTTAGAGGTACAGTATAGAGAATCATCTGGTACAGTAACACACATCTTATTCCCCAGTGCAGCAACAAACACATATTAATACACATAGTTAGGTTACATAATGTTACATAAATAGCAAGCCCCGACGCGTTTCGACCTGTATATGGTCTCTTCAGGGGGACAGTTGGATCTAAAAAAGAATTACATAAATTAAATTCAAATAGATAAATATATATTATTGTGCATCACTTGGATTAAACCAAGATAATGAGTCTTTACCGCTAAGTGGTGGAATGGGTGTTCTCTAGTCCAGGATATGTGCTGAGGGCCAATGGAAACACCGGAGGGCTCGGGGGGCCACCCTCACTCTCCCAGGAGAGCCAGCCTCAGGGGGCTTACAAGGAGCCACACTTAGCGCACCCCCCGGGGGGGGGGGGGGAGATGAGGGGGAGGAGCCCACACCTGCAACAGAAACCCAAGAATAGCCATATATTAGTTAGAGGAAGTTTAATAATTAACTTGGTAATGTACTGAGTGTTTCCAATTTGTCTATGTGGAGACTGGCATTGGATAGGATTTTTACTATGTAAATATATTGAGATGTTAATTCCATCCCATAAATGTAATCGACAAAATTTAATGATCGTGTGATCCAACAATGCAGTGGTATAGTAGGTCTAATATAATGGATAGGTAAATAAGAAGGATGAAATGGGTGAAAAAGAGGGGGAAGGGTGTGTGTGAAAAAAAAAAAAAAAAAAAAAACCACAACAACGATGGCCTAAATGGAGAGGAGTGTATTATGTGGTGGAGGATAGTGTGAATGGGGTGGTGCGTGATGTGGTAACATGACATGGTGCTTGCTTGGTGCCTACAGTGTGAAAACAAAAATGAAAAGTAAACTAAAAAGTGAAAAAAGTCTAAAATTAGGTGAAAAGCCAATCAAAATGTGAAAACTCAACGGGGGGGCTGCTTTGGGGAAGGAGGGTCTCTGCTCCCCCAAAGCACCTGTTCCCCATGGTGATGAGGACAAGGGCCTCTTCCCCACCACCCTGTGGGGGTGCAGAGGTGACTTATCAGAATCTGAAAGCCCCCTTTAACAAGGAGGTCCCCAAATCCCACCCCCTTTATGAATGAGTAAGGAGTATGTCCCCTTGTCGAGGATTCAGTCACACTCATTCACCCCCCCATGTTGAGGGTTCAGGAGGGGGGTGGGCGCTACCTCCTCTGCCTTATCCTAGCTCGCTGGGCTGCATGCTCGGAAAAAGGGCCTGGTATGTATTTTTTAAATTTTGGCTTGGGGTACCCCTTAAAATCCATACCAGACATGAAGGGCCTGGTATGCATTGAGGGGGGGCACACTATTTTTTTGATGAATTTTTATTTGCTGGCAATTCTGGTTACATTTAGCTGTCAGCGGACAAGCCATCGGTTGTTAAGGACACAGCGGCTGGCTTCCCAGCCCACTCTTTAACAACCATCTATTCTTCAAACAGAATTTGAATTGGTCGATCATTTTTTGCCCGATTCAACAAATTAGTAACATAATGAATCTATCCGAAACTAAATAAATTTTCCTGCTCTGCACATGTCTAGTGAAGAGCAGGCATGTGTCTGCTCAGTTCCCTCCCCTCTACCCAGCGTCACCTGCTATGTCAATTCCCAGGATGCAAATGAGCAAGTGGAGCTTGGGATACATGGCGGGGGTGTGCGGGGGGGCACTTTTATGGGGGGGGGCATGGAAGCAATCGATCGATAGTGCAGCTGCCCAAATGCTTCCAACTGACAGGCAGGAATCTGCTTGTAAGATTTACATACAATCGTGGTGGCTGTAGCCACTGGAAATGTGTGTAACCCCCCCCGCTGTCAGGTCCATACAACGTATGGACCTGGCAGTGAAAGGGTTAATATAGACATTTTGTATTTTTGACTTTAAATGGTTTCTATCTTAACCAAAATCTCGATGTTATAGGGCAAACTCCAGGTGGTGGGATGGAAGAATGCAACATCCCACCATGTGACCCAATTCCTGATGACTTCGGAGTCACATCACAGAATGACACTTGTGAAGAAAACCAAAATGAGAAATCTGAAGATGTTCCACATCAGCAAAGCAACACTGACACAAACAAAGCAAGTCCACAAGAAAGCGTTCTACACCCAGAATGTGACTCCTCCTCCGAGGAACCCAAAGCTGAACCTGACCTCAACTCCTCATCACAGACAGAACCCCTGCAAAATGTCAAGGACCACATCGATAGTGATAGTGAAATGGTTATAGAAATGGCATTAGATGTACTCTGTGTAGATTTTTCTGATGAAGAGCATACATCTCCTGAAAACACCGCACACAGGTGAGTGAGTACAAGATTATAACTGGGTGGAACCTGTCCTGTATGGTCTTGGCCACCGTACTGCAGTTTCAGGGTCCTGTCAATTTTCTTATAGCCTAGGCCATCTTTATGTAGCGCAACAATGAAAAGGTATAATAAAATATTTACAAAAACGTGAGGGGTGTACTCACTTTTGTGAGATTATATATATATATATATATATATATATATATATATATATATATATATATATATATATATATATATATATATATATATATATATATATATATATATATATATATATATATATATACATACTGTATCACCCTCTACATAAAGGTAGGTGCTAGAGTAGGATTTTTTCTAAGTGCAGGGCTCAGGAGCAGGTAAATTTAGCCAGGCCTGTGTTTCCTTTCAGGCCTGGTTGTTTTTTATTCTGGGACTGGGAGTGTTCAGTGTTGTGAGGGGTGTGGCCACCTGTACTCTGGCTCAGAGAGGCCTTCTCTGCTTTCAGATGGATGGTTCTGGAAGAGAGGTTGGACTTGAGACCTGAGTGGCAGGCAGCTCACGTCAGGAGCCCTGACCAATTATCTCTTGGGATTGCCAGTGGGCAGGCCTTCAATATAATCTGGGGTCACATGCTTCCAGGGAGTTGTTGTGTGGAGCAGAAAGACAGCATGGAGTATTGAGGTGCTGTTCCGCACGTCCCCACATGGGGATGCAGCGAGCGTGCAGGAGGGATGGAGAAAGAGACATCAAGCTGCTGTGACCGGGGAACACAGGACTTGGGTGTAAAGAAGATCAAGCAGAGGAAGTAGCAGTCAAATGGAGGAGAGTAGAGCAGCATTCTGTGACCGGGGACACAGAATGGCCTTTTAGGAGGTAAAGGTCAGTGTTTCATAGAGAATAGAAACTGGTCAGAGCAGTGTAGAATGCTGTTGTCGGGGAACACAGCATTATCAGTAATAGACTGGCTGGGAGCAGTATTCCGCTTATTGCCATGTGTCAGGTCATCTGGGGGGAGATGCCGTGTCATCTCTGGCCTGGATAGCACATTGGTAATACCTTCCAAAGACCGAGTGACTGTCCGTTTCATGGAGTCTGGAAGAGAGTATGTGTAGGCCTCTGGCTCTGTGACAAGGCCAAGGCCACGAGTAATATCAAAAATGTGCTGTATTGTGGGCATCTCATATGTCCCTTTTTCTCTCATTCAAGTTTTACCCCAAAATAAAAAATAACAAAATGGAGCAAAATGACTGTTCATTGTCTTTAAAAATGGTGGATGAGGGGTTGGCAGCAGGGTGATTGGCGGATTGCTAATAATCAAATCAGCAGCCCTCATGGGGGTACTGCTACAAATGGAGGTCCCACCGAGATTTGCCTTCACAGTGGACCTGCTGGCCATCACCCCTGGCAACTGTCGAGACTGGGAGAGTCTTTGCTTGTTTGTCTTTTAAAAAATGACTGTTCATTGTCTTTAAAAATGGTGGATGAGGGGTTGGCAGCAGGGTGATTGACGGATTGCTAATAACCAAATCAGCAGCCCTCACGGGGGTACCGCTATATATATATATATATATATATATATATATATATATATATATATATATATATATATATATATATATATATATATATATATATATATATATATATATATATATATATATATATATATATATATATATATATATATATATATATACTGTACATATATACACACATAAACATGGCGGGGCACTTGTTTACTGTCTTGGGGGGTCTGATAGAGGTAGAAGGAAGTCAATAATCTTCCTTCTCTACCCTCATTTCCCCCAGGGATCCTTTCTTCACTCCCCGATTTTCCACCTCTGAGCTGGTGAATAGGGGAGGGTGAATTCTGACAGAAATCGCTAGTGAAGTGCTGAGATCGCACCTTCATAAACTGTCCGTTTCTGTGTCTGTCAATGACAGATTCTCTGTGTGCAGCGATGATCGGGGGAGAACAGATCAGCAGAGATCCCCAGGATCACCGCTGTTCACAGTTTCATACACAGACACCTTTGAGCTTTGGAGAAAGATAAGTAAACACCGCAGATATATGTGCTTTGCTCAATATCCATGACTGCGGTTTACAACCACTTTAATTCTTGAATGAAAACAATTGTTCAACTGAGCAAGACTAGGTTGAAATGTACAAGAGACACAGGGTACTCTCTTGTACATTTTGACCTAGTCTTGCTCAGTTAAACTGTCTTGCCTCTGGACAACTTATACATTGCTTTTTCACATGCAGTCTCTTGATTTGTGTAGGGAAACATTAAAACTGTAATACTACTGGACATTTTTTTCCACACTGCTTTAATGAAATTTGTAGTTTTTGCATGCGCCACTTGGGAAGCATAAAAATACCTTCGCCCCACTGAGCAGTATTTAAATTTTTTTTTGCTTTGTTAAAAGTCCACCTTTGCAGTGTCCAGCTCCCCATGACTTTTTTGACAATACCTAAAAACAAACAAAAAATTCATGGATAGTGAAATAATTTGAATATACAGTAAATAGAAAGAAGAGAAAAAATATAACTTGCAAAACCAGAAGACAGAAATCCCTAATATGAAGCCTAATGCCCCGTACACACGGTCGGATTTTCCGTCGGAAAATGTGTGATAGGACCTTGTTGTCGGAAATGCCAACCGTGTGTAGGCTCCATCACACATTTTCCATAGGAATTTCCGACACACAAAGTTTGAGAGCAGGGTATAAAATTTTCCAACAACAAAATCTGTTGTCGGAAATTCCGATCGTGTGTACAAATATTAAAAGGGTTAAGTACAGCGCTGCGCTAAAAGTAAACTAAAAAAGCAGCCAACACACCCGTAGACTCAGGATCAAAAGTAACAGCAAAAAAAAATTCAAAGTGTGGCGCTAAGAGATGAAAGATATTGGCTACTGCCCCGTTTATAGTCCCGACGTACGTGTTTTACATCACCGCGTTCAGAACGATCGGATTTTCCGACAACTTTGTGTGACCGTGTGTATGCAAGACAAGTTTGAGCCAACATCCGTCGGAAAAAATCTATGGATTTTGTTGTCGGAATGTCCGATCAATGTCCGACCGTGTGTACGGGGCATAAGTGTAATTTTAAATGATCTTAAATGATCTTTTCTTTATGTTAGTTAAACAGAGATTTAAAATTACTACTAAACTTAAGGCTATTCACTCAGCTATTTAACAAATAAAGCTATATTGCTTCTGACAATTAATAGGTATGCCCACTTTCCCTGACTATACTGTATGTGTTACAATAAAGGAAAAATTCAAAGTATTATGGTATGCTAGATACTTGCTTTGCCGCCCTATCTATATAGCTCTTGCAAACATACCTAACCATACGCTAACAGGTTTGGCAAAGGGGATTATCTTCCTAAATGCGTTGCTTGGGTTGTCATGCCTTGTGACCTGGAAGTATACAGGATTCCTTCCTTCCTGCCTTAAAGGGGTTGTAAACCCTCGTGTTTTTTTACCTTAATGCATCCCATGCATTAAGGTGAAAAAACATCTTGCTGTGCTTGGTCCCCCCAGCCCCCCCCGTTTTACTTACCTGAGCCCCTAATCTCTGTGGGCGCGATCCCACGTCGCTTTCCCCATGGCTTCTTGGCTCTTCATTGTATGGATTTATAGCAACGCAGCCATTGGCTCCCGCTGCTGTCAAACAAATTCATTGACGCTGGGGCGGGGCCAAGTCACACACTCGGCAGCTATGGACGCTGATTGTATGACACAGGAGCATGCCCGCAAGGTAACCCCCTCGGGATAGAGCTTCTTAGAGGGGGTTAGCTATTGCGGGGAGGAGCAGCGAGAGCTGCCGTGGGACCCCAGAAGAGCACGATTGGGGCCACTCTGTGTAAAACGAACTGCACAGTGGAGGTAAGTATGATATGTTTTTTATTTAAAAAAAAAAAAAAACTAACCCATGGTATCACTTTAAGCCACACTGAATCCCACTGGCTATGCAAATCTGTTTCAGCTCCTCTGGGTAGCTTAAATACTCTGCAGCCTACCTTGACCACTGGCCATGATCTTTGGGGTCTCCTGAAATAGATCAAGGCTGCAGGTGCGTGATTTCTGACTTTTGGCTTTGTGAGTGATTTTTTTTTTCTTTCTTCTATTTATATTAAAGCTATATCAGTGCACTTTTTGCTTATTTTTATTCATGACAACTGCCAAAATCCCCCAGGCTGATTTTAATTGCAAGCTGCAAGACAACTGTGAATCCCTCTTGTATTGGATTCTGCCGAACGAACATACATCTATACGTTTAGGAAACCACTCTTGGGCTCACGTGATCGACCTTAGATTTCAATAGGATTTGCTTACCAAGTTTCTAATAGGATTCGCTAAACCCCCTGCAAATTAAACCCGGACAGATTCCTTAATCAGACAATTTTGCACACATTTTTAAATACATTATTTACGGTGCTTTGCCACATCTTCATGAACAATGGAGCTTATTAATCATTACAACATATTGTTTTTTACATACTGGTTCATCAAACATTTATATCTTCAGTGCTCTTTATTTGGGATTTTGTACATACGGTTTCACTCATCGCTGGGTGCTTGCAAAATTAAAGTGATTGTGAAGATTCTTTTTTTTTTTTTAACCACTTGACCACTGGTCACTTAAACCCCCTTAATAACCAGACCAATTTTCAGCTTTTGGTGCTCTCACATTTTGAATGACAATTACTCAGTCATGCAACACTGTATCTATATGAAATTTTTGTCCTTTTTTTCACACAAATAGAGCTTTCTTTTGGTGGTATTTAATCACCGCTGGGTTCTTTATTTTTTGCGCTATAAAAGAAAAAAGACCGAAAAATCTGTAAAAAAATAATTTTTTCTTTGTTTCTGTTATAAAATTTTAAAAATTAGTAATTTTTCTTCATATATTTTGGCCAAAATTTATACCGCTACATATCTTTGGTAAAAATAACCCAAATTAGTGTATATTATTTGGTCTTTGTGAAAGTTATAGAGTCCACAAGCTATGGTGCAAATCACTGAAAATTGATCACACCTGAAGTACTGATGGCCTATCTCATTTCTTGAGACCCTAACATGCCAGAAAAGTACAAATACCCCCCAAATGACCCCTTTTTGGAAAGAAGACATTCCAAGGTATTTAGAAAGAGAGGCATGGTGAGTTTTTTGAAGTTGTCATTTTTTCCCACAATTCTTTGCAAAATCAAGTTTTTTTTTTTTTTCACAAAATTGTCATATTAGCAGGTTATTTCTCACACAAAGCATATGCATACCACAAATTACACCCCAAAACACATTCTGCTATTACTCTCGAGTATGGCGATACCACATGTGTGAGACTTTTACACAGCATGGCCACATACAGAGGCCCAACATGCACGGAGCACCTTCAGGCATTCTGGAGCTCCCAGGCCAATTCTGACATTTCTCTCCGACATGTAAAAATCATAATTTATTTGTTAGAAAATTACATAGAACCCCAAAACATTATATATGTTTTTTTAGCAAAGACCCTAGAGAATACAATAGCGGTCATTGCAACTTTTTATCTCGCACGATATTTGCGCAGCAATTTTTCGAATGCGTTTTTTTTTGGAAAAAAAACAGTTTTGTGCTTTAAAAAAAACAAAACAGTAAGGTTAGCCCAATGTTTTTGCATAATATGAAAGATGAAGTTATACTGAGTAAATAGATACCCAACATGTCACCTTTCAAAATTGCACACGCTTGTGGAATGGCGCCAAACTTCACTACTTAAAAATCCCCATAGGCGACGCTTTAAACATTTCTACTGGTTACAAATTTTGAGTTACAGAGGAGGTCTAGGGCCAAAATTATTGCTCTCGCTCTACTGATCGCAGAGATACTTCACATGTGTGGTTTGAACACCGTTTTCATATGCGGGCCGGACTTACATATGCGTTCGCTTCTGCATGCGAGCACACAGGGACAGGGGCGCTTTAAATTTTTTAAAAACATTTTTTATTGTTCATTTTACTTTATTTATTTTAGTTTGACACTTTTTTCCAAAAAAAAAATTTTTTGATCAATAGCAATATTACAAGGAATGTAAACATCCCTTGTAGTAGGAATATGGTATGACAGGTCCTCTTTACAGTGAGATATGGGGTCAATAAGACCCCACATCTCACCTCTAGGCTGTGCCTGAAATTAAAAAAAAAAAAAAAAAGATCCTGGCTTCGATCGTAGCGGTGAGTCGGTAGAAGCAGTGGAGGGCGGCGGGAGGGGGGGATGTCCCCTCTCGCCTCCCGTAAGAACGATCAAGCAGTGTAACAGCTGCTATGATCATTCTTATGGTGTAGGGAATCGCCGGCTGAAAAAGGTGATATCTGAATGATGCCTGTAGCTGCACCCATCATTCAGATATCCCCGCACAAAGTCAAGGACGTCGTATGACGGTAGGCGGGAAGTGGTTAAAACGCTTTTATTTTTTAACACACAGTTGTCCATTTATACAATATTTCTAAAACATAGCATGTACATACCAAAAATGACACCCCAAAATAGATTCTCCTACTCCTCCTGAGTACGGCGATACCATATGTGTGAGACTTCCACAGCCTGGCCACATACAGAGGCAGAGTATGGCTAAGCATGGCTGAGTATGGCTGAGCATGGCTGAGCACGGCTGAGTATGGCCGAGTATTGCAGAGTATCACCGAGTATGACTAGGTATGACAGAGTATGGCTGGGTCTCACAGAGTATTGCAGAGTATGGCTGGGTATTGCGGGTTATGGCAGAGTTTTGCAGATTTTTGTGGGGTATTGCAGAGTATGGCTGGGTATGGCAGAGTATTGCAGGTTATGGCAGAGTATGGCTGGGTATCACCGAGTATTGCAGAGTATTGCTGGGTATTGCAGGGTACTACAGAGTATTGCGGGATATTTCGGGGTATTGCAGGCTATGGCAGAGTATTGCGGGGTATTTCAGGGTATTGCAGGGTATGGCAGAGTATTGCGGGGTATTTCGGGGTATTTCAGGGTATGGCAGAGTATTGCGGGGTATTGCAGAGTAATGCGGGGTATTGCAGAGTATTGCGGGGTATTGCAGGGTATGGCAGAGTATTGCGGGGTATTTCGGGGGAATTGCAGGGTATGGCAGAGTATTGCGGGGTATTGCAGAGTATTGCGGGGTATTGCAGAGTATTGCAGGGTATTGCGGGGTATGGCAGAGTATTGCGGGGTATTGCAAAGTATTGCGGGGTATTTCGGGGTATTGCAGGGTATGGCAGAGTATTGCGGGGTATTGCAGGGTATGGGTAAAAAAATATCCTGGCTTCGATCATAGCGGTGAGTCGGTAGAAGCACCGGAGGGTGGCGGGAGGGGGGATGTCCCCTCTCGCCTCCCGTAAGAACGATCAAGCAGTGTAACAGCCGCTATGATAATTCTTATGGTGTAGGGAATCGCCGGCTGAAAAAGGTGATATTGCGGGGTATTGCAGAGTATTGCAGAGTATTGCGGGGTATTGCAGAGTATTGCAGGGTATTGCAGGGTATGGCAGAGTATTGCGGGGTATTACAAAGTATTGCGGGGTATTTCGGGGTATTGCAGGGTATGGCAGAGTATTGCGGGGTATTGCAGGGTATGGCAGAGTATTGCGGGGTATTGCAGGGTATGGCAGAGTATTGTGGGGCATTGCAGAGTATTGTGGGGCATTGCAGAGTATTGTGGGGTATTGTGGGGCATTGCAGAGTATTGTGGGGCATTGCAGAGGGCATTGCAGAGTATTGCACAGCATTGCAGGGCATTGCAGAGTAGTGAGGGATTGCTGAGCATGGATGGATGGCTGGATGTCTCTGTGCAGCGCTGTGGGCACTACAGATGCAGCCCACAGTGCTGCTACCATCCATCCATCCCCCTCTCCGCTCACAGTGTACCGATCGGTACACAGGAGGGGAGGAGAGGAACTGGCGGCATGAGATGACGCCGGTTTGTTTACATGTGATCACTCCGTCATTTGATGGAGCGATCACATGGTAAATGGCCGCGATTAGCGGTCACGGATGCTCTCGAGTGCGTGCCCCAGGGGGTGCACGAGAGCGGAATTCTGGGAGGACGTCCCTGGACGCCCTCCCAGAGTTAAGCAACCGCCCTGTAGCCTTCATTTGGCTATGGGCCGGTTGTTAAGTGGTTAAATAACAAACATGTTATATTAACCTGCTCTGTGTAAGGATTTTGCACAGAGCAGCCTCGATCCTCTTCTTCTACGGTGCCCCGCTGGCGCTCCTGGCCCTGCCTCTTCTTTGGGTGCCCCCACAGAAAGCCCCTTTTCCTGGGGGCACCCGTGCGGGCGCACTCCCAGGTCCCGCTGCTGCATCCATTAACAAGGACAGCAGGACTTGGCCCTGCTCCGCCCCCCCGCTCTCATGTCACTGGATTTGATTGGCAGCATTGGGATCCATTCTATCCAACGAGGACAGAGACAGTGGCTGAAGCCGCTGGGCTCATCCTCGTCGCTTGAATGGATGGGTTCAGGTAAGAAAAAGGGGGGCTCTGGGGGGCTGCTGCGGCACAGAAGGTTTTTCACCTTAATGCATAGAATGTATTAGGGTGAAAAACCCTGAGACTTTACAACCTCTTTAAGGATTTTGAATTATTGGGAAGATGCACATGGATTGCAGAGGTGTACTGAATATATTTTGTAAATGTTTTTTCCCCCTGATATATTGTATACTTTAATGTCATGAATTGCTATAACCTTTGTTTTTCACTCATATGAATCACCCAATCCATAAATGAGTTTGGATTCTAGTAGTTAAATACAGTATCTTTTCCTTTTTTTCAGTGTTTCTCCAGAAGAATCCCAAAATGCAAGAAAAGAAATCCAAGATGGTGACTTATATAAAAATAGTATAATCAACACTAGGGTTGCACCGATTCCACTTTTTTAAGACCGAGTACAAGTACCGATACTTTTTTCAAGTACTCGCTGATACCAATTACCGATACTATTTTTTTTAATGTCATGTGACAGTTTTCAAAGCACAATAGAGACTAATGATATATTTGCAGCACTGATAGGTGGCACTGACTGATGGGCACTGATATGCAGCACTGATGGTTGGCACTGATAGGTGGCACTGACTGACTGATGGGCACTGCCAGTGATATGCTGGCTCTGATAGGTGGCATTTATGGGCACTGATAGGTGGCATTTATGGGCGGCACTTATGGGCAATGATAAGTGGAACTTATGGGCAGGCAGTGGCAATGAAATGCAGCACTGATTGCACTGGCAAATGCTGGCAGCCTTGCACAATAAATGAATGATGAGAGAGAATAACAGTTTAAACTTTCTCCCGTATACAAGTGCTGCGACGCCCATCTTGGTACACCCTGCACTCGGCCTCAGTAAGCAGCAGTCAGAAGGCAGCAGCGGACATCTTGTTACACCCAGCCCATACAGATAGGGAACTATATGGGCTGGGTGTAACAAGATGTCCGTTGCCGCCTTGTGACTGCTACTTACTGAGGCTGAGTGCAGGGTGTACCAAGATGGGTGTTGCGCTGTTCAATCTCCCACGGAGACTGAGAGCTGTCAATTCCGATAACAAATATGACGGCTCGGATCACCGATGCAGCGATCCACACCCCTACCCCCGGCCAGCTTACCTTCCGCTGCTGCCAGCCTGCCAGGACTTGCTCTCCACTGCTAGGACTCGCTCTCCGCTCCACCCGCTGACTTTCGGGAGCCGCCTTTTCATGCAATGGTATCGGTTCAGGCATTGGAAGCATTTGCCCGAGTACAAGTACTCGGGCAAATACTCGGTATCGGCACTGATACCGATACTAGTATCAGTATCGGTGCAACCCTAATCAACACAGCAGTACAACATGGGGAATATATGATTAAATGTAACATGGTATTATTAATCTCATTAATAAAAAAAAGGTTAAAAAAGATAACTTAAAAAAAAAGACACTTATTCAAGTCTAACAGGGATGTAAGATATCAGAAAGGAAATGCAGTCTTGGAGATGCTACATTCTACCACTTAATCACGCTAATGTACTGTAAACTGTAGATATACATTAGCAATTATTAGCAGGAGTTGGAGGAGTTATCAGAGCCTGGAAGGTTATTTCAGGGGCTCCTCCATGTTGGATAAGATAAATAAATAAATAAAGCAGCAAAGCCAGGGATTCCCTTTTTCTATATCAGACCCTTTTCCTAGATAAAGGTCTACTAAAGATGTTAATTGTGTACCCCACACAAGAACAAAATGGCACTGGGCTGCCCTAAAACTACATACCATCTTCCAGGCTATTTTTATTTTTTTATTTTTAAAAAGTTTAATTGAACAAGCTGAAGTTAGAAGCTGATTGGCTCCCATGCACAGCTGCACCAGATTTTGCACTCTCCCATTTAGTAAATTACTACAACCCCACAAGTTTCTTACCTGCAACCCTGGCGCAGAGTGTATGGCCCAGGGTCTTCAGAGAGGCTGATCTATAGAAGCCTCCCTCTAAAAAAAAAGAAAAAGAAGAAGGGGGCTCAGATGCTGCACCGGCCTATGTGAATAAGAAAAGGGTGCATAGTACCCGGTGATGCCAGTGACCAAATATAGTCATGACTGTATTTGGTAAATTACATCAACCTGGGTCCCCTGTGACAATAACTTATCAAATATGGCTATATTCACATTTGACCAGTGACATCACCAGTTATACCCTTCTCCTTTGTTTACATTCCACTGAGGGGACTGTGAGCTGTAACTTGCAGCAAGCAATTGCCAAGATCCTTCATTGTGATTGATGGGGATCTGCATTGCTGGAGGACATAATTGACAATGGATTTACTTCATGGGACTTTTTTAAAAAAAGGACTTGTCAAAGTGTGTCTATTTACCTTTATTCAATTTTTTTTTGTGAATTAGTAAAGGTATTTTGTACCTTTTACTTTTTCATGTGGTGGGTATTATCTGGGTGTCCTGTTGGTTTTTAAAGGAGGTTTCACGATTCTGATAAGCCTCTTGCAAGCAGACCCCCACAACAAATGGGCAAGGGTTGCAGAGCAAGAAGCACTTGTCTTCCACCACATGGGGACAAGGCTCCTTACCAGGGTTCCCCCCTGGCAAGGTACCACGTCCATGTCAAGTGCATGTGGCCTGGTATATTTGCCTCAGTGTTGGTGGTTGGTGTGATGAAAAATGTCCTAGCAATTGCATCCAATGGAGAAAGAATTCCCGATTGTAGTGGGGGAAAGAATGCCTCAACATTCTTATCTGTGGAAGAATGCCATGATGTCTGAGTCTGTGGAAGAGGAACACTCCCTGTTTTCAGTGGTCAATATGGAAAGAAGGCCCTAGATGATCAGTGGGATCAAGAATGCCCCTGAATTTATGTTTCAGAAAGGAAGTAAGCACTATCATTGTGGTCAGTGGGATGAAAAATGCCCTGTGATAGGTGTGCGTGGAAGTAAAAATGGATTGGTGATTGTGTTCAAGTGAAGAAGACCTCCCAGAGTGTCTGTGGGAGAAAGAATGCTCTGATGTTGGTATCCATAGAAGAAAATACGACCATACATTGGCATTTTTATTGGAGGTAAAATGCCCCATGGTTGATGGGCAATGAGTTGAAGAATATCCCTGCATTTGTGTCTTAGGAAAGATAATGCCCCATCATTTGTAAGTGGGATGAAGAATTCCTTGGTGTTTCTGTCCATGGGAGGAAGACCTCACTAGTGACTATATCTGTTGGAGGAAGAATTACTTGGTGTCACTATCTGCGGGATAAAAAATGCCCTGCTGTTGGCGTCCATAAGGGGAGGAAGTATGTCTCATAATAATCATATGGATTATAATAATTATCATAATAATCATAGGATTAAATATCTATCAGAATGCAGGCTTCATGTATTTCTGCAGCTCATGCTGACTGATAATATTGGTGTTATGCCGCGTACACACGACCGGACTTTCCAGCGGAATGATCTCTGACGTTTTTTTCGACGGAGTTCAGACAGAGTTCCGCTGAAATGGACTTGCCTACACATGATCACACCAAAGTCTGATCGTTTAGAACGCGATGACGTACGACGGGACTAACTGACCTAGAAAAAGGAAGTTCAATCGCCAGTAGCCAATAGCTGCCCTTGCGTCGTTTTTGGTCAGTCGGAATAGCATACAGGCGAACGATTTTCCCGATAGGTATTGATTCCGTCGGAAAGATTTGAAAAATGTTCTATTTCTAGGTCCGTCAGAATTTTCGAAAGAAGAAGTCCGATGAAGCCCGCACATGATCGGAATGTCCGATGGAATGATTCTGTCTGACCTTTTCTGCCAGAAAGTCCGGTCGTGTGTACAGTACACGGCATTAGAACTATGTAGACACTGTTGGACAGGAAATCACTTCACAAGACAGTGCTGACACAGATCTCCTCATTCAAGCACCCACCACTGAAAACAGCCCAGGTCTGTTGGACGTAGGATTATAATCAAACCATGGGTAGGACATGGGATTTTGGAAACGCTATAATATTACATGGAACACACGGTATACGATTTAGTATTTCCATAAGCAAATGGTTCATTCTTTGTTGATTATATGAAAAATACCAATCTGCAACTCATAATATTATGTGTAAATATTCTTGTAATTTATTTATTGAGAATAATTACATCTATTTGTAACTATTTCTAGAAAAAGAAATTGTGTTCAAGGAGCTGCTGGAGAAAATGAAGATTGACACTAAACCAACCTTAAAACTGACCCTACAGAAAGTTCTTGAAATTGGTCCAGAAAGTTTGATGATAGAAGACCCTTCCCATGATAACGCATTATGGTATTTTGTAAGAAGTCTTCTGTCACTAAATGGGGAAGCCAGAAATATAAATACGCTTTTTATGAAATCAGAGGAGAGTGAGATAAATAGGAATGACAGCCTAATGTTTCCTATTGAAAGTGACTTATTCAGTTACATCCACCCTCTTGATGTGGTTTCTGCTGCATTTCATTGCTCAGACCATTTCCTGCAACAAGAAATTATGTCAAAAATGTCAATGTGTCAGTTTGCTGTCCCTCTGCTGCTGCCTGATGTTGATGGCCCAGAATGCACCTTCATGCTGTGGGCAATGAGGGGCATAGTTAAAAAATGGAGACCTCAGTCATTAAAGGGCAGCAAAGGATTTATAGAGGACAGCCTGGTTAATGTTCCCATGCCAACTATCTCATTTGTAAGACTGGAGAATTGTAGGCTATCAAAATCAAAAATTCTAAATCAGCTTCTGGGCACATCACAACACCAAAATGAACATTTTATCCACAGGGATATGGAAGGTGGAAGTGCCGCAAGGAAAATATCAGACGGGTTGGTGGAAATTTCCTGGTATTTTCCTGGTGGTAAAGGTAAATTTCCAGAGCCCGTGGCTTTTACAAATCTTCGAGGAACCCTGGATTCCAACGTGAAGCAGTTTAACTTTCTGACAGAAATCTCATCAGTCATTGTGATTCTTACAGAAGGTATCAGTAAAGACCAATACGAGCTGTTAATGAAGTATAATGGCTACAATACAACATATCTCTTCATTATTGTCCCAGCAGACAACCAAATGATGGAGGACACACAGGAAAGACTAAAGCTTTTGGCACCTGTGCTAAATTTAACCCAAGACAATATTTTGTTGATTCCAAGAAGTACAAATGAGACATCAGCTGGTTTGAAGCTTTATTCATCACTTCTGTCAATAGTTCAGGATAACATCAAAACTCTCAGTCTAGAAACAATAGCCAATGAAGCCTCCAGACATGGGATCCGGATAGATGAGGACTTCAAAGAATGTCAGAAAGCAAAATTGATAGCAAAAGAGATAGCAGATGAAATAGAAGACCTTGTGAAATACAAGAAAAAAACAATGAAGCTACAAGCAAAGCCACTGAAAGAAATAGCCAAATTAGAAAAGGAGATTTGCCAAATGAAAGGACAAGGGAACAGTAATGGGGAGGAGTACAAATCTAACCTCAGAAAAAAATGTGAAGTAATAAGACAAGACCAATGGAAATGTGACATTCCAAGTGGAATATGCAAATTTGTAAATGCAATCACATCAACAAATAGATCTGAAAAGCTCTATTTTTTACAATGGTTAAAATTTCATCTTGATGTTGAGGCAAGAAAATGCCTTAACCCTTTACAAGCTTCATATAAGGAAAAATGTAATTTACCTGACAAGCAGAAAGAGCTGACCGAGTTAGATCAGAGAATATCTGACAGTTCTCTGGGTATTGAGCATTTTCTGAGAGAAGTGGGTCAGTTCTATGAAGCCTGGAATTCCATGGGAAAAAAGGGAAAATCAACAGACATAAACTTTGAAAATCTTCCTAAAATAGCTGCAGATCTCCTCTTGGATGGATTCGCTCTAGAGCTGATAGATGGAGACGCCTCCAGAATTCCCTTCGAGTGGATAAAAGATGTACTGAGTGAGTTGGAAAAAAAAGTTCAAGGAAAAAACAGACTGAAAGTAATAACAGTTCTTGGGGTGCAGAGTACAGGGAAATCCACCCTTCTGAACACCATGTTTGGGTTGCAGTTCCCGGTGGCCAGCGGACGATGTACACGAGGAGCCTTCATGACTCTTCTGAAAGTGAAGGAAAATTTCCAGAATGATTTGATGTGTGAGTTCATTTTGGTGATTGACACAGAAGGGTTGAAAGCTCCAGAGTTGGATTCTCTTGATGGCAGCTATGAACATGATAATGAATTATCGACACTAGTGATTGGATTGAGTGACATCACCTTAATTAACATGTCGATGGAAAATACAACAGAAATGAAAGATATTTTACAAATTGTCATCCATGCTTTTCTTAGGATGAAACAAATTGGCAAAAAACCCAACTGCCAATTTATACATCAGAATGTGAGTGACGTTTCGGCTCCAGTTTTGAACATGAGGGGGAGGAAGAAGCTGATGGACCAGTTAGATGAACTGACCAAAACTGTGGCAGTTATGGAGAACAAGCCTCAGTTTAAATATTTCTCTGATATCATGGAGTATGACCTAGAACACGACAACTGTTACATTGCTGGTCTGTGGCATGGAGTCCCACCAATGGCTTCAGTCAGCACTGCGTATAGTGAAAATGTCAATGAACTAAAACAAAAGCTAATAAAGTTCATGAAGGACAGGCATAATAGGACACAAAACATTAATGAATTCATTTCATGGGTATCTGACTTGTGGAGTGCAGTAAAACATGAAAACTTCATATTTAGTTTCAGAAACAGCGTGATAGCAAAAGCCTACAACCAGTTATCTAAAAAATATTCTGAACGTGAGTGGAAATTTAGTAAAGTGATGCATGAATGGTTCACTAAATCTGAGACACTGATCAAGAATCAGTCTGCTGCAACACTGGAAGCCAAAGCCAATGAGTGTTTTAAGGGAGCAGAAATTATTCTCACAAGAGAGGAGAAAAAGATTTTAGTTTGGTTGGAAGAGTATTTCAGTAAAGAGACAGATGGTGTCCAGCTAATAAAATACAAAACAGACTTTGAGATCAGTGCTCAAAGCTTGAGAAAAAATCTTGAACATTCTTCTAACAATAAACTTAATAAAGCTATTCAGATCCAAAAAGAGCAAATTAAAATAGAACATTTATATAGTCAGCACATCGAAAGAATTGAACAGAATGTCTCCAACTTCATAGAAGATTGTAGAAAGAAAAAACATGAGCCAAACGATGCTGAATTGGAAGAGGAACTTGAAAGAATCTGGAAAAATGCAACCAAAGATCTAGAGGTAAATCATCGACCAGAGCGTGACATTGAGGGAGAGATGTTACTAGTGCTCACCAAGGACATGAGAGAGAGAGGTTCTGGCGTTAATGAAAAATTAGGGCAGATAAAACATTTTCCAAAACCTAAGGTAGTGCAGAAAAGAACATTTTATGCACGAGCACACACATTTTGGAATCAAACATTTAGAAAACAGAAAAGAGAATTCCGATATGAAGTATTTGTCCAGAATGTGTTGAATAAATGCAGAAAGTATTTAAGAAATCAAACACAAAAAGACGGTGACTATGATGATACATACTGCAGCGAAATATTGAAGATAATTGATGAACTGTAAAAATGTTGAGGCAAATAATTGTTTTACAGCTGATTCTGAATTAGATTTGAAGTTGACCATTTTGGGACACCTTCTTGCCAATTTTCAAGTAATGCATTTAAATTTTTTAAAAAAGAATGACCCCCATGCTAGGTTAGAATCATTGAAACCATTATACATTGATACATTCAAAAATGTTTTTCAGAAGAAAAATGAAAGCAAGAGCCTCGCTGATCGGATCTGCAAGAATTCTTTTAAACCATCGCTAACAGATTATATTTACAGAAAACTGGGAATAGAAGTGGTAGATGACATTGCAAATAGCAAAGGTTCTGAAAAATATACTTCTAGAATGTTTTTCCAGTTCACTGTTCTAGAGAACCTCCTGGAGAAAAACAATTTTAAAAATTATGTAGAATACTCAAGTGACTATAAAAACTTTGTAAAATCCTGGATAACTAACTATATTGTAAAGGAATATAAAAATATCAGTACTTTACAAGACAGAATTCTGTCTGATATCATGGAACGAGTCAGATCTAGTCTCACAAATCCCCCAACTTTAAACCTTCGAGGGGTTTCAGATTTTTTGTCCCATCTGTGTGAGAAATTGAACAGTGATCTGGTGTTACCACAGCAGACAATGAAGGCAATCATTTTTAAAAATTCAGCAACTATTGAGGATTTTATTGATTATATGAGGCTCAGTCTGACTGATACAGAAGAAGAGATCCGAGCAGAACTGAAATCTCTGAGTACAGAAGATGTTCTTTCCAAACTTAAAGTGAAGCCTCAGGATGAACTGTTCAAGAAGGTGTTTGGGTGCGGGAAGCAATGTCCTTTCTGCAAAGTCCCCTGTGAGGCTGGAGGGACGGACCATAAGGAGCACTTTGCATCTGTACACCGCCCACAAGGACTAGGAACTTACAGATGGAGCACAACAGAAGTTCTTTGTCATGATATCTGTTCTACCTCTGTGGTTGGCAATACAAGGTTTAAGAATGAGCTCACAGAATGGAAGCCTCATCCCTACAAGGATTATAGAGATTATTACCCAGACTGGAAAATTCAACCTGATGGGAGTATTGAAGCTTCTGACTACTGGAAATATGTTCTCAAACAGTACAATGAGCAGTTTGCAGCAGAGTATAAGGCTAAACCAGCCAACTATCCTAAAGAATGGAACAGTCTGACCAAAGAAATGGCAAAGGCAAATCTCCAGAAAACCTTCAATATGTAACAAGACACAATGAAATATATGTCTGTTATCTATCTGTTTGTACAATGCCCGGATATATGAAGAAAGACAGAATAATATTAATTCCACTTATTACATGACTGATAATCTACTTCAGGCTCATCTCACTTCTGTTTTGTTAGTGCTTTGCTTGGTACTTGTTCTGCTGTATTTTGCTTTTTGAGAATTTGAAATCCATATATCCATTATATGGCCAAAAGTTTGCAGACTACTGATAATTACACTGATATTAACTTGCTGGACATTCTATCACAAAACCAGTAAAATAATAAGAAGTTGCACCCTTTCCCCTCTTCTGGGAAGACTTTCCACAAGATTTTGCAGTGTGCCTGTGGGAATGTGTGCCCATTTGTGAGGTCAGGTACTGATGTTGGATGAGAAGACCTGTCTCACAACTCGTGTCCCAATTCATTCCAAGGGGTTCAGTAGGGTTGAGGTCAGGGCTCTGCATAGGTCACTTGAATTCTTCCACACCAAACTGGTCCAACCATGACTTTATGGAGCTGGCTTTGTGCACATGCTGGAACAGAAAAGGGTCTTCCCAAAACTGTTACCACAAGGTTGGAAGAGAAAAATTGTCTAAAAAGGTCATTGTTTGATGTCATTGTTTGCTGTAATATTAACTTTACCCTGAAGACACCTGTTGTGCTTTTGAGAATAATTTTACTGCACAATAATTATGAACGAGTAATTATTAAACAATCATCATTTTAGGATACAGGATCAATCAATATGAACCCAGACTAAAAATTGGAGATTTATTCACCAGATGTGTATTCATACAAAATAACTTTCTCTATCTCCTGTGGCCTGGATCGAGGTCTCCAACAATTGTACCCCGAGAGCTCAGAGGCAACGTGATAGTCGTCGTAGAAAAGGAAACTCCCAAAACCGCAGAGATGAGGCCCCTCAGAGTCCAGGCTTATCCTCTGTTAGATGATTGGTCCACATGGACACCTGAACTGTGCTACACTGCCTATCCCTCCATCTTAGTTCAAAAGCTGCAAGACAGAATCTGGTGCTGAACTCTGGGTTCCTTCTTTAGAGTATACGAAGCGCCACATTTCTCCGCATTGGTTAAAGCTTAATGAGACTTTCTAACTTCTGTTACTGTTAACTAAAATGTACTCCTTCAGTTTCTTCTTTCCAGTTTACCAAAATGAACATATTCTACAGAAGACACCTACGATCTCACAGCATCTGCTCAAGATTTGCCTATACACATACATGGACTTCCAGTCTCTTCTCCATCCAGCTTTCATTGAGTTTATGATACTTGCAATTTACATGCCATTATGCTAACTCATTTATACAAATAACCCCATCACCAAAATGCAACGCCACTAATCACCAGTGGAGGCAACCTGTCCATTCAGAGTATGGTGTCATCCATACCTCTTCTCTTTTCTTATAAGATACTTTTTAAGGCGTATTATTCACTAGTCTATGATAATCACAGCAAAGCTTATGAGCCTACAAAGCTCACCATCATAAGGCTAAAGGTCATTCCTTTATTATTTAGGAATGAATAATACAGTAATAATTTAAGTTATTCCACCAATTGTATTCTATTAACAACATGTTTACTGTTTATGTTTTGTTATTCACTGGCAGCACCCCACCAGGAGTAGAATGTAATGTATAGCCTTGTTCTCTGGACAGCCTGGAGATAAGAGAAATAGGGAGGGGGGGGGGATAAGGGGGAAACTAGCCACACAATAATATCATCTTTGTAGCTATAACCCAGATCATTTTATAATTTATTATTTACTTTTTCTTTTCCTCAAGTTTGACATACCGTAGAGACATATCCAAAAGTCTCCCAGTAATATCTCCTCCTGTGGGCTGCCATTTTTATCTGCATTACCATTATTTTAATGTCTACTTATATAGACATTAATGATAGGCGTTCAACTGAATGACCAACATTGTATATTAGAAACTGAGGTTACCGTAAATCCCTAGTATAGGCTTTGTTTAGCTGGCAAGCATTTGATCCATTTTTTTTTTTAAATACGCAAGTTGTATACAAGTTGTGCACACAAATGTAATGTTTTTTTTCTTTTTAAATCAATTTACAGTATGGTTTAATTGTTTGTTTTGAAGGATTTCTAGCCTTTCTCTGTCATCCCTCTCTGTGACAATTAGCACTATGTTTATGTCTAATAAATATAGCAGTAAATGAACATGTTCAATAATGGCCCCGACTCCTTAGTACCAAAGGAATGACGTTCCTTCCTAGTGCCTCCTTCACACTCAATTGATAGCTAACGAACCACCTTTTGTTGCATTTTCCCAATAATATAACAAAAGAACATCTCATCCCCTCATTATATTCATTCGATAGACCCAAAATATACACCTCACCCTAACACTTGAAACTAGCCCCACCCTAGCAGGATTACATCTCCCATTAGACCCAACTAGACACGGCACCCACCCAGAGGGTAACCTATAAATACCTTTTGACTCATCCAAAGTTCCTATCTAAACTTCCTAGGTAGAGTAGCAGGCCTATTTCTACCTCCGGTATACCCACCCTCTCTCACATCTACCCCCCCTAGTTTACCCCTCTCCTCCTCTCCCTTACAGCCTACCTCCTTTCTCCTTCTATACTCTACCTACTTTCTCCAACACTTCTCTCCTTTGTACCGCTCTCACCCTCCTCTTCTTACCCCCTCCTCCCTCCTCCACTGGTCCCGTTCTCTCTCCAGGCAGCAAGGATCCACCTTTTTTTTTTTTTACTACAACCTTTTAAAGCACACTACCCTATCGCCTCTTTAAATATGATAATACCCTAAACCTCAATATGACTACACAAAACTTTCCGCCCCACTCCTCTTTCGCTGAAAATGATCTCTGTTAACGCCAAAGGCCTAAATATTCCTGAAAAACTCTCAATTTCTCTGAGTATTCCATAAGCTTAGAGCAGATGTTGTATACATTCAGGAAACTCACTTTAAGACTGGAAAAATTCCGAAATTCACAGATAGTGAATTTCCACATGCTTTTCATGCAACAAATACAGAATTGAAAACAAAAGGTGTTTCTATCCTGATTTCTAAACTAACACCCTTTCAGTTAATCGATTCTATGTATGATGAGGCAGGTAGATACATTTTCCTTAAAGGAAAAATTGGCTCACGAACCATCACAATTGCAAAAATATATGCCCCAAATACTAAAAAGGTCCCCTTTTTTCAGCGAATAGGGGATTTACTAACAGCCTTCGCATCAGGAATCCTTATATTGGGAGGGGATTTCAGTGTCCCACTAAACCCAATATTGGATACGTCTTGGATACGTCTTCGGGCACCTCTGCATTACCTTATAAAGCGCTCAAGCAAATTAAATTACAGCTACAAAGTTTCATGCTTCATGATGCCTGGAGAACATTATACCCTCAAGAAAAAGACTACACTTACCTCTTGCCCCTTCATCAGAAATACTCTCAAATTGACTACTTCTTCATGTCCCAAAATGACATTCCCTTCCTTCAGAAGTCTACAATAGTGCTCTCCAATCGTTCACCATTAAGTTGGTATTTCCAGAGACCATCTTCAGAACAAAAACCTACTCAACACTTCAATTTTTAAAAATCCAGCATAAATAAAACGTTTTAATAGATGCAACCAAGAATATTTCTCACTTACTGTAATGACAATTCCGAAACAACCTCCATCACATGATGGGAAGCCCATAAATGTGTAATTTGTGGGGAATTCCTTAGGACTACATCCAAAATTAAAAAAAAGAAAAACAAACAAAGATCAATTCCCTTCTGACCCATATTCAAAAATTAGAAGCCTCACATAAACTTAATATGTCCCCATCAACCTATGAGGATCTGGTCCAAGCACATCTTCTCCTATTGGAGGGACTAAACATGAAAACAAAAACGACAATACATAATCAGACACAAAATATATTGCGAGCAAGGAAACAAAAGCGGGAAACTCCTAGCAAAAGCAGTACAAAGCAAGAAAAGTAGTGGAACAGTTCACCACATAAAAGACAAACATGGAACAACACATTCCTCCAATGGGGACATAGCAAATCCATTTGTACAGTATTACCACTCACTCTATAACATGCCCTCCAACCCTAAATGTCCCCTTGGCTCTGAAAAAAGATCACAACTCATTCAGGACTTTCTCAAAAAATATGCTCACCCCTCCTATTTCTCTAGTAGCGCCACGTAAACTCGATGACCCCCTCTCAGACAAAGAATTTGAGAAGGCTCTCGGAGACATGAAGGTTAGTAAAGCACCTGGCCCAGATGGACTGCCTTTACAATATTATAAAACATTTACAGGGGTCTTAAAAAAATGATTCCTGTCTGCCTTCCGTTCATTTCAATTTGAAACAGTACCCTCCCCCCAACTTCTGGAAGCCCATATTACGGTAATTCCGAAAGAAGGTAAAGACGCTACACTTGTTTCAGGCTATCGTTCAATATCTCTTATTAATGTAGACATAAAAATCTACGCTAAAATTCTTGCCAACCGATTATTCAAGCCTATATAAATGCACTTTATTTGGCTCATGTGGCAAGAGTACATGTTAATGGCCACCTGTCGAATGCCTTCCACCTCCATAACGGTAATAGACAGGGATGTCCCTTTTCCCCATTAGTTTTCGCTCTTACCTTGGAACCTCTACTAAACAGAATACCAGAGGTGGGGGACTCGAGTCACATGACTTGACTCGAGTCGGACTCGAGTCACCTGTTTGAGGACTTGCGACTTGCTTGACAAAATTAAATAAATGACTCGACTTGACTTTGACTTGCCACTAATGACTTGCGACTTGACTTTGACTTGGGCTATTTGACTTGCAATGACTTGCAATGACTTGGCACCACCAGTGCTGTGTCTTGGCCTAGGCAAAAGCCGCCCCCCACAAAAGAAAGCTCCCCCGAGTCCCGGCTTCTGCCCGCACATATACAGTTTGCTAACATTGTGGGCGGGGATCGGATCGGTGTCCGCGAGCGGCGCTTGCAGGGTTCGTGGCCGCAGCAGACTTTTTTTTTATTTGATGATGACTGCACTGCAGTCTCTCCACCTAGGCTGTAGGTCTCTGTATTCCGTCCGGCCAGGCCGCGGCGCCGCCCCCTTCCTGCTGCGGAGTGATCTCTGAGGGAGGGGCTGGGCTTCTGTGCAAATGTGCAGAGCCAGCAGCGTGAGTCGCGGGCCTCACGTGGGGGAGGAAGAAGGAACTGGAAGTTGCCCAAGGAGCCAGCCAAGCCTAGCCGACTGACTGAATCTGAGTGGTGTCCAGTCCAGCAGCCATAGAGTAAGTCATGGCAGACTATTATTCTTCTACTGAGGGGGCACTGGAGCAGGGACAGTCACACGACTCAGGGAGGAACAGGTCTGAGAATGGGGGTCAGTGCAGTGGTCGTCGCAGCGCAGAAGAAAAAGCACAGATCCGAGGAGGAGGAAACAGATTTGCAGAAGCTGCAGGTTTGTTTGATGCAGTGCCAAGCAAATGCTTCCCTGAAAACTTCCCTGCAAACTTAGCATTAGCTTGCTTGGCACTGCATCAAACAGACCTGCAGCTTCTGCAAATCTGCACTAGTGATGTAGCAGCTAGCAGGGCCCTGGCCAGGGCCTGTACTGATGATTGCAGGATGCAGATATGATTGCAGATGCAATCAATCATCAATATCATTGCACATGATAAAACTATGAAACCTAGGTAGGTACAAACCTTCTTTCCTTGTTTTCTCCTCCTCCTCGGCTCTGTGCTTTTTTCTCCTGCACTGCGACAGCCACTGCACTGACCCCCAGTCCCAGACCAGTTCCTCCCTAAATCCTTCACTAATTAACTATTACTTGTGCGAAGTACAAAGTGCTCAACGTGAATATTACATAAAAATCATATTGCTGAATAAAGTGCTCCATGCGCATGCGTACTACAAACTCATTAAACAGTCCACGTCCAGTGAAAGTTCATGTACTGCAATGCTCCATGCATGCTGAAATCAATGCAAACTTTAGCACTGGTCACTGTATTGGTGTCACTGGTGCCCAAAAAGTGTCACTGTGAGTCACTAATGTAATATTCTAATCTGGAATGATAAACGTGTCACTGTTTTAAACAAGGTTAGGTTAGGACCGTATATATATATATAATACATTAAAAATAGTTCTGTAAGTACTAGTGTACTAAGCAGCAACACCTTATCTTCTGGCAGTGCCCGGGCCGTCCCGACAGCAAACTCTGGATCCACCCCTGACAGATCAACGCACAAGGCAGCTATAATGGAGGGAGCGATTCCAAAAATAATTAAATTTGGATTTAAGGATTATGTTTTAGATGTTGGTGAAAAGAAGAGAACGGCGATATGCAAGGTCTGCAACTCAAAAATAAGAGACACGTCCACCACAACATCCAACTTCATCCGTCACTACAAAACCCACAAAGAAAAGTAGGTACAGTAACATCACGTGTATGTATGTATGTATGTATGTATGTATGTGTATATATATATATATATATATATATATATATATATATATATATATATATATATATATATATATATATATATATATATATATATATATATATATATATATATATATATATATATATATATATATATATATATGCAAATTAGGCCTACATCCCACTTTAGGTGGGAGCAGAGTGTATTGTTGTTCAAATCAATAAATCACATAGCTAACTTTTTTTTCTATCTCTCTTCTGTTTACTCTATAGATATGAAGAGTACATCCATACCAAAGGGGCTTTTGATGATACCCAGCCTCAAATCTCACAATTCATCGCACAGGGGACTGTGCAGCTATACCACTGCAACCACCAGCAGCAAAAGGCAATTACAAATTCAATCCTGTCAGACCTCATTATAAACTGCAACATGCCTTTTGGAGAAGCCACAGACCTCTCACAGGGAGAAAAACTTGTGACAATAAGTGCTGTTGTACCCTGTATCCTTTCTCTGAATCACCACTTGGAAAATCATAAAGAGAGCGTGCGCTACCTTGGTGGCTTGATCCGTAGCCTGCAAGAATCACTCCAAAGACTATTGGAAGGGATCTTTGTCAATGTGAGGATGGCAGATGAACAGAATGATGTAGCAACCTTACCCTTCTCTGACCCTCTATACCTAAAAGCTGCTCTGCTGGATCCTTCATTTGGCACCATGTGGTTGACCCATGATGTTTTGGCTACCGAAAATGTCAAGGAGGCTGTGTCTGCGATGATAAAAAGTATGTTATGTTTTTGGAAATAACCCGTTTGCAGTAATAACACCTGAGTGTATTGAGTCACTGTTTTATGCTTGTGTTTTTCAGACTTAATTCTCAAAGAGGACTGCAAGCCCACCCCAACAACCACCGATGAAGACGAGCAAATGCCAGTGGCAGAGTCAGAGAGTCAATCTGGGCTGTTCACAGCATACCGCAAAAAACAGAAGAGAGATTCATGTTCCAGTCCCCAAATTCAGCTGAACCAGTATTTAGACATTTGTGATGGACAGAGCTGCCTTCAGTTTTGGGCCATGAACAGGCACATGCTCCCCTCTTTGTTCAGGGTAGCGGTAAGAGTAATGTCAGTCCCTGCATCAAGCGCACCTGTTGAACGTGTGTTCAGCCATGGTGGGGTGATAATGCGACACCATGGCTCACAACTGAGCGAGAAAGTACTTTCCAATTAAATTTTTTGCAAATGCAATGCATGTTAAGTGGCTATTCTGAGAAGTGAGAATACTATTTTTTGCAAATGCAATGCATTTTAAGTGGCTATTCTCATAACTAAGAAAAAAGGAATAGAAGTAGATAGGCGCTGTTTCCAAGCCTGGTGAATTCAAATGTGTTATTCTCTTAGTGGGAGGGCAGTATGGAGTGGGAAAGATTGTAAAGATGTTGCCTATAGTATTCAGTGAATGTTTATCCCGTGGAATTGTGTATAAAGGTCCTCGATGTGCATAAGTCAAGTTGGTTGTCTGACTTAATAAAGTGCAGTGTGTGCTCTAAAAAAGATATAACTTAATCCGTATAAATATAATATATCCATATATAAATGAACCCTATTTTTAAATTAAAAATATTTGTGGAAAATTATGTGATCCATAACGTAATCGATAATGTACATATGTAGTGAACAAACAAATATATATAAACAAGTGCTTTCAGTGCTGCTACAAAGAAAACCCCTGGATTCTGATAGATATTCCAAACCTTTCAGTGCGTGCCTTAATCCGTGTTCTAATAGTGATTGATTGCACTCACCAGATTCTAGCAGCACTGAAAGCACTTGATTATATATATTTGTTTGTTCACTTCATATGTACATTATCGATTTACGTTATGGATCACATAATTTTGCACAAATATTTTTAATTTAAAAATCGGGTTCATTTATATATGGATATATTATATTTATACGGATTAAGTTATATCTTTTTTAGAGCACACACTGCACTTTATTAAGTCAGACAACCAACTTGATTTATGCACATCCAGGACCTTTATAACACATTTGAATTCACCAGGCTTGGAAACAGCGCTATCTAATTCTATTCCTTTTTTCTTATATCTTACTCCACCTAGTGGAAGTAATCGGTAGTGGCAGCTGTTCCAACAACATTCTTTAATTTTTTAATTTTTATTCCATTGCATGCATCCCATTGCGCGGGTGTTTCTCCCTCTTTTTTCTATTCTAATAACTAAGCTCAAAGTTTGAACTTGACACAATGCCAAATTGCCAATATCTGGACACTTGAAGAATGGTGATGGGAATACTATTATTCTCATCACCATTCAAGTGTCCAGATATTGGCATTGTGTCAAGTTCAAACTTTGAGCTTAGTTATTTTCCCCCTCAGCAAGGACTACATTTTTTTCAGGCTTGTTGGCCATTTAATTGCTGAGTGTTCTGCTCCTTGTCTGCTATTTGGGCATTCAAAGTGTTTCTTTAATATGCCAAGAATAAAGCACTAAGCTGTTTTGTTAATGTTGAAAATAAAACAAAATCTTTCCTGAAAACTGACTTTTAACTCATTTAAAGGATGAAAATGGGGTAGATCAGTATTTTGACTTAATTTGTGACTTGACCAAAATAAATGACTTGACTTGACTTGCTTGCCTTCTAGCAGGGACTCGACTTGGCTTGCTTGCTTTTTGCCACAGTGACTTGGGACTTGCTTATGACTTGAAGGTTAAGACTTGAGACTTGCTTGTGACTTGCACATGTGTGACTTACCCCCATGTCTGCAGAATACACCTGAACCATGACATTAGAGGCATCACCATAAAAGATCGTACATATAAAGTAGCAGCCTTCGCTAATGACCTTTTACTTTTTCTAAGAAGCCCCCACGTCTCCCTCCCAAACCTACTCAAGGACTTAGAACACTTCCAGATGCTTTCCAATTTGAAAAGAAACCATTCCAAATCTAATGCACTAAATATATAATTGCCTTTGCACACGATCTCCCTGTGTCTAAAAAAAAAAAATCCCTTTTACCTGGGCCAAGGAAACAATAACATATCTAGGAATTAAAATCCTTACCTCCTTATCAAACCTCCTCCAACATAACTTTACTCCAATATTAAGGCAAACACATGAAGACTTGAAACGCTGGAATTCTCTCAATGTCTCCTGGTTCGATAGAGCCTCCTTACTTAAAATGACCATCATTCTATGTTTCCTTTAAGCAATGCAGACTATCCCCATAGGACTACCCCTTTCTTTCTTTGCTTCATTTTGCCATGCTTGCTCACCCTTCATATGGAGAGGAAAACCCCCCAGAATTAAATTTGACTGCCTTACCCTACCGAAAAACAAAGCGGGAATTGCCCTCCCTGACCTACTACTGGGAAAGTCATCTTGCCCGAATAGTCGACTGGAACATACACCACACAGTTAAAGTGTTACTAAACCCACAACAGTAAAATAAGTCTGTATATGCAGTGAAGCATGCTTTTTATACTCACTGTGGAACTTAAAGGGGTTGTAAACATTTGTGTTTTTTCACCTGAAAAAATACCTTGCACTCACCGCCCCCCCGAGCCCCCGTTTTACTTACCTGAGCTCCGAATTTCAGTGGGCACAATCCTGCATCGTTCTCCCCATACCTGATCGGCTCTTCATTGGATAGATTGATAGTAGCGCAGCCATTGGCTTCCGCTGCTGTCAATTAAATCCAATGACGTGGCAGCCGGATGGCGGATCCGAGTCATACAATCGGCGGCTATGGACGCCGATTGTATGGCACGGGAGTGCGCCCGCAAATTAACCCCCTCAGGAGAGAGCTTCCCAGAGGGGGTTAGTCCTTGTGGGGAGGAGCCACGAGAGCCGCTATGGGACCCCAGAAGAGGATGATCGTGGCCACTCTGTGCAAAACGAACTGCACAGTGGAGGTAAGTATGACATGTTTGTTATTTAAAAAAAAAAATCGAAGCTTTATTACCACTTTAAGGGGTTAATCCTCTGCATTGTGTAAAAAGGCTGTTTTATCCTGTATGCACAGAGCCTTCCCTTCTTGCATTGTCTGTCTTGCGAAGGCCAGCTAACACACAGGCAGTAGCCAACCTGCACATGCTCAGCTGTGTCTTTTACGCTGGAGAGAACAGTTACTTATTACTTGAGATAGCCAGATCACATGATATTGGCATCACACATGTGGGCGTGTATACAGGCTGAAGTGGAAATCACCTCCCAACTGAACTCTCAGCACTGGAGAAACTGTGCAGTTTATCATGTGACCATGGTATACAGATCATTCAAAAAGGTATCTAGTGGCAGTATTTTAATGTAAAAAGAAGATTTATAAGCTGTGGGCACTGTGGGGGGCAGATAAACTATTTTCATATCACTGGGTTTAGTAACGCTTTAAAGACTGCATCACTTTAGAACACATAATTACCCCAATGTTTGAAATTCCTTCCACGGATTCACTCACAACATATTCAACTCAGACCAAATCTCATCCCCTCATTGGCCCTTCATTAGAAACTTTCCGACTTACGGCCAAACTCTCAAACCCAACACCTTGGATTAGTCCACTAACCCCACTATGGTCTAATCCAGAGTTTCTTTCCAGTGAGTGGCCCTACAGAGATGTCCTGGCAACCCATTTCTTCAGAAGTGGTACTCTACTGCTCTTAGAAGACCTTAATATCAAACTGGCTCCTCAGCACATCCCCTCTTGGACATACATGCAGATAAAACATTTCCTAACAAGACGAGAGAATGCCTATCTCTGGAAAAAGCCATTAACAGCCCTAGAAACTCTTTGTATCAAAAAAACACGTCAAAGACACCACATCTCAGGTATTTACTCCTGTCTTTTTTGGAGAATATTCAGCCTTGACAAATGCATCATATAAAGCTTGGGAACAAGTTTTTGACATAACACTCTCTGACCCTATATGAGAATTTTCTATGCTCCTACATTCACACAGGCTCCCTAAATGTAGCAACACAAGTGTGGGTTTGAAATACTCACAAGATGGTACAGAACCCCTGCCTTCCTCTATAAGTTCTCTAACACATTTCCTAACAGATGCTGGTGCTGTGACACATCAGACAGGTCAATGCTCCACATTTTGTGGTCTTGCCCTAAAATGCAACCGTTCTGGAATTCTGTACACGACACCATACTAGAAGTTACCTCAGAAAACATTGAAATTTCTCCTGCTCAATACCTGCTTCATCATACTACTATACCCAAGAAACGCTACCTCAAATCGCTAGCGATGTTAATGATAAATGCTGCTAAACACTGTATTCCATGTCATTGGCGTACGGCGATCATCCCAACGAAAAAGGAGTAGTTTCACAAACTAAATAACATGGAAAAAATAGAAGAACTCATCAGTATATCACAAGAAAATATATGCAAATTCACACGCACATGGTACAGCTGGCAACATTTTAAGACAACATTCGCCTAATCAGAAAATGGATAGATACCTTATAGACTCCAAAATTATCAGATGAAGTTCATAGTGTTAACACCTGGTTTAACCTCACCTCCCCTGGTCCCGAATAGTACACAACCAATCTCTATCCCTCTTCACCTACATACTCCAGACTAGCTCTCCTTAATCCCAGACGACCTTATTATACAGTTATTATTAACATCCTTTTTTTTAAGATAGCTAAAGATAGAACTAAGTAACTGTATAAATATTTTAAGTCAACCCTAGAAATATTTCCCTCTTAATTATCCAATGGAACTTATATTAATATCAAAAGTGAACAGATTTATGTTTGGCTCAAATTTTTCTTTAATGCAACTTTCATATAACAATAGCCTTTGGTTCCTTATTATACAATTGGTGACATGTATTTTATGCTCTTTGTATGTAGCATCTCCTTCAATAAAATTTATGAGAAAAAAAAAATGTAATATGTATTGGTTGACAGAAATCAATTCTTCATGAAATAAAGAAAATTTATTAAAACATCCGCTAAGGGGGAGTGCTGTACTTTTTAAATGCCACAGCAATGATAAAACTTCCCCGTAGAATCAATAACTGTGTATATATATATATATATAATGATTAGACAGAACATCTGTAATTCACTAACTCAACTGTTACTATACTGCAGGTATTGTAAGTAAGTGATCAACAGCATGAAATAAAATAGATGTCTGCTGTCAACAGAAAGAGAATAAAAAAAAAAGACAAAAATTGTAATGTAGGAATTAAGTTCAAGAGAAATCTATGAATTGGTTATCACCTCGATGAAAATAGTTATCTGACTGTTGAAAAAAATCAATAATCAGTATTTTCAAATAAAAACAAATGAATATAAAGGTAGAATCAACACAATATAATTACCCTTCTCAAAACGGCAGTTACCAGAGTTTCCTAAGATGGCTGCTGGTTCCAAGATGGGGTCTGCTGAAGGAGGAGCTGCGTCTCGTGTCCTTTAAAGTTTTAGGGTATAAGGCGTGATAATGAAGTATGATTAGAGTATTTCGTATCACCACAGAGTGGTACTGTGGATACTAAAGAAGTACTCTGTGCCATGTCCTATAATTTGAGACAAAAATTGGATTGGAAGGCTTGGACTTTTTAGACACGACCACAAAGTGTATATAGTATAAAAAAAAGCTATAAATTTATTGGACATAGAAAATACATATAAAAACATATCATCAAAAAAGCAAGTCAGTATAACAAAGTTTCAACAGTATATCCTGTACATAGCCATAGGAAATAGCGTAAATGGTTTGGAGATGAAATACCACTCATTGCATAATCGGTTTGTTGAACTCCGGATATAGGCTGTGTAACTGATTAAGATGGTAATGGCGTCTTGGGCTCTACATGTTACACGCTTCGCGCTTCTTCAGGAGCATCAGAAAGACTTATGCCCCGTACACACGGTCGGATTTTCCGATGGACAATGTCCGATCGGAGCGTGTTGTCGGAAATTCCGACCGTGTGTGGGCTCCATCGGACATTTTCCATCAGATTTTCCGACACACAAAGTTGGAGAGCAGGAGATAAAATTTTCCGACAACAAAATCCGTTGTCGGAAATTCCGATCGTGTGTACACAAATCCGACGGACAAAGTGCCACGCATGCTCAGAATAAATAAAGAGATGAAAGCTATTGGCCACTGCCCCGTTTATAGTCCCGACGTACATGTTTTACATCACTGCGTTTAGAACGATCGGATTTTCCGACAACTTTGTGTGACCATGTGTATGCAAGACAAGTTTGAGCCAACATCCGTCGGAAAAAATCCTAGGATTTTGTTGTCGGAATGTCCGAACAAAGTCCGACCGTGTGTACGCCCTATTAATGTATTTGACGGTATGGGGAAAGACAACACAAATGTGTAGAAGACACTGGAAAACCATACACTGAAGATAATATTAAAATAAGTATTCAATGGTTAATTAGTAGTCTTGATAGCGTTGGTTGTGTCATAGTAAAAGGTACATTAAGGTGACTGAACACCTCCAAAAAAGGCTAGTTGAATAAAAGAGCCTAATCTTGCAGGGCTAGAATGAAGTATGAGCGTCAATGAATCTTCATGAGAGTGAGTGGGTGTATAAGCTGATGTATCTTATGGAGTGTATGAAGTTGATGGATAAAGTGGGTCTGTGTGTGTCCCTTGGATCACAGCCAGTGGTCTTAAATACCACTATGAATAACGAACTCATTAAAATTTTCATAAACCTAGCCCATAAGGTGGACTCCATTTCCATTGGTTGAGGTAAATAATAATTTACCTTCCTGGAAATTTGATTATTTGACTTGTCACTGCTTCTTTTAACCACCAAGGGTTATTGTAGAGCAGAAATATGTAACCTGAAATATTTTATAAGTGGTATTCTGTAGAAATGTTCATATGTTCATAATGTGTATCTGACTGTGTAGTGTTGTTAGTATATCTATCATATTTAGGAGCTGTGGTAACCAGTACAATAAGAGTGTACAACTATACACATTAATATCACACAAAAGTATTGAATATGAATAAATGTTTTTACCCCTGTAGATACTATAATTGCTATGGATCTAGGTCAACACATGCTATATGGATGCATATTGATGTTTACATGTTTAGAAGATATATCTATGTCATTCACAATAATAATTGGTATACTTAAAGCTATTTTCACATCTAATATGTTCTACATCAAAATAATATATTTTTTATTTTATACCAGAATTACTATTGTGCCAGAAAACACTGAAATCATGACTATATCTATGAGATGGAATATGATATATATTTTGAACACCTTTTTATCATATACATTTGAAAACAGACAGATATAAATTTCTTAGTTTTTTTTTTCTCTGGCAGTTGTCTTAAAAGAGACTTGCTAACTATTTAGACCAAGGGACTTCAAACTATGGCCCTCCAGTTGTTCAAGAACTACAATTGCCATCATGCCTAGTCATGTCTGTGAATGTCAGAGTTTTATTATGCCTCATGGGATGTGTAGTTCCGCAACAGCTGGAGGGCCATAGTTTCAGGATCCCTGATTTAGACAATGTCCACCTCAATGGATTTTGTTTAGAGATGTGTGATTCCCTCTGGAAAGTCATTCAAATGATTGTCTTCAGACTCTTATCATACTGACTGCCGCACTAAACCCTGAGCCGTCATTGTGTGTTATCCTAATTATACTGATAAGAATGCCATCCTGCAAAAAGTCCGACGCTCTCGAGCCCTTACTATTGATGCCGCGGACCTGCTGCTCTTTGCTGATTATTCGATGGAGGTGACAAAACAGCACAAAGCCTTCTCCGCGGTTTGCTCAACCCCATATCGCAAACATGTTAAATTCACTCTGGCCTATCCAGCCGTTTTGCATATTACTTCCCCAACCAGGACACATCTCACTTATACTTCACTGGAGGAAGCAGAGCACTACATTAATAGTGCCTCTGATATGGACACAACTGACCCTCCTATAAACAATGCCGAAGATTCCCCTGCATTGCCGCAACATCAACGCAGCCCCTATAAGCCTCCATACAAAAGGAGTCGCTTTGCCAATCAGGGCAGGCAACCAGAGGTCCGCTGATACTTCAGCACTACTTTCTGGTCTGTACAATCCTTTTGAGTAATGATTACTCTGTTTTCTGTTGTGTTGATCCACATTGATTGTATATATTTTAAATGCGGTTATTTACATTGCATGTTACTTGCTCAGCTCTTAACAAAGGATACCTCTCATAGGGCAGCTCCTTACTCCCTCTTTAGTTTGAATTGTTGGCCTCAATCAAACCCTCCTGCATCCTCATTACACGGCCCCCCCCCCATCATTCCCTCCCTTCCTCATCCCTGCTCCCCTACCACAATCCCCCCCCCGAGCTTTAGTTTCATCCTTTGGAGAGGAGTAATTAGCTAGTGGGAGCTCTGCATTGGAGTCGGTCCTTATGTGGAAAAAAGTGAGGTCTGGGCAATTAAATGGGTGGTTCTTCCCCCCGGTTTTTAAAAATTTTTCCTTTCTCATTTTCTTTTATCTTTTCGTTTCCTTAGTGTTTAAGCTGTTTCCCCGTTTTGCTGCTATACCCTCAGCTTGTTTTCACCTTATCCATGTTCCTCAGCTGGGAGGAATTGTATCAGACAGGAGGCTCAACTCTGTGCGATCTTCTACCAACTCTCTTCCAAAACAAACATGGCTCCTCAAAGCAGTGGGGATCACCTAAGAGTGGTCTCGTGGAATGTCAAGGGCTACGCTCCCCAGGCAAGCAAATGCAAATGCAAATTCTTAGGCACCTAAAGCGCCTCCGGGCAGATGTTGCGCTCCTCCAGGAGACCCATCTATCCACGGACCTGTCTAGCTTACGCAAACTATGGGTGGGTGCCGTAAAGCTGAAGTAGCAATTTTGCTACCTAAAAATCTGAGACATACTGTCCAGAATGTCAAGTTTGACTCGAGGCCGCAAACTCACACTACATCTGACCCTCGCTTCTAGTGACATCGCTACCACAAATATCTATGCTCCTCCTAACTCCCCAGACACTCCCTTCTTCCAAGATATGGTATCCTGGATACTTCAAGTTCCTGAGGCTCTCCACCTAGTTGGCGGGGACTCTGTCATGCATCCCTCGGAGGATCGTACCGGTAAAGGGTCCTGCACTCCACATGAACTTACTCCCTCGGTTACGAATCCCACCCTTATGGCCCAATCCATTTCATCTATGCATTTTGTGGATATCTGGCTACTTACACACCCGACCGATCGCGATTTTACTTTTTTTTTCACCCCCGCATAATTCATTCTCGCATATAGACAATTTTTTTTGCCTCCCCGGCACTAAGCCCACTACTCTCAGATGCGGAAATAAGCGATACAGTAATATCAGATCATAGCCCCATAATTGTTAATTCAATTAATACTAAACTATTGTCACCCTCGCCCATATGGCGTTTTCCCTTGTACTTAACAGACAACAAAGATTTCCGTCAAATGCTATACGATGCTTGGGAGTTGTTGTGAAGCCACTCCTTCGTTATTTTAGCTGTGTGCTTAGGGCCATTGTCTTGTTGGAAGGTAAACCTTCGGCCCAGTCTGAGGTCCGGAGCACTCTGGAAAAGTTTTTCGTCCAGGATATCCCTGTACTTGGTAGCATTCATCTTTCCCTTATTTGCAACCAATTGTCCTGTCCCTGCAGCTGAAAAACACCCCCACAGCATGATGCTGTGACCACCATGTTTCACTGTTTGGACTGTATTGGACAGGTGATGAGCAGTGCCTGGTTTTCTCCACACATACCGCTTAGAATTAAGGCCAAAAAGTTCTATCTTGGTCTCATTAGACCAGAGAAAAGCTTATTTATCATCATTTAGGAGTCCTTCATGTGTTTTTTAGCAAACTCCATGCGGGCTTTCATGTGTCTTGCACTGAGGAGAGACTTCCGTCGGGCCACTCTGCCATAAAGCCCCGACTGGTGGAGGGCTGCAGTGATGGTTGACTTTCTACAACTTTCTCCCATCTCCCGACTGCATATCTGGAGCTCAGCCACAGTGACCTTTGGGTTCTTCTTTACCTCTCTCACCAAGGCTCTTCTCCCCTGATAGCTCAGTTTGGCCGGATGGCCAGCTGTCAGGAGGCACAGGCCGCCTCCGTCCGCCGGGCTCCAGGGCGCATGCGCGGAGGACTCACGCTACGCCGTACACCCGTTCGCGGCCCGATGGTGCGGCGCGCGCGGGTGCACGGCGGTCCCCGTGTGCGCGCCGTGGCCGTGCGGGTGCCGGGCAGCGCGTCACGCTGATGCGCTCGCCGGAGGGCTACATCTGACGGCTCCAGCACCCAGTCGGGTTGCTGGTTTGTCGTCAGCTGTACCCTGATCCCTGTACCTGCTTATCCTGTGTATCCCAGTGACTTGTGCTGAACCCTCTGCCTGTTTAAACGGATTACTCTCTCTGCTTGCTTGATACCCCTGACCTCTGCCTGATAAACGGATTACTCTCTCGCATTGCCTGATACCCCCTGACCTCTGCCTGATAAACGGATTACTCTCTCTGCTTGCCTGATACCCCTGACCTCTGCCTGAATTACGGACTTTGCTCTGCTTGATACCCGGTTCTGACCTTTGCCCGAATTACGGACTTTGCTCTGCTTGATACCCCGGTTCTGACTTTGCCTGAATTACGGACTTGTGCTGCCTGATACCCCGGTTCGGAGCTAACCGCTTGTCTTTGCAGTTCCTCAGTACCCAACGTCTACCCGGACCTCCCTCCGGCCTTCAGGAATCCCACCACTACCGGAAGTCCGTGCCTCCGCGTGCCCCCAACTCCTGTATCACCTCCAGGGGTCGGGTGCGCGTGGTCGTAAGGACGAGCCGCTCTCGGCATCTTGGCCTCGGTGAGTATGGGTGAGTCTTGACAGTACAAACCAGCCAGATGTCCGAGGCCGACAGAGCGCGCTCTCCTTTTGAGATCCTGTGTCAGCAGGTTTCCACGCTGGCCGACTCAGTTCAGAAAGAGGGGTATATTCAGATCGACAACCGCCTCCAACAAATTACTGGGTTACTCCCTTCTGCCGCTGCAGCTCCTGTACCCAGCAATGAAAGTCCGCCTCCCCAGGCCACCACCAACCCTACAGTGGTCATGGCGCTCCCTGAACCTAGGGTCCCTACACCTGAACGGTTCTCAGGGGACCGTAAAAAATTCAGGGCGTTTAAAAACGCATGTTCTCTTTACTTTGCCCTTCAGCCCCGGACGTTTGCATCGGAAATTGTCAAAGTAGGGTTTGCAGTCTCACTACTGTCAGAAGAACCTCAGGCTTGGGCCCATGGCTTAATGGAACAAGGAAGTCCTGTGTTAAACTCCATAGATACCTTCTTCGAGAGTATGGCCAAACTCTATGACGACCCTCAGCGGAAAGCTACAGCTGAAGCCATCTTACATCACCTGTCCCAAGGGAGGAGGCCAATTGAAGACTATACGGTAGAATTCCGTAAATGGGCAGCCGACACAGACTGGAATGAGGCGGCTCTGCGCTACCAGTACCGTCTAGGCTTGTCTGAACTCCTCAAAGATGAACTAGCCAGAATGGAGACTCCTGATTCCTTGGAAGAGTTAATTCAGGCAGCAACGAAATTGGACAGGCGCCTGCGGGAGCGTCGCTCAGAACCGTTCCAGGGTCCACGCCCTACGTGGACACCATTCAGAGCTTCATCCATGCTGTCACCATCCCCTACAACACCTCCCGAAGCTGAAGCCATGCAGCTAGGCCTGGTCCGGGCCCCACTAACTTCAGAAGAGAGGCAACGCAGACGGCAGTCTAATTTGTTTCTCTATTGTGGGGGAGCTGGACACTTCCTGCGCAGCTGTCCAATAAGGCCCAGTAAGTCTTTTCAGCCAAAATTGATGAGTTACCAAGACAATAATGCTCCAAAGTCTTACGTGATGTTGTTTGTTTCCCTGCAGCTACCAGAAGGGGAGTCTCGCCTACCCGCCATCATTGATTCAGGAGCTTGTAGCTGCTTCATGGATGCAGCCCTGGCCCGCAGCCTCCGTATTCCCTTGCAAACTAAAGCTCAAGGTCTACAGGTGCATCTGGCTGACGGCTCTCTTCCTAGTTCGGGTCCAATCACCCAGGAGACTCGGCCTATCCTAGTAACCACCGACTCCGGGCATCAAGAGCTCCTACGGCTTGATCTCATCCATTCTCCCATTTTCCCAGTTATCCTAGGTCTGCCCTGGTTACAGGCTCATGACCCACAGATCCAGTGGAGCACTAAGTCGGTATCCTTCTCTTCTCCATATTGCTCTGAGCATTGCCTCCCTTCGACTCCAAAGGTTTGTGCTACAGTTACAGTTCCATCAGATAAACTTCAGCAGATCCCCTCCGAATATCTTGAGTTCCAAGAGGTCTTTAGTAAACAAATGGCCGACCGCCTACCACCTCACCGGCCTTATGACTGTCCGATCGATCTGCTGCCGGGGTCAGTGATTCCGTTCGGGCGTATTTTTCCCCTCTCAGAGACTGAACTAGAGGCTCTCAAGCAATACATCAATGAGAACCTGGAAAAGGGTTTTATACGTCCCTCATCCTCACCTGCCGGAGCAGGGATATTCTTTGTTGGGAAGAAGGATGGGTCCCTTAGACCTTGTGTGGACTACCGGCAGCTTAACAATATCACCATCAAGAACCGGTACCCACTGCCGCTTATTCCGGAGCTATTCCAACGATTCCGATCCGCCTAAGTCTTTTCCAAATTAGACCTCCGAGGTGCCTACAACCTTGTTAGAATCAGAGCCGGGGACGAATGGAAGACAGCATTCAGGGCCAGGTTCGGACACTTCGAGTACCTGGTGATGCCATTCGGGCTGTGTAATGCTCCTGCCACTTTTCAGCACCTAGTCAATGATATATTCCGAGAATACCTGGACGACTTCCTCGTTGTCTATCTAGATGATATACTCATTTTCTCCTCCACGATGGAGCTACACAGGGGGCACGTCAAAAAGGTCCTTACCATATTGAAGCAGCACAAGCTTTATTTGAAAGTGGAGAAGTGCGAATTCGAGAGATCAGTGGTGCAATTCCTGGGGTTCATTATATCAGCAGATGGGATCGCAATGGATCCCCAGAAGATACAAGCCATTCAGGAGTGGCCAGCTCCGTCCGATAAAAAAGGGGTCCAACGGTTCATAGGATTCGCCAACTTTTACCGGAAATTCATTATCGGATTCTCGGCCATTGTGGCACCTATCACTCAGCTAACCCGCCAGCACGGTTCCTTCCGGTGGTCTGAAGCCGCACAAGAGGCCTTCCTGAAATTGAAAAGCCAGTTTAGTTCTGCTCCAATTCTTTGCCACCCCGATCCGTCTCAGCCATTTGTACTGGAGGTGGACGCCTCGGAAATTGCAACAGGAGCAATCCTTTCCTAAAGACAAGGGCCCAAGGCCATCCTTCATCCCGTTGCATTCGCATCCCGGAGACTCAGCCCACCGGAATTAAACTACGATGTGGGTGACAGGGAGCTGCTGGCCATAAGATTCGCTCTGGAAGAATGGAGGTATCTGCTCGAGGGCGCTTTACACCCAGTGATGATCTTTACAGATCATAAAAACCTCGAGTACTTACGGACAGCAAAGCGGCTGAAACCTAGACAAGCTCGTTGGGCTCTCTTTTTCTCTCGCTTCAATTTCCACATATCCTATAGACCCGGCACAAAGAATGGAAAAGCAGACGCACTTTCACGGATGTTCTCAGCAGACTCCCAAACTCCAGAACCTAGTACAATCCTCTCTCCCCAAAACTTCCTTGGAATGGCACAGGTGGACTTGATGTCATCTATTAAATCATCGTCTAACTCCTGTATCGAACCAGAGGTACAATCCTTGAAAAGAAATGGGAATTTTTTCTGGATCCGTGGGAAAATCTTTGTACCTCGGGAGACACGGTCACTAACCCTTAAGATGTGCCATGATCACAAACTCGCAGGGCACTTTGGAATAAGGAAAACGTCCGAGCTGGTCTCTCGCTCTTTTTGGTGGCCTGGGTGGAGAAGGGATTGCAAGGAATATGTGGCTTCTTGTCCTCTATGTCAGCGGAACAAAGGTCAAAATGCCAAGTCTTGGGGTTTACTAAAACCCCTGCCCATTCCAGAACGACCATGGTCTGATGTCTCCATGGATTTCATAGTGGACTTGCCAGCCTCGGGGGGTTTTACCACTACTTTTGTTGTGGTCGACCGTCTCTCCAAGATGGCCCATTTTTTGCCCATGAAGGGCACTCCTTCGGCCTTGGAGACGGCCAATATTTTTCTGAAAGAAATCATCAGGCACCATGGTGTACCAAAGAGTATTGTGTCGGACAGAGGTATACAATTTACATCCAAATTCTGGAGGGAGCTCTGCAAAGCTCTAGATATCAAGGTCTGCCTCTCATCAGCTTACCATCCTCAGAGTAACGGCCAAACGGAGAGGACGAACCAGACCCTAGAGCAATACCTGCGGTGTTTCTGCTCAGGATCCCAGGATGATTGGGCAAGTCTTCTCCCATACGCGGAGTTCACGTATAACAATTCCGTCCACTCTGCCACCAACCAAACGCCTTTCTGGGCAAATTGCGGATTCCACCCCACATTTCTGTCCAACGATGTTCCTGAGATAACAGTCCCTGCAGTGCATGACAGAATAACCTCTTTACAAATTAATTTCCAGAGGATTCAAGACATGTTGCAAAGAGCTCAAGCGGATTACAAGGAACAGTATGACCGGGGCAGGAGGGAGAATCCAACCTTTAATATAGGAGAGGAGGTCTGGTTGTCCACCACCAACCTTAAACTGTCCGTGCCTTCTCGGAAACTGGGGCCCAAGTTCATCGGTCCTTTTCCCATCAAAAGGATTATCAACCCTGTGGCTATGGAGCTAGCATTACCAAAAACATACAGGATCCATCCTGTTTTCCATGTGTCCTTGCTGAAGCCCGTGGTGGACAGCACTTTTCCAGAAAGAGGTGAACTTCCTCCTCCACCAGTTAGGGTGGATGGGGAGAATGAGTTTGAGGTGGAGTCTATCCTTAACTGTAGGAAGAAGGGCAGACAACTGCAGTATTTGATCCAGTGGAAAGGATACCCACCTGAAGACAACTCTTGGAAACCCGCAACGAATCTGCATGCACCACGCTTAATTCAAGCTTTCCATCGAGACCATCCGGAATTGATGTCCAGCCTGGGCGTCCAGTGTCCGCCCTTAGGAGGGGGGCACTGTCAGGAGGCACAGGCCGCCTCCGTCCGCCGGGCTCCAGGGCGCATGCACGGAGGACTCACGCTACGCCGTACACCCGTTCGCGGCCCAATGGTGCGGCGCGCCGGGCAGCGCGTCACGCTGACGCGCTCGCCGGAGGGCTACATCTGACGGCTCCAGCACTCAGTCGGGTTGCTGGTTTGTCGTCAGCTATACCCTGATCCCTGTACCTGCTTATCCTGTGTATCCCAGTGACTTGTGCTGAACCCTCTGCCTGTTTAAACGGATTACTCTCTCTGCTTGCTTGATACCCCTGACCTCTGCCTGATAAACGGATTACTCTCTCGAATTGCCTGATACCCCCTGACCTCTGCCTGATAAACGGATTACTCTCTCTGCTTGCCTGATACCCCTGACCTCTGCCTGAATTACGGACTTTGCTCTGCTTGATACCCGGTTCTGACCTTTGCCTGAATTACGGACTTTGCTCTGCTTGATACCCGGTTCTGACCTTTGCCTGAATTACGGACTTTGCTCTGCTTGATACCCCGGTTCTGACCTTGCCTGAATTACGGACTTGTGCTGCCTGATACCCCGGTTCGGAGCTAACCGCTTGTCTTTGCAGTTCCTCAGTACCCAACGTCTACCCGGACCTCCGGCCTTCAGGAATCCCACCACTACCGGAAGTCCGTGCCTCCGCGTGCCCCCAACTCCTGCATCACCTCCAGGGGTCGGGTGCGCGTGGTCGTAAGGACGAGCCGCTCTCGGCATCTTGGCCTCGGTGAGTATAAGTCTTGACACCAGCTCTAGGAAGGGTTCTGGTCGTCCCAAACGTCCTCCATTTAAGGAATATGGAGGCCACTGTGCTCTTAGGAACCTTAAGTGCAGCAGAAATTTTTTTGTAATCTTGGCCAGATCTGTACCTTGTCACAATTCTGTCTCTGAGCTCTTCAAGCAGTTCCTTTGACCTCATGATTCTCATTTGCTCTGACATGCACTGTGAGCCACAATCTCAGAAAATTAGAATATTGTGAAAAGGTGCGATATTTTAGGCTCATTGTGTCCCACTCTAATCAGGTAATTAAGTCATAATGCCCCGTACACACGGTCGGACTTTGTTCAGACATTCCAACAACAAAATCCATGGATTTTTTTCCGACGGATGTTGGCTCAAACTTGTCTTGCATACACACGGTCACACAAAGTTGTCGGAAAATCCGATCGTTCTAAACGCGGTGACGTAAAACACGTACGTCGGGACTATAAACGGGGCAGTAGCCAATAGCTTTCATCTCTTTATGTATTCTGGGCATGCGTGGCACTTTGTCTGTCGGATTTGTGTACACACGATCGGAATTTTCGACAACGGATTTTGTTGTCTGAAAAGTTTATATCCTGCTCTCAAACTTTGTGTGTCGGAAAATCCCATGGAAAATGTCCGATGGAGCCCACACACGGTCGGAATTTCCGACAACACGCTCCGATCGGACATTTTCCATCGGAAAATCCGACCGTGTGTACGGGGCATAACACCTGCAAAGGGTTCCTGAGCCTTTAAGGGTTCCTGACCTGCAGTGTTAATTTAGTCGACTAAAACATTTTAGTCGACTAAAATGACTAAAACATTTTAGTCGACTACATGAATACTATTTTAGTTGACTGAAATACGCCCAAAACTAAAACTATTGAGATGACTAAAATACGACTAAAACTAAAAGCCATTTTAGTCAAAAGACTAAAATGAGACTAAAACTAAAATGCCATTTTAGTCAAAAGACAATGACTAAAACTTTTGTTGCCAGCAGTTTAGACGTTAATGGCTGTGTGTTGAGTTATTTTGAGGGGACAGCAAATTTACACTGTTATACAAGCTGTACACTTACTACTTTACATTGTAGCAAAGTGTCATTTCTTCAGTGTCACATGAAAAGATAGAAGAAAAGATTTACAAAAATGTGAGGGGTGTACTTACTTTTGTGAGATACTGTATGCATGCTTATACTTTTCAGAGGTCCGATATTGTTCTATGTACAATTCATGTTTTATTGATTGCATGTAATATTCTACTTTTATGAGATTGTGGATTTGGGGTTTTCATGAAGCTGTAAGACATAATCATCACAATTATGACAAACCACGTCTTGAACTATCTTGCTTTGCATGTAATGAGTCTCTCATATATTAGTTTCACCTTTTATGTTGCATTAGTGAAATAAATGAACTTTTGCACAATATTCTAATTTTTCGAGTTTCACCTGTAATATCACACTAAAGTTACACTTGCGGTGGGTATACAGATAACAAAATCATTACATATATCATAATAATGAACATTTTAAAAAGTTCCATTTGAGACCACTAGATGTCACTCACATCTACACTTTTTAAAACATTTATAAGTCATTTGTTCACTCAATTTCTTTCACCGGACACTAAAGATAAATGTAATTTGTTTCATTTATTTCACTACAGAAATGTTAATTACATCTATATTCCATATAGCACCCATATGTATTATCCCTATCCTTCGAAAACCATTAGCGGGTACTCACGTACACACTTTATAACACATACTAGATATAAAATTAATCTATATCACCTGGGTTTTTTGTCATGAAATCATTCTCAGATGCCCACCAAACCTATAATTAGTTGTATCCATTTTTCTAAGGCTTTTTTTTCTAGGTGCATGTACTCCTCATGTTCTAAGTAACCCCTGGTCTCCACCACCTACAACACCTCCGAGCACCATCTGCCACAGAATCTGCTTTCCAGGGGACCAAAGTGTGAAAGCCGGAATGAGAGCTCACACAGGACTGAAGAATATCTCCTTGCCTTCATGTGACATCCATATGTAGCTTGACAGCCAATCAACAGCCACTAGTTCTGTCTCATGGGAGGAAGAGAAAAGAGCCGCATGCTCCCCAATATTTAGAAGTATTTTTTTTTTTTTTGCTTGCTCCAGCAGATGTACAGAGTGGTGACATTGTAATGCAGCACAACACAAAAAAACAATACATCTCTTGGTGACCGGTATGGTAAAAAGAAAAGGCAAAATGTGCACTCTGATAATGTAATTCATTTAGTGAGAACACTAATGCCCTGTACACGCGACCGGTTTTGCCGTCGGAATAAACTCCGAAGGTTTCTTCGATGGAACTCTGACGGAATTCCATTCAAGCGGTCTTGCCTACACACGGTCAAACCAAAGTCCGACCGTCCAGAACGCGGTGACGTAAAACGGGACTATAAAAAGTAAGTCCAATAGCCAGTAGCCAATAGCTTCCGTCTCGTACTTGCTTCAGAGCATGCGTCGTTTTTGGTCCATCGGAACAGCATACAGACGAGCGGTTTTCCCGATAGGAATTATTTCCATCAGAAATATTTAGAACATGTTCCATTTCTAGGTCAGAATTTTCTAAAAAAAAAAGTCCGATGAGGCCTACACACGATCGGAATATATGATGAAAAGCTTCCGTCTGACTTTTTCGGTCGGACATTCCGCTCGTGTGTACGCGGCTTTAGAGTTCTATTTATAAAACATTTGTTGCATGAATGGCAGAAGCATTGGTGTAAGCTGAGCAAAATGTCCTGTAATTTTTGTTAGCGATTAATGCCTGTATCTTTAGCGCGATCTAATGGACAAAATGTGGTGCATTTTTCTGAAACTACTCAATGAGAAAACCACATTCTTGGAGTACATCATGGGACACAGAGCCTTGTTAATTACTTAATGGGTTATGTTCACCACCAGGTGATTGGACACTGGCACACCCTAATTAGAGGAGAAGTTCCCCTCTACATAACCCCTCCAATATGGAGAGTACCTCAGTTTTGTAGCAAAGCAATAAGTATCCCAACTTAAACATATAAAACCAATATATATAACCAATAAGAGGGGCAGGAGCTCTGTGTCCCGTGATGTACTCCAAGAAAAAGGATTTTACAGGTAAACTGTTCATACATCACGGGACACAGAGCCTTGTCAATTACTTAATGGGATGTCCCAAAGCAATGCTTAATTTGAGGGGAGGGAGACACAGATCAAAGCAGACCGCCATCAGACGTGAGGACCTAAACTGCTGCCTGCAGTACACTGCGCATACAGGCGGTATTATCATGCCCTCTTACAACCACCTGATAGAATTTTGTAAACGTATGGACCGAAGACCAGGTTGCAGCCTTGCAGATCTGAGCCATGGAGGCCTGGTGATGCACTGCCCATGAAGCGCTTACTGCTCTGGTCGAGTGCGCTCTTACATGAAAAGGAGGAATCTTCTTTTTCAAACCATAGGCCTGAATAATAACTTGCCGAATCCACTCAGAGATAGTAGATTTTGAGACTGCCTGGCCCTTTCTTGGACCTTCTGGCAGCACAAACAAAGCATCAGTTTTCCGTATCTGAGCTGTAGCGACCGCTATAGATCGCTTTACCAGTGCATGGAGTTTATGTTACGATTTCCTCTGGAGTGTTTTTTTTTGGCCTGCTTTGGTTTTTACACATGTGAGTGCAATGGTGTGCGATAGTTTGAATTTTTAATAAATTTGCTGTACTTTATCACACTATTTGGAGCATTTTTTTCCATTTTCATGTGGAGCAATCACTTCTTGAGGAAAAGGATTTGTTGCATTTAATCTCGCTATTTGGAGATCACGTTTGGAAACTGGAGATCACATTTTAACCCCCAATAAGTGTGGGTTGAGGCGAGTTATGCCAAACACGAGAGTGGGAGGCAATTGTAGCTGGTGAATGCAAATCTTTAAGTGGGAGTGGAAGCACAAAACACTGAGGTGTGGTGGAAGATCACAAAGAACAACCAAGAGTTTTAGTTTATAGATTTTTTCAGACCATTCATCGGAATATTTATGAACTTTATGTCAACACTTTATTCATTATTTTCACATCTGTCACAGGGTGTGTTGTTTTGATTATTATGTGATAGGATGTGTTTGCTCACAGTGTTCACCAATAACTTTTTTTGTTAGAACATAGGGATGAGCCGAACAGCCCCCAGTTCGGTTCGCACCAGAACCTGTGAACGGACCGAAAATTCGCACGAACGTTAGAACCCCATTGACGTCTATGGGACTCGAACATTCAAAATCAAAAGTGCTCATTTTAAAGGCTAATTTGCATGGTATTGTCCTAAAAAGGGTTTGGGGACCCGGGTCCTGCCCCAGGGAACATGGATCAATGCAAAAAAAAGTTTAAAAAACGGCCGTTTTTTCGGCAGCACTGATTTTAATGATGCTTAAAGTGAAAAAAAAAGTTAAATATTCCTTTAAATATCGTACCTGGGGGGTGTCTATAGTATGCCTGTAAAGTGGAGCGTGTTTCCCATGCTTAGAACAATCCCTGCACAAAATGACATTTTTAAAGGAATAAAAGTCATTTAAAACTGCTTGCGGCTTTAATGTAATGTCGGGTCCTGGCAATATGGATGAAAATCAGTGAGACAAATGGCATGGGTTCTCCCCAGTCCATTACCAGGCCCTTTGGGTCCTGTATGGATATTAAGGGGATCCCCGCACCCAAATTAAAAAAGGAAAGGCGTGGGGCCCCCAGGCCCTATATACTCTGAACAGCAGTATACAGGCAGTGCACACAAGACAGGGACTGTAGGTTTGTTATTAAAAAGAATCTGTTTCTAATTATGAACTGGTACATTTTTAAAGTGTAGCTCCAGAAGATTTCACCTCACTTTTTGTCCCAATGACAAATGTTCTTTAAAAATTTGGGGTTTTTAGTGAAACAAGGATTGGTGATAAAGCATCAGTGGAAAGGAGAAAAGTTTTTCCCATATTAACTCTTACAGGAGAGAATTTCCCTTCCTAGGGGTAGATTTCATCTCACTTCCTGTTATCTCCTTCTGTTTGCAAGTAGGAGTCGTTTGTAAGTTGGATGTTTGAAAGTAGGGGCCTGCCCTATATACTCAGCAGAAATTTGGGCCTTAGGTGTTGTTGTGGCCACACACTGTAAGCCCTCACAGGGCCCTGCTGTGAAATATTAGATCAAGAATTGTAATTACATGCACCTGCTGAACAGGGGCAGAAAAATTGGGCCTTTGGTGGTGGTGGTGGTGCTGGTGCCACAACACTGTAAGCCCTCACAGTTACTCTTGGTGGGCGCAGAAATGGGCCCTGCTGTGAAATATTAGATCAAGAATTCTAATTACATGTCCCTGTTGAACAGGGGCTGAAAAAATGGGCTTTAGGCACTGGTGCTGGTGCCACAACACTGCAACCCCTCACAGATACTCTAGTTGGAGCGCAGGAACGAGCCCTGCTGCAAAGAATTGCATCAAAAATTGTAATTACACACCCCTGTTAAACAGGGGCTAAAAAATTGGGCCATAGGCACTGGTGCCACAACACTGCAACCCCTCACAGATACTCTAGCTGGAGCGCAGGAACTAGCCCTGCTGCAAAGAATTGCATCAAAAATTGTAATTACACGCCCCTGTTAAACAGGGGCTGAAAATTTGGGCCTTAGGCACTGGTGGCGGAGCCCAGAACCAAAAATGTTCTTACAAGCTATCAGCATGATCATTAACCTCCCTGGCGGTATGATTATTTCGGATTTTAGGTGCTGAAAGCGGTACAATTATTTTGCATGGAAATTTGGCGTTTTATATTGTAGGTCTGTAAATCTTAACAATAACACACTTAAATCTGTCCAAACCAGAGTCTAGTAGATATCCCGGGTATGATAAAGTTTGAAACACAAAAACATAAATTATAATATAATAAATAAAAATAAATTAATAAAAAAAATAAAAAAAAATAGTAATAAAATAAATTTCCCCACAATTCACTATCGCTCAATTCTGCAAGTGTTCTAATTTACTATCGCTGTTTTCTAGCTGGTCTAAAGCCACTTTTGACGTAAAGGGACACTTTTTGGTTGCTATGGACAATCTCCAGTTTCCAGGCAGAAAGAACAGTGTATATCATGTAAAACTGCATGCAGGGCATGGGCCAGAGCACTGGGGACAAAAGGGATGTGAAATCATTTCATACAGTACTGTAATCTGTAAGATTACAGTACTGTATGTGTTATGATTTTGACATTTTTTTGAATTTGCCGCCAGGCCCCGCCCCCGTGCGTCGCGCCGCTCGCAGGGAACGGAGCCTGGCACAGAGAGGCTTCGGAGGAGGACGGAGCCCTCGGACACTGCGTGGGACATTGCAGGATCCCGGGGACAAGGTAAGTAACGCCGCCCCAGGATCCTGCAATGCGATCCCGAGTGTGGCTCGGGGTTACCGCTAATGGTACTGAATTTTAACCCCGAGCCACACTCGGGAAAACCGCCAGGGAGGCTACGGAGGAAGAGGATAATTACTCAGCATAACAGGATAGTCACTCAGCTTCAGCATAGGCAGTCTTTGAAGGGATCTGACATTTCCAAAAAAATTATTCAGTTACATTAGCATCAGGTGCTTGGTAGCTGGTGGTGATCCAAGACTGATTCATTTTTCTGAAGGTCAGTCGATCAACCGAGACGGTGGACAGGCGTACCCTGTGATCGGTTACAAAGCCTCCAGCAGCACTGAATGTACGTTCCGAAAGAATGCTGGATGCAGGACAGGCCAGTAGCTCAATTGCATACTGTGCAAGCTCTGACCAGTGATCCATCTTCAAGACCCAGTAACCCAGAGGATTTTCGGTGGGAAAGGTGTCCAAGTCAGATCTTGCCCCTAGGTATTCCTGCACCATATAAAACAGACGCTGGTGATGGTTGCTGGAACCGATCATACCTTGGGGCTGCGGACCAAAAAATTGTCTGAACGCATCGGTCAGACAGCCACCTTCTCCACTGCTCCTTCTTTGACTGACCGAAGCCTCAGCAACACGTTGTCCAGAAACAGGAGTTTGTAACCTCCCAGTCTCTGGGAACGCGTTGCAAAGATCTTTCTGCAAGGCCTCCCGAAGATGTTTCATCCTCTGCGATGGCAAGATAAGGTCCGCAACCTTACCCTTGTAACGTGGATCAAGGAGGGTTGCCAGCCAGTATTGTTCCTTCTCCTTGATACAACGAATACAAGGATCCTTCCGCAGGCTTTGCAGGATCAGGGAGGCCATGCAGCGTGGGTTTGCTGAGGCATTCGGTCCGGACTCCTCTGGGTCACTAAGGACGACATGATCCCCAGCCACCTCCTCCCAGCCACGTACAAGTCCATGTGTTTCTTGGGACTGTAAATTATCCCTTAAAGACTGCTGCTGATGCTGAGTGCCAGGCTCCACCACCATACTGACACAATCCTCCTCCTCCTCCTCCTCTGTGAATGGCGGGCACGCAGGAACACTGTCTGGATAAAGGGGGCCTTGAGAGCTAAGGAAGTTCTCCTCTGTTCTGCCTCAAGTGCCCTGTCCATTATTCCACGCAGCATGTGCTCCAACAGGTGGACAAGGGGACAGTGTCACTGATGCATGCACTGTCACTGCTCACCATCCTCGTGACCTCCTCAAATGGTGACAGGAGAGTGCATGCATCCCTGATCATGGTCCACTGGCGTGGGGAAAAAAAACAAGCTCCCCTGACCCTTTCCTGGTGCCATAGTCGCACAGGTACTCATTGATGGCCCTCAGCTGCATGTGCAGCCACTGCAGCATGGCCAACGTTGAGTTCCACCTGGTGGGCATGTCACAGATTAGGTGGTTCTTGGGCAGGTTAAATTCCTTTTGGAGGTCTGCCAGCTGAGCACTGGCATTATATGACCGGCGGAAATGCACACAGACTTTCCTGGCCTGCCTAAGGACATCCTGTAAGCCCGGGTACCTGCCCAAGAACCGCTGCACCACCAAGTTAAGGACGTGAGCCAAACAGGGCACATGGGTCAGTTGTCCCTGTTGGAGGGCGGAGAGGAGGTTGGTGCCATTGTCGCAAACCACCATTCCTGCCTTAAGTTGGCGTGGCGTCAACCACCTCTGGACCTGCCCCTGCAGAGCTGACAGAACCTCTGCCCCAGTGTGGCTCCTGTCCCCCAAGCACACCAGCTCAAGCACCGCATGGCATCTTTTGGCCTGCGTACTTGCATAGCCCCTTGAAAGCCTACGGAGCACCGCTGGTTCTGAGGACAAAGCACAGGAAGAGGCCATGGAGGAAGAAGAAGAGGAGGGGGTGGAGGAGAGAGGTGTGTCAGAATCACTAGTAGTGGCATTTTGGAGGTGTGGTGGTGGAACAGCCTCCAACACTACTGCACCTTGTCCTGCATCCTTCTCAGCTGCCAGAAGAGTCACCCAATGCGCTGTGAAACTTAGATAACATCCCTGTCCATGCCTGCTGGACCATGAGTCAGCGGTAATATGCACCTTACCGCTGACCACCCTGTCTAGCGAGGCCAAGACATTGCCTTCCATATGCCGGTAGAGAGCTGGAATCGCCTTCCGTGAGAAAAAGTGGTATTGGGGACCTGCCACTGAGGAACCGCACATTCCACAAACTTGCAGAAGGGGGCAGAGTCTACCAACTGAAAAGGTAGCAGTTGAAGTGCTAGCAATTTTGCCAAGCTAGCGTTCAACCGCTGGGCATGTGAATGGCTGGGAGCGAACTTCTTTTTGCGGTGCAGCAGCTGGGGCAGGGAAATTTGCCTGGTACAATCTGATGTTGGTGTACCGATAGCAGATTGCCCGCAAGTACTTGACTGTGACACACCTAATTCTACACCTTCATTCCTCTCAGTGCAGGTCTCAGAGAGGACTGAAGGTATAGTGGGGTTGGAGATCCCAGCTGATGAGGAGCAAGGAGAGGTCCTCTTTGTTTTTTGGTGTGGGTCTTTTAGGTACGCTTGCCAACAAACTGCATGGCAGGTCACACAAGTAAAGGCGCAAAAACTGGAACGTTATAGAACCATCATAATTGGCAGGCAGATACTATATATATGATGTTATATTAGAAGAAAGGGAAATGGTACAGTATATTTAGTCCATGACAGTCTATGTTGGGGACATGGGGAAACAAACTAATGTTATGGGATCCGCAACCAGGGCTGCCTTCCAAAAGAACTGAAACCGAGCTCCATGATCTGAAGGAAAAAACACTCTGGGTGTAGTATGTAAACCAATTTATTAAAAAAGCCAGTGTGCAAACAACTTACATTTGGATGAATAAAAGACAGCATATGGTAAAAATGAAGAGGTGATCCATCATGAGAGAGGTCCGTCAGGTCAGTCACAATCGTCTTTGCTGGCTGCTGTGCATGTGGCTTGCTGTACAAAGCTGAAGCCGGCTGCGGTGGTGATGGAATTCAAAGAGAGGCCAGGAACGCTGGTGAAAGGCAGGGGCGGAGTTGTGACGTCACTGGTAAGTGACGTGTTTCCTGAGCGTACGGGCTACGATGTCATGGTAGCAGCGCTCCTTCGTCAAGCTACAGATGGATCGTGGTGTTGGCTTAAGAAAGCCGGGGGAAGGGGGGAGGCCAAAGTAAAATCACTATACCTAGTCTAATTTAATATGCACACATCTGGGGGTATTATGTTTATGGAAATTATAAAAACTAGTATAAACACATGAATAGTAGGAAAAAAGTATATGTAAGATGTACCTATACATGCATATATTTCAGAAAATCATTAACAATAGGGAATGATTAAAAACAGCAGTATAAAAACAACAGTATTAAAAACCTCAGCAGTACGGTCAAAATCAGCAATATACATATGCACATACCCAATGAGTTGCCTCCACGTACAACAAATGCATAAATACACACAGGGGACATGGAAGCACTCATGATAGAAATCCAGTATGTACCGTATATATTGGTCATATATGACTTGTAACTCATATGGGCAATACAGTAAAGGGAAAAAAGTAAAAACAACACAAGGTCAATTTTGACTGTAGAGGGCAATATATAGTCTATACTTACACCACCCACATATAAAAGGAAAATCAAAAAAGGGGGGACCGACCTGTAATATAGATTAGGTCATTAAAATATGTGAGAACAGGGCTAGAGAACAAAAATACAGCACCAGATGATATATTTATAAGATAGTAGCAATCTCTATACTCGTGTTTATACCCCCTGGCGAGAGTACATCCAAGGTATAGATCCAGTAGGTCTCACGGGTGCAAAGCTTCTTAAATCTCTCGGCAACCGGGAGGGACCTCGGGATATGTTCAATGACCCAAACCCTGAGGCCAACCGTAGAGCTCTGGTGGACCATGGCAAAATGTTTTGGGACGCTATGGGGGTCCGTACCTCCCTCAACAACTCTTCTGTGTTCGCCAAACCTCTGCCTCAAGGCCCTAATTGTCCGGCCTACATAAATTAGGCAGCAAGGACAACTTAGGCCATAGATAACGAAGTCAGACGAGCAATTGAAGAATTCTTTCAATACATAAGTCTTACCCTTAGTGGTGAAGGATTTTTGTCCATGTAGGACAAATTTACATGTTTTGCATAAAGCCTTTCAGCATTGATACATGTCTACCAGGGGGATCAATGTGGGTACAGGCAGTATAATTGAGACAGATTTAAATTTATTAGGTGCAATCTTGTTTTTCAAATTGGGGGCCCTACGATAAATAACTTTGGAGCGGGCAGGAAGAGATGTTTTTATATGAGGATCTTGGTGTAAGATACCCCAATGTCTTTCTAGAATCTTCTCCATACTTTTGTGCTTATTATGAAAAGTGGTTATGAACCTACTGGAACAGTCATGTGGAAGTTGGTTTGTTTTTGGTGGTTTTCCATGCAGATAATGTTTATAAGCATCTTCAACTAAGGTTTCAGGATACTTTTTGTTGAGAAACTTTCTTTTTAAGGTTTTACTGAGTTCGGCATAATCAGAATCCTTGGTACAATACTGCCAAAGACGGCAGAATTTCCTTTTGGGATATTTGTAATCCATTTAGGGAGATGGCAACTCTCAAAATGTAAATAAGAATTGCCTGCTGGGGGCGTGGTTTGGAGCCGCTCTAAGATGGACGCGCTGTGCTGAAGCTCCCGTCCATGAGGTCCCGCTACACTAGCGTTTCGCTATCAAACGACTATCTGCTATGGTAAGAAAAGCCCGCAGCACCTCAGCATCCCGATCCAGATCCCCTCGGAACCAAAACCCCCCGCGGGGAGAGCAAATTCCCGAGATCTTCCGCTCCCGGCCTAGAGCCGCCATGCAGGCCGCACAACCAGCGGCCTCGAGTAAACCGCAGCCCCAGAGCACCTGCACCCCAAGCTCAGGCACTCAGTGCAGAGCGGGCACGGGAGCAGAACAGAGACACCCTCCCTCGGTAAACCTGGATGATCTCCACTCTGTCGCCGCAGACATAAAAAACACTTTAATGGCGGCCATCTCAGACATGCGTTCCGACATACAGGCAATCTCACTCAGAGTAGAAGAGGTGGAAACTACCCAGACTCGACATGAGGCTTCCCTGTGCCATGTCCAGCAGATCACAGAGTCCCATGCCATACACTTAAGAGACATAAATCGCCACATGGAGGACCTTGACAATCGCGGGAGACGCCGCAACCTCCGATTTAGAGGAATACCGGAATCGATTGATCCACAACAGTTATCCCAAGCAGTCACTACCATTGTGAATGAGCTCCTGGACAGGCCCCGAGATGCCCTGGTGGGTTTTGAACGCATACATAGGGCGCTACGCCCAAGAGGGAGAGATACAGACCCCCCCAGAGACATTGTTTGCTGCCTCATAGATTTCTCACTGAAAGAAGACATTTTAAGGACCTCCAGAAATCGCAATCAGATAATTTACCAAGGCTCAAACGTCAAAATTTATCAGGATCTCTCCAACATTACCCTGCAGAGGAGACGTGAATTGAGGCCCCTACTCGACATCTTGCGAACCAGGTCTATCGCATACCGATGGAAATTCCCCTTTGGTCTCTCCGCCTCGCATCAGGGACGCACAGCCCTCCTCAGAGTCCCTGAGGACTTGGAACACTTCTGTTCTACACTGGATATCCCCATTGTTGCCCTGCCGGACTGGTACAGTGATTTTCGTCTCCCCCAACTACGTAGAGCCACTTCGATGGACGGCATAGCAGAAGCAGGAAACTTCCACCTTGGACGCCGCCGACACCACCAAAGGCCAAACTTCTCCCCACAACGAGACCCTGACCTGCCAAGGAACGGCAGCCCTACAGCCTCCCCTGCACATCGCAGAGCCAGGATCACCTAACGGCCTGGTAATGCCTGGATCTCAGAAGACACCCGAACAGAAGAACAAGAGATGCTGTTCTGTCACAAAATGATGGACACCTGCAGTAAATATAACTGTCTTTCTATTCTCTTCCTTTTCCCCCTATACCACTAATTCTCTCCCTCCATTTTATTACGTTTTGTAACTCAGGGCCTCCTCTCACAATCTCTCACTTTTAAGATAAACAGCTCAGAGCATCACCCCATAGCTTACTTTCATGTGCAAATACTCCTTGCATAACAAAAACCAGGTTACTGGTCATACATGTATATTAGTACTATTGGTTGATATACGGTCAGAGCTATTGTCATACAACCCCGCCCCTCCCCAGCTTTTCTTATGCTCTCCATTACGGTATATAACCTTAATATGTTTAAACCTTAGGCAACTGTGTTTACAGGTCGACAGGGGCGGGCTCTGGTGAGTGATCTACACCAAAAATTATCTACCCATTTATGTTGAACATTCTTACTTCGATCTGACCCTCCCCCACAGAAGTTATTACTCTGTTCATTCAAACACCAACAGGGGGTAACTCTCAAAATTCTCACTCGGTGCTTGCGGCAGAGCGTGCCCCTCTCGATACCAGGGAGATCCTATTGCTGATCCACCTTCTGTAAAGGTATGTTTGTTTCTGTTAACCTTCTATCTCGTTTGGTTAGATAAGTTCATAATGGTAAAAGTTCGCCAGTTACTCGGAAAGTTACCAGGCCTTCAGGTACCGTACACCTTCCTACTACCCGAGGCCTATACAGTTTTACTCAACACAAGTTTAACCGTTGACAGTTCTTTTGGCTATGGAGGCAGTAAGGCAATACCACCTCTTCATTAACAAACAAATATCACACGACAATGATCCTGTCCACTATATAGATTATATCTCTCAAATCCAAACACCCCTAAATCTCCCGTGTAATATACACACTATCATAACTCATAGAGCTCTTATGATAGGGATGCATTCTCACCCCCAACATACCATAGTCAGAAATCTTCTAGGATACCATTCGGGCCCACGGGGGAATCCCCTTGACACCCACCGTGTAACCCTGACCCGCATATTAAGCGAACATTCACTTCGCCCGTCATGACCTCATTGGGACTCAGGACGACCTCCTTTTTCTGAGCGTCACCTTCCACTCCCGCACACAGCAGAACCCAGTGGTTCTAGCTGACTCATACCGGTCCCCCCGTTTTAACTAGTGGGCCCGCCGGCCGACCCACACAACCGGTTCCTTTGCTCACTTCCCCTGAAACCTCTCCTCCACATACCCTCCCACCACTCCCTTACCCACACCCCTAACCTTATCACCACGCTATAATCCCCCTACCCTAAACCCAAACACACCCACAACCTAATCTCTGACTCCTCCTACATACCCTCATAATCCTAGGCTTCCAAGCATCTTAAGCGAGACAATGGCACCCCATCAGTCGCAACCACTCTCCCATCCATTGAAAGTCATATCTATCAACGCAAAGGGCCTAAATATCCCTGAGAAGCGCTCACAACTACTTGCTCAAATGCGTAGCTCTAAGGCAGATGTAATATTTGTACAGGAGACTCACTTTTCTAGCACTAACATCCCTAATCTGGCAAACCACTTCTTCCCCCACTGTTACCATGCCACTTCACCTTCGTCAAAGACAAAGGGAGTTTCAATCCTTCTTTCCAAGAATACACACCTGCAAGTCTCAGATACTTTAACGGACGCACAAGGTAGATTCATCTTCATCAAAGGCACATTCAACAATAGACCAATCACCCTGGCAAACATCTATAGCCCTAACACCTCTCAGGTCCCGTTCTTTCGCACAATAACGAGAGAATTATCATCCTTTCAGGAAGGCCTCCTGATTCTGGGGGGGGATTTTAATATCCCCCTGGACCCCATTGTAGACTCCTCAACAGGCAAATCTCATCTTCCATACAGGGCCCTAAAACAAATCAAAAAATGTTTACAAGACCTAGCTCTACACGACTCATGGAGAACCCTACATCCATCAGACAAGGACTACACATTTTTCTCAGCCCCACATAATAAATATTCACGTATCGATTACTTATTCCTATCACAACCAGACCTTCCCGCCCTCTCCAACGCGACCATAGACCCGATGTCATTCTCCGACCACCACCCCATCTCGATGTCACTCAATCTCTCGGATACTCCCCTACGTCCCTACTTATGGAAATTAGATCACACACTCCTGACAGACGAAATACAGGTAGCGGAAATTCGCTCCTGTCTGAAAGATTACTTTATAGAGAATAATACCCCAGATACATCCACCCTGACGCAATGGGAAGCGCACAAATGCGTAATAAGGGGGAAACTAATTTCTATCACAGCTTCCATCAGAAAAGCCAAAAAAGCCACCCTACACAACCTTTTTCAGAGACTCAAAAAGCTAGAAGCATCCCATAAACAAACACTAGCACAAGACACCCAAGCAGAACTCACAGAGATCCGTACTCTTATCAAAGACGAAATTTTCTCTAACCTTAAAAGAAAGTTCATCCTCTCACACAAACTATTTTATGAGTTCGGTAACAAAAGCGGCAGACTGTTAGCCAGAGCTCTACGCAAACAAAAATCGGACAACACCATACACAAATTACAGTCCTCTTCAGGACAATCCCTTACACAAAATGAAGAGATAGCAAGGGAATTTGCGAATTACTATTCCTCCCTTTATGACCTACAGACATCTGAACCGACATCTACCCCTACTCCAATAAAATCCCGAAACATCAAAACATTCCTGGATAAATATGCCCCTGAGAAACTATCCCCAGAGATATCAGCATCCCTTGATTCACCAATTACCTCTATAGAATGGTCCCAGGCCATCAAACAACTTAAGCCCGGTAAAAGCCCGGGCCCGGATGGCCTCCCGGCCGCCTACTACAAAACATTTTCAGACATTCTCCAAGCCCCATTCCTACGGACCTTTAACTCTCTCTCCCCCACTAACCCCCTTACTAGGGGGATGCTAGAAGCCCACATAGTAGTGATCCCAAAAGATGTCAAGGATCCCTCGCACACTAAAAACTATAGGCCGATTTCCTTATTAAATTTAGACATCAAAATCTTTTCCAAAATTTTAGCCAATAGACTTTTAACACTTCTCCCCTCCATTATATCCCACGATCAAGTCGGCTTTATCCCGGGCAGAGAAGCCAGGGATAACACCTGCAAAGCAATTAACCTTCATCACCTGATCACATGCACTAAACAAAAAGGATTTTTCTTGTCATTGGACGCGGAGAAGGCGTTCGACAGAGTATCCTGGGATTACATGCTAGCGGTTTTGCAAGCCATAGGACTAGGTCCTCAGCTGATCCGCCTTATCATGTCACTATATAGTTCTCCAACAGCGAAAGTAAGGATCAATGGTACTCTGTCGGACGCCTTCCCGATCCATAACGGAACGAGGCAGGGGTGCCCTCTATCACCCCTCCTCTTCGTATTAACCCTAGAACCCTTTCTAAGGAAAATTACACTTAACCCGGACATAAAAGGAATTCTTTCACCAGTAAAAGAATATAAGTATGCTGCTTACGCGGACGATATTCTACTATTCCTCTCACAACCTTTAACAACATTACCAATTTTATTATCGGAATTTAAATTATTTCAGTCCCTATCTAATCTGAAGATCAACTTCTCTAAATCTTTCGCCCTTAACATATCCCTAACCCAACATACAGTGGACCAATGCAAACACAATTTCCCATTCCAATGGAAACAGGACGCGTTAACCTATTTAGGGATACAAATCACACCATCACTCGCTGACCTATACAGGAAAAACTTTCTCCCCCTCTTAAACAAATTAACCTCGGACTTTGACACCTGGAATAAATCGACATTTTCGTGGTTTGGCAGAGCGGCCATACTGAAAATGAACGCTCTCCCCAGGATTTTATATTTACTACAGGCAATACCGATTCAAATTCCCCCCCTATTTTTTAAGTCATACAGGCAGATCAGCTCCAAGTTCTTATGGGGCAAACACAAACATAGAATAAGCCATCTCTTGCTCTCCCGTCCGAAAAATCTAGGTGGAATAGGTCTCCCTGACATCTCCAACTACCACATAGCCACTCATCTCACCAGGATAGTAGACTGGAATGTCCACACTCAACAAAAAGACTGGGTCTCCCTTGAAGCCTCCTTCACGAAATTAGAATGTAAATCACTCCCGTGGATCTCTCCTCACCATATCCCACAAGAGATCCAAAACCACCCGACGATAGACCCCACCCTGCGCTACTTCCACTCAACTTGCAAAAAGGTTCCGCTCTCCTCTACTCCCAGCCCACTGACACCAATAAAACTGAACCCAGACTTCCCCCCGGGAATGCACCACCAGTTTCTAGATGACCACATACCTCAAGGACAAACCAGTGCCTCCCACTTCCTCCAACAGGGCAAAATCATCCCTGCAATACAACTAGCATCACGCTCCGAAAAAGCACTTATCCCACAGTGGACATACCTAATGATAACATATTACCTCCAAACACTCGATAAGGCAGGTCAATGCTCCAGACAACTCACACCCTTTGAATCTCTATGTACCAAATCATCACCACAAACGCACCTCATTTCTCAGATACATAATATGCTTTTTGCTGACCTCAAAGCCAATGACAGTCCGTTTTGCAAAAAATGGGAGAAAGATCTCTCAATACAAATACCGGAAGAGAGCTGGGAGCGAATATTCTCGCACATACATAAAGGCTCAATAAATGTTTCCACTCAAGAGAATGGATTTAAAATACTATCAAGGTGGTACCATACCCCAGCATTATTGCACAAATTTAACTCCAACATTCCCGAGACATGCTGGAGGTGCCACCAAGCAAAAGGTACTCTACTCCATATGTGGTGGTCATGCACCCCTCTCCAAACCTTTTGGTCAGAGGTTCACAAAATGATCGAACGGATCACCACCTACAACATAGAGTTCGCCCCAGCTCAATTCCTCCTCCACCTCTCTTCCCATTCACATGGCACATACCATAAATCACTTATGATGTATTTGATAAATGCAGCAAAACAATGCATACCCATACACTGGAAATCACATAAAATACCTTCCCTAGCTGAATGGTTTGCCAGAATAAACAAAATAGAAGAAATGGAAAAACTTATCCATATCGCTCAAGACACCCCAACGAAATTCAACCATAAGTGGGCGTGCTGGACCCACTTTAAGACCCTGCCGGAATATAAATCCATTCTGGACTCTCCTGCATACAGTAACTAGGTCTTTTAACATGACCACCCAGACTATACCTACACACGTCCTAGATATATTCATCCTCTGCCCACACCTTGCTGGGGTCCCACTCCCGCTTTGTCCCCTTATACATACACTTTGGGTGTTTTTAATCACCCTCTCCCTCACCTGGAGGAGTCAGATTTCCCAGACCCCCTACTCCACCCCTCCCCCCCCCTCCTTTCCACCCTATCTACTCCTCATACCCCCCCCCTTCTCCCCTGACCTCATTTTCTCCCATGCCTGGCCCCCCTTATCTCACATTAGCCCCCAAACCTCCCACGTTGCACTCCAATCAGATACCCAATTGGATAACTGCAAGGCAGAGTGCTAGGAGAGGGCTAGGTATATGTATGCAAGTAAGACGTCGCACCATAATCATACAACAACTAACAAAGATATTGTCTTACAACGTTTAATGACATTCTAATTTGTTCCGTTCTCTGGTTTGGTTATTCATTTCAGTGCCACAGCTTTCTGATTACGGTTTATTTCATGTTGTACTGTACTTATAATGTAAACATACAAACCGTGCTATCTTTGTGACATTTCATTACTGCTTTGAAATATCCTTGTTATACTGAAATCTCCAATAAACATTTTGAAACAAGAATTGCCTGCTGTAGGCTTAGTGTAATTTTATGAGGTGATCGTAAAGCCATCGTGTCCCAACTCTAGATCTAAAAAGGCGATAGTGGCTGGGTCAGTAGCTGACGTGAATGACAGCCCATATGGATTGTAATTGCAGTGTTGGACAAAGGCAGTTATCAGATCAGTATCACCATCCCAAATGATGATCAAATCATCAATATATCTCCCGAAGAATATAATATTGGTCACGAAGGGGTTATTTTGATAGAAATTGTTTTCCCATATGCCCATAGCCAGGTTAGCATATGAAGGTGCAAAATTGGCCCCCATTGCTGTACCTTGTATCTGTTGATAATATTCTTCATTAAAGGAGAAATAATTGTGCATCAGGCAAAATCTTGTGGCTTCCACAATAAACTTTGCCTGACGCATATTGATTAGGGGGTCTGTGGACAAAAATTGTTCTAATGCCATGAGTCCAAAATCATGTGGGACGGAGGTATATAGTGAACACTAGACATGTGCGCACTGAAATATTTTGTTTCGTTTTCGTCTGAAAAATAAATTTATTTAGTTACTCCCGAAATTCGTTTTTATTTATTTTGTTTTTTGTTAAAAATTGCATTCGTCCGAAAATCCAAATTAAAGTCGAATCTGTCATTGAAGGCTTATGGTGTCTGTCGAATGTTCAAAGAAGATTCGACGGAGCAGCTAAACTGTACGACGCCGTATAGTTTACCTGCTCCGTCGAATCTTCTTAGAACTTTCAACAGACACCATAAGCCAAAGTACGTGTGTACTTAGTTCTAGCTATTTTACTGCTCCTCCTCTTTGGTTACAATCAGCCAATAACATTCATTATCATCATCATTATTTTTATTTATCTTTTCTCCCCTACATCGAATCTTTTCTCCCCTATGTCGAATTTTTTCTCCCCTACGTTGAATCTTTTCTCTCTATGTCAAATCTTTTCTCTCCATGTAGAATAATCTTGGACTAATAGAGTTAAGGTTAGGCACATTCGACCACAGGTTTGATGGACACAGATTGTTATTGTCATCATCATGTTGAATCTCCTATCTATATCCAACTGTTGTAGCAACAAAAATGAAAATAAAGCATTTGTTTATGTCGAATCTTTCGTTTTTCGGAATCTGCACTTTCGTTATCGTTTGTTAAAACGATAACGAAAATACCTGAAATTCGGATGAAAATGCATTCGGACGAAAATGAATGCACATGTCTAGTGAACACACATCAAGTGAGGGCCAAACGTAAGTGGGTTCCTACTTGTATGGTGACAATAGTTCCAAAAGGTGAATACCATCGCGAATGTATTGTAGTTGGGCAACTATAGGTTGTAAAAACTGGTCTATATACAAAACTGAAGCCAGTGGTAACGCTGTCCATGGCTGCCACGATAGGTCTGCCCGGAGGATCCAGTAGGCTTTTGTGGATCTTCAGCAGGTGGTAAAAATAAGGTATTTGATAGAAAGTCTTTCACAAAAAAGAACTCTCTATTTTGGTAATAATACCTTCTTGAAGGGCGGTGGAAATCAGTAGGTCTGCTTCAATAGCATAATCAGCTGTAGGGTCCCTAGTGAGTTTGACATATATCGTATTATCAGAAAGTAATCTGTATGGTTCTTTCAGATAATCGGACTTATTTTGCAATACAATGCCACCTCCTTTGTGGACAATAGGAGGGGATGATACAAGATGCTGCGTAAGTATACGGAGCATCCAATAGTGATGACATGATGCTCCGTATACTTACGCAGCATCTTGTATCATCCCCTCCCATTGTCCACACTACACTCAAACCTAAATCAATCTTTTTTTCCACGCAGTCAAAAGGCTCATACATAGAAGCCTTTTATAGAGTTGTTTTTTCAGACCTCAAGAAACGTGAATGTGAATCTACTTCTGCTTCCAAATCCAATAACTTGTCACCTCCTGAGATCAAAGCACTTGATCAACTTATTCATACAGAAGATTTGGTAATCAAATCAGCAGACAAAGGAGGTTGTACATGGAGGCAACTCATTGGGTACGTACATATGTATATTGCTGATTTTGACCGTACTGCTGAGGTTTTTAATACTGTTGTTTTTATACTGCTGTTTTTAATCATTCCCTATTGTTAATGATTTTCTGAAATATATGCATGTATAGGTACATCTTACATATACATTTTTCCTACTATTCATGTGTTTATACTAGTTTTTATAAATTCCATAAACATAATACCCCCAGATGTGTGCATATTAAATTAGACTAGGTATAGTGATTTTACTTTGCCCCCCCCCCCAAAGCACCAAGTGGCCTTGAGATATGGGGCCCCAAATTCGGGTCACAAAATGTCATTCTCTGCTGCAGAAGTGCTTAACATTTTACGACCCAACTTTGGGGCCCCATATCTCAGGGCCACTTGGTGCTAGGAACCCCAAATTTGGTGTGCTAACACAGTTTGACAAACACTATAACATATCCACATTTGTCATCCTCTGCTCTGCGGACGCTTCTAGATGCAGACGCGGTAAAACGCAGCTAAACACGGCTAAACACAGCATGCAAACGCGGAAAAACGGGCGTTTCTAAATGCCGGTTTCAGCTTTTAAAAACATGTGTTTAGCAGAGTTTGCACCGGCGTCTCGTGTGCATGAGGCCTTATAAAGAAATAGAAGTAATTTAAAACTGCTTGCGGCTGTAATGTATTGTCGGCTCCCGGCAATATAGATGAAAAATCATTGAGAAAATTGGCATGGGTCCCCCCCCCTAGCCCATTACCAGGCCCTTTGGGTCTGGTATGGATATTAAGGGGAACTCTGCACCCAAATAAAAAAGTCATGGGGTCCCCTATATACTCTGAACAGCAGCAGTATACAGGCGATTCCTGGGTTACAAACAAGATAGGGACTGAAGGTTTGTTTTTAAGTTTAATCTGTTTGTAATTTGGAACAGGTACATTTTTTAAGTGTAGCTCCAGCCAAAAAATCTATTTAAAAGCTTTTTGGATAACATGGGGAAGGGTTATCACAGCTGTAACATTTGTTTTGCTGTCTCTGCCCTTGTTCAGAAAATTTCCCCTCACTTTCTGTCCCAATGACAATTGGATTTTGAAAATTTGGGGTTATTAAGGAAACAAGGATTGGTGATAAAGCATCAGTGGAGACACCTTTTTCCCATATTAACTCTTACTGGAGAGAATTTCCCTTCCTAAGGGTAGATTTCCTCTCACTTTCTGTTGTCCTCCTCCATTTGCAAGTAGGAGTCATTTGTAAGTCGGATGTTTGAAAATAGGGGATCGCCTGTATATACTATAAGGCCTTCCCTATATACTCTGCTGAAAATTGGGCCTTAGGTGTTGGTGTTGCCAGAACACTGGAAGCCCTCACAGTTACTTTTGGTGGGTGCTGGAACGGGCCCTGCTGTGAAAAATTAGATCAAAAATTGTAATTACGTGCCCCAGTTAAATAGGGGCAAAAAAATTGGGCCTTAGGCGGTGGTGGTGGCACAACACTTTTAAAGCCTCACAGATACTTTTGTTGAGCGCAGGAACAGGCCCTGCTGTGAAATATTAGAACAAAAATTGTAATTACACGCCCCTGTTAAACAGGGGCAGAAAAATTGGGCCTTAGGCAGTGGTGGTGGTGGTGCCCTGAACTGAAAATATTCTTAGAAGCTATCATCATGAAGATTGAGGAGGAATAGGATAGTCACTCAGCATAATAGGATAGTCACTCAGCATATGCAGTCTTCAAGGGATCCCACATCCATAGAAAAATCAATCGGTTACATCAGCATCAGGTGCTTGGTAGCTGGTGATCCAAGACGGATTCATTTTTATGAATGTGAGCTGATCAACAGAGTCTGTGGACAGGCGCACTCTGTGATCGGTTACAAAGACTCCAGCAGCACTAAATGTGCGTTCAGAAAGAACACTGGATGCAGGACAGGCCAGTAGCTCAATTGCATATTGAGCAAGCTCTGGCTTGTGGTCCATCCTCAAGACCCAGTAACCCAGTGGATGTTCTGGTGGAAAGGTCTCCAAGTCTGATCTTGCCCCTAGATATTCCTGCACCATGTAATTCAGACACTGGCGATGGTTGCTGGAACTGAACAGACCTGGGCGCTGAGGACTGAAGAATTGTCTGAGGGCATCAGTCAGCCGGCCACCTTCTCCACCACTCTTTCTGTGACTGAACGAAGCCTCAGCAACATGTTGTCCAGCACCAGAAAATTATAACCTCCCAGGCTCTGGAAACGCATTGCACAAACCTTTCTGCAAGGCCTCCCCAAGATGTTTCATCCTCTGCTCCCTCTGCGAAGGCTGGATAAGTTCTGTAACCTTACCCTTGTAACGTGGATCAAGGAGGGTTGCCAGCCAGTATTGTTCCTTCTCCTTGATACTACGAATACAAGGATCCTTCCGCAGGCTTTGCAGGATCAGGGAGGCCATGCAGCGTGGGTTTGCTGAGGCATTCGGTCCGGAGTCCTCTGGGTCACTAAGGATGACATGATCCGCAGCCACCTCCTCCCAGCCACGTAGAAATCCATGTGTTTCTTGGGACTGTAAATGATCCCTTAAAGACTGCTGCTGATGCTGAGTGCCAGGCTCCACCTCCATACTGACACAATCCTCCTCCTCCTCTGTGATCGGCGGGCACGCAGGAACATTGTCTGGATAAAGGGGGCCTTGAGAGCTAAGGAAGTCCTCCTCTTCCTGCCTCTGTTCTGCCTCAAGTGCCCTGTCCATTATTCCACGCAGCGTGTGCTCCAACAGGTGGACAAGGGGACAGTGTCACTGATGCTTGCACTGTCACTGCTCACCATCCTCGTGGCCTCCTCAAAATGGTGACAGGAGAGTGCATGCATCCCTGATCATGGTCCACTGGCGTGGGGAAAAAAAAACAAGCTCCCCTGACCCTGTCCTGGTGCCATAGTCGCACAGGTACTCATTGATGGCCCTCTGCTGCATGTGCAGCCGCTGCAGCATGGCCAACGTTGAGTTCCACCTGGTGGGCATGTCACAGATTAGGTGGTTCTTGGGCAGGTTAAATTCCTTTTAGAGGTCTGCCAGCCGAGCACTGGCATTATATGACTGGCGGAAATGCACAAGACTTTCCTGGCCTGCCTAAGGACATCCTGTAAGCCCGGGCACCTGCCCAAGAACCGCTGCACCACCAAGTTAAGGACGTGAGCCAAAAAGGGCACATGGGTCAGTTGTCCCTGTCGGAGGGAAGAGAGGAGGTTGGTGCCATTGTCGCAAACCACCATTCCTGCCTTAAGTTGGTGTGGCGTCAACCACCTCTGGACCTGCCCATGCAGAGCTGACAGAACCTCTGCCCCAGTGTGGCTCCTGTCCCCCAAGCACACCAGCTCAAGAACCGCATGGCATCTTTTGGCCTGCGTACTTGCATAGCCCCTTAAACGCCTACGGAGCGCCGCTGGTTATGAGGACGAAGCACAGGAAGGAGGCCATGGAGGAAGAAGAAGAGGAGGGGGTGGAGGAGAGAGGCGTGTCGGAATCACTAGTAGTGGCATTTTGGAGGTGTTTTGGTGGAACAACCTCCAACACTACTGCACCTTGTCCTGCATCCTTCTCAGCTGCCAGAAGAGTCACCCAATGCGCCGTGAAACTTAGATAACGTCCCTGTCCATGCCTGCTGGACCATGAGTCAGATTTCCTCTCACTTTCTGTTGTCCCCCTCCATTTGTAAGTAGGAGTCATTTGTAAGTCGGATGTTTGAAAATAGGGGACCGCCTGTATATACTATAAGGCCTGCCCTATATACTCTGCTGAAAATTGGGCCTTAGGTGTTGGTGGTGCCAGAACACTGGAAGCCCTCACAGTTACTTTTGGTGGGCGCTGGAACGGGCCCTGCTGTGAAAAATTAGATCAAAAATTGTAATTACATGCCCCAGGTAAATAGGGGCAAAAAAAAAAAATCGGGCCTTAGGCGGTGGTGGTGGCACAACACTTTTAAAGCCTCACAGATACTTTTATTGAGCGCAGGAACAGGCCCTGCTGTGAAATATTAGAACAAAAATTGTAATTACACGCCCCTGTTGGACAGGGGCAGAAAAATTGGGCCTTAGGCAGTGGTGGTGGTGGTGCCCTGAACTGAAAATATTCTTAGAAGCCATCATCATGAAGATTGAGGAGGAAAAGGATAGTCACTCAGCATATGCAGTCTTCAAGGGATCGCACATCCATAGAAAAATCAATCGGTTACATCAGCATCAGGTGCTTGGTAGCTGGTGATCCAAGACAGATTCATTTTTATGAAGGTGAGCTGATCAACAGAGTCTGTGATCAGTTACAAAGACTCCAGCAGCACTAAATGTGCGTTCAGAAAGAACACTGGATGCAGGACAGGCCAGTAGCTCAATTGCATATTGAGCAAGCTCTGGCCTGTGGTCCATCCTCAAGACCCAGTAACCCAGTGGATGTTCTGGTGGAAAGGTCTCCAAGTCTGATCTTGCCTATAGATATTCCTGCACCATGTAATTCAGACACTGGCGATGGTTGCTGGAACCGAACAGACCTGGGCGCTGAGGACTGAAGAATTGTCTGAAGGCATCAGTCAGCCGGCCACCTTCTCCACCACTCTTTCTGTGACTGAACGAAGCCTCAGCAACATGTTGCCCAGCACCAGAAAATTATAACCTCCCAGGCTCTGGAAACGCATTGCACAAACCTTTCTGCAAGGCCTCCCCAAGATGTTTCATCCCCTGCTCCCTCTGCGAAGGCTGGATAAGTTCTGCAACCTTACCCTTGTAACGTGGATCAAGAAGGGTTGCCAGCTAGTAATGAGCCCTCTCCTTGATACCACAAATCCTAGGGTCCTTTAGCAGGCTTTTCAGGATCAGGGAGGCCATGCAGCGTAAGTTTGCAGAGGCATTTGATCTTGAGTCCTCTGGGTCACTAAGGATCACATGATCCACAACCACCTCCTCCCAGTCACGTACAACTCCATGGGTTTCTGGGGACTGCAAATGATCCCTTGAAGACTGCTTCTGATGCTGAGTGTTATCCTCCACCTCCATGCTGACACAATCCTCCTACTTCTCCTCTTCTTCTTCCTGTGGGATCGGCGGGCCTGCAGGAGCACCGCTGGTTCAGAGGAGAAATCTGCAGTGGAAGAGGCCATAGAGGAAGAAGAAGAGGAGGGGGTGGAGGAGGGGGTAGAGGAGAGAGCTGTGGCAGAATCACCACTAGCATTTTGGAGATGTGGTGGCGGAACAAGCTCCAACAATACTGAACCCTGTCCTGCATCCTTCCCAGCTGCCAGCAGAGTTACTCAGTGCACCATGAAAGAAAGGTAACATCCCTGTCCATGCCTGCTGGACCATGAGTCAGCAGTAATATGCACCTTACTGCTGACCACCCTGTCCAACGAGGCCAAGACATTGCCTTCCACATGCTGGTAGAGAGCAGGAATGGCCTTCCATGAAAAGAAATGGCGTTTGGGAACCTGCCACTGAGGTACCGCACATTTCACAAATTCACGAAAGGTGGCAGAGTCTACCAGCTGAAAAGGCAGCAGTTGCAGTGCTAGCAATTTGGCCAAGCTAGCATTCAGAAGCTGAGCATGTGGATGGCTGGGACTGAATTTCTTTTGACGGTTTAGCAACTGGGGTAGGGAAATTTGCCTGCTAAAATCCGATGTTGGTGTACCGCTAGCAGATTGGCCACAAGTACTTGGGACACCTATTTCTATACCTTCATTCCTCTCAGTGCAGGTTTCTGAGAGGACTGGAGGGATAGTGGGGTTGGAGATCCCAGCTGATGAGGAGCAAGGAGAGGTCTGCCTTGGTCTTTGATGTGGGTCTTTTAAGTGCTGTTGCCAACGGACTGCATGGGAGGTCTGGTCAAGCATGTGGTGCCCAAGCGGCTGCTGTTTTGGCCACGCTTGATACGCTTCAGACATATGTTGCAAACAGCAATGGTGCGATCTTCTGCACACGTGTCAAAAAAGGCCCACACCAAAGAACTTTTCAAAACATGTGGGGAGTCAGCAGTGCCCTGCACCTGCTTAGCTCTGCAGTGTGATGCAATAGGGTGGCTGCCCTTAAGCTGCCCCCTGGAGGGCATCCTGTCTCATTGGAGATGTGCCTCCTCTTCTCTTCTATCAGGCACCCAGGTAGAGTCAGTGACCTCATCATCCCCTCCCTCCTCGTCACTGGAGCAAACTTGGCAGTATGCTGCAGCTCATGGGACCATGACTGCCAGTTTCTTGACCTTCTTGGGCACCCCCTCTCTCTAGGCTGATGTTACTCCCTTCCTCAACCTGGGTACCATTATCGGAGCCTTCAAAATGCTGCGCATCCTCCTGCAGCATGTACCCGACACTGTGGTCGAATAGTTTGGGGGACTCCTCCATGCATGATGGTGGGGCTAGGGAAGGAGTGACTGTTGACATGGAGCCGATGGAATAGGCCTCTTTGGCTGCTGCATTGACAGGCAAACTACTCTGAGCCTGGGTGACAGAGGATGAGGAGGATGAGGAGGGCTTTGTTATCCATTCCACCAACTCTTCTGCATGTTGTGGCTCAATAACACGGCCAGCTGCATAAAAAAAAAAGGCAAGCGTGCCCCATGGCCACGTGCTGAGGATGCACTGTGTCCACGACCAGCACTGTCGACTGTAGACACAGAGCCTGCTTGCCCTCTTTTAGTGGCCTGTGAGCGTCTGCCTCTCCTTGGTGGCCTTCCGGACATGCTGTAAATTTTCTTCAGCAAAATCACACTACACTGTATTGTGTACACCACCAGAAAAGTAGTAGCACTAGCAACTGCACTAGGGGTGCACGGTACTGTGTACACCAACAGAAGTGTGATAACAACTATGGGTGCACTGTATGTATTGTGTACACCACCAGGAAAGTAGTAGCAACTGCACTATGGGTGCACAGTACTGTGTACACCAACAGAAGTGTGATAACAACTATGGGTGCACTGTATGTAATGTGTACACCACCAGAAAAGTAGAAGCAACTGCACTAGGGGTGCACGGTACTGTGTACACCAACGGAAAGTTTAATAACAACTATGGGTGCACTGTATGTATTGTGTACACCACCAGGAAAGTAGTAGCACTAGCAACTGCACTAGGGGTGCACGGTACTGTGTACACCAACAGAAGTGTAATAACTATGGGTGCACTGTATGTATCGTGTATTGTGTACACCCCCAGAAAAGTAGTAGCACTAGCAACTGCACTATGGGTACACAGTACTGTGTACACCAACAGAAGTATAATAACAAATATGGGTGTACTGTATGTATTGTGTACACCACCAGAAAAGTAGTAGCACTAGCAACTGCACTATGGGTGCACGGTACTGTGTACACCAACAGAAGTATAACAACTATGGGTGCACTGTATGTATTGTGTACTGTGTATACCACCAGGAAAGTAGTAGCAACTGCACTAGGGGTGCACGGTACTGTGTACACCAACAGAAGTTTAATACCAACTATGGGTACACTGTATGTATTATGTACACCACCAGGAAAGTACGTTACTGTGTACACCAACAGAAGTGTAACAACAACTATGGGTACACTGTATGTATTATGTAAACCACCAGGAAAGTCGTAGCAACTGCACTAGGCGTGCACGGTACTGTTGTACGGACATGCTGTAAATTTTCTTCAGCAAAACCACACTACACTGTATTGTGTACACCACCAGAAAAGTAGTAGCACTAAGCAACTGCACTAGGGGTGCACGGTACTGTGTACACCAACAGAAGTATAATAACTATGGGTGCACTGTATGTATTGTGTACACCACCAGAAAAGTAATAGCACTAGCAACTGCACTACGGGTGCACGGTACTGTGTACACCACCAGGAAAGTAGTAGCAACTGCACTAGGGGTGCACGGTACTGTGTACACCAACAGTAGTGTAACAACAACTATGGGTGCACTGAATGTATTATGTACTGTGTACACCACCAGAAAAGTAGTAGCACTAGCAACTGCACTAGGGGTGCAGGGTACTGTCTATACCAGCAGAAGTTTAACAACTATGGGTACACTGTATGTATTGTGTACACCACCAGGAAAGTAGTAGCAACTGCACTAGGGGTGCACGGTACTATGTACACCAACAGAAGTTTAATAGGGTTGATGCTCTTTTTGCCGAGCATGAGAGTGCAAGGCACCTTCATCTGGTGAGTGCATATCCAGAGGAAAATGGAATCACCAAGTGCACATGGTGTGGTGGAAGAAATCGAGATTTTGCATAAGACTGTTTGAGACATCGTGTCTCATTTATGGATTTTCTAGTCACAGAATATAATTATATTCACGTTCATGTATCATCATTTTGCTAGTCTCAACACTTAACACTGGGTGCTTTATGAGTTAAGTTTTTAGCACCACTATTTGCCTTTCATTTATTTGGTAAATGATTTTTTATATCATGTTCATTTAAAGCAGCAGCTTTCTACAGTTCTATTTAGTGTGTCTTTGGCGCAGTGGTGGGACCCCAAGTATTGGTGTACGGATCTTGTTGAACCATCAGTTTTTATTAATATGCCGAATAAGAAAATCAACACATCATGAGGATTTAGACATTTCCTCTTCATCAGGATTAAAGTACTATGTACCTTAGATATGGCTGGAGTCAAATGGATTATAAAAATAGCTGTAAACATGTAGTATAATCCTGCCATAGGAGTTCTGTGTATTATTTAATAAAATACCATTTTGGATACGTGGTGGCCTTATTGCTAATAGCAAACATAATGTGTGAAAAAAAAAAATCCTGATCACTTCCCCAGAGTAGTACAATGTTACTAGGGTAACATTAAATTGCTCTGGTCACAGTGTGTTAAAAAAAAAAAAAAATGAAAAAAAATGTAGACACACAGACACACACACACACACACACACACACATACATACATGCATATACACATACACACAGTGGGGCAAAAAAGTATTTAGTCAGCCACCAATTGTGCAATTTCTCCCACTTGAAAAGATGAGAGGCCTGCAATTGTCATCATAGATATACCTCAACTATGAGAGACAAAATGTGGAGACAAATCCAGACAAACAGATTGTCTGTCTGATTTTTTTAAAGAATTTATTTGCAAATTATGGTGGAAATATATATACATATATTTTTTTTTGTACTGTCCCCAGTCAGATAAACGCCACACCAGTTATATGATAAAGCTGTACTGTACTGCACTGGTGACCATATGTAAAAAAAAAATATATATTTTTTTATTTTTTAATTTTCCAAAAAACTGTGACAAAAAACTACAACTAAAACCTGCCACGCCTCTTACCATTTGGAGGGTATTTGTACTGTTCTGGTGTCAGAATGGGGGAAGAAAGGGGATTTAAGTGACTTTGAACGTGGCATGGGTGTTGATGACAGACAAGGCTGGTCTGAGTATTTCTGGGATTTTCACACACAACCATCTCTCAGGTTTACAGAGAATGGTGGGAAAAAGAGAAAATATCCAGTGAGCGACATTTGTGTGGAGGAAAATGCCTTGTTGATGTCAGAGGTCACAGGAGAATGGGCAGACTGGTTCCAGATGATAGAAAGGCAACAGTAACTCAAATAACCTCTCGTTACATCCAAGGTATGCAGAATACCATCTCTGAACACTAGGGATGAGCCGAACACCCCCCTGTTCGGTTCGCACCAGAACATGCGAACAGGAAAAAAGTTCGCTCGAACACGTGAACACCGTTAAAGTCTATGGGACACGAACATGATTAATCAAAAGTGCTAATTTTAAAGGCTAATATGCAAGTTATTGTCATAAAAAGCATTTGGGGACCCGGGTCCTGCCCCAGGGGACATGGATCAATGCAAAAAAAAAAGTTTTAAAAAACGGCCGTTGATTTTAATAATGCTTAAAGCCAAACAATAAAACTGTAATATCCCTTTAAATTTCGTACCTGGGGGGTGTCTATAGTATGCCTGTAAAGGGGCGCATGTTTCCTGTGTTTAGAACAGTCTGACAGCAAAATGACATTTTGAAGGAAAAAAACACATTTAAAACTACCCGCGGCTATTGCATTGCCGACAATACACATAGAAGTTCATTGATAAAAACGGCATGGGAATTCCCCAGAGGGAAACCCCGAACCAAAATTAAAAAAAAAAAAAGTGGGAGTCCCCCTAAATTCCATACAAGGCCCTTTAGGTCTGGTATGGATATTAAGGGGAACCCCACGCCAAAAAAAAAAAAAAAGCGTGGGGTCCCCCCAAAAATCCATACCAGACCCTTATCCGAGCACGCAACCTGGCAGGCCACAGGAAAAGAGGGGGGGACGAGAGTGCGCCCCCCCCTCCTGAACCGTACCAGGCCACATGCCTTCAACATTGGGAGGGTGCTTTGGGGTAGCCCCCCAAAACACCTTGTCCCCATGTTGATGAGGACAAGGGCCTCATCCCCACAACCCTGGCCGGTGGTTGTGGGGGTCTGCTGGCAGGGGGCTTATCGGAATCTGGAAGCCCCCTTTAACAAGGGGACCCCAGATCCCGGCCCCCCCATGTGAAATGGTAAGGGGGTACTTACCCCTACCATTTCACTAAAAAACTGTCAAAAATGTTAAAAATGACGAGACAGTTTTTGACAATTCCTTTATTTAAATGCTTCTTCTTTCTTCCTTCATCTTCTTCTGGTTCTTCCTCCGGCGTTCTCGTCCAGCATCTCCTCCGCGACGTCTTCAATCTTCTTCTCCTCGGGCCGCTCCGCACCCATGGCATGAGGGGAGGCTCCCGCTCTTCTCTTCATCATCCTCTTCTCTTCTTCCTTCTTCATTTCGTCACGTCACAGGGAATGCCACAGGGAAGTCCCGTCATGTCCCGTGCGTCAGAGGGGGCGGGGTCACCGGGTGGCCCCGCCCCCGTTATTTAAGAGCTGTCAGAGGAAAAGACGCCATCACACAGCGGGAGCCTCCCTCCATGCCAGCATTGACGCGGATCGGCCCGGAGAAGAAAATGAAGAAGAGAAGAAGAAAGAAGAGAAGAGGATGAAGAAGAAGATGGAGAAGAGCGGGAGCCTCCCCTCATGCCATGGGTGCGGAGCGGCCCGAGGAGAAGAAGATAGAAGACGCCGCGGAGGAGATGCTGGACGAGAACGCCGGAGGAAGAACCAGAAGAGCCAGAAGAAGATGAAGGAAGAAAGAAGAAGCATTTAAATAAAGGAATTGTCAAAAACTGTCTCTTGTCATTTTTAACATTTGACAGTTTTTTAAGTACCCCCTTACCATTTCACACAGGGGTGGGCGGGATCTGGGGGTCCCCTTGTTAAAAGGGGGCTTCCAGATTCCGATAAGCCCCCCGCCCGCAGACCCCCACAACCACCAGCCAGGGTTGTGGGGATGAGGCCCTTGTCCTCATCAACATGGGGACAAGGTGTTTTGGGGGGCTACCCCAAAGCACCCTCCCAATGTTGAGGGCATGTGGCCTGGTACGGTTCAGGAGGGGGGGGGCCACACTCTCATCCCCCCTCTTTTCCTGTGGCCTGCCAGTTTGCGTGCTCGGATAAGGGTCTGGTATGGATTTTTGGGGGGACCCCACGCCATTTTTTTTTTTTTTGGCGCAGGGTTCCCCTTAAAATCCATACCCGACCTGAAGGGTCTGGTATGGAATTTAGGGCGAACTCCACGTCTTTTTTTTAAAATTTTGGCCGGGGTTCCCTTTAATATCCATACCAGACCTGAAGGGCCTGGTATGGAATTTAGGGGGTCTCCCACGTCTTTTTTTTTTAATTTTGGTTCGGGGTTGCCCTGTGGGGAATTCCCATGCCGTTTTTATCAATGAACTTCTATGTGTATTGTCGGCAATGCAATAGCCGCGGGTAGTTTTAAATGGCTTTTTTTCCTTCGAAATGTCATTTTGCTGTCAGACTGTTCTAAACACGGAAAACATGCGCCCCTTTACAGGCATACTATAGACACCCCCCAGGTACGAAATTTAAAAGAATATTACACTTTTATTGTTTGACTTTAAGCATTATTAAAATCACTGCTCCTGAAATAACGGCCATTTTTAAAACTTTTTTTTGCATTAATACATGTCCCCTGGGGCAGGACCCGGATCCCCAAACACTTTTTATGACAATACCATGCATATAAGCCTTTAAAATTAGCACTTTTGATTTCTCCCATAGACTTTTAAAGGGTGTTCCGCGGCATTCGAATTTGCCACGAACACCCCAAATTGTTCGCTGTTCGGCGAACTTGCGAACAGCCAATGTTCGAGTCGAACATAAGTTGAACTCGAAGCTCATCCCTACTGAACACACAACACATCCAACCTTGAAGCAGATGGGCTACAGCAGCAGAAGACCACACCGGGTGCCAAGGATCACCAAAATTAGACAATAGAAGATTGGAAAAATGTTGCCTGGTCTGATGAGTCTGGATTTCAGCTGCGACATTCAGATGGTGGGGTCAGAATTTGGCGCATGGATCCATCCTGCCTTGTATCACCAGTTCGGGCTGGTGGTGGAGGTGTAATGGTGGGGGGGATATTTTCTTGGCACACTTTGGACCCCTTAGTACCCATTGATCATGGTTTAATCACCACGGCCTACCTGAATATTGTTGCTGACCATGTCCATCCCTTTATGACTACAGTGTCCCCATCTTCTGATGGCTCCTTCCAGCAGGATAATGCACCATGTCACAAAGCTCCAATCATCTCACCACTGGACAATGAGGTCCCTGTCCTCCAATGGCCTCCACACTCACCACATCTCATCCAATAGAGAACCTTTGGGATGTGGTGGAACGGGAGATTGGCATTATGGATGTACAGCCGACAAATCTGCAGCAACTGTGTGATCTTATGTCACTATGGAGCAAAATCTCTGAGGAACCTTTCCAACACCTTGTTGTATCTATGCCACCAAGAATGAAGGCAAAAGGGGGTCCAACCCGGGACTAGCAAGGGGGACCTAATAAAGTGGGTGGTGAGTGTATATAGAAGAACATTGTGATATTGTTTGTTGGTGTCGGGGGTTTCACCATCACAGAAGAAGGCACTTATTTTGAAAATTCAAAGAGAGACTGAAAATCATTATATAGGATATGACGGGAAACGATTTAGTACTTATATATCTGGACTTTATTATGAATGTGTGTATAGAGTCACATTGTACACAGGACTGATGATTAAGTGTGTCGAGCATCACTTCTATCCACTTTTTATTTATATTGTAGTTTTCCTTATATAAGTTTGTTCACAAGAACGACACACATATCATACATTTGTTATTTTATGTATTTATTTTATTTAGTTTAAGCACAGCAGCGCAACATCACTTTATTTACTTTTAATTAATGATGAGTGCTTATAGTTGGGCAAAAAAAATAAAATAAAATACAATTTGGCAATTTATCTAATTTGTAAAGTTGACCCACCCATAGGTTTATTACGAAGTGAGAAAACACATTGTTTCCTGGCAGGGTGTGGAAGGTTGGGCTTGTTGTAACGTATTTTTCTTCTCGGAAAGTACTTTCATTTTTCTTTTTACAGAATATTCGAACGAAGAAGCAGCTCCAGACGACTCGTAGACGGGTAAGTTTTATATTTACATCAGGAACTGAATACAAAGAGTCTGGAAGGGGTATTTTCCAGGAAGACCCGACAGATTTAGGGATTTACAGAGAAGTGACCACTACACTAGAGAAGAGAACTTCACCGCTGACTGTATAGACCCCGACACTTTGCCCCCTTATTTATATTTATATATCTGTTTGTATAATATTTATTACTTATATTACTTTATTATTTACCTTTCTATCTCCCATCTAACCAACGTTTGCTACATTGTTAAGTGGTTCTAAAAGGCAGAAGTTTTTTTTTTACCTTATTGAGGTAAAAAAACCTTCTGCATGTAGTTTCTCCCCAGCCCCCCTATACTTATCTGAGCCCAATCTTTATTTTTTTTAAATGAATGAATGTTTAATGAATTTTTGCAAGGTAAAACATAGTAATATATTTATCACAATCATTACAGGTGATGCAAATATGTACTGTTTTTGAAGTATATACAGAAATATAACTATACACAGAACCTGTGAGATAACAATGATAATGAGAATGCTATCTAGATAGGCGTAAAGTATTTATACACATTCGGTTTCATTTCAGCAGGAAATGTGTTCCACATCTATAGGGGAAGCAAAGGTACCGGGGGGAGGGGGGGGGGGGTAGGACCATTGATACATTTAATTAAGTCAGTCATGACATTAGGGAAATGTGGAAAGTACTGTACATGTCTGTTATCTTTCAGTCTTTCAGTCAGAACTGATTGCCTCCGAGCTATACTCGGATTCGTCCCATGTCTGCCATATTTGTGAAAACCTCTGTGAGTCATCAATTACGGCAGTTAGATGTTCCATTCTACGAATGTCTGCTAAAATGGAGAGGGTTTGTGAGAGAGTAGGGGGGGGGGGGGGGTAGTGGAGAGCCAGAGCCCAGGGATAGTTCTTTTAGCAGCTAGTAGTATAAAGGACATCATTCTCCGTTTGGTTTTGTGGATACCTGAGAAGGGTAGACCTAGTATATAGTGCATAGGGTTTAAGGGGATGGGGGCCTCTAGCAACTTCTCCAGAAGTGTTTGGATCTGAACCCAAAACTGGCAGCACTCGAGACTGGGGATTCTGTATGTCCCGTAGGCCACAAAATGGCGGCCGGCGTCTGTGGTGTGAGGCCGGCCGCGGCCTAAAAACAGTTCAATCCGCCGGCCAATCTGCACAAGTGACCCCAGGAGAGACTCATCTAGTGCCCAGTGGCTGTGAGGTAGGTTTTGGGGCAAACTCTGGAGTTTGCGTGGGCCGGATGGCAGTAGATTGCAGAGGGCTAAGCGGAGCTCCTCTGCAGTGCGACCATTCACGTCGCCGTTCGGACACGCCCCCTGAGATCACAATTTAACGAATACTCGTGCAGCTCTAGTATACACACCCTGTTGTATATTCTTTTACTGGTATTCCAAGATTACTTTCAACAAGCCAAATGGTTTTATTAACCAGGCAGTAAAACTCTATATATGTCTGATATAAAAAGCAATGTTGCGCCTTCCAACTACTAACTTATAAAAATGAGCCTTCTATACACTGTTGCTGAATCTTCTTTATTCCAATATTGTGTCCTGCTTAGAAAAAAAATCCCCCTCACTCACTCCAAAGTGGATATAAGAAGATCCCAAAAAGGCAAAAATGCTCATAGAGTTACACCGCAATAGATACTCTAAATGAAAAAGAAATAGCTGCAATACTCAAATTGAGTTAGGCCACAATGTGCATATCCATTAAACCCAATAAGGATTTTACAACGTGTGATGTGTCCAATGATCCATTCACTCTGTGAACCTTACCAAATCTCAAAAATTGTGTGCTAAATCAATAAATTCTAAAATATGTTCCTCACACTTGATTCCAAGGACAATTGATCCAAAAATCCACAGGAAAACAATTGAAACATTCTGCGCATCCAAACAAATATGATTGTAAACACTTCTACTTCCACTGTCTTCCCCCAAAGGTCAAGACTCTTTTGCTCCACCAGTATTCCAGTTTGCCCATGCAATTATATCATAAAAGCTCCATAGTGCAGTACTTTCCATAACAACTTATTCAAAATATAAATCCACTTACAAATAAACTCTAATGAACAGCATATAAACCTCAAAGTGGCCACCGCTGCACTTCTGTTGTGCATGATTGCATCACTTTTTGTGTCTGACTTCACTTCCAACGTGTTTTGTCCAATAGACTTCTTGCAAGGATCTATCTTACAAAGATATCATCTATTGGATGAAATGTATATTTTTTTTTACCTGGAGAAACCCTCCCAACGTACATACCAGATTCATATTTGGTATTCATTTTGGGGGGTCCTTCTGCTGTTTTTTTTTTGCTTATTTCTTGCATGGGGTTTGACCTTAAAATCCATATCAATAAGACTTGCACTCCACATATACTGTACGTACAGTAGATACTGTATATTTAGCTTTTCTCTGAACATCACATGTAAATTCACACCAAGCATTGTCTATGGAAAAGTTTGAGAGTCCAATATTTTAACTGAGAACTATGAGAAACAAGCTTAAAAATCAATGCTGGTGGGATTGTCGAAGCCATATGCCAATGCAAGGAAAAAAAATGACCTAGAACTGTGAGGTTTCCTCTAAAGTTGACCATAAATTACACAATCAAATTTTATCATCTTCTTTAAATCAAGAGATAATTTATTATCATTCTACAATTAACAATCATAAAACGAAATACAGATTTAGTCTAAACACATAAAAACATCCCAATATTATGAAGCCTGTGGTATCTACCAACAACAACTATCAGATCTACCATCATCTACTGTACCATTATATACTGTAATGGATACAAATTTTATTGATTGTTTAGGATTGCCCTCATATTATTTTTGTCAATTTGAATGAGAATTTACAGGGATTGTACAATGTGATTGTAGTATGTATGGCCACTCTTGACAGTCAGAAACACAACATTGTCTCCAGATATCTTCCTAATAAAAAAACAATATAGTTTTGCGTGATACAAGTACAAATATGAAAGTGAAAGCATTTGCTCCTATTTCAGGAAATTGAAGTAAAAATAACACACCCATCTCTGCATACAGACATTTTCTCAGGGAGAAGAGAAGACAAGGACACAACGATTAATAACGAGAGAGCCTACTGACCAATCAACCTTCCCATCCTTATATATACAGACAGATGGCAGATCAGCTGTGATCAGTAGAGGTAAGAGAAGAAGTGAGACCCCAGAAAGTGGCAGCACCAGAGTAAGAGGGAAACACAAAAGAAAGAGGGAGCAGCACTGAAGGAAGTGAGGACAGCATGGAAGGTAGAGGGAGCAGCATTGAAGGTAGTGTGGGCCACATTAAAGGAAGAGGGGGCAGCATTGAAGGAAGAGGGGGCAGCATTGAAGGAAGAGGGGGCAGCATTGAAGGAAGAGGGGGCAGCATTGAAGGAAGAGGGGGCAGCATTGAAGGAAGAGGGGGCAGCATTGAAGGAAGAGGGGGCAGCATTGAAGGAAGAGGGGGCAGCATTGAAGGAAGAGGGGGCAGCATTGAAGGAAGAGGGGGCAGCATTGAAGGAAGAGGGGGCAGCATTGAAGGAAGAGGGGGCAGCATTGAAGGAAGAGGGGGCAGCATTGAAGGAAGAGGGGGCAGCATTGAAGGAAGAGGGGGCAGCATTGAAGGAAGAGGGGGCAGCATTGAAGGAAGAGGGGGCAGCATAGAAGGAAGAGGGGGCAGCATAGAAGGATAAGGGGGCAGCATAGAAGGATAAGGGGGCAGCATAGAAGGATAAGGGGGCAGCATAGAAGGATAAGGGGGCAGCATAGAAGGATAAGGGGGCAGCATAGAAGGATAAGGGGGCAGCATAGAAGGATAAGGGGGCAGCATAGAAGGATAAGGGGGCAGCATAGAAGGATAAGGGGGCAGCATAGAAGGATAAGGGGGCAGCATAGAAGGATAAGGGGGCAGCATAGAAGGATAAGGGGGCAGCATAGAAAGATAAGGGGGCAGAATTGAAAGATAAGGGGGCAGAATTGAAAGATAAGGGGGCAGAATTGAAAGTATTGTGGGCAATATTAAAGGAAGAGGGATCACCATTGAAGAAAGAGGGTGTGTCACTGAAGGATTGGGGGGAGAGCTGAAGAAAGGAGACAGCATTGAAGGAAAAGGGTGCGGCACTGAAGGAACAGAGGGCAACATGGAAGGTAGAGTGGGCAGCAATGAAGGAAAAGGGAGCAGAATTGAAGAAAGAGGGAGCAGCCATGAAGAAAGATGAGACATCATTGAAGAAAGAGTGGCACTGAAAATAGAGGGGGAAGCATTAAAGGAAGAGGGGGAAGCATTAAAGGAAGAGGGGGAAGCATTAAAGGAAGAGGGGGAAGCATTAAAGGAAGAGGGGGAAGCATTAAAGGAAGAGGGGGAAGCATTAAAGGAAGAGGGGGAAGCATTAAAGGAAGAGGGGGAAGCATTAAAGGAAGAGGGGGAAGCATTAAAGGAAGAGGGGGAAGCATTAAAGGAAGAGGGGGAAGCATTAAAGGAAGAGGGGGAAGCATTAAAGGAAGAGGGGGAAGCATTAAAGGAAGAGGAGGCAGCATTGAAGATAGAAAAGGCAGCATTGAAGATAGAAAAGGCAGCATTGAAGATAGAAAAGGCAGCATTGAAGATAGAAAAGGCAGCATTGAAGATAGAAAAGGCAGCATTGAAGATAGAAAAGGCAGCATTGAAGATAGAAAAGGCAGCATTGAAGATAGAAAAGGCAGCATTGAAGATAGAAAAGGCAGCATTGAAGGAAGAGGGTGTTGCCTTATGAGTTTATGTGAAAACTCCATTAATAGCCCTAAAATATTGTAATTATGAATATATTTAATTTAGGTTTGTATCTATGTAACAGAGCGTCCAAGAAGTCTAGGATTAGGCAAACTAGTCGGTGCCTAGGCTTGTGTATACAAACAATGGGATCCAAACCTCATTGTTTTACACATACTCACTTAAATGATCCCATGCTGGGATATGCAATGAAGGGAGGCCAACCCGTAATCAATACTTAACTTCCCAGGAAAATTCAAGTTAATCTCCTGCTCAGAATAGTTACAAGGATTTGCATTAAAGAGGGCTGACTTATGCAAAGTATAGGGATTGGAGATGTAGCCAGTCCTTAACCAGGAATAGGGCAGCCCTCCAATCAGAGCCATGCTATGCCAATCAATGAGGCATCAGCCTGTAATGATATACACAGACTAGATGGGAGGGAAAACTCACTTTATGGGAGAGCAGCCATCAGAATGGAACCTTGGTGCAAAGGGTAATTATGGGAAATGGGTAGCCGTAGTCCCGTCTGAAGAATGTGTCTTGGTTTCAGGCAGTCTGAAACCCTGAAGCACGATTCCAAACCCGAACTGTCCGGGTGAATCCTGGACAGGTGGTAACCCTAGGAGAGGGGGGGTCTCGGAGCTTAGTGGGGAGAGATGGGGGGGTTTGGTGCTTAGTGGGGCAGATTGGGGGGCTCTGCGAGTCAGTAGGGGAGGGGGGACTGGTGCTCCTTACCTGGCTGCTTGATCCGGAATTCCATGTAAGAATCCTCCCCTCTCTCACTGGGCTGATTTCTCTTATCTGATGGGATGCTGGGGATGCCATTGTAGTGATGGCTCAGACATAGCTCCCAACTGTCCCTGATTTCGAGGGACTGTCCCTGATTTGGGGCAATGTCCCCCTTTCCCCCTCTTTTTGTCCCTCATTTTGGTCTATATAGTTATAAATAGTGAATTTTATATACCTTTCCAAAAAGTGTTTTCCAGTGCTAAACCTTTCATCCAATTTCTAAATTGCTGCATTTGTAAATTTCAAAAGCCAATATAAAGGAATAGTAGTGGTAAATAGTAATAAAAAAATCCCTTGTGAGTTTAACAAAACCTTTTTGGGGGTTAATTCTCCTATAAGGAGGCGTGGCAGGGGCACGGCCTATTTCTACATACTTTTTCTAGTAGGTGTCTTATTCCGATCTCAAAAAGTTGGGAGGTATGAGCTCAGACGATCTCACAAAGATCTAAAAGCAAAAGAAAACATCCTCTGCTCACTGCTCTGTCAGGCTCTGACTAATGACTCATCTACATGAACGAGCCTTGCTGCAAAGAACTGCATCAAAAATTATAATTACATGCCCCTGTAAAACAGGGGCTGAAAAATTGGGCCTTAGGCACTGGTGCTGGTGCCACAACACTGCAACCCATCACAGATACTTTAGTTGGAGCGCAGGAACTAGCCCTGCTGCAAAGAATTGCATCAAAAATTGTAATTACATGCCCCTGTTAAACAGGGGCTGAAAAATTGGGCCTTAGGCACAGAACTAAAAATGTTCTTACAAGCTATCAGCATGATCATTGAGGAGGAAGAGGATAATTACTTAGCATAACAGGATAGTCACTCAGCATCAGCATAGGCAGTCTTTGAAGGGATCTGACATTTCAAAAAAAATTATTCGGTTACATCAGCATCAGGTGCTTGGTAGCTGGTGATGATCCAAGACTGATTCATTTTTATGAAAGGTCAGTCGATCAACCGAGTCGGTGAACAGACGCACCCTGTGATCGGTTACAAAGCCTCCAGCAGCACTGAATGTGCGTTCCGAAAGAACGCTGGATGCAGGACATGCCAGTAGCTCAATTGCATACTGTGCAAGCTCTGGCCAGTGATCCATCCTCAAGACCCAGTAACCCAGAGGGTTTTCGGTGGGAAAGGTGTCCAAGTCAGATCTTGCCCCTAGGTATTCCTGCACCATGACGCTGGCGATGGTTGCTGGAACCGATGATACCTTGGGGCTGCGGACTAAGAAATTGTCTGAATGCGGTCAGGCGGCCACCTTCTCCACCGCTCCTTCTTTGACTGACCGAAGCCTCAGCAACACGTTGTCCAGGAACAGGAGTTTGTAACCTCCCAGTCTCTGGGAACGCATTGCACAGTCCCTTCCACAAGGCCTCCCGAATATGTTTCATCCTCTGCGACGGCAAGAGAAGGTCCGCAACCTTACCCTTGTAACGTGGATCAAGGAGGGTTGCCAGCCAGTATTGATCCCTCTCCTTGATACCACAAATACGAGGATCCTTTGCAGGATCAGGGAGGCCATGCAGCATAGGTTTGCTGAGGAATTTGGTCCGGAGTCCTCTGGGTCACTAAGGACAACATGATCCGCAGCCACGTACAAGTCCATGGGTTTCTTGGGATTGTGAATGATCCCTTAAAGACTGCTGCTGCTGCTGATGCCGAGTGCCAGGCTCCACCTGACACAATCCTCCTCCTCCTGTGGCTCCTGTCCCCCAAGCACACCAGCTCAAGCACCACATGGCATCTTTTGGCCTGCGTACTTGCGTAGCCCCTTGAACGCCTATGGAGCACCGCTGGTTCTGAGGACAAAGCACAGGACGAGGCCATGGAGGAAGAAGAAGAGGGGGTGGAGGTGAGAGGTGTGTCAGAATCACCAGTAGTGGCATTTTGGAGGCGTGGTGGTGGAACAACCTCCAACACTACTGCACCTTGTCCTGCATCCTCCCCAGCTGCCAGCAGAGTCACCCAATATGCCGTGAAACTTAGGTAACGTCCCTGTATATGCCTGCTGGACCATGAGTCAGCGGTAATTTGCACCTTACCGCTGACCACCCTGTCCAGCGAGGCCAAGACATTGCCTTCCAAATGCCGGTAGAGAGCCGGAATCGCCTTCCGTGAGAAAAAGTGGCGTTTGGGAAATTGCCACTGAGGAATTGCACATTCCACAAACTCACGGAAGGGGGCAGAGTCTACCAACTGAAAAGGTAGCAGTTGAAGTGCTAGCAATTTTGCCAAGCTAGCATTCAACCGCTGGGCATGTGGATGGCTGGGAGCGAACTTTTTTCTGCGGTACAGCAGCTGGGGCAGGGAAATTTGCCTGGTACAATCTGACGTTGGTGTACTGATAGCAGATTGCCCGCAAGTACTTGGCTGTGACACACCTAATTCTACACCTTCATTCTGCTCAGTGCAGGTTTCAGAGAGGACTGAAGGTATAGTGGGGTTGGAGATCCCAGCTGATGAGGAGCAAGGAGAGGTCCTCTTTGTTCTTTGGTGTGGGTCTTTTACGTACGCTTGCCAACGAACTGCATGGCAGGTCAACATATGTCTGGTGAAGCATGTGGTGCCCAAGCGGGAGATGTTTTGCCCACGCGAGATACGCTTGAGACATATGTTGCAAATAGCAGCGGTGTGATCTGATGCACTCATCTCACAAAAGGCCCACACAAAAGAACTTTTTGAATAACGTGCAGAGACAGCAGCGCCCTGCACATGCAGAGCTCTGAGGTGTGATGCAGTCAGTGTGCTGCCCTTAGGCTGGTCCCTGGAGGGCATCCTGCCTCTTTGGTGATGTGCCTCCTCCTCCCTCCTATCAGGCACCCACGTTGATTCAGTGACCTCATCATCCCCTCCCTCCTCATCACTGGAGCAAACCTGGCAGTATGCTGCAGCAGGGGGAACATGACTGCCAGATTGCTGTCCTTCTTGGGCACCCCCTCTGTCCATGCTCACGCTACTGCCTTCGTCTAGTTCAGTATCATCATCAGAGCCTTCAAAACGCTGGGCATCCTCCTGAAGCATGTACCAAACACTGTGGTCAAACAGTTCGAGGGGCTCCTCAGGAGGACGTGGTGGGGCTAGGGAAGGAGTCACTGATGCCATTGAGCCGATGGAAGAGGCCGTGTTGGCAGCTGCTTTGCCAAAGTACCCTGAGCCTGGGTGAGAGGATCAGGACGGCTTGGTCATCCACTCGACCAAGTCTTCCGCTTGTTGCGGCTCAACATGGCCAGCTGCCGCAAAAAAGGCCAAGCGTGTCCCACGGCCATGTGTTGATGAGGATGCACCGTGTCCACGGCCAGCACTGTTGCCTCTAGAGATAGATATATATATACACACATACATACACACATACATACACACATACATATATATACACACACACACACACAGCAACTAACTCACTCGACCTGCCTACACAGGACCGCCGTGCAGGTGGCCTTATATAGTGTGGGGCGTGTACTAAACCCCCTGAGCCATAATTGGCCAAAGCCTCCTTGGCTTTGGCCAATTACGGCTCTCTGTTCAGACGGCGCTGTGATTGGCCAAGCTTGCGGTCATAGTGCATGCTTGGCCAATCATCAGCCAGCAATGCACTGTGACGTTTGCAATTCGGTGAATGATCAAACACACGATGTTCGAGTCGAATATGGGTTGGACACGAAGCTCATCCCTACCTCTGACCATATATGCCAATCTTTAAGGGGTCTCATGTCGGGAGCCCAAACCAAGACCTCATGTACTATGCAGCTGGCAACTGGCATGGAGCCTGAATTTTTTCCTTCAACACATGGACGGCCAACATTACCCATGACGATTTAAATCGCTTATGACATGTCCCTGCGTCCAGGGCACCCTTGCACTAACTTTTGGAGCAGTACTGCCTAGTACTATTTTTACAGTACTGGTACCGTCATTTCTGATTAACTTACATGGCCTCCCGGTATGCTAGAATCTACTCCTCACAATTTACATGTGCTACAACTGATTGGCAGCCTTATAAATGTTTGTCAGATTAACTACAAAGCACCATGAAATCCTCCACTATTAAAAACACCATTATACAGATATATCTGTATCTAGATGTTACAACAAAAATATGGATTCCTCCCGTTTACTCTGTACCCAAAACTGTATTACAGTATAAAACTTTGCAAAAAAAATGTTTGTTTCAAAAGACCCCAAGCCTCTCCCACGAACTTCCTGTTGCATACATCACATTCTGCAAAGAACTTCCTGTTGCATACATCACATTCTGCAAAGAACTTCCTGTTGTCTGCTCAGTTCTAAAAACCCATCCAACTGGTTTATTTACATATCAATTTACAATCAACCCTGAACTTCATATTATGTCTATCAAGACAAAAAAAATCTATGGCTACCTTCTCTGGACTTTATAACCTCATATAGGAAACTTCAACATCTTTAAAAAAACCTTTTGTCCAGGAAAGGGTGGGATAAACCCCCATTTTGCAAATGCAAGCAAATCCCCCTAGATTCCCATATCCCCTGGGCAGTCAGACCACTGAAACTCCTGCAAAAAGATGACTCAACCTCACTAAACGCTGAAACATGGCCCAAAAGCAGAGCAATTCCACCCAAAACCAAAGCACAGCAGACACAAAACGGCAGTTGCAACAAACGAAAATCAGGCCACGACAAAATGGTGAAAGAAATCTGGACTACAACAAAATGGCCGATGACAATCAGACCACTACAAAACGGACTACAACAAAATGGCTGACCTTAACAAATAAAAAAAAAAAAAAACAGTTGCTGATCCCACCAACACAAACCGAGATTTCTTCACTAGAAAAACAAAATTTCTCCCCACAAAAACGGATTACACAATTGAGACACCAAATTAACACTTAACTGTACACAAACACTTTAGGCTACATCAACTAGGGCCCATAGGAGTAGGGATAAGCCGAACACCCCTCTGTTCGGGTCGCACCAGAACATGCGAACAGGCAAAAAATTTGTTCGAACACACGAACACCGTTAAAGTCTATGGGACTCGAACAAGTGTTTGGGGACCTGGGTCCTGCCCCAGGGGACATGGATCAATGCAAAAAAAAAAAAAAGTTTTAAAAACGTACCTGGGGGGTATCTATAGTATGCCTGTAAAGTGGCACATGTTTCCCATGTTTAGAACAGTCTGACAGCAAAATGACATTTCTAAAGGAATAAAAGTTATTTAAAACTACTCGCGGCTATAATGAATTGTCGGTCCGGCAATACACATAGAGGTTCATTGATAAAAACAGCATGGGATTCCCCCACAGGGGAACCCCGAACGAAAATTAAGAAAAAAAAAAATGCGTGGGGTCCCCCAAAATTCCATACCAGGCCTTTCAGGTCTGGTATGGATATTAAGGGGAAGCCCGCTCCAAAATTTAAAAAAAAAAAAAATTGCGTGGGGGTCCCCCTCAAAGTCCATACCAGACCCTTATCCGAGCACAAACCTGGCAGGCTGCAGGAAAAGAGGGGAGACGAGAGAGCGCCCCCCCTCCAGACCTGAAGGGCCTGGTATGGAATTTAGGGGGACCCCCACGCCATTTTTAAAAAAATTTTGGTTCAGGGTTCCCCTGTGGGGAAATCCCATGCCGTTTTTATCAATTAACTTTTATGTGTATTGTCGGACCAACAATTCATTAATAGCCACGAGTAGTTTTAAATGACTTTTTCTCCCCTTTCAAACGTCATTTTGCTGTCAGACTGTTCTAAACACGGGAAACATGCGCCCCTTTACAGGCATACTATAGACACCCCCCAGGTACGAAATTTAAAGGAATATTACACTTTTATTGTTAAATTTTAAGCATTATTAAAATCACTGCTCCCGAAAAAACTGACGGTTTTAAAAACTTTTTTGCATTGATACATGTCCCCTGGGGCAGGACCCAGGTCCCCAAACACTTTTTTAGGACAATACCATGCATATAAGCCTTTAAAATTATCACTTTTGATTTAGCTCATAGACTTTTAAAGGGTGTTCCGCGGCTTTTGAATTTGCCGTGAACACCCCAAATTGTTCGCTGTTCGGCACACTGGCGAACAGCCGATGTTCGAGTCGAACATGAGTTTGACCCGAATGCGAAGTTCATCCCTACATAGGAGGCCTAAAACACAGGCTCTTCAACCAAACACCACATCCGAAAATGCCAAAGTTACATAAAACACAAAATAACATGGCTAAAACATACACTCTTGTTCCCAAATACAAAACAATACTTAGCTCTGAAAGTTGGAAGGTCAACAGATACACAGGTCCAAGACAATGCTGCTTGCATGCTTGATCTTTTCATCTCAAAACAAAATAACTCCCCCTTGCCATCACTGATGCTATTGGCCAGAAACCTCTAAAACATGTCCCAGCAATGCATGGACACCCTTCCCCCCTCAGCCACATGGGCATTTGAATATGCGGCAGCCCTTTTCACTATTTTCACTATACGTAATCCACATCACTTTCAGCCCTTTGGTATAATGCCTCTTAGTACGACCCTGTTTCCCGTATCTTCCCAAGTAACACAGACATGACCACTGTCCTTACATCCTTAGCTCCACAGCTCTACTGCCTGATAGTGGGAGCAATCTTTATTTATATAACAATACAGCCTGGTTGCTTCACAAATCAACCAATCAAGCACAGGCAAACAGGAGGAGTTATACAAATCTCAACCAATGAACAATGACTAGGGGCATGTCTGGGCAAGTCATCATCTTCAGCTAAACAAAGAAAGAGCATGGCTGGCCTTGAAATCATGGATGCAGTCCCCAACCATAACAATTCAAAAACTGCAGTACCATTGGCGTGAATCCTTATTCGGCGTTGTTCAGAGAACAATGCATATCCAGATTATACTACCATTCCTGTGGATGGGAGATTATCTGCAGGGGCACGCCATGGTCCCCCCCCCATGTTCTGATCAGACACACAGAAAGACAAAAGTGCGCATCCCCCCATAACCGATAATGTCCTTGCAGAGTGAACACATCCCCACACAGATGATCGTCTGTGCATTACACAGGAGCCCTTCGCTGGCGGACATATCCCCACTATGCAAACACTTCTCTGCATCCTCAAGAAGCTTTCCACTATAAAACGGGTCTCAGCCAGTGTCAATCTGCCCCAGTCCGCTCTTTATAGTGGGCTGCAGGAGAACACTGGGAGACATTGTGACAATACATATTAAAATACATCTTAATAAAAATTTCCACAACAGGGTTTAATCCCACAGAGACACCAGAGCTGCTGCGTCAGCTCGGTTGTGAACTGGGTACCCTGATCGGACAATATTTCCTGGGAAAACCCTACCGCAGTGAATAAAGTGTATGTGTGACAATCAGCGCCAAAAACTTTCTAAAGTGCAAAAAACTATAAATCCCACAGCTGCTGTAACACTCACAGTCATCAACCACTATAGAGGTCTTTCTCCTCCACACCACGATGACTGATATTCCTACACTCTCCAAGCCCAATCAGAGGGCAACAAGCGTATAGAGGGGAGGAGCCAAACCCGTGATGTCACACAGCCACTGTGAGTCTAGGTTAGTGGTGAAAAAGCTATAAGCGGGGAGAGAAGGAGGGAGAGTTTCCTGATTTAAATCCATGTGAAGTTATCATTGCAAGCACACGGCTAGGAGAGTGTAGGAATATCAGTCGTTGTGGTGTGGAGGAGAAAGATCGTGGTGGAGTACAAAAGAGACCATTATTTGAGTTTTATTAACTCATCTGTGAGGTGAGCAGGCAATTTGGCTGGTGATGATGTGCACATATTATTGATCCCAGTAAAGTACAAATGAGCACAGCGGTGGATAGTTTCATGCATGTTATATATGAACTTCCATCAGTAATTGAATTTTCTCTAATATATTTTTTTATATAAGGACTGGTTGCACTGTGATATTAAATCACTTAATTTAGAACATAATAGGAGATTGTATATGATTTTTTTTCAATCGTGATTTTTATATAATGATTTGAAGGTTACACAGCGCTGCACTCTAAGGAAATAACTACCCTTATTAAATACCCGCAGTAAGGCATCGGCTACCGTATCAGCCTAGATATTGTTTAAGGAAATGGCCTCTGGGTAGCGGGTGGTGTAATCCACCACTAAGAATATACTTCTTCCCAGTGGCACTGGGGTGGGCCAGTGGGTCTATAATATCTACTGCTATCCTGCTAAATGATCAGCAGAGGTTGCAGAGAGGCTTTTGGGTGATTCCTTGTCTTCCCTACTTTCTGACAAGTCTCACAGGTCGGACAGTATTCTCACACCTCAGCATGTAACCTGGGCCAGAAGAAAGCACGAGACAACTGAGCTATCCCTAAAAATCTGGCCAAGGGGATGTCGTGAGCCAGCCGCATAGCTCCTGTGTATTTTTGGGGTACGACTAGCTGTTTGTGGGGACCCTGTCACTTTCCAGTGCCCATCCCCTCAGTGTAATAAAGAAACCCCCCTCACTTTATTATGTCTTCCCCCAACCCCCCTGGATCCTTGCCCGCCCTGTCCCGATAACCAGCTAAAGTAGGGTCACTCTGAGTCTCTTGCCCAACGTCGGAGGGAGAATCTGAGGACACGGGGTTGTCAAGTCGGGGTAATGTAGGAGGATTTTGTCTTACCTCAGTCCCCATAGGAGTGGAATTGCCTTAAAGTTGGCTCTGCTGTCAGGTGGTCATGGCCAGGGTGGCCTCTGGGGCATATGAGGAAGTTTAATGTCCCAAATAGTTCCCCAAATGTACTTCCGCAGGTAACTCACATAGTAATCCCACTCACACTTGTCGCTCCCCTGAGCCCCAATCCAAGAGGACTTGTGCGGTAGATAAACAGCACCTTGCCCCCTGCTACCCTGACTGCAACAGTCTGGCTGGTTCGGGCCAACTGGGGAATTATGTGAGGCTGGATGAGGGTAATCGTAGCCCCGGAATCACGTAGTCCCTGGGCCGGCTGCCCATTTACCCATACTGCCGGACGATGGTGCTGCCGATTATCACTGGCAGCAGCTTGGACGGGATCAGCCTTGAAAAGTTTGCTGCACTCTTCCTGAACATCTTGATGTTAGGGCTCATTCTGGAAGCAATGAGCCACTGGTTTGACAGGATGAGCAGTCTCTCGGTACCTCATGGATCGGGTAGGGCAAAATCGCTGCAGATGACTGGTTTGGTTACAGGTATAGCACTTAGGTCCAGAAGGAGGGTTGGGTCAGGCTGGGGGTATAGAGGCAGACCACTGAGGTACTGGAGTTGGGTTAGAGGCTGGTAAACCGGCCTGAGATAGTGGATAGCGGTTGCTTTCGCCTGACCTCCGAGAGTCCAGATATTCATCAGCCAAAGTAGTTGCTTGCTGTACAATTCGTGGTCACTTATCTCGCACCCAATATCGTACTACCAGAGGGGTATGGTTAAAGAACTGTTTTAAAGCCTCATACACACAATTAGACTTTATACAAACTTTTCCGTGGATTTCTGTTCAAAGGGCATTGGCCATGAAATTGTATTGCATACACACGGCAGGACTTTTTCATCCAACTTTCACCAAATCACGTGGTTTTTCTGCTCTTTACCGCCACCCTTTGGTCAACTTCTGTATTGTTGTCTGATCTTTTTTTTATTGGTTCTGATCATGCGTGTTTGTACTTTGGACTCAAGTTCGATGGTTTTCTGTACACACGATCGAACTTTGCTCCATCGGACTTTTGTTGCCGAAAAGTTTTAGCGAACTTTTGTCCGATGAAAACCGAAAAAGTTTGTCCGATGGAGCGTACACACGGTCGGATGTTGCCTTAAAACAGCTAATTTGCATGTTTGTTGTCAAAAAGTCAGATCGTGTGTATGGGCCTTAAGAGTACTAGCTGGCTGATTTCCCCTATGGTATGAGCGTGTTTTCCCTGGAACCAGCCCTTAAGGTTCCGCTGCAGATGATGTGCCCACTCTACGTATGTTATGTTGGTTTGTTTCCGGGAGTCTCTAAACTTATTTAGTCTGACTTCGGGTGTAATAGCAAATCGGGGCTAGCAGAGCTTTTTACCTGGCCATAATCCTTAGCGTCCTCGTCCTCCAGCGGCCGATATGCATCCGCTGCTCTGTCAGTTAAATTACTCGCCAGTAAGGCGACCCAATCTTGGGACAGTTATTGTATCTGGCATAGTCTCTCAAAGTCCTGCAGGAATGCTTCAATTTCCCTCTCTCCTTCCTTAAATAATTTGAACGCCTGAAAGGGCAACTTACGGAAAGGCGCTGTATCTCTAGGGGTTGTCTCCGATTGCCGTATATCTGCCATTCTCCACTCGTGTTGCTGCTTTAGTTCTCTCTCGTCACTCATCCTGCAGCTGGAATTCTCTAATGGCATCCTGTATGGCAGTCTCTGATGGGTTGGCACATTATAATGCTAACTGCTCTCGAACTCGTTGCTGAAACAAGTCTTCAACTGACCGGGGTCCAGAATCACCATCCCTCTGATCCATCTCGGCTAGCTCAGTGATCAGAGTGGCCTTGTTCTGTCCCAGTTTTGTCCTCGGCTCTCAAGTAGGTCTTTCAGCGTGGCTCTCCTGAAGGCTGCATAGCTGGCCATCATAGGTGTGCGTAGCCTATTGCATTAGGGACACACACACACACACACACACTCTTATGGCGGAACCACAGTGAAAGATAAGTACGGTAGCACTTCATTAATGGCAGAACTAGTCAGAGGGAGATATTTCCAATCTCCCTTCAGGCACACAGAGCAATAATGCTAATGTATTGGGGTGATTAGAGTGTGCCCAGGCACACCCCCTGCGCACGCCTATGCTGGCCATTCCATGTGGTGGTTTGGAGTGTCCCAGTAACTGGAGAGCACATTCCACTGTTGCCAACCAATGTAACAAGCCCCCTACTCACTCTGTTCCACTCTCCCGACACTCGTCTGCTACTATTGGATCCGATTGCAGATCGCAATGTCTGATGCTCCGGGGTTTGAAATACAGCTATGTGCTGTTCAAATCCAGTTGTGATAGCTCAGAACAAACACCAGGCAGGCTGTATGTAAGTTCAAACAGGAATCTCATGTTAATTGGATGCACACAACACAATTTTATACGCAGCAGTTGTAACACCCCACCCAAACAACCACTATCCTTTTGGTCAATTGTAAAGTACACTCTAGTCCTCACTTAGGTCCTCTTGGCCATGCAAATGAGGACTTGAAACAGGGTCAGCAGGGATTGGTCTGATAGCTTGAATAGGAGGGCTGATGTGTAATGACTAGGGATGAGCTGAACAGCCCCCCCCGGTTCGGTTCGCACCAGAACCTGCGAACGGACCGAAAGTTTGTGCGAACTTTAGAACCCCATTAAGGTCTATGTTACTTGAACGTTCAAAATCAAAAGTGCTAATTTTAAAAGCTAATATGCAAGTTATTGTCCTAAAAAGTGTTTGGGGACCCGGGCCCTGCCCCAGGGGACATGTATCAATGCAAAAAAAAGTTTTAAAAAACAACCGTTTTTTCAGGAGCATTGATTTTAACCACTTCAATACCCGCATATAGTAATATGACGGCCGTAGATGGGATCTCCCATCCTGGGTGGCCGTCATATAACAGCCTGGGCTTCCCAGCCGTCTAGGGGGTGCGCGGTTGTAATGTCGCATTCATGAAAAAAAAAAAAATATAAAAAAACTGCAGATAGCCGCCATTACTAGTAAAAAAATATATATAAAAATGTTTTGAAAATGCCATAAATCTATCCCGTATTTTGTAGACACTAACTTTTGCGCAAACCAATCAATCTACGCTTATTGAGATTTTTTTTACCAAACATATGTAGAAGAATACGTATCGGCCTAAACTGAGGAAAAAGTTTGTTTTGTTTTTTTAAATTGGGATATTTATTATAGCAAAAAGTATAAAATTGTGTTTTTTTCAAAATTGTCGCTCTTTTGTTTATAGCGCAAAAATAATCGCAGAGGTGATCAAATACCACCAAAAGAAAGCTCTATTTGTGGGGAAAAAAAGGACATCAATTTTGTTTGGGTACAGCATCGCACGACTGCGCAATTGTCGTTTAAAATGCAACAGAGCTGAAAACTAAAAATTGGTCTGGTAAGGAAGGGGGTGAAAATATTGTGTGAAGATGAAGAAAGATAGAAGAAAGAAGAAGCATTTAAATAGAGGAATTGTCAAAAACTGTCTCTTGTCATTTTCAACATTTTTGACAGTTTTTTAGTGAAATGGTAGGGGTAAGTACCCCCTTACCATTTCACACGGGGGGGCCAGGATCTGGGGGTCCCCTTGGTAAAGGGGGCTTCCAGATTCCGATAAGCCTCCCCGCCCGCAGACCCCCACAACCACCGGCCAGGGTTGTGGGGATGAGGCCCTTGTCCTCATCAACATGGGGACAAGGTGTTTTGGGGGGCTACCCCAAAGCACCCTCCCAATGTTGAGGGCATGTGGCCTGGTACAGTTCAGGAGGGAGGGCACTCTCGTCCCCCCCCTCTTTTCCTGCGGCCTGCCAGGGTGCATGTTCAGATAAGGGTCTGGTATGGATTTTTGGGGGGACCCCACGCCGTTTTTTTTTTTTGTCCGGGGTTCCCCTTAATACCCATACCAGACCTGAAGGGCCTTGTATGGAATTTAGGGGGACTCCCACGTTTTTGTTTTTTTTTAAATTTTGGTTCGGGGTTGCCTTGTGGGGAATTCCCATGCCGTTTTTATCAATGAACTTCTATGTGTATTGTCGGCAATGCAATAGCCGCGGGTAGTTTTAAATGTGTTTTTTCCTTCCAAATGTAATTTTGCTGTCAGACTGTTCTAAACACGGGAAACATGCGCCCCTTTACAGGCATACTATAGACACCCCCCAGCTATGAAATTTAAAGCGATATTACACTTTTATTGTTTGACTTTAAGCATTATTAAAATCACTGCTCCTGAAACAACGGCCGTTTTTAAAACTTTTTTTGCATTGATCCATGTCCCCTGGGGCAGGACCCGGGTCCCCAAACACTTTTTATGACAATAACTTGCATATAAGCCTTTAAAATTAGCACTTTTGATTATTCATGTTCATGTCCCATAGACTTTAACGGTGTTTGCGTGTTCGAACGAACTTTTTTCCTGTTCGCATGTTCTGGTGCGAACCGAACAGGGGGGTGTTCGGATCATCCCTACTCCCGAAGAGGTTTCATCTTCTGCTCCCTCTGCGATGGCAAGATAAGGTCTGCAACCTTACCCTCCTAACGTGGATCAAGGAGGGTTGCCAGCCAGTAATCATCTCTCCCCTTGATACCATGAATAGGAGGATCCTAACCCACAGGCTTTGCAGGATCAGGGAGGCCATGCAGCATAGGTTTGCTGAGGCATTCGGTCCAGAGTCCACTGGGTCACTAAGGACGACATGATCTGCAGTCCCCTCCTCCCAGCCATGTACAAGTCCATGGGTTTCTTTGGACTGTAAATGATCCCTTGAAGACTGCTGCTGATGCTGAGTGCCAGGCTCCACCTCCATGCTGACACAATCCTCCTCCTCATCCTCTTCCTGTGTGATCAGTGGGCACTGTCTGGATAAAGGGGGCCTTGAGAGGTAAGGAAGTCCTCCTCTTCCTCCCTCTGTTCTGCCTCAAGTGCCCTGTCCATTATTCCACGCAGCGTATGCTAAAAGAGGTGGACAAGAGGGACAGTGTCACTGATGCATGCACTGTCTCTGCTCACCATCCTCGTGGCCTCCTCAAATGGTGACAGGACAGTGCATGCATCCCTGATCATAGCCCACTGGCGTGGGGAAAAAAAAAAAAAACAAGGTCCCCTGACCCTGTCCTGGTGCCATAATCGCATAGGTACTCATTGATGGCCCTCTGCTGCGTGTGCAGCTGCTGCAGAATGGCCAACGTTGAGTTCCACCTTGCATTATATATGGCATTACCTGGCATTCCACCGCACTGGCATTATATGACCTGCGGAAATGCACAGACTTTCCTGGCCTGCCTCAGGACATCCTGTAAGCCTGGGTACCTGCCCAAGAACCGCTGCACCACCAAGTTAAGGACATGAGCCAAACAGGGCACATGGGTCAGTTGTCCCTGTCGGAGGGCGGAGAGGAGGTTGGTGCCATTGTCGCAAACCACCATTCCTGCCTTAAGTTGGCGTGGCATCAACCACCTCTGGACCTGCCCCTGCAGAGCTGACAGAACCTCTGCCCCAGTGTGGCTCCTGTCCCCCAAGCACACCAGCTCAAGAACCGCATGGAATCTTTTGGCCTGCGTACTTGAATAGCCCCTTGAACGCCTACGGAGCACCGCTGGTTCTGAGGACGAAGCACAGGAAGAGGCCATGGAGGAAGAAGAAGAGGGGGTGGAGGAGACAGGTGTGGCATAATCACCACTAGTAGAATTTTGGAGGCGTGGCAGCGGAACAAGCTCCAACACTACTGCACCCTGTCCTGCATCCTTCCCAGCTGTCAGAAGAGTCACCCATCGTGCGGTGAAAGATTGGCAACGTCCCTGTCCATGCCTGCTGGACCATGAGTCAGCGGTAATATGCACCTTACCACTGACCGCCCTGTCCAGCAAGGCCAAGACATTGCCTTCCAAATGCCAGTAGAGAGCCGGAATAGCATTTCCGTGAGAAAAAGTGACGTTTGGGAACCTGCCACTGAGGAACTGCACATTCCACAAACTCACTGAAGAGGGCAGAGTCTACCAACCGAAAAGGCAGCAGTTGAAGTGCTAGCACTTTAGCTAAGCTAGCATTCAACCGCTGGGCATGTGGATGGCTGGGAGAGAACTTCAGCGGTGCAGCAGCTGGGGCAGGGAAATTTGCCTGGTACAATCTGACGTTGGTGTACCGATAGTAGATTGCCCGCAAGTACTTGGCTGTGACCTAATTCTACACCTTCATTCCTCTCAGTGCAGGTTTCAGAGAGTTATATGTACAAAACGATTCTGCGCTGCCCTATATGAAACAAAAGCAGCTAACACAACCAACAAGGCATGGACAAGAGAAAAAAAACAAAACAAGTGTAGCGCTAATGAAATGAATATCCAATGTGTAAAAACTGTGAAAGTTCCCAAAGAGAAGCAAAAAAGGCAAAAAAGCATCAATATGAGAAGTCCTTCAAGAGACTGAAACTTCAAGGGGACATCTATGATGAAAATAAACACACCACCACCTGAAGATGAAGAGGCTTACCAGATGGGATGGACCCAAAGGGCATACGCCAAGTTGGGTCAGATAGGCTTAGGTGGCGAGTGACTCGAGACGACCTGGAAAGATGATACTTGTGGATGAACCGGCTTGTTACTGAATCCCTTTAAATGGTGGGTGTCCAAACCAGGGGGGGGGCGATGTAGATGAAGCAAGCCAGATGGTATCGTATCCCTCAGAATCGAGTTTAGAAGAGCCAAACGATGATGTAGACAAGTGGAAAAAGAAGGAATGGCCACATAGTGTAAATCCGTAAAAAATATATGTAATTTATTAAAAAAGATGTACACTCACATGTAAATCCAGGTAAAACAGATAAAACAGCGCTGAGAAAAGAAGTGGCGACAGTGGGGTCCTGACCGACGCGTTTCGTCTTCATAGACGTCGTCCCCCAGACGACATCTATGAAGATGAAACGCGTCAGACAGGACCCAAGCAGGTGATGTTATGGCCATGTGAGATACGCTTGAGAAATATGTTGCAAATAGCAGCAGTGGGATCTGATGTACTCATCTCAAAAAAGGCCCACACCAAAGAACTTTTGGAATAATGTGCAGAGACAGCAGCGCCCTGCACATGTGGAGCTCTGGGGTTGTGATGCAGTCGGTGTGCTGCCCTTAAGCTGGCCCCTGGAGGGCATCCTGCCTCATTGGAGATGTGCCTCCTCTTCCTCCTCCTCTCCTATTAGGCACCCACGTGGAGTCAGTGACCTCATTATCCCCTCCCTCCTCATCACTGGAGCAAAGCTGGCAGAATGCTGCAGCTGGGGGAACATGACTGCCAGATTGCTGTCCTTAGGCACCCCCTTTCTGGGCTCACGTTACTGCTTTCTTCTAGCTGGGTACCATCATCGGAGCCTTCAAAACGCTGGGCATCCTCCTGGAGCATGTACCCAACACTGTGGTCAAACAGTTCGGGGAACTAATCAGGAGGACATGGTGGGGATAGAGAAGGAGTGACTGATGCCATTGAGCCAAGGGAAGAGGCCGCATTGGCAGCTGCTTTGCCAGACAAAGTACCCTGAGCCTGGGTGAGAGGATGAGGAGGATGAGGAGGGCTTGGTCATCCACTCTACCAAGTCTTCTGCATGTTGTGGCTCAACGTGGCCAGCTGCCGAAAAAAAAAAAAAAAAGGACAAGCGTGTTCCACGGCCACCTGCTGATGAGGATGCACCGTCTCCATGACCAGAACTGTTGCCTCTAGACACAGAGCCTGCTTGCCCTCTTTTATTGGCTTGTGACTGTCTGCCTCTCATTGTTGGCCTTCCAGACATACTAATGGCCTGCAGTGAGATGTAGCTGCACAAAGCTGAGATATATATATATATATATATATATATATATATATATATATATATATATATATATATATATATATATATATATATATATATATATATATACACTGATACTGCAGCTAGCAGAATCAACTGCCTGCCTGTAGTATTACTAGTATGAGAACACCACCAATTTTCTTCAGATAGCTTTAGGTGCACACTGTGCAGAGGATGCACTCCACTAACTGTAAATACTGCAGCTGCCTGCCTGTGGTACTAATAGGATCAGAACAACAGCAATTGTCTTTAGGTGCACACTGTGCAGAGGACACAGTACACTAACTGTAAATACTGCAGCCGCCTGCCTGTGATAATAGGACAGAACAGCAGTAATTGTCTTCAGGTAGCTTTAGGTGCACACTGTGCAGAGGATGCACTACACTAACTGTAAATACTGCAGCTGCCTGCGGTATTAATAGGATCAGAACAACAGCAATCGTCTTCAGGTAGCTTTAGATGCACACTGTGCAGAGGACACAGTACACTAACTGTAAATACTCCAGCTTCCTGCCTGTGGTATTAATAGAATCAAACAAGGAAAAGGGGCTCCACTGAGTATGCATCAAACTTAGTTTATTAATAAAAAGCAATATCCACTCACATGTAGAACTGAAGTGTAGAGTTCAGGTACATCTCCAGCAGGAGAAAGAGCGGAGGACTACAGGTGGCAGCAAGTCCGTGTGTACTAACATCACATCTAGCCCACTGGAGATGGGCTGCAGTAAGCTGACATAGTAGTCCAAATGCACACCAAAAAGGAAGATAGCAGGGGAACCATCAGAAATGGTGTGGGTTCCAGGAAGGGGGAGATAAGGGCGTCAGAGCCGGTCTTTAGCTGTGTAGCGGTATGAAGCAGAGCCTCGTCCAGCATCTGTGATGGGAAGATGACACAGCCGTGTGATCGGAGCTGAAGCAAGGCTTGGATGGCAAACACAGTGGCGCCAGGCTGTGACGTCACTACTGTGCGACACGTTTCCGAGTCAGCTCGCTATCGATGGAAGAGATAGCGGCACTCCTTTGTCAAGCATGGGGAAGCGATGCTGGGCAGTGGCATTTTATGATCAGTCAAGGGGTAGGGCCAGAAGGAGGACTATTAGACACACACACAGGTAAAGATAATGGCACTCAGAAGGACAGAACACTATAGAACATGTGGTGGAAAATATAAATTAGCCAATCTAGATACGTTATTCTATAAATACATAGCTGGAACCAGCAAAAACATATAAATTAAAAAGGGATTAAAAAAAGGATGTACAATTAGATCAAATAAAAAATGTGCATTAGCCACAGATGTAAATATGCATTAGTCACAGATAAAACATGAATATAATTAATATTGGAAAAAAAAGGTCACATAAAATATTAGACATGTGCACACTGAAATATTTCGTTTCGGAATTTCGTTTTCGTCTGAAAAATAAATTTATTTAGTTACTCCCGAAATTCGTTTTTATTTATTTCGTTTTTCGTTAAAAATTGCATTCGTCCGAAAATCCAAATTAAGGTCGAATCTGTCATTGAAGGCTTATGGTGTCTGTCGAATGTTCAAAGAAGATTCAACGGAGCAGCTAAACTGTACAATGCCGTATAGTTTACCTGCTCCGTCGAATCTTCGTAGAACTTTCAACAGACACCATAAGCCAAAGTACGTGTGTACTTAGTTCTAGCTATTTTACTGCTCCTCCTCTTGGGTTACAATCAGCCAATAACATTCATCATCATCATTATTTTTATTTATCTTTTCTCCCCTACGTCGAATCTTTTCTCCCCTACGTCGAATCTTTTCTCCCCTACGTCGAATCTTTTCTTTCTATGTAGAATAATCTTGGACTAATAGAGCTAAGGTTAGGCACATTCGACCACAGGTTTGATGGACACAGATTGTTATTGTCATCATCATGTCGAATCTCCTATCTATATCGAACTGTTGTAGCAACGAAAACGAAAATAAAGCATTTGTTTATGTCGGATCTTTCATTTTTCGGACTCTGCACTTTCGTTATCGTTTGTTAAAACTATAACGAAAATACCTGAAATTCGGACGAAAATGCAGTCGGACGAAAACGAATGCACATGTCTATAAAATATATATCTATATATGTATAGTGTAATAATTGAAGAGCATGATAATATTAAAATGAAAATATCAATGATTTGGGAATGGATGAGATTGTTAAAATGGTGATAAAAAATAATAAGCAAGTAATAATAATAAAAAGCAGATATATAGCATATTATCATTAGTGACAGTATGTTGGGAATGGAGACACAAGTCCAAACACATGTAGGGATGGGAAACCACATGTGCAAAGACCGCCAAGATGAGCTCAGCACATGGGGAAGAGGAAAAAAAGAGGGGGGGGAGGGGAGAGGGGAACAGGAAAAGAAGAGGGAAGGGGGGGGGGGGAGGAGAAGGAAAGAAAAAAGAAAGGGGGAAGGAAAGAAAATGGGGTGGGGGGAGGGGGTAATGATACTTACAGGGTTGCGAACCCACCACCCCTACACATATATGTGAAGGGACAATCTAAAAACATCCGCACATACACATATACACACATATGTGAGGAACCTGTAGTGAAAGCGATAATAGGATGGTTACAAAATATATAGTGGAAAAATGTAGTAAACAGTGAAAGATGGAGAAAAAAAATATATGTATTATTAAGAGAAAATATATGTGAATGATAGAGAATCAGGGAAACATCTGATCCGTAAAAACTTTTAAACAGTAGATATCTCTATACTCTTGTTGAGGCCGCCAGGCGAAAGAACATCGAGAGTATAGATCCAAAAAGTCTCCCTAGCGCAAAGTTTTTTGAAGCGTTCCGCTGCAGTAAAAGATTTGGGGATTTGTTCAATAACCCAAACCCGAAGACCCGTGGTGGATTTTTTATGGAATTCCGCAAAGTGTCGCGGAACGCTGTGCATGTCCTTCCCGCCCTCTATTAATCTGGGGTGTTGGTCAAAACGCTGTCTAAGAGGGCAGATCGTTCAGCCGACATAAATAAGACCACAGTGCAAGTAAGGCCATACACCACGAAATCAGAGGAGCAATTATAAAATTGGTCCAACTGATAGGTTTTACCCTTATGCCGCGTACACACGGTCGGACTTTTCAGCTACAAAAGTCCGACAGCCTGTCCAACAGACTTCCGGAGGACTTTCGGCAGACTTGCGGCGGACTTGTGGCAGACTTTCTAACGAACGGACTTGCCTACACACGACCACACAAAAGTCCGATGGATTCGTACGTGATGACGTACACCAGACTAAAATAAGGAAGTTCATAGCCAGTAGCCAATAGCTGCCCTAGCGTGGGTTTTTGTCCGTCGGACTAGCACACAGACGAGCGGATTTCGGGGTCCGTCGTAGTTACGACGTAAAGATTTGAAGCATGTTTCAAATCTAAAGTACGTCGGATTTGAGGCTAAAAAAGTACGTTGAAAGTCCGGAGAAGCCCACACACGATCGGATTACCAGCCAGCTTTAGTCCGTCAGCGTCCGTTGGACTTTTGTAGACGAAAAGTCCGACCGTGTGTACGCGGCTTTAGAGTAGAAGGATTTTTGTCCATGTGTGATAAAAGGGCAGGTTTTACACAATGTCTTTTTGCATTGATACATGCCAACTAAAGGTATAAGAATGGTAGGGTGGTCTGTAGTATGAATAGATGATGTGGTAGGTAATTTACTGGGGGCAATTTTATTTTTTAAATTTGGAGCTTTGAGGTAAGTAACTCTAGGTTTAGTAGGGAGAATGGTTTTGAGAAGAGGATCCTGTAATAAAATACTCCAGTGTTTGCTCATTATATTTTACATCTTTCTGTATTGGAAATGGAAGGTAGTGATAAATCGGGTAGAATGATCAATCTCACTTTTTTCTGTTCTAGCGGGTTTGCCTTTGGAATATAGGGCACATGCTTCATCTACTAAAACTTTGGGATATTGTTTGTCTGCAAATTTCTTTCAGTGGAATGCTAGACGCAGCATAGTCGGTATCTAAGGTACAGTTCTGTCTTAAGCGACAGAACTGCCCTTTGGGTATGTTTTTAATCCACTTCGGATAGTGGCAGCTGGACTACTATGTTGGCTTACTGCAGCCCATCTCCAGTGGACTAGATGTGATGTTAGTGCACACAGACTTTCTACCACCTGTAGTCCTCCGCTCTTTCTCCTGCTGGAGATGTACCTGAACTCTACACTTCAGTTCTACATGTGAGTGGATATTGCTGTTTATTAATAAACTAAGTTTGATACATACTCAGTGGCGCCCCTTTTCCTTGTTTTTTCTTCCAGAACATTGGACTTGGCTTCCGGTCCTTTTTGGTGGCTGCCTTGATAGACTTACCTTCCACTCATATATATGAGTTATATATGTTTGTGTGGATTCTGCCCTTGCGCTTATAGGAACAGTTGACTGAGGTATTTTGTATTGCGCTTTTTTTACTTGTATAATTGTCTGTTCAGAAGCTTTTTTGTGCTGCATACTGAGACCTTCTATCAACACTACCTAGTTGTTATATTACTGGTTTTATTCTTTTTTATATTTTACTTAAAATTGGTTCCTTGTTCTTGTTTTATCCAATATCACTTATTGCACCTGCACTGTCATTTTGGATGTAGTATATTGCTTAGACGTACACATTGATAAATGATTTTTTAGTGCACCCCACCCCCCCACCTCTTTTTTGCTATTGTCTGACCTCTCATATTAATTGCCATTTTCTCTCGTCCTTTTTTTCTCATGGATCTCCTCACAGACAGAGGCACATAGGTATGGTGTCTTGGAAGAACTGTACACTATATTAACTAGCCATATATTCTCTGATGACATTAAACTTACCAGCTCTACCAGATATTCATTATGTGGTAAATTTAAACATTTAGAAAGGATCATTAAACATACCAACCAACAGTGGTGGGATAGATTTTTTTGGAGAAATACATCTCCACCAAAATCTCTCCTAGAGGCCTTCGGGTCACTAAGGATTGTCCTTTTCTGAACGTTACCAATAAAAAAAAGAATGGGAAACCATTTCTGAATTCTGTACCTCAAAGTGGATGGAGATCCTTATTGAGCACAGACAACATCTCTTCAAAAAACTTAGATCAGAAGCCACTACTTTAGGTAAGGGGATCACTGATCAGAAAATCACTGTCCCTTATCTTGGCTCATGATACTAAAGCAAACCACCAAGTCTGACAAAGATTTTGTGATTAAAATTAAGATGGTAAATTTAAAAAAGGGACCTAGATGATTTTATTTTGAAGGTGTTTTCAATTGGAAACCCAAAAACAGGCCACCCATTCATGACATCAAACCTACACAATCCCCTCATCTCCACCCCCCATCATCCTGTACTCCATGCCATGAACCTAGACATAGGTATCCTCAGTCACTTTCTCATCCCCTGACACTACCTCATCCCCCTCCCCTTATGAGTTTGTCCATTCCACCTAGGAATGGTCGTCCTCGGCCTTGTGCCAAAACTCACAAATTACCCACCAGCAAAACTTTTCATCTATTGGCTGATCTTAATCGATTTTTTAATAGACCCTCTTATGTTGGTAGAAGCACCAATGTTGCTACTCCGACCTCTAAGCCTACATCTAGTCTGTCTCCTGACACATTGCCTGTAGCAACATCTCATATTGTTGGGTCCAATGGTCCCATCGACTCATCCTGCATGCCTATGTCCAAGAGAATCAACGCTGAACTAATGGACACTCAACCTACAAACATTGATGGTCCCCCCAGCGCTATGTATCCGCCTAGATCCGGCCCTCAGGACACCTCATTTTCCCACCATTCATCCTTCCCCTCCACACATCTCTTTCCCTTCCCCATTCACCCACTGACTCATCTTCCATTCCTGGTCCCCCTCTATCTGCTGACTTTCCTTTTTTTTAGTTCACAGCCCCCCTCGAACAAACCTGGTAAAGAGAAAATTCACCGGAGAGGTTGCAGAGGGGGGACGAAACAAGTCCAGAAATCTATAAACTGAAATTCCGGAAACTGTAAAGATTTTCAATTTATCCTCTCGAGAACTCTCTACTGCAGACAACAATCTGCTTAGCAGAGGACTCAACTTTGCTCCCATTAATAAGCCCAACCCCTTCCTTCTGTTTAAAGATTTTAATAGGTACATTTGTAACCTTACCCTTAAAAGATTTTTCCAAGCTAAATCTAACAAACCCACTTCAGATAATGTAGACTTATCTTCCAGTGTTTTACTCAATCCCTCTCCAGATGTCTTTGAATATGATGGTGACATCATAGACACGTTGGAATCCCTAACAGAGGAAGATAACACGCTTATGCTGTTTACACAGCACCTGGCTACCTCACCCCCTATAGCGCATTCATCTTTAAAACCAAAATCAGTTTTTTACCCCAAAGGACCCTACCTTGAGAGCTTTTACAGAGTTGTCTATGCTGACTTTGTGAAGCTCTGCCAGTCCTCCTCCACTATCCCTGCTCACATACACAATCTGACTGTTGCAGAAACCAGAGCACTAGACTCCTTGATTCACACTACCGATATTGTCATCAAGTCGGCCGAAAGAGGGGGTATAGTCATACAAGATAAAGACGACTATATCACAGAGGCTCACAGACTGCTTTCCGACAAGACCACGTATATTAAATTGTCTAAAAGACCCTACTAATGAATTTGCCCTTGAGGCCAGTCATTTGGTTCAATCTGCCCTTACCAGCGGAGTCATCAGTAAAGTGGAAGCTTCTTTTTTTCTAAAAAACTTTTATCATCAGGTACCCTATTTTTATCATTTGCCAAAAGTCCATAAAAATCTCACATCCCCTCCTGGCAGGCCTATTGTGGCTGCTATGGACAGTGTAACCACTGGTCTTAGCCAATATATCGATTTGTACTTGCAGCCCATAGTTCAGCAACTACCGTCATTTATTAGAGATGGCTCGCACCTTTTGGCTCCATATAGGTGGGAACCCACTTACACGTGGCTCTCTAGACGTCACGTCGTTGTACACCTCCATCCCACACCAATTTGGCCTACTAGCCCTGGAATTCTTCCTCGCCCAGGATCCGATGTTAAATTCCAGACAAGCCTCATTTATTTTGGAGGCCACTGATTTTTGTTTGCGCCATAATTATTTTGATGGCGAGTTCTTTTTACAGTTACAGGGAACCGCCATGGGAGCCAATTTTGCTTCCTCTTTCCAGTGGACTAGATGCGATGTTGGTACACACGGACTTGCTGCCACTTATAGGAACAGTTGACTGAGGTATTTTGTATTGCGCCTTTTTTACTTGTATATTAATAGGATCAGAACAACAGCAATTGTCTTCAGGTAGCTTTAGGTGCCCACTGTGCAGAGGACACAGTACACTAACTGTAAATACTGCAGCTGCCTGCCTGTGGTTCTAATAGGATCAGAACAACAGCAATTGTCTTCAGGTAGCTTTAGGTGCCCACTGTGCAGAGGATGCACTACACTAACTGTAAATACTGCAGCTGCCTGCCTGTGGTACTATTAGGATCAGAACAGCAATCATCTTCAGGTAGCTTTAGGTGCACACTGTGCAGATGACGCACTACACTAATTGTAAATACTGCAGCTGCCTGCCTGTGGTATTGATAGGATCAGAACAGCAATTGTCTTCAGGTAGCTTTAGGTGCACACTGTGCAGAGGACACACTACACTAACTAAATACTGCAGCTGCCTGCCTGTGGTACTAATAGGATCAGAAGAACACCACCAAATTTTCTTCAGGTAGCTTTAGGTTCACACTGTGCAGAGGACACACTACACTAACTGTAAATACTGCAGCTGCCTGCCTGTGCTACTAATAGGATCAGAAGAACACCAGCAATTTTCTTCAGGTAGCTGTAAATACTGTAAAAACACCTGCCTGCCAGTAGTAGGAAGAGAATAACAGGAACGGATCTAGCTGAACTGAAATGTGTAAATAAATTATATACATACACACACATATACACACACAAAATACACTGTAAGTGCAGCCAATGCCGTGTACACACGGGCAGACTTTTCAGCATCAAACGTCCGATGGTCTTTACGACCGACTTTCGTCGGGGTTATGGCGGACTTGCGAATGACCAGACTTGCCCACACACGAACGGACTAAAGTCTGTTCAAATGTCCGTTCCTTTGATCGTGATGATGTACGAAGGGACTAGAATAAGGAAGTTCATAGACAGTAGCCAATAGCTGCCCTAGCGTCCTTTTTTGTCTGTCGGACTAGCATACAGACGAACCGATTTTTTGATCGGACTCAAGTCCATCGGAAAGATTTGAAACATGTTCTAAATCTAAAGTCTGCCCGATTTTCGACAGGAAAAAGTCTGCTGAAGGTCCGATGAAGCCCACACATGATCGGATTGTCCACCAGATTCGTCCTGTCGGACCAGTCTGGTCGAAAAGTCTGCCCGTGTGTACACGGCATAACTGACTCACCTGCAAGCTGGTGGTAAGTAGACTTTGGCTTTTTCCTGGGCATTCCCCAGACACTTGTTGGTACCTTTTTTAGCCTCCCAATGCTGCTTACTGCGATAGCCAGCTATAAAAGAGTGGTGGCAAGCTTTTGTTATCACGTGAGTGTTTGTATTGGTCCAGCAGTGCACCAACACCTTTGCAGCCATTGTGCTATTGCTGGGTGTTTGGTGTGCTCCTGTACCTTTAACCACTTAAGGACCGCCTCACGCCGATGTACGTCGGCAAGGCGGCACGGGCAGGCAAAATCACGTACAGGGTACGTGATTTGCCTCCCGCGGGTGGGGGGTCCGATCGGACCCCCCCCCGCCGCCCGAGGCGGTCCCGTTCTGTCCCCCGGCGATCAGAGACGAGGGGGAGGCCATCCGTTCGTGGCCCCCCCCTCGCGATCGCCGCCGGCCAATGAGAACACTCCTTTGCTGCTGTATGCTAAACAGCAGCAAAGGAAGTGATGTCATTTCCCCTCGGGTCGGTATTTTCCGTTCCGGCCCGAGGAGAGAAGACATCTATGTGAGTGCACCAACACACACACACACAGTAGAACATGCCAGGCATACAAAACACCCCGATCCCCCCCCCGATCGCCCCCCGATCCCCCCCCCCAATCACCCCCCCCCCTGTCACAAACTGACACCAGCAGGTTTTTTTTTTTCTGATTACTGCTAGGTGTCAGTTTGTGACAGTTACAGTGTTGGGACAGTTACTGTTACCCCCCTGTAGGTCTAGGGTACCCCCCTAACAAAGTTTTAACCCCTTGATCACCCCCTGTCACCAGTGTCGCTAAGCGATCATTTTTCTGATCGCTGTATTAGTGTCGCTGGTGACGCTAGTTAGTGAGGTAAATATTTAGGTTCGCCGTCAGCGTTTTATAGCGACAGGGACCCCCATATGCTACCTAATAAATGTTTTAACCCCTTGATTGGCCCCCTAGTTAACCCTTTCACCACTGATCACCGTATAACCGTTACGGTTGACGCTGGTTAGTTCGTTTATTTTTTATAGTGTCAGGGCACCCGCCGTTTATTACCGAATAAAGGTTTAGCCCCCCCGATCGCCCGGCGGTGATATGCGTCGCCCCAGGCAGCGTCAGATTAGCGCCAGTACCGCTAACACCCACGCACGCAGCATGCGCCTCCCTTAGTGGTATAGTATCTGATCGGATCAATATCTGATCCAATCAGATCTATACTAGCGTCCCCAGCAGTTTAGGGTTCCCAAAAACGCAGTGTTAGCGGGATCAGCCCAGATACCTGCTAGCACCTGCGTTTTGTCCCTCCGCCCGGCCCAGCCCACCCAAGTGCAGTATCGATCGATCACTGTCACTTACAAAACACTAAACGCATAACTGCAGCGTTCACAGAGTCAGGCCTGATCCCTGCGATCGCTAACAGTTTTTTTGGTAGCATTTTGGGGAACTGGCAAGCACCAGCCCCAGGCAGCGTCAGGTTAGCGCCAGTACCGCTAACACCCACGCACGCACCGTACACCTCCCTTAGTGGTATAGTATCTGTACGGATCAATATCTGATCAGATCTATACTAGCGTCCCCAGCAGTTTAGGGTTCCCAAAAACGCAGTGTTAGCGGGATCAGCCCAGATACCTGCTAGCACCTGCGTTTTGCCCCTCCGCCCGGCCCAGCCCACCCAAGTGCAGTATCGATCGATCACTGTCACTTACAAAACTCTAAACGCATAACTGCAGCGTTTGCAGAGTCAGGCCTGATCCCTGCGATCGCTAACAGTTTTTTTGGTAGTGTTTTGGGGAACTGGCAAGCACCAGCGGCGTAGTACACCCCGGTCGTAGTCAAACCAGCACTGCAGTAACACTTGGTGACGTGGCGAGTCCCATAAGTGCAGTTCAAGCTGGTGAGGTGGCAAGCACAAGTAGTGTCCCGCTGCCACCAAAAAGACAAACACAGGCCCGTCGTGCCCATAGTGCCCTTCCTGCTGCATTCGCCAATCCTAATTGGGAACCCACCACTTCTGCAGCGCCCGTACTTCCCCCATTCACATCCCCAACCAAATGCAGTCGGCTGCATGAGAGGCATTTTTATGTCCTCCCGAGTACCCCTACCCAACAAACCCCCCCAAAAAAGATGTTGTGTCTGCAGCAAGCGCGGATATAGGCGTGACACCCGCTATTATTGTGCCTCCTGTCCTGACAATCCTGGTCTTTGCATTGGTGAATGTTTTGAACGCTACCATTCACTAGTTGAGTATTAGCGTAGGGTACAGCATTGCACAGACTAGGCACACTTTCACAGGGTCTCCCAAGATGCCATCGCATTTTGAGAGACCCGAACCTGGAACCGGTTACAGTTATAAAAGTTAGTTACAAAAAAAGTGTAAAAAAAAATAAAAAAATATATGAAATAAAAAAAAATAGTTGTCGTTTTATTGTTCTCTCTCTCTCTATTGTTCTGCTCTTTACTGTATTCTATTCTGCAATGTTTTATTGTTATTGTTATTATGTTTTATCATGTTTGTTTTTCAGGTATGTAATTATTTATACTTTACTGTGCTTTATTGTTAACCATTGTTAACCATTTTTTTGTCTTCAGGTACGCCATTCACGACTTTGAGTGGTTATACCAGAATGATGCCTGCAGGTTTAGGTATCATCTTGGTATCATTCTTTTCAGCCAGCGGTCGGCTTTCATGTAAAAGCAATCCTAGCGGCTAATTAGCCTCTAGACTGCTTTTACAAGCCGTGGGAGGGAATGCCCCCCCCCCCCCACCGTCTTCCGTGTTTTTCTCTGGCTCTCCTGTCTCAACAGGGAACCTGAGAATGCAGCCGGTGATTCAGCCAGCTGACCATAGAGCTGATCAGAGACCAGAGTGGCTCCAAACATCTCTATGGCCTAAGAAACCGGAAGCTACGAGCATTTTATGACTTAGATTTCGCCGGATGTAAATAGCGCCATTGGGAAATTGGGGAAGCATTTTATCACACCGATCTTGGTGTGGTCAGATGCTTTGAGGGCAGAGGAGAGATCTAGGGTCTAATAGACCACAATTTTTTCAAAAAAAGAGTACCTGTCACTACCTATTGCTATCATAGGGGATATTTACATTCCCCGAGATAACAATAAAAATGATTAAAAAAAAAAAATATGAAAGGAACAGTTTAAAAGTAAGATTAAAAAAGCAAAAAAATAAAGAAAAAAAAAAAAAAAAGCACCCCTGTCGCCCCCTGCTCTCGCGCTAAGGCGAACGCAAGCGGCGGTCTGTCGTCAAACGTAAACAGCAATTGCACCATGCATGTGAGGTATCACCGCGAAGGCCAGATCGAGGGCAGTAATTTTTCCAGTAGACCTCCTCTGTAAATCTAAAGTGGTAACCTGTAAAGGCTTTTGAAGGATTTTAAACATGTATTTATTTTGTTGCCACTGCACGTTTGTGCGCAATTTTAAAGCATGTCATGTTTGGTATCCATGTACTCGGCCTAAGATCATCTTTTTTATTTCATCAAACATTTGGGCAATATAGTGTGTTTTAGTGCATTAAAATTTAAAAAAAGTGTGTTTTTTCCCCAAAAAATGCGTTTGAAAAATTGCTGCGCAATTACTGTGTGGAAAAAAAAAAAATGAAACACCCACCATTTTAATCTGTAGGGCATTTGCTTTAAAAAAATATATAATGTTTGGGGGTTCAAAGTAATTTTTTTGCAAAAAAAAAATAACTTTTTCATGTAAACAATAAGTGTCAGAAAGGGCTTTGTCTTCAAGTGGTTAGAAGAGTGGGTGATGTGTGACATAAGCTTCTAAATGTTGTGCATAAAATGCCAGGACAGTTCAAAACCCCCCCAAATGACCCCATTTTGGAAAGTAGACACCCCAAGCTATTTGCTGAGAGGCATGTCGAGTCCATGGAATATTTTATATTGCGACACAAGTTGCGGGAAAGAGACAATTTTTTTTTTATTTTTTTTTTGCACAAAGTTGTCACTAAATGATATATTGCTCAAACATGCCATGGGAATATGTGAAATTACACCCCAAAATACATTCTGCTGCTTCTCCTGAGTACGGGGATACCACATGTGTGAGACTTTTTGGGAGCCTAGCCGCGTACGGGACCCCGAAAACCAAGCACCGCCTTCAGGCTTTCTAAGGGCGTGAATTTTTGATTTCACTCTTCACTGCCTATCACAGTTTCGGAGGCCATGGAATGCCCAGGTGGCACAAAACCCCCCCAAATGACCCCATTTTGGAAAGTAGACACCCCAAGCTATTTGCTGAGAGGTATAGTGAGTATTTTGCAGACCTCACTTTTTGTCACAAAGTTTTGAAAATTGAAAAAAAAAAAATGTTTTTTCTTGTCTTTCTTCATTTTCAAAAACAAATGAGAGCTGCAAAATACTCACCATGCCTCTCAGCAAATAGCTTGGGGTGTCTACTTTCCAAAATGGGGTCATTTGGGGGGGTTTGTGCCACCTGGGCATTCCATGGCCTCCGAAACTGTGATAGGCAGTGAAGAGTGAAATCAAAAATTTACACCCTTAGAAATCCTGAAGGCGGTGATTGGTTTTCGGGGCCCCGTACGCGGCTAGGCTCCCAAAAAGTCCCACACATGTGGTATCCCCATACTCAGGAGAAGCAGCTGAATGTATTTTGGGGTGCAATTCCACATAGGCCCATGGCCTGTGTGAGCAATATATCATTTAGTGACAACTTTTTGTAAATCTTTTTTTTTTTTTTTTGTCATTTTTCAATCACTTGGGACAAAAAAAAAAAAAAAATATTCAATGGGTTCAACATTCCTCTCAGCAATTTCCTTGAGGTGTCTACTTTCCAAAATGGGGTCATTTGGGGGGTTTTGTACTACCCTGCCATTTTAGCACCTCAAGAAATGACATAGGCAGTCATAAACTAAAAGCTGTGTAAATTCCAGAAAATGTACCCTAGTTTGTAGACGCTATAACTTTTGCGCAAACCAATAAATATACGCTTATTGACATTTTTTTTACCAAAGACATGTGGCCGAATACGTTTTGTCCTAAATGTGTGACTAAAATTTAGTTTATTGGATTTTTTTTATAACAAAAAGTAGAAAATATCATTTTTTTTCAAAATTTTCGGTCTTTTTCCGTTTATAGAGCAAAAAATAAAAACCGCAGTGGTGATCAAATACCATCAAAAGAAAGCTCTATTTGTGGGAAGAAAAGGACGCAAATTTCGTTTGGGTACAGCATTGCATGACTGCGCAATTAGCAGTTAAAGCGACGCAGTGCCAAATTGGAAAAAGACCTCTGGTCCTTAGGCAGCATAATGGTCCGGGGCTCAAGTGGTTAAGGAGGGGCGGGCTCCCCTTCAGCCACCTGCTCTCATTTATCCGTTAAATGCATGTGCCTCCACTGTGGGGACACTTATACTTTAGTGTTAGGACCACAGATACAAGGGTGCCGTGACGCGGCTCTGTGGCTCACGCATGCGTTTGCAAATGCGTTCGGACTAAACCCCTTTTTTAACGCTTACTGTTAGATAGGTCAATTTGGTTGGTGTGCCTACTCTATCTAACTTAAAATAAAGAAAATAGGGAGGAACCAGTGTTTGAGTTTTTCCGGGGGTCTCTGCCACATCCCATATATAAGGAAGAAAGCCAAAAGAGGGTATGTGCCCCAAGGGGAATATTATGGGCAGTACAACACTAGGAAATAATTATATGGTGCAAGAATAGAATACAGTAGTATTGTTTAAAAAGATCACAAAGTTTTTATGGTTTACAAAATATCTACAAACATAGAATCAATATAAGATCAAAGAGATGGAGGAGACAACAATCAATTGTGATCTAACTGCTATAGTGTTGTAATAGATCATCCCAGTAGACCCAAGGGTCAGCTCACTGGAGTGAAAATAAAACAGCACAGGACACTCTATATGTTTCGGAATAACATAGAAAGACTCAGTTCTTTCTATAGTGTATGTTTCCTTCCTCAGGAGTTTCAAAGAAGCAGTTTTGATGTGTTTCTAAAAAGGGAAAAAATACATATAAATGTGTATGAGTAAGTGTATGGCACCAACATAACAAAAAAATAAATAAATAATAATTCATCTGAGAATTTAAGAGACTGTTAACTTCCAACAAAGCACAAGGACATCATAGGATCTCAATCTGAACATGTATGTATGTATGTATGTATGTATGTATGTATGTATGTATGTAATATACACACACACACACACACACACACACACACACACACTTGTCTCTTCATTGTAAACATTGTACATAGACGTATTGAGAGATGGGCTACCACAGCCTTGGGTCCAAGGGGTTAATTAGGTTTACTAGTCACTGATACAAGCAGTAATTGTTATTGGAGAAGTAAGAAGAGAGATTTGGGGTACTGTGCAGAGTTTGGCTTTGACCCCAAAAAAAAAAAAAAAGGAGGGCAGGCCAGGCCTTACAAGAGCCACCACTGGTGGATGGACTTGGCATGTATCTAAAAAAATCAACAAAAGAAAATACCTAATCAGGAACACTGAGCTTTCAAGATTCCTTCTTCTTATCTTATGATAGAAAGAGAAGAAGGGTTTTGGTTTATAGGCATGTGCCATCTTGCAAAGAAACAAATATCAAAATAAGGCATGGATATTAAAAAAGGAAGGGGGGGTTTGATTTCAATAACTGACCTTTGGTGGTTCACTGTAATGACACACACTGCAGGGAAAGCAGGCTCCTCTCAGCTATGTAGCAGAGGAGTGTGTGTGTGTTAAGTTGGTATTATATACCCTATGTATTACAAGGTGTGTGATCTGCACAGCCAATCAGTAGCACAAGGGATGGAACAAGCTCAGGTGAGAATAATAGGCTTGACTTGGAAGCAGTCAGGGAGATGTTGAGATGTTGAAGACAGTCAGCTGTGTGTTTGAATGTAAAAAACAAACAAAAAAAAACAAACATCTATGCATAAATATATTTAAACATCTATGTATAAATATGTCAGGAGAGTGTCAGATGAGAAGATGACATGGTGGATGGGTAGGTGGGAAATATTTTCTGGCAACCTGTTTAGTAGGGATGAGCCGAACACCCCCCTGTTCGGTTCGCAGAACATGCGAACAGGAAAAAAGTTCGCTCGAACACGCGAACACCGTTAAAGTCTATGGGACATGAACATGAATAAACAAAAGTGCTAATTTTAAAGGCTTATATGCAAGTTATTGTCATAAAAAGTGTTTGGGGACCTGGGTCCTGCCCCAGGGGACATGGATCAATGAAAAAAAAAAAGTTTTAAAAACGGCCGTTTTTTCAGGAGCAGTGATTTTAATAATGCTTAAAGTCAAACAATAAAAGTGTAATATCCCTTTAAATTTCGTACCTGGGGGGTGTCTATAGTATGCCTGTAAAGGGGCGCATGTTTCCCGTGTTTAGAACAGTCTGACAGCAAAATGACATTTCGAAGGAAAAACCCCATTTAAAACTACCCGCGGCTATTGCATTGCCGACAATACACATAGAAGTTCATTGATAAAAACGGCATGGGAATTCCCCACAGGGAAACCCCGAACCAAAATTTAAAAAAAAAAAATAACGTGGGAGTCCCCCAAAATTTCATACCAGGCCCTTCAGGTCTGGTATGGATATTAAGGGGAACCCCGGCCAAAATTAAAAAAAAAAAATGACGTGGGGTTCCCCCTAAATTCCATACCTCTGCTGAGTCTCTGAGCTCAAATACCTGTTGTGCCCGTTGTGAGGGGTTCCTACCATGCCTCTGCTGAGTTTCTTGGCCTAAACATTGGTTGTGCCCATTTTGAGGGGTTCCCGCCATCCCAGTGCTGAGTTCCTGGTTGTACACACTTGCTTTGCCCATCATGGTGTTTTCCACCATCCCTGCACAATGTTTCTGGGTCTGCACCCTGCCATGTCCTTTTTGAGAGGTTCTGTGCCCTGTGCACCTGCTGTGCCCATTTGTGGAGAGCTCCCATCGTCTCTGCGCTGGGTTCCCGTGTCTGTACACCTGCTGTGCCCTTTTTTTTTTTTTTTTTTTACATTCAAACACACAGCTGACTGTCTTCAACATCTCAACATCTCCCTGATTGCTTCCAAGTCAAGCCTATTATTCTCACCTGAGCTTGTTCCATCCCTTGTGCTACTGATTGGCTGTGCAGATCACACACCTTGTAATACATAGGGTATATAATACCAACTTAACACACATACACTCCTCTGCTACATAGCTGAGAGGAGCCTGCTTTCCCTGCAGTGTGTGTCATTACAGTGAACCACCAAAGGTCAGTTATTGAAATCAAACCCCCCCTTCCTTTTTTAATATCCATGCCTTATTTTGACATTTGTTTCTTTGCAAGATGGCACATGCCTATGAACCAAAACCCTTCTTCTCTTTCTATCATAAGATAAGAAGAAGGAATCTTGAAAGCTCAGTGTTCCTGATTAGGTATTTTCTTTTGTTGATTTTTTTAGATATATGCCAAGTCCATTCACCAGTGGTGGCTCTTGTAAGCCCTGGCCTGCCGTCTTTTTTTTTTGTTTTTTTTGGGTCGAAGCCAAACTCTGCATAGTACCCAAAATCTCTCTTCTTACTTCTCCTCCAATAACAATTACTGCTTGTATCAATGACTAGAAAACCCAATTAACCCCTTGGACCCAAGGCTGTGGGAGCCCATCTCTCAATACGTCTATGTACAATGTTTACAATGAAGACACAAGTGTGTGTGTGTGTGTGTGTGTGTGTAGATAGATAGATAGATAGATAGATAGATAGATACTCTTAAATTCTCAGATGGATTTTTTTTATATGTTGGTGCCATACACTTACTCATACACATTTATATATATTTTTCCCTTTTTAGAAACACATTAAAACTGCTTCTTTGAAACTCCTGAGGAAGGAAACATACACTATAGAAAGAACTGAGTCTTTCTATGTTATTCTGAAACATAGAGTGTCCTGTGCTGTTTTATTTTCACTCCAGTGAGCTGACCCTTGGGTCTACTGGGATGATCTATTACAACACTATAGCAGTTGGATCACAATTGATTGTTGTCTCCTCCATCTCTTTGATCTTATATTGATTCTATGTTTGTAGATATTTTGCATATTTTGTAAACAATAAAAACTTTGTGATAATCTTTTTATACAATACTACTGTATTCTATTCTTGCACCATATAATTATTTCCTGGTGTTGTACTGCCCATAATATCCCCCTTGGGGCACATACCCTCTTTTGGCTTTCTTGCGCTATCTAACTTAAATCAAATGACAGTGTCTCTCTGCCTATCTCTCTGCTGCTGCAACACACTACACAAAGCCGCCACGCAGGTGGCCTTATATAGTGTGGGGCATGTACTAAACCCCTGAGCCATAATTAGCCAAAGCCACCCTGGCTTTGGCCAATTATGGCTCTCTGTACAGACGGCGCTGTGATTGGCTAAGCATGCGGGTCATAGTGCATGCTTGGCCAATCATCAGCCAGCAATGCACTGTGATGCCACAGTGAATTATGGGCCATGACGCGCCACTCGAATTTGTAGCAAACGGCCCATAAAGTTTGCATTTTGACGAACGGTCGAACCGGCGGTGTTTGAGTCGGACATGGGTTCGACACAAACTCGAAGCTCATCCTTCGTATTGACACAGAGAAGTCCCAGGAGATGATTAAAGTACATAAAAAAACAAACAGTCAAACACAGAACAATGCCTTCCTTACCACACCACGGAGGCGTCTGGCGGGGGTTAGCCTTAAGGGCGGAGAACCTCACCACTGTGTAATGCAGTCAAGGAAAAATTCTTCAGTATTCCAAGGACCATGACTATATATATCCAAGGACCATGAGTATATAATGCAGTCCGTATAGTATATACAGTATACTGGAGTTCAGAGTATAAAGTGCAATATATATTACAGTGCAGGGATCTGGCAATACATTACAGCCATGAGCTATTTTATTTTATTTTATTTTGCTTTGCTGGGTGTTTTTTTTTACCTTCCTCTGGATCAACTGCTGGTATAGGTTTGTGTATATGGGATTGTATTTTTTTTTTTGGTTGAACTAGATCGACTTGTGCCTTTTTTCAATATATACACTGCCTGAAGTGAACAAAAATTCCTTCCTGATCCCCTGAGAGGCAATTCGATTTTCTCTGGATCAACTTTCCCTATAAATGTTAGTACCCAGTAGGGATGAGCCGAACAGACAAAAAATGCCTGCGAACATGCGAATACCGTTAAAGTCTATGGGACATGAAGGTGAAAAATCAAAAGTGCTAATTTTAAAGGCTTATATGCAAGTTATTGCCATAACAAGGGGACCTGGGTCATAACCCAGAGGACCTGTATCAATGCAAAATAAAAGTTTTTAAAACTGACGTTTATTCAGGAGCAGTGATTTTAAGAATGCTTAAAGTGAAACAATAAAATAAAATTGCTCATGGCTATAATGTATTGCCAGATCCCTGCACTGTAATATATATTGCACTTTATACTCTGAACTCCAGTATACTGTATATACTATATGGACTGCATTATATACTCTGAACTGCAGTGTATATATACTATACGGACTGCACTATATACTTTGCTGAAAAATTGGGACTTAGGTGTTGGTGGTGTCAGAACACTGTAACCCCTCACAGTTACTCTTGTTGGGCGCTGGAACGGGCCCTACTGTTAAGTATCATTTCAAAAATTGTAATTACATGCAGAAAAATTGGGCCCTGGGTGGTGGTTGTGCCCTAAACCAAAAATATTGTTGGAAGCTAGCATCATTAATAAGGAGGAATAGGATAGGCAGCATAGGCAGTCTTCAAGGGATCCCAGATCCATAGCAAATTCAATCAGTTACATCACCATCAGGTGATTGATAGCTGCTGATCCAGGACTGATTAATATTTATAAATGTGAGCCTATCAACGGAGTCTGTGGACAGGCACACTCTTTAAACCATTACAAACCGTTACAAACTGTTAGAAACCCTCCACCAGCACTGACTGTGCATTCTGAAAGCACGCTGGATGCAGGACAGGCCAGTAGCTCAATTGCATATTGAGCAAGTTCTGGCCAGTGGTCCAACCTCAAGACCCAGTAACCCAGTGGATGCTCTGTTGGAAACGTCTGCAAGTCTGCTCTTGCCACTAGATATTCCTGCACCATATAATGCAGATGCTGGCGATGGCTGCTGGAATCTGACCTTGGTGCTGAGGACTGAAAAATTGTTTAACTGGTTGCCACCCACCCACCGTCAAATGACGACAGGGTGGTGTGGCTCTCGTTCTGGGACTCTGTCAAATAACGGCATCCCAGAATGGCTGCTCTGGCGTGCAGCACGGCGATCGCAGCCACGCCGTGTTGCTAGGACATGGCGCGACCCCGATCTCTGTAAAAAGCCACGTCTGCGGCTCTTTAACCATGTGATCAGCTGTGTCCAATCACAGCTGGTCACATGTAAACACGGAGATGCCCGTAATCTGCTCTCCTTGCCTCACACTGAGGCATATCCTCACAGGGGGACATTTAGGATTGTAATCAGGACACTGATCATCAGTGCCCTGATTACATTAAAGCAATTTAGTGTCGCCAATCAGTGCCGACCAGTGCCAGCAATCGGTGCCCACAAATGCCACTAATCAGTGCCCATTAGCAATGCCAGTCAGTGCCGCATATCAGTGCTGCCCATCACTGCTGTCAATAAATGCCCATCAGTGTCGTCCATCAGTACCACTAATGAATGCCTATCAGTGCCGCCTCAGTGCCACATATCAGTGCCCATAAGTGCGGCAGATTAGTGCCTCCTTATTAGTACCCATAAGTGCCACCTCATCAATGCCCACCAGTTCAACCGATCAGTGCCGCCTCATCAACCCACATGAGTGAAGGCAAAAAATTACTTAGTTACAAAATTTACTGACAGAAACTAGTTAAAAAAACATTTTTATTTCAAAATTTTGTCTTTTTTTTTTTTGTAAAAAATATAAATCCCAGCAGTGAATAAATACCACCAAATGAAAGCTCTATTTGTGTGAAGAAAATGATAACAAATTTATTTGGGAACAGTGTAGCATGACTGCGTAATTGTCATTCAAAGTGTGACGGCACTGAAATCTGAAAAATGGCTTGGGCAGGAAGGGGGTGTAAGTGCCTAGTAGGCAAGTGGTTGAAGGCATCGGTCAGCTGGCCACCTTCTCTACCGCTCTTCCTTTGATCGAACATAGCCTCAGCAACACGTTGTCCAGGAAATTTTAACCTCCCAGGGTCTAGAAATGCATTGCACAAACCTTTCCTCAAGGCCTCCTGAAGATGTTTCATCCATTGCTCCCTCTGCAAAAGCAGGATGATTTCTGCAACCTTATCCTTGTAACGTGGATCAAGAAGGGTTGCCAGCCAGTAATGATAACTCTCCTTAATACCACGAATCCTAGGGTCATTTCACAGGCTTTGCAGAATCTGGGAGGCCATGCACCATAAGTTTGCAGAGGCATTCAATTCTGAGTCCTCTGGGTCACTAAGGATCACATTATCCATAACTACCTCCTCCCAGCCACGTACAACTCCATGAGTTTCTGGGGACTGAAAACCATCCCTTGAAGACTGCTGAGTGTTATCCTCGACATCCATGCTGACAGTCCTCCTCCTCCTCCTCCTCCTCCTCCTCCTCCTCTTCCTGTCTGCCTGTGTGGCAGACAGGTCAGGTGTATGCTTTGGCCAATCATCATACAGCAATGTACTGCGGTCTTGCAGTGTATTATGGGGCTCAAATTTACCGCAAATGCCCCATAAAATTTGCTGTTCGGCGAACACCCGATGTTCAAGTCGAACTTGCGCTTGACTCGAACTCAAAGCTCATCCCTACCCAGTAGTTCGGTTCGCACCAGAACCTGCGAATGGACCGAAAGTTCGCTCGAACTTTGAACCCCATTAAAGTCTATGGGACTCGAACGTTCAAAATCAAAAGTGCTAATTTTAAAGGGTAATATGCAAGTTATTGTCCTAAAAAGGTTTTGGGGACCCGGGTCCTGCCCCAGGGGAAATGTATCAATGCAAATAAAAAAGTTTTAAAAACGGCCGTTTTTTCGGGAGCAGTGATTTTAATGATGCTTAAAGTGAAAAAAAAGTTAAATATTCCTTTAAATATCGTACCTGGGGGTCTATAGTATGCCTGTAAAGTGGTGCGTGTTTCCCATGCTTAGAACAGTCCCTGCACAAAATGTCATTTTTAAAGGAATAAAAGTCATTTATAACTGCTTGCGGCTTTAATGTAATGTCGGGTCCCAGCAATATGGATGGAAATCAGTGAGACAAATGGCATGGGTACCCCCCCAGTCCATTACCAGGCCCTTTGGGACTTGTATGGATATTAAGGGGAACCCTGCACCCAAATTAAAAAAAGGAAAGGCGTGGGCCCCCAGGCCCTATATACTCTGAATAGCAGTATACAGGTGGTGCAAAGAAGACAGGGACTGTAGGTTTGTTAAGTAGAATCTGTTTGTGATTTTGAACTGTTACATTTTTAAAATGTATCTCCAGCCAAAAAATCTATTTTAAGCTTTTTGGAAAACATAGGGAAGGGTTATCACCCCTATATCATGTTTTGCCGTCTGTGCACCTCTTCAGAAGATTTCACATCACTTTCTGTCCCAATGACAAATGTTTTATGAAAATTTGGGGTTTTTAGTGAAAAAAGGATTGGTGATAAAGCATCAGTGGAAAGGAGAAAAGTTTTTCCCATATTAACTCTTACAGGAGAGAATTTCCCTTCCTAGGGGTAGATTTCATATCACTTCATGTTGTCTCCTTCCGTTTGCACGTAGGAGTCGTTTGTAAGTTGGATGTTTGAAAGTAGGGGCCTGCCCTATATACTCCGCAGAAATTGTGGCCTTAGGTGTTGGTGTTGCCACAACACTGTAAGCCCTCAGTTACTCTTGGCGGGCGCAGGAATGGGTCCTGTTGTGAAATATTAGATCAAGAATTGTAATTACATGTTACAGGGGCAGAAAAATTGGGCCTTAGGCACTGGTGCCACAACACTGCAACCCCTCACAGATGCTATAGTTGGAGCGCAGGAATGAGCCCTGCTGCAAAGTATTGTATCAAAAATTGTAATTACAAGCTGCTGTTAAACAGGGGCAGAAAAATTGCCACAACACTGGAACCCCTCACAGATACTCTAGTTGGAGCGCAGAAATGAGCCCTGCTGCAAAGTATTGCATCAAAAACTGTTAAACGGGGTGAAAAATTGGGCCTTGGGCACTGGTGGCGGTGCCCAGAACCAAAAATGTTCTTACAAGCTATCAGCATGAAAATTGAGGAGGAAGAGGATTGTCAATCAGCATAACAGTATAGTCACTCAGCATCAGCATAGGCAGTCTTGAAGGGATCTCACATTAAAAAAATCAATCAGTTACATCAGCATCAGGTGCTTGGTAGCTGGTGATCCAAGACTGATTCATTTTTATGAAGATCAGCTGATCGACCGATTCGGTGGACAGGTGCACCATGTGATCAGTTACAAAGCCTGCAGCAGCACTGAATGTGCGTTCCGAAAGAATGCTGGATGCAGGACAGGCCAGTAGCTCAATTGCATACTGTGCAAGCTCTGGCCAGTGATCCATCCTCAAGACCCAGTAACCCAGAGGATTTTCGGTGGGAAAGGTGTCCAAGTCTGATCTTCCCCCTAGGTAATCCTGCACTATGTGAATCAGACTCTGGTGATGGTTGCTGGAACCGATCAGACCCTGGGGCTGCGGACTAAAAAATTGTCTGAACGCATCGGTCAGACGGCCACCTTCTCCACCGCTCCTGTGACTGACCGAAGCCTCAGCAACACATTGTCCAGGAGGACCAGGAAATTGTAACCTCCCAGGTTCTGGAAACGTGTTGCACAAACCGTTCTGCAAGGCCTCCCGAGGATGTTTCATCCTCTGCTCCCTCTGCGACGGCAAGATAAGGTCTGCAACCTTACCCTTGTAACGTGGATCAAGGAGGTTTGACAGCCAGTAATCATCCCTCCCCTTGATACCATGAATACGATGATCCTTCCGCAGGATTTGCAGGATCAGGAAGGCCATGCAGCTTAGGTTTGCTGAGGCATTCGGTCCAGAGTCCTCTGGGTCACTAAGGACGACATGATCCACAGCCACCTCTTCCCAGCCACGTACAAGTTCATGGGTTTCTGCAGACTGTAAATGATCCCTTGAAGATTGCTGATGCTGAATGCCAGGCTCCACCTCCATGCTGACACAATCCTCCTCCTCTTCCTGTGTGATCGGTGGGCACGCAGGAACACTGTCTGGATAAAGGGGGCCTTGAGAGGTAGGGAAGTCCTCTTCCTCCCTCTGTTCTGCCTTATTCCTGTCCATTATTCCACGCAGAGTGTGCTCCAACAGGTGTACAAGAGGGACAGTGTCACTGATGCATGCACTGTCACTGCTCACCATCCTCGTGGCCTCCTCAAATGGTGACAGGACAGTGCATGCATCCCTAAACAGCCCACTGGGGGAAAAAAAACAAGGTCCCCTGACCCTGTCCTGGTGCCATAGTCGCATAGGTACTCATTGATGGCCCTCTGCTGCGTGTGCATCTGCTTGGCCAAGGTTGAGTTCCACCTGGTGGGCATGTCACAGATTAGGCGGTTCTTGGGCAGGTTAAATTCCTTTTGGAGGTCAGCCAGCCGAGCACTGGCATTATATGACCTGCGGAAATGCACACAGACTTTCCTAGCTTGCCTCAGGACATCCTGTAAGCCTGGGTACCTGCCCAAGAACCGCTGCACCGCCAAATTAAGGATGTGAGCCAAACAGGGCACATGGGTCAGTTGTCCCTGTCGGAGGGCGGAGAGGATGTTGGTGCCATGGTCGCAAACCACCATACCTTATTTTTTTTTTTTTAATGCAAACCACCATACCTGCCTTAAGCTGGCGTGGCGTCAACCACCTCCGAACCTGCCCATGCAGAGCTGACAGAATCTCTACCCCAGTGTGGCTCCTGTCCCCCAAGCACACCAGCTCAAGCACTGCATGGGATCTTTTTGCCTGCGTGCTTGCAGAGCCCCTTGACCGCCTATGAAGCACCGTTGGTTCCGAGGACAAATCAGCACAGGAAGAGGCCATGGAGGAAGAGGAGGGGTGGAGGAGAGAGGTGTGGCAGAATCACCACTAGTAGAATTTTGGAGGCGTGGTGGGGGAACAACCTCCAACACTACTGCACCCTGTCCTGCATCCTTCCCAGTGCGCGGTGAAAGATAGGTAACATCTCTGTCCATGCCTGCTGGACCATGAGTCAGCTGTAATATGCATCTTACTGCTGACCGCCCTGTCCAGCGAGGCCAAGACATTGCCTTCCACATGCCGGTAGAGAGCCGGAATCACCTTCCGTGAGAAAAAATGGCGTTTTGGAACCTGTCACTGAGGAACAGCACATTCCACAAACTCACGGAAAGGGACAGAGTCTACCAACTGAAAAGGCAGCAGTTGAAGTGCTAGCAATTTAGCCAAGCTAGCATTCAACCACTGGGCATGTGGATGGCTGGGAGCTAACTTCTTTCGACGGTGCAGCAGCTGGGGCAGGGAAATTTGCCTGGTACAATCTGATGTTGGTGTACCGATAGCAGATTGCCCACAAGTACTTAGCTGTGACACACCTAATTCTACACCTTCATTCCTTTCAGTGTAGGTTTCAGAGAGGACTGAAGGTATAGTGGGGTTGGAGATCCCAGCTGATGAGGAGCAAGGAGAGGTCCACTTTGTTCTTTGGTGTGGGTCTTTTAGGTACGCTTGCAAACAAACTGCATGGCAGGTCGACATATGTCTGGTCAAGCATGTGGTACCCAAGCGAGTGATGTTTTGGTCATGCGAGATACACTTGAGACATATGTTACAAATAGCAGTGGTAGGATCTGATGCACTCGTCTCAAAGGCCCACACCAAAGAACTTTTGGAATAATGCGCAGAGACAGCAGCGCCTTGCACATGCTTAGCTCTGCGGTGGGATGCAGTCGGTGTGCTGCCCTTAAGCTGGCCCCTGGAGGGCATCCTGCCACGTTGAAGATGTGCCTCCTCCCTCCTCCCTCCCCCTCCTCATATCAGGCATCCATGTGGAGTCAGTGACCTCATCATCCCCTCCCTCCTCATCCCTGGAGCAAAGCTGGCAGTATGCTGCAGCTGGGGGAACATGACTGCCAGATTGCTGTCCTTCTTAGGCACCCCCTCTCTGGGCTCACGTTACTGCCTTCCTTTAGCTGGGTAACATATGAGCCTTCAAAACGCTGGGCATCCTCCTGGAGCATGTACCCAACACTGTGGTCAAACAGTTCGGGGGACTCCTCAAAAGGACACGGTGGGGCTAGGGAAGGAGTGACTGATGCCATTGAGCCGAGGGAAGAGGCCGCGTTGGCAGTTGCTTTGCCAGACAAAGTACCCTGAGCCTGGGTGAGAGAGGATGAGGAGGATGAGGACGGCTTGGTCATCCACTCTACCAAGTCTTCTGCATGTTGCGGCTCAACACGACCAGCTACTGAAAAAAAGGACAAGCGTGTCCCGCGGCCACGTGCTGGTGAGGATACACTGTCTCCATGACCAGCACTGTTGCCTCTAGACACAGAGCCTGCTTGCTCTATTTTTTTGGCTTGTGACTGTCTGCCTCTCCTCCTTGTTGGCCTTCCAGGCATACTAATGGCCTGCACTGCAGTGAGATGTAGCTGCACAAAGCTGGTATGTATGTATGTATGTATGTATGTATGTATGTATGTATGTATATGCAGCTAGCAGAATCAACTGATTGCCTTTTAGTATAAGAACACCACCAATTTTCTTCAGGTAGCTTTAGGTGCACACTGTGCAGAGGACGCACTACACTAACTGTAAATACTGTAGCTAATAGGATCAGAAGAACACCAGCAATTTTCTTCAGGTAGCTGTAAATACTGTAAAAATGCCTGCCTGTCAGTAGGAAGAGAATAACAGGAACAGATCTAGCTAAACTGAATATAGTATGTATGTCACAATACACTGTAAGTGCAGCTAACTGACTCGACTGCCTACTCTATCTAACTTAAATCAAATGACACTGCCTCTCTGTCTATCTTTCCGCCGCTGTCGCAACACACTACACAAGGCCGCCACGCAGGCGACCTTATAGTGTGGGGCATGTACTAAACCCCTTGAGCCATAATTGTCCAATTACGGCTCTCTGTACAGACGGCGCTGTGATAGGCCAAGTATGCGGGTCCTAGTGCATGCTTGGCCAATCAGCCAGCAATGCACTACAATGCCGCAGTGAATTATGGGCCATGACGCGCCACTCGAATTTGGCCCGAACGGCCAATAACGTTCGAATTTCGACAAATGGTCGAACATGCGATGTTTGAGTCGAACATGGGTTTGACTTGAACTCGAAGCTCATCCCTACCCAGTAGTAGTATTCCCTTATATATTGCCTTGTACCGTCAGACATCTGTGATTTAATTATGGTTATCTGATGATTGCAGCATTTCACCAAATGTAATCTCTTCAAATAGTGTGTGATTACAGAAAAATTCCTGTTGATCCTACCAGTGGGGAGATCCAGTGGAGACTACGGAACTCCACCTCTCTGTCCCTATCCACATATAAACAGTACATTCTTCCCAGGAAATATTGCTGCTGCCTTGACTCCTAAGCCTGGGCTCACACACAAGGGTATCTACTAAAACTGGAGCTCTCAGAATCTGATGCAGCTGTGCCCGGTAGCCAATCAGCTTCTACCTTCAGCTTGTTCAATTTTACTTTGACAAAACACTTGGCAGCTGATTGGTTTCCATGCAGAGCTGCACCAGATTTTGCACTCTGCAGTTTTAGTAAATCATCCCCACTGTGTGTATTGGAAGAGATCGATCGGAAAAGAAATTGATAATTTGTCAAAGTGTGTATAACTGCTCAGCAATGCAAAACCAGGAAACAGAAAAACAATATTTTCCCAGTATCTGAACTTTTTTTCTGCCCTTTATTTTTTATCTATTTCCAGAAAGAAACTAGACATTATCAACTAGAAATGTCAGCCAGCCGGAACTCTGATGTTGATGCCATGGAACCTCATTATTCAATGAATTACCAGAAGCTTGGCACGTGTATCATTATAAACAACATGAACTTCAATCCCAGCATAGGTGATTCTTATAATTTGCAAACTTTCACCTAGAACTCTGAATTCTGCTGATAATTGTCTGTTATATAACAAAGGGGGAACCTCACACACACACACACACCTATAAGCCTTTATGTAGTCAAATACAACCCCTGGCAAAAAGTAGAAAAAACAAAACACCGATATGCCTCAAAGCTATTTTCATTTAACATTCCAACCTTCTGCCTTTTAAGAAACACTTAAAAAATAAAAAGAATAACTGTAGTCAGTTGCAACTGTTTTTGCAGATCAAGCAGAGGGAAAAAAATATAGAATCACTCAATTCTGAGGAAAATTTTATGAATTCACCATATACTTTGCAGTTCTAAAACAAATATCTGCATCAGATTACATCCTGAAAAATAATGTTGTCATCACCAAACATCCTTTCAAATCGATGGAATAAGAAAAGTATTCAAAATCTCAGTATAAACTTGTGCATCATCACCAATCTGTATTAGGCAGGGTGCTGATGCTGGAACTTTTATTTGGTGCCGTTCCAATGAAATGTATGAAGACAACTGCCTGAAGAAAACATGCAAATTTCCACAATCATTGATGATATGCATTGATGGGTTGCATGTCAGGTAAAGGTACGGGGGAGATAACAGTCATTAATTCTTCAATAAATTCACAAGTTTATATTGAGTTTTTGAACACTTTTCTTATTCCATCAATTGAAAGGATGTGTGGTGATGATGACATAATTTTTCAGGATGTAGTTGTTTGAAGGAGCACTTTGCAATACTGGACCAGGCTTTGCTCCAATCTGCTAAGTCAATGGGTGATAAGTCTTGCTCCCACTGGTGAGCATAGGATAAGGAGGCTAGGGTATCGCTAGAGTTAAGGGAAGAGTACATTAAGAATATGGTACCAGGGGCTCCTGGAGAATGTAAGCAGGTATGCTCAAAAGCTGTTTTCTGGTACAGGAAAGTGTCAAGGCGTGTTGGTGAGGTTACCCAGTGTCGCAATTGAAGGTAGCAGAAAAATTCCACTGAGGGGGCTTTGTGTGTCTCTTGAAACAAAGCCCACGAGGGGAAGGTGCGAGATCCGAGAAAATGTCAGACCTGAGAGAACCCATGAACAGGCCACCATGAAAAGACATGTGGTTGTTCTAAGCCGGGAGGGAACATGGGATTATTAAAGAGAGGGAGGAGTGGGAGGAAAGGAAACATAAGCCTACCAGAATACCAAAGTCCCAAAGCTTCAGGCACACAGCTTATGAGGGAAACCATAGGATGAGTGGGGACCCTTGAGGGGGAGCACCTAAGTCACTGGATTTCAATTGTCATCACTAAAGTCACTTCATGCAGGAACTTTTTGAAAGAATTATTTTCAAGAACTTTCACAATATTTTCAAGAATAGAACTTTCACAACTGGTTTTTATTTACAATTTGCTTGGTACTATGTGGTACAATCGGTACATTTTTAAACAATTGATCTTTATATACTTTATATACACATTGTACACATCTGTGGGTTATATTTAATTTTATTTTTATTTTCATGTTCATTTTTTTTGTCAAGTCTATTGTGCACTATGGAGATTTAATGGTAATCAGTGGGCAGCACCCGAAGTGGACGGACAAGAGATTTCTTGTTAGCCACTGGATTAGATGTAAGAACGTATTTTATGATTAAGGTCACCCCCTATAATTAGTGGGAAGTTGTGTGCAGTTATACCTACTTTTTAAATATTGGTAATAACACTGGTGTTATTTTTATTATACTGTTATATGTATGTACACCCTGTTGCTAAATCAGCTTAATTTGGGTACACTTTTTTGGTATGGGATATTTATCCCATCGGGCACAGATACACTTTGGTGGACGGATTGCCCAGATACACTCACAAGTCAATATTAGGGGAGCACACAAGGAACTTTTAGCATATAGGTAACACTCAACTGTTACGCACCCATACAGGTAGCGCCAACTGCCCCTACCCACACACACTTTATCTATTACTTCATCCCTAAGGGGGTGATTAAGGGGAGGCTGCAAGCCTTGGTCTGTGAGCGCGGAAATCCCAAACCTCTTTATGCACTGAGAAACCGTCCTGTTACGGTGGGCCCGCAAAAGATGGACTTTGATGAAATTGTCTATTATTCTCTGCTGGCGGCAGAGGATAATGAATATTGCCGTCAGACTCTTAAAGATTGGACCCGTGACCAACTGCTGGAAACGATCCAAATAGCCCATTTACTAGTAGATCAGGGTCATGTGTTATTTGAGGATGTTCAGCCTTTGATCCAATTATGTACAAAATCAGCCTTGTCATGCGTTCCCGAAGGTAGTGACTATTTCTCCGCTCCTTTCAGTTGTGACCAGGTTGAATCCCTGGTATGGTTGTTAGAGGATGATCCGGCTTTCTTTGATGAACATTATTTCGCTTGTTCCCAGCAGGTGTTATCCGATTGCATTTATTCAGTACAATCTCTGGTTAGTCAGGCTGTGTGTGAATCAGCGTTTGTTCAACCTGTGCTGCAGGCATGGTCAGATCTCCTGTCTTTAGCTAAGCCACAATATTCCAGCCCTGCCATTAATCATCTGCCTTCCAAAAGATCTATCTCCCCGTCGCCTATGGCAACCTCAGCTACAACCCAGTTTAATCAGCTCCCTACCAAATACTACCACCCAGTCTCCAAGTGTAGCACCTATCCTGCCTTCAATCCACCTGTAACAGTCCCACAAAACCCCTCTCTAGCTACAGTTCCTTGGTCTTCCTTCTGCCCAGCTACTTTCTTTTCTTACAGCCCTGCACCTACATACAAAACTGCACGGGCTAAACCAAAAAAGAAACAAAAATTCTTCCCGACCCACACCATCTTGCCAGTAACCCAACCTGCTCCTACTTTCCAGTCTGATGTCCCGATGCCTGCCTTTCAACCGGATGTCTCTGCCTTCCAGCTTGATGTCTCTGCCTTCCAGTCTGGGGTGCCCACCTTCCAGTCTGATGCACCCGCTCTCCAGTCTAATGCGCCTGCTGTCCCGTCTGATGTCCTGATGCCTGCCTTCCAGCCTGATGTCTCGGCACCTGCCTCCCAGCTTGATGTTTTTGCCTCAGTCTGATGTGCCTGCTGTTCAGTCTGTCCTGATGTCTGCCTTCCAGCCCAAAGTCGCGGTGCCTGCTTTCCAGTCTGATGCATCTGCTATCCAGTCTGATGTGCCTGCCTTCCAGCCGGAGGTCCCGGTGCCTGCCTTCCAGCCGGAGGTCCCGGTGCCTGCCTTCCAGCCGGAGGTCCCGGTGCCTGCCTTCCAGCCGGAGGTCCCGGTGCCTGCCTTCCAGCCGGAGGTCCCGGTGCCTGCCTTCCAGCCGGAGGTCCCGGTGCCTGCCTTCCAGCCGGAGGTCCCGGTGCCTGCCTTCCAGCCGGAGGTCCCGGTGCCTGCCTTCCAGCCGGAGGTCCCGGTGCCTGCCTTCCAGCCGGAGGTCCCGATGCCTGGCTCGTTCCCGTCTGCTAGGCTCGTTCCCGTCTGCTGCCCGGCTCAATGACTCTGACATGCCAGCCGTCTGCCCGGATGTGCCTGACGACCAGCCTGAAATGCCTTCTTCCACCATTCTGCCTGATGCCATAGACCATGGACAATTAAGACTAGTTGGAGCGTCCGGAGGCCGCTCCTTTAGGGAGGGGTACTGTCAGGAAAGGGTCCGTCCGCTGGTAAGATATATCGTTGGGCATGCAGTACTGGGGTCCACCAGCAGTTGTCTCCTGGCAGTGTTGAACTGTCAGGAGAATATTTCCCTGCTGGTGTCATTTCATCTTTTGGCCGCAGTACTGATGTCCACCAGCGGATGGATCCTGGCAGTATGGAGCAGACAACACTCCCTGCGCTCAGGTGTGACTTGAAGCCAATTATAGTCAGTCCTAAAAATACCCGGCAAGCCCTCACATGCTCGCCTTGGTATCTTTCTTCCTTGCGCCCTGAACCTGTTATACTGTAAACCTGTATCGGACCCTGAACCTGTTACTGAGCCTGTATCCTATCCCATCCATTATCTCCCTTTCTCAACCTGCCCTTGTTCAGTTGCTGATCTCCTGTGTATGACCTTGGCTTGGCTAACGTTTGTTTCTGGTATATCCCTTGTTCCTGCTTACCTGCTGTGTATGACCCTGGCCTGGCTGACATCTGTGATTCCGGTATTGCCCCTTGCTGTATATATTATTGTTTGCAGTGGGTTTGTTGTGTTGGTTTTGCACTATCTGTATTTTCTGAGTTATCACTTATTTTAATAAATATTATTTATTCATTTACATGCGTTTGGGTTATCTCTGTGCAGTCCACACAGTCTGGTCTACCAGTCTCTTCACACATTGCCTGGAGAACTCTCTGTTATAATGTGTTCTTAAGTTATTCAGAGCTGGTCACTAATTGCTTTTGGCTTCTTATGCATAAGTTAGTCCTATGGGGGAACCAGACTGTCTAAGGTGGTCATTGTTATGATAATAGGATTAGCTCTACTGTCTAAGGTGACCTTTGTCTAAGATAATGGGAGTAGCCCTTGTCTGATGGTTTGCTGTATAAATTCAGTCGAGCAAGGTGGGTAGAGATCAGTATTTCCAGAAATACTGGAAACATTTTTTATGTACCAACAACCCTAATGCCCTGTACACACGGTCGGACTTTGTTCGGACATTCCGACAACAAAATCCTAGGATTTTTTCCGATGGATGTTGGCTCAAACTTGTCTTGCATACACACGGTCACACAAAGTTGTCGGAAAATCGTTCTGAACGTGGTGACGTAAAACACGTACGTCGGGACTATAAATGGGGCAGTGGCCAATAGCTTTCATCTCTTTATTTATTCTGAGCATGCGTGGCACTTTGTCCGTCGTATTTGTGTACACACAATCGGAATTTCCGACAACAGATTTTGTTGTCGGAAAATTTTATAGCCTGCTCTCAAACTTTGTGTGTCAGAAAATCCGATGGAAAATGTCTGATGGAGCCTACACACGGTCGGAATTTCCGACAACAAGGTCCTATCACACATTTTCCGTCAGAAAATCCGACCGTGTGTACAGGGCATAAGAGTAATAAAGCAAAAATATATGTAGGAAATGGGATTTTAAAGTTACACCCAATGTAAGAGCACTGTCAGTTAAAAATTTATACCAAATATTTATTAATACAGTTTTACAAAAAAGAACAATAAAATGTGAAAACAGTTTTACATTCATAGTCAAAGGTAAACATCCTCAACCTAATATTGACAAATGAAGAGAAAGAACTGTAATCACAAAGAATTCTGATCATAAACACGTCCACAAATTGCAACATGTTTCGCCAGGAAGGCTTCATCGGGAAAATGGATGAGGATTTTCAATTATTCAACAGTACACATGATAAGAATAACCTTGGATGTTTAAAAAAGAGAACAGAAATTAAAGATAGATAAATGGAAATGATACATGGAACATTTATATTTATACAACTTGAAAGCTCTTTAGCTTGTATAACCATGACTTCACCAAAACCCCCCAAGAAAATTCAACACCTACCCTCACCCGACCCCACCCTTACACCATCCCCCTCCATATGCTCCCAACCGACACAACCCCTACGTCAACTCCATACCTCTAAAGAGAGTTCCGGGGAAGTCGCAGGACCCAAAGTGTCAAGTGAGAGGAGAGGGGAGGAGGGATACCCCCAGACTTCACTTCCCCCTGTAGTCCAGAAAGATGCCTGATCACCCGTAGGGAGGGATGTGTGTTATTATAAATGAAGACCAAGGGAGGTGGGATTAGATGAAAAGATGGGAAAACCAAGTATAATCTCGAGTTAAAAATTGTTCTTTTTTTTTGTGGCATGGGGGGAGGGATATAGGGTGTTTTTTTTTTTTTTTTTTTTTTTTTTTTTTGTGTTGATGGCACTAAGAGAAATGTAAATGTACTCACAGATAATAATTTTTATAAGTGTTAACTAAATGATATGAAATGGTAATTACACACGGATACAGAAATAATATAGTAATACTAGATGGGGAAAATGTTTTTTTTTTTTTATAAGTCTTAATTAAATTATATGAAATGGTAATTATATATGGATACAGAAACAATATAGTAACACCAGATGGGGAAATTTTTTTTTTTTTTTTGATGTTTGCACCTAGAGATACATAAATATAATAATTGTTATAAGTAGCACTAGATGGAGAATATTTCATTTTTTTTTTTTTGTGTGTGTTTGTACTAAGAGAAATGTAAAGGTATACACAAATAGATAATAATTTTTAATTATGTAGGGATACAGGAACACTAGATGGAGATCTTTTCCCTTTTTTTTTTTTTTTTTTCCCTTTCTTCTCTATAAGGTCAAAAACATAAATGCTTGGGAAACATTATAGTAACCCCCCTCCCTCTATACCCCTCTCCAAGAAAAGAGGGTAGGGAGGGAAAAAGAGAGTCAAAGGAAATGGAGACGAAAGTGATCCAAAATTAGAGTAAGATTAAAGAAATGATAAAATGCAGTAGGAGTTCAACGGTCGAGAGGCGACCCTTGGTCACTAGACTCAAAACCCCCCATAGTAGGGAACTTACTTAGATAGTAAGAAAGACTATATTTCTTTTTAGTCAATAGATTGGGTGTGAGTGTGGGGTTTCCTTTTTTTTTTTTTTTCCCTTTCTCTCTTCTATTGGTTCTATCTGGTCCTAAGACATGAAAATATGTTCTTACAATATTAGAGGTCTCAACTCAGCAACAAAAAGGTCACAGGTCCTATATTCTCTTCATAAACAAAGTGGGGGTAATCTTTTTCCTGGAGACGCATTTCCGTACGGACCACATCCCAAAGCTACAAAATAGATTCTACACTACCTGGTATCACGACTCCTTTCGATACTCAAAATCAAAAGGTGTCTCTATAGCAATACACAAAACAATACCTCACCAGGTGATTGAAGAATGGCATAATAAGGATGGAAGAGCAATACTACTCAAACTTATCATATATGGCAAAAAGTATACATTTATCAATATATATCTACCTAACCAGAGACAATATAGAGTAGGAACACAAATACTGAAACAGCTTATGGAAAAAGCTGAGGGGATAATAATAATTGGAGGAGACTTTAATATTGTCCTTGATAGGGAAATGGATACTACGGCACTCTCAATAATGCAGACGGGTAGAGAGAAAAAACTTTTTAGAAGTGATAGCAAAATATCAGTTGATATATGGAGGGTACTACACCCAACAGAATAGGATTTCACATTTCATTCAGTAGCTCATAAGACATATCATAGATTAGATTTTTTTTTGATTAATCAAAAGGGGATGGCCGAAACTCTATCCTCCGAAATAGGTAGCTCATTATGGTCAGATCATGCACCGGTATTTTTGGTTCTGGACCTGCTTAAGGGTAATAATACTAAAGGGAACTGGAAGCTCAATGATAATTTGCTTCATGATGAGACTTGTGTGACAGAAATAAGGAAGGCAATATCAGATTTCCTACATGACCACAGGGAGGATACCACTTCTCTGCCGATCAAATGGGAAGCATTAAAATGTGTAATCCGAGCCCTTTTTAAAAAACATGGGGCCAGATTGAAAAAGGTAAAAGGGAACAGAATGACTCAATTAAGTGAGATACCCAAAATTGAAGCTCAACATAAACAGAATCCAGTGCGTGAAGTGTTAATAGAGTTAACGGAAAAGAAGATAGAACTAAAAACTTTGATAAACGAACAAACCCTACGAATAAGAGACAGCAATCGTGCTCTGTATTATCATCAGGGTAACAAACTTCTTGCAAGGGCTCTGCGCCATCGGGGCAACGCACAGCCCATTGTTGAGATTAAATCAGATAAAGGTGATATGAGATACGACCCAAAAGAGATACTGAAAGAGTTCCAAACTTTTTACACAAAACTATATAATATTCCCAATTATGCCATGAATAGTATTTCAGAGGGAATCCAACATAATATAGAGCAGTACGTGAGAGAAACAGCACTTCCTGTATTAGCTCCGACAGATAGGATACAACTAGATCAGGACTTTTCAGAGTTAGAAATACAAAATGTAATTGATGCATTAGTACTGGGGAAAAGTCCAAGCCCTGACGGCTTCACCCCAAGATTCTATAAAATATTCAAAGAGGAACTAGTCCCCATCATGACAGACATTTAATGCAATATCTACATCACTATCCTTTGTCCCACAAAGTATGCAGGCCTATATCTCACTTATACCCAAACCAGAGAAGGATCATACCTTATGTGGAAACTATAGACCGACCTCTCTAACAAACATCAACCTGAGATTATATGCTAAAATAATTGCCAATAGACTTGCTCCTTTAATGCCGATATCCATACACCTAGATCATCAAGTGGGTTTTGTGGAAGGAAGAGAAGCTAGAGATAATACTCTAAAAACAATTACATTGATGGAACATGCAAAAAGGGACTCCATCCCATCCTGCCAATTGACGATTGATGCTGAGAAAGCATTCGACAGGGTGGGATGGAGTTTCCTTAGAGAGACTTTGGTACAGTGGGGACTGGGTCCTATACTTTTGGATAAAATAATGGCCCTATATAAGAATCCAACAGCTAAGATACGGGCGAACGGGGATCTATCGGAATATAGTCCCCATAACAAACGGAACCCGCCAGGGTTGCCCGCTATCCCCAATACTGTATACACTGGTGATGGAGCATTTATTAATAGCGATTAGGAAAAACTTAGATATACAGGGAATTAAAGCAGGAGATAAGGAGTATAAAATGTCTGTATACGCAGATGATATCTTAATGTACATCACAAACCCACTGATATCAATACCAAATCTGATAGCAGAATTTAATCGATTTGGTACATTAAGTAACTTCAAAGTAAATTATAGTAAATCCGAAGCTTTGAATATTAACTTATCAAGCGCTATGGTAGAACTCCTTAAAGATTTTTCATTTAAATGGCAAGAGAACGCAATTAAATATTTGGGTATCTATATCCCTACTGATCTAGATAAGCTACAGGAGTATAACTACGTCCCAATGGTGCAAAGAATTGCGAGAACGTTACAAAATTATGAAAAGGGAATGTTCTCCTGGATAGGTAGAATAAGTATAGTAAAGATGGATATACTACCCAAAATATTATATGTCCTTCAAACAATACCCATTTTCCACTCAACAAATAATCTGGATAAATTACATAGATTAATAGGAAAAATCGTCTGGGGAGGCAAGACACCCAGAATTAAAAGAACGGTGTTAAATAAAATAAAAGAAGACGGGGGTCTCGCCCTCCCGGATATAGATATATATCTTAGAGCAATAATGATAACCAGAATAGTAGACTGGTTTCACAACAGAGATAATAAACAGTGGGTAAAGCTTGAAGAGGATATTACAACTCTTAAGCTAAAGTCCCTTCCTTGGATTAAGAAAGCACAAAGACCACCGGAGAGGGAGATGCCTTACCTAGTGGTAGTAACATTAAAAGCGTGGGATAATATGATAAAAAGAGGGAGTGGATCTACCTATAGAGGCCCAATGACCCCGCTATTTAGTAATCCAGAGTTTCCACTGACACTCGAAGCTAAAACATTTCTCAAATGGAAAAGTAGTGGGGACACCAGAATAATAGAAACGATGGAAGAAAATAAACTCCTCCCATTAGAAAAGATGGGGGTAGAACATAAAAATAAATGGATGCAGTATGGCCTGCTCCAGCGGTATATAGATTCTTTAACAAAAGAATCCATATTAGATAGACCCCTGACAAACTTAGAAAAGATTTTTGTGCAAGAACTAAGACCCACCCATGTTTTATCTAAAGTTTATAAATATTTAATTTCAGAAAACAATAGACAAATACTACCATATGTTAAAAAATGGGAATCAGAGATTGGAACAGAATTTCCTAGGGAAATATGGAGAAAGGCAATCATAGCGACTCATAAACTCTCAATATCGGCTAAACATCAGGAAAGAAACTATAAAATCTTAGCCAGATGGTATAGATGCCCCGTAGATTTACATAAAATGAACCCGGACAACACAGACAGGTGCTGGAGGTGTCATTTAACTCAAGGCACAATGTCACACATTTGGTACTATTGCTCAGAAATTCAACCATTCTGGCAAAAGATATCTGAGATTTTTAGAGCACTGACTGGGATCAAACTATATCCAGAAATACAAGTAGCAATTTTATCTATGATCCCAGGATCAATAAAAAAGATAAAAAAGGGAATTCTGAAATATTTTTTGACAGCAGCACGAACGGTTATAGCAAGAAAATGGAAAAACACACAGGCACCGTCTATTACAGAATGGGAATGTGAGATGACAGAGATGCGTACCCTGGAGGAAAGAATGATAATAGAAGAAGGGTTAAAAAAACCAAGATTAAATATATGGACTAGGTGGGAAGAGTTTAGAGCCTCTTCGAGACTTTTGAGGACAATATAAAAATAGTAAAGAACATAATGCTTTTTTCTCTTTTTTTTTTTTTTTTTTTCTTTTCTCTCTGTTAGTATGAATGGATATGAGTGTGGGGAGATGGGTAGGTAAATGGGTTTTAAATATAGGTCTTACATCCTTGATTTAAAAATACGAAGAATTCAAATATAAAAAATCTTGAATGACGTTCTGATAAAAAACGAAAGAACTGTTTTATCATATGGATATATATAGGTTTGATAAATGTATTTCTGAAAATGTTTTGATAAATAAAGATTTTTAAATAAATGAAGACCATCCAAGACAGAAGAGATGATCACAGTATCTGTAACATATATCATAGATAATAAAAATACACATATTGCAGGTGAGGGGAGAGAAAGTCCATAGCAGTGTCTAATCAGTGGACCATACTCACCGACACCCTGTGATATAAGAAGATATTTATATTGGGAGCTCATGAGGACTAGTGGCACAATACCAATTATGAAAATGCATCTATGCGAGAATCAAGAGAGAGGACACGGCTACCTCATAGTTTCTGAAATGATATATAAAAATGCATATACCTTTATCAGAATCTTGTATAATAAGATATATATATATATATATATATATATATATATATATATATATATATATATATATATATATATATATATAGAGCGTCTCTAAATCTTCAAGAGCACATGCTCACCTTAAAGGGGTTCACAACGCCGTGTAGAAAACTACATCACATGCCTATTGGTGCTTCTGGAGAGACACCCAAAGATAATGAACCTCAAGGGGTAGTCACTTCCTATATTTCAAATTCCTATATTTCATAACCACGTCCACAAATTGCAACAAGTTTCGCCAGCAAGGCTTCATCAGGAAAATGGACGAGGATTTGCGATTCAACAGTACACATGATAAGAACAACCTTGGATGTTTAAAAAAAGAGAACAGAAAATAAAGATAAATAAATGGAAATGATACATGAAACCTTTATATTTTTACAACTTGAAAGCTCTTTAGCTTGTATAACCATGACTTCACCAACCCCCCCCCCCCCCCCCAAGAAAATTCAACAGCCACCATATACCATCTGTCCAAGCCTTTCCATTCCCTTGGCTCAGCACTGTCTTCAATGTGAGTTACAGCGCTGGTTTTGGCAACCGGACGTACCATTCACTTCTTGGTTTTTGGATCCGGTTCATCAGTCCATGGACCTGGGACCTCCCCCTTGCATCCGCTTGGCGCCGGTGCAGCGTGATGTACGCAGCATTTTGGCGCCATGGGGAGGGATATTTAAACCCCACACATTCTGATGCTTGTGTTTAGCAGCTTGGGAGCTCATGCTGAATATGGACGCCGGCACCAGGTAAAACCATAAGACTATTAGTTGGTCTAGCACTTTTGCAATATATTCAATTGAGAACTAAGCACTGCTTTGAGTGCCTATACTCCAACCAGACTGTACCACCCTTTACCTGGGCTACCCTGACTGACTTTACCCGGGAACTACTGTCTGACCTGACTTTAGCTACTTACTGGGAAAGGGCAGGGATGGACCCGGGGGGATTAGAAAGGGAACGGATAGAATAGAGTGGGATCGGGAATTACTATATCAGGTGACCGAAGGGAAGGGATCTCATCCACTGCGCAAGCGACAGCTGGTCGTGCATCAGACATGACATTCCGAAGGACGTAGGGAGGACACATTGCTGGATCTGGCGGCAGAGGAGGCATTTTTTCTCTATATACCCCTTTTGGATGTGAGCTTTTTTGGCTATCCAATTTGGTCACCAGTTTTGCTGTCACCTACAAGATCCTTCTGAGTTGCTTCCGGAGCTCCCTGGGCCTCTTTTGGTCGACTCGCTGATCTGGATATCCATGCTTTACTCGTTGTCGCTGACATTCGGGTTCACCTGTTCCGTTAAGAGTATATATTCTTATTGAATGGATGACATATCTCTCTGGATGTTCCATACACCTGCTTGTATCATCAGTGTCTACTTGTGAACTACCACTTGTCTGTGGCAGGCCCTACCCGCTATAAGGATTGATTTACATCATTTGACTTGTTCTGTATTTATACATTCATATAGCAGGACTTTAGATTTATTTCTATTTGTATATTGATTTGAATAATTATTTCACTTGTACATTTCCACTGTGCATCACTTTTAGTGCAACATTTTACACATTCCCTCACTTTGAATATTTGTCACATTCTTATGTAGCAGCTCTTTCCTTATCACTTTTCCACTCATGGGTTAGCGCAATAACCATTTACATTTTTACATGACATTCCCCTAGCTAGTCACTTTGGAGTGACCAAAACTGTTTACCATTTGACTCAGCTATTCTGGCCAGGGATAACTGGGGATATTAGACAATATTGCCGTACCTGTGATACTTGTCAGAATGTGGGAAAGAAGGGTGATCGATCTAAAGCTCCTTTTTGTACCCCCTACCGATCATAGCTGACCCCTTAGCCGGATAGCCGTAGACCTGGTAGGACTGCCATTACCCTGACCCAGTCCCTCTGGGAAGAGATATATCTTGGCAGTGGTGGATTATGCTACTTGTTACCCAGAAGCAGTTCCTCTGACAAATATCCATGCAGAGACAGTAGTGGAGGCCCTGCTCTGGATCTTTGCCAGGGTAGGTTTCCCTCAGGAGATTATCTCAGACCAAGGGACTCCGTTTACTGAGAAGCTAACCTGGCAGTTGTGGAAGCTCTGTGGAATTAAGCCTATACACAGCTCTCCCTACCACCCCCAGACTAACGCACTATGTGAGCGGTTCAATGGAACACTGAAGCAATTACTGCAGACGTTCGCAACTTCTCACCGGGATTGGAAGAAATTTCTGCTGCACATGCTGTTCGCTTACAGGGAAGTGCCACAGGAATCTACAGGGTTCTCCCCATTTGAGTTCTTGTATGGGAGATGGGTGAGGAGGGCCAATAGATCTACTTAGAGCCCATTGGGAAGGAGGTGTAGGGGCTGGAGAGACATCTGTGGTAGGGTACATATTAGCACTCAGGGGACCGGCTGAAGGGAACTCACGGACACCGTATGGGAGAACCTTCAGACCGCACAGGGGCGGCAGAAGCGGTGGTATGATCATACCGTCCGGAATCGCACCTTGGCTGCAATGACAAAATGACAGGCCTTTTGGCAGGGACCCTACAAGGTAATGCAGCAAATATGTGACACTACCTACCTGGTAGCTAAGACCTCTGGGTGCTCCGGCGGACCTTCCATGTGAACATGCTCAAAGAGAGGCCTAAGCAGATAACTGCCATATGTGCTCCAGCCGGGAAGAGAACCTTCCCCTGCCAGAGCTACTGGTGAGAGATAGGGACAGAGCAGGCGTAGAGACAGTGAGGTAAGAGCAGCAGGACCAGGCCAGGCTGGTCCTTGGGCAGCGTCAGGACATGTTTTCCACCAAGCCTGGATACCCTACTATGGCAGTGCACCGAGTGGAAACCCCAGGACAGACACCTATCCGTCAGACGGCTTACCGGGTACCTGAGTCAGTGAGAGAGGGTATGAGGCAGGAGATAAAGGACATGCTCGATTTAGGATTCATCAAGCCCTCCAACAGCCCCTGGGCATCCCCAGTAGTGTTAGTTCCAAAGCGGGATAGTATTGCCCGCTTATGCATAGATTACAGTTGACTAAATGACTGTACAACGACTGACGCCTACCCCATGCCCCAGGTCAATGAACTGTTGGAGTGCATCGCCCGAGATGATTTCCTTCACTTATGCAAAGGGTACTGGCAGATTCCTCCTGGACCTGGAATCTGTTCCAAAGTCAGCATTCATCACCCCCTTTGGCTTGTACCAGTCTAAGGTCATGCCATTTGGAATGAAAAATGCTCTGGCGATGTTTCCAGAGGATGGTAGATCAACTGCTCGATGGCCTTCAGGATTATGCCTGTGCATACCTGGATTACATTGTGATCTACAGCAATACCTGGGAGGAACATCCACTTCACCTAGGTACTGTGTTAGACAGCATCAGGACTGCAGGACTAACATTAAAGCCAGAAAAATGTAGCATAGGGATGTCTGAGGTTCAGTACCCCGGGCATTGGGTAGGCCATGGGCAACAGCGTCCTGAACCAGCTAAAGTAGAGGCTGTTGCCAACTGGCCCACCCCCCGGACAAAAACCCAGGTCTTTACATTCCTAGGCACTGCAGGATACTATAGGAGTTTTTTTTCCCGACTGTAGCACGATAGCTAAAACCTGACTGACTTGACCAGAAAGAATCTTTCTAGCGCCTGGAAAATGCTTTGGTTTCTGCCTCAATTTTGTCTGCTCCTGACCCAAATGTTTTTGTGTACATACAGATGCTTCTACCTTCGGGTTGGGAGTAGTGCTAAGCCAAGTGGGAGCCAATGGCAGTGAGCACCCTAGTGCCTACATCAGTCACAAGCTACTACCTCGGGAGGTGGGGTATGCAGCCATAGAAAAAATGTTTGGCGCTGGTGTGGGCCTTGAAAAACTTCAGCCGTATCTCTATGGATGATCCTTCACAGTGCTCACTGACCACAACCCTTTGATCTGGTTAAATCGAGTATCTAGAGACAATGGACGCTTATTGAGGTTGAGACTTGCCCTGCAGCCCTACAACTTTACTGTGCAGTACGGCCAGGCTGACAAAACGGAAACATAGATGGACTTTCCCAGCAAACTGAACTTTGATTGTACTATAGCTCCTGGATATCCCCAAGCTGACCAATATTGGATCTAGCCGGGTGTGCTGGAATATGAAACGGGGGGGGGGGGGGGGGGTATTGCCACTGACTTTGGGCTGCAGGAGAACCATTGCCTGGAGAACTCTGTGTTTTAATATGTTAAGTTATTCAGAGCTGGTCACTAATTGCTTTTAGCTTCTTATGCATATGTTGGTCCTAAGGAGGAGCCAGAATGTCTAAGTTGGTCATTGTTATGATAATAGGATTAGCTCTACTGTCTAAGGTGACCTTTGTCTGAGATAATGGGAGTAGCCCTTATCTGATGGTTTGCTGTCTAAATTCAGTGTGTTTCTAAAAATAAAGCTGTTAATTTTCTGGTGTATTTTAAAGGCTCGTACACACGGTACGAAAATTAGAAGGGAAAAGTCTTAAGACGAGCTGTCTGCAGATTTTCCGATCGTTAGTACGGTGCATTCCACTGACGATTTGACTTTTACATCAGACAAAAGCTGGATGGGCAGACTAGTAAATTTTTATCAAACGACAGCTCAACGTCTGTCAGTACAAAAATCATCACACAAAAGTCAAACGTACAAACACGCATGCTCGGAATCAACGCTCACGAAACACAAAATTAGCAGAAGGGGCCCAAAGGGTGGCGCTTGAGAGCTGAACTTCCTCGTAGCACGTCACTATGTTCGTGTTTGTGGAACAACACTTTGCGTATCGTTAGTATGCAAGACAAGGTCCAGCACATGTGCTTTTGACAAAAATCAGACACTTGGTCATCCAACAATCAAACCATGTGTACGAAGCTTTAGACTAGTGTTGTCTAGTCCTTGGGGTTTCTATAGCCAGATCCACTGGTCTTGTGTTCCAGGGACTTGGGAAGCAAATTCTTGGTGGAAATACCCAACAGGGTGTCCGGAGTCCGTCACAAGAATAAATAGCAATTAAACAAAAAATGTTTTAAGGAGACATATAAATAATATTGAAAAAAAAGAAACATTTTTAGAGCACCACACACACATACTGCGTGCGTTGGGGCACCTACACATGAAAATGGTGATTGTCTTACATCATCCCCCACAGTTATTACCTTTTTTGTTTCCACTTGACCCTCCCTTCTAGATTGTAAGCTCTAACGAGCAGGGCCCTCTGCTCCCTCCTGTATTGATTTGTGTTGTAAGTGTACTGTCTGCCCTCATGTTATAAAGCGCTGTGCAAACTGTTTGGCGCTATATAAATCATGTATAAAATAATAATAATAATATATGAGCACGCACACCAGCATGAGAGCAATCATTTTAGCACCAGTGCTCCTGTGTATCTCTAAACCGATGACCTGTAAGGGCTCCTAAAATGTTGCAGGGGCACGCAAACTTAAGGGTATCTATTTACCCGGCACAACCACTTCTCTTATATTTTACCCAAAAAAATTAGGTAATAGATTGCATTTATTTGCCCAGAAATTAACTTTAATGTATTTTTTTCTGAATTATTGCCTTTCATAAACAGTTGTGCTAATGTGTAACTACCAACATTTTATTTTCTAGGGTATTTGCTTTAAAAAAATTATATTTTTGGGGGTTTTAGTGTCAAATCTTTGATATTGTTAATAAAAACATAATTTTTTTTACAAAAAGGTTGGTAGTCCGTTATCAATAACAAAGACATTACTGGATATATCCTATTCCAATGTACAATGTTGGATTAAATCTTGCAGGATAGGAAACTCTCATTATCCGACAATATTATATAGTAATGATCTGTCTATGAAAACATGTAGATTAATCTAGGAGAGGCTGTAACCACTGACTATAAGGTAGTATTAGAGTTCAGGAAGGCGAAGAGAAAAGAAAAGTGGGTGGAAAAAAGAAAAGAGGGACAGGGTACAGGGGGGGGGGGGGGGGGGGGGCGTGGAACAGACCTCGGCGCGACAATGTAAGTATGGAGTAGTAAAGGTGAGTATCTATATTTAATCTTGGGTAGTCAATAAGGTTTTTCAGGGCATCCGATGTAGAGTATTCAATCCAGATAAGCCATAAAGTTTTGAATTTATCAAAGTATCGTTATCCATGGCTATCCTCTCCTCCATGCGCATAATGTCATTCATTGTCAAAACCCATAAGGCAAGTGGGGGTCTAGTGGTGGTTTTCCAGAATAAGGGTATGATCTGCCTGGCAGCCGATAAGAAAGCGCAATAGGGAGCGCTTCTGTGAGGTAATGGAACCAGGAAGCATGGATAGTAATGCTATTTCTGGGGAAGGTGGCATGGGTTGGTCGTAGAGACTACTGTAAATGGAAAAAACCTGGGACCATAGTGCTGAATAAATGAACAGTCCCACCATATATGTAAGTAACTTCCGTTTTCTGAGCCACACCTCCAACATGAGGATGGAACAGAGGGGAAAATTTTGTTAAGGGATTGAGGGTCCCTGTACCATCGGGAGAGAAGTTTAAAATTTTTCTCCTGGGTATAGCAGGATATTGAAGATTTGTGTGTGAAATAATATGACTTTTGTCAGTCCTCTAAATGAAGTTCCTTTCCCAGCTCCGTGGACTACTTCCTGGTATATGAGGGGGGTCGGTTATGTAACAATATATTCTGCATCGTGTATAATGGTAGAAAGTAAGTTTCTGGGAGTTTCCGGAAGAGAGCACAGCTGTTCGAATTCCGTTAAGGGTCTGTGAATTTGAGAGGAGGAGAACAGATCAGAGCAAAAGGAGGCTATACGGAGGGCTGTGAACCAATTACCTTGCGTGTTGGCAGGATGGGTGCACCAGAAGTAGGGTTCACAAATGAACCCGCTACAGGCCATGTAGAACGGGAATATGGATCTAGTGTGTTAGAACCTTTATCTTGAGTGAGTGCAGGGTGGTCAAATAAAGAAGTGAGTGGTGAGGGGGGTCTGAGGATAGTAGAGACTGTATACTTTTCTTGTACCAGATATGTAATGCTGCAATCGTCGGTGGGAAAGTAGAGGAGAGTGAGTGTAAATGTCGTTCATATCCCCAAAGCAAGGCCCTGAGATCAAGAGCGGATAAATCTTGTTCCACCATGGTGTACGCTTTGGGGAAAGGGCGAGGGAACCATTCTAAGACCCGGGATAGCAGTGCAGCTCTATGATATAGCTCATAGTCAGGTAAAGAAAAAACAAAATAACCTTGCGCTAACTCAAAACGTGTTAACTCAAAACGTGTAAGCCGCTGACACTGCAAATAGAATTTTGGTGAAAACCATAGGATATATAAAATAAGTGCAGCGCTGTAAATTATTCAAAAGTGAAGTGACAAAATGTGAGTGTCAACATAAGAATGATAAATGTCCATTATTAGTAAATCAAACAGTCCATCTTTATTGTGAAACAATTATAATCACCACGTGGATATATAGTGAGAACAGTGGTCAAAATAGTCCCCAAAGTGATGAAGGCGTACCATGGATATTGGACCTAAAAATAGCTGGTGCTATATAGGACTAGACAAGCCTTTAATGTCCAATGGCAAAGGTGTAGGTCAGAAGAAAATATAAAATTATAAACCGTCTTGGAGGCCTTCTCAGGGGTTTAATGTGAAAAAATAAAGATTGTGCAGATACCACCACCCATATGAATGGAGGCTTACCGAAAGGTTGGGACCCAAAACGGCGTATGCTGTATGAGTCAAACAGGCTTTAAAAGTTGCCCCCTGGCAACGATGAGGAGATCCCAATGATACACTGGAGAAGAAATCCTAGGGGTGCCTCACCGGGGTGCCTTCTCCATGTAGAGGTTAGAGACGTCCTTGAACAAACCCCACATAGGGAAGAAAGGGGCCATATAGTGTAATTCCGTAAAAATGTGAATTTTATTAAAAAAGAAACACACTTACATTTAAGAAGTAATCAAGCGCTTGTAAGTAATAAAAATGGCGGCAGTGGAGTCCTCCCGACGCGTTTCTTCACATAGGACTTCTTCTGGGGTACCTACCCACTGCAGCCATGCTCCTTTATACAGGCACTGAGACCCCTGTATTGAGAATCCAGCTCCCTGATTTCCATCTGCACCTCCGGGTTTGGCCAAAATGGCGGACCACCGCGTGCGTTCCAAGCCTCATTGTCGTGTGTTCCAACTCCCTTATTAAGTATAAGTGAAATTACCTGAACTAGAAGTAATGTGTTTATATATTTCGTCTTAATGTATTTCCGCCTACCGCTCGCTGCAGTGTAAGCCACCAGCGAGCGGAATAACCTGCGGAATACATATCTTCTTGCGTTCCACCCTGTATTATGCAGTGCGCATGTGCGCGGCGTGACGTAGTTACCACGCCATCACGCATGCGCGCGTCCCGTGACTCACACGCTGTCACATGGCAATCTAGAAAGGTCACATGATCGTGACTAGACTTTGTAAACAAAGTAAGGGTGGGTTTAACCCAAATTACAGTCACGTAAACCGGAAGTGGTTAAAAAGTGTACGCAATGGAAATTTCAATCACAGAAGAGTTATTTGAAATGGGAATGTTATATTATTGTTTAATTTATTAGCTTCCGTGTGTATTAGCCAAATAAGTTATTAGGGAGCCCCATACATTAAATATAGGCAAGCTTAGGATATATATATGAGTTTATGTTCAGATGAGGGTGTCTGGATTCCTACTATGGATGCATTTTGTCTAATGGCCTGGGCTAGGTGTTCGATCACCAAGACAAAAAGGAGGGGGGACAAGGGGCAGCCCTGTCGCGTGCCGTTTGAAATCTGGAATGAAGCGGAGGAGGAACCATTGACCAGGACTGACGCCGAGGGACGGGAGTATAGTGCCATGACCCTAGACACAAAAGTGGAGCCAAGGCCTATCTGTTGTAGGGAGAGGCGCAAAAAATCCCAGTTGACACGGTCAAAGGCCTTCTCGGCATCAAACGAGAGCAGGCATGCCTTTAGATTATGTTTTTGAATATAGGAAATGAGGTGAATGGTTTTTGTGGTATTATCCCTGGCCTCTCGGCCCGGGACAAATCCCACCTGATCTTTATGAATTAGTGAAGGTAAGATAGGAGATAGGCGGTTCACCAAGACTTTGGCGTAAAGCTTAATATCAAGGTTAAGGAGTGAAATTGGGCGATAGCTACTACAATGTGAGGGGTCTTTGCCAGGTTTGGGTATTACCGAGATATTATCTGCTAGTAGGTCTCTGGAGGGGAAATGGGTATCGTCTATAGAGTTAAATGCGCTAGCTAACAGTGGGGCAAGATGTTGAGCAAAAGATTTATAAAATCTTTCAGGCTCTTGATCGCGGCAGTAAATTCCGCTACTGTAAGAGGGTCATCCATGGCAGATGCCTGTTCAGGGTTTAGTTGTGGTAGAGCTGTTTCAGAAATGTAGTCCTGCATGTGGGATAGGTTTGTGTCGTTCGTAGTGGTCGCCCCATTTGGGGTGTGGAGATTGTATAAATTTGAGTAATATTGTTTAAATGCATCAGAAATGCCATTGGGATTACTAATTTTTTGTTGGTCAGATGTACAGATGTGTGGTACAGGTCGGCGTGGGGGACGAGGATGAAGAACCCTCGCAAGGTGTTGTCCACATTTGTTAGCTAGAGTGTAATGTCGGTTACGTCCCCGGTCTCTGGCTATAAGAGTTAGCATCTAGTAAGCGGAGTAAGTCTCTGCGTGCGTTAGAGAGGTCGGCATAAGTTGCTGGATCTGAGTCTCGTTTTATGTGTCGATTCAAGTGTTTTAATCATAGATAAAAGGCGTGAGATGTCAGCCATTCTAGCTTTTTTTAACCGAGAGCCATGCTGTATTAGGGTCCCTCTAAGTACACACTTTAGGGCTTCCCATTTAATGAGGGGGCTAGTATCGTCTTGGCGATGGACTGCAATAAAATCGCTAATAGTTTTTTCAACCGCTGCGACACATACTGAGTCAGTCAGTAAATTGTCATTTAGTCGCCACGAGGACCAGGTACGGGATTTCGGAGGGTGGGCTAGGCTAAGGTGTACGGGTGCGTGATCCAACCAGAGAATATTTCCTATAGAGGCCTTAAGTGGTATGTCAAGTAGTGACTGAGAGATTAAAAAATAATCAATACGACTATAAGATTTATGGGCCACGGAGTAACAGCTGTAATCTCTCTCCAGGGGATGTTGTATCCTCCATACATCTACAAGCTGTGCCGAATTTAAAAGGGATTTTATGTGTGTAAGAGTAGTGTGGGACATAGCAGACTTACCCGAGGAAGTGTCCACGGCTGGAGAAAGAGTTGTATTAAGGTCGCCACCTAAAATGATACAAGGACCCCCAAATGATAGCAGTTTGTTTAGAACCTTGGATAGGAAGTTCCCTTGATCTTGGTTTGGTCCATAGAAATTAGCCACTGTAAAGACAGAAGAATTAAATTTAAGTTTGAGGAATAAATAGCACCCTAGCGGATCTATCAGGGAATCTAAAACTTCTGGGTGAAACGATTTATGAAAAGCTATAGACACCCCTTTGGATTTTGCCTGAGGGTTCGTGCTGTGGAACCATTGAGGAAAATGAGGGTTTTTAAGGGATGGAATCTCTGAACCCCGAAAATGTGTCTCTAATAGAAACAGGATTTTAGTTTTAGCTTTGTGAAAATGGTATAACACCTGGCTCCTTTTTTCAGGGGTATTAAAGCCTCTGCAGTTATAGGACGATAAGGTTAGATGCTCAAGTAAAGACATTGTAGGAGTGAGGAGAGTTAGCAGTAGATGTTAATAGTGTCAGCACCAAGGTCTGTCCAGCCCTAGAAAAGGGAAGTGAGAAAGGTGGGTAGGTAGGGGGGAGAGGAAAAGCAGGAAAGGAGAGAAGAAGAGGAAGGAAGAAAGTAAGAGAAAAAGAAATAAGAGAACAAGTCACTAGGTGGCAGCATTAAGTAATCATTTGAATATAGAAACATTTCTGTAAAGTGCTTATAGACTAATATTAATATAGTGCACAATCGGGCACTACAAGTCCTAAGGGGGATGTGGTGAGCACCTAGAGTGCCTCCCGGTCCCGGGGTCCACGGGGGAGCAATAACTGGTGAAAACAGTATATAACCATCAGTTTGTTATAATGAGGCAACCTAGTAAGAACTTATAAGCAGTAACTTAACATATACAAAGTGTACAACCCCACCCCCTCCTAAACACATCAAAAAGCATGGAAGCATTTCTATGAGGCTATCATAAGTTAACTCATAGTCGAGAATGAGTTCCAATAGGAGGAGGGGGGGCAAGCTATAATTGCAGAAACCATCCCATAGATATATAGATATAGATAGATATAGATATATATCTATATATAGATATATATCTATATCTATCTCTATATATATATATATATCTATATCGCAAGCATAAACATTTAGCAAAATGTAACAATTAAATACAAATATTAGAAAAAAGAATAAACTATTCATATAATTATATATCTAAAAATAGTCTGTCCCACATCACCAAACACTGCCGCCCCACCAAAGGGCAGCATATAGGGGAGGGGGGAAGAAAGGAAAGGGGGGATGGGGAGGGGGGGGTTGAGAGAGGAGGGGAAAGGAGTATGCATTGAACAAGAGATAACCGAAAAGAAAGGAGAGAGTATATATGCATAATGATAGTTGCAAAAAATGGGGGAACTTTTCAAATAGAAATAAATGGTGATCCTGTTCAAAACATAAACCGTTTCAATTCTGTTTTATAGAGAAGGTTTGTATAAATTGACCTCATTGAGGCCGGGCGATGTCATCGCATTAAGGCGCTCTATCCAGAGAATCTCTTGTTGAAGTATTATTTTGTCCCAGTTTCCCCCCCTGGGGTTTAATGGGATGGCTTTGAGCACAAAGAAGGTGATCATTTCTGTATGATACTTATGATAAAGCCCGATGTGTCTAGTGACTGGGGTCACAATTTTTCCCCCATCAGAATAATACGTATGATCACCAATTCTTTGTCTCAATTCGCGTTTTGTTTTTCTGATATAAAAAGCACCGCACTGGCAGGTCATAATATATATAACACCTTTTGGTTGAGCAGTCAGAAAAAGTCTTTGATCTATGCCACTGGCCATTCGGTAGTCTTAGAGGTGAGTTGTTCCTTCAGTGTGGTCGCTTGTCTGAAAATGAGTTCCGGGGTAGGTCTAACGTATTTCAAAATGGTGAAGTCCTCTGTGAGGAAGTGCCAATTTCTTGCAAATAATGTGCGTAGATGTGATTCATGAGAAGAAATCCTTGTGACAAAACCAACGTTTTGGTATTCACGTTTTTGAGGGTCATTATAAAGCAATGTCCCTCTGGTCTTCTTCCATGCTTTATTGAAACAATGTCGTAGAAGAGTATGTGAATAGCCCCGTGCAAGTCTCGCACGTAAAAAATCTGCCTGTTTCTTGAAATCTGCATCTGAAGTGCAGTTTCTTCGGAGAGGAAGATACTGGGCATATGGTATGCTTTGTATCAAGGAGTCCAGATGGAAACTGTTCGCGTGGAGTAAGGTGTTTCCAGCGCTAAGTTTAGGATAAAGATCTGATTGTCTGTATCCTTCAGGATCAATTGAAATATTGAGATCCAAAAAGGAGACTTCTACCAGGTTAAAGGTATAGGTAAACTTTAGATTGTATTTATATTCAATTGACCCATGAAATCACATAGGTCCCTTTCTGTGCCCATCCAGATCAGTTACAAATTGTCGATAAATCTGAACCAACACAGAATGCAGGGGAGCCAGGGCACAAAATGGAAAAGAAATATCTGACAAAATTAAGGGCTTCAGTATGAAAGACTGTAGAGCCTTGAGAGACTTGATGATCCTATATGATGAGGGGCAAATAGAACTTGACCCCCGCTCAAAGTATCAGATGACACAACTGTAACTACCATGTACAGGGTGAATAGATTTAAACCTAAATCATGTCATTTTCGGGAATTGTCACTATGCCCTAGTGTTTAGATGTTTTTCTAAAAGTCCATTAGAGATCTTAAATGTGCACAATGGCCATTCTCTTTCACTTCAAATCTCTCTGAACCGCAAATTTTGGCATTACAACTAGAAATGTGCATTCGTTTATATCCGAATGCATTTTCGTCCGAATCTGGTATTTTCGTTATCGTTTTAATAAACGATAACGAACGTGCAGAATCCGAAAACCGAAAGATCAGACATAAACAAATGCTTTATTTTCATTTTCTTTGCGACAACAGTTTGATATAGATAGGAGATTCAACATGATGCTGACAATAGTGATCTGTGTCCATCGAACCTGTGATTGAATGTGCCTAACCATAGCGCTATTAGTCCAAGATTATTCTACATAGAGAGAAAAGATTTGACATAGAGAGAAAAGATATTATAGAGAATATAGCAAAGGTCAAATGTGCCTAACCTAACTCTATTAGTCCAAGATTATTCGACATAGAGAGAAGATTCGACATAAAGATTTGACGAAGCAGTCGCCGCAAGTGGACATTTAGGGTCAAATGCTCCGCCCATAGGCTATATGTCATGGTTATGCAATAGAGTTTTTGTCAGCTTACCTGACTCCATGTGTTCATCTCCAAAGACCAGCTGTCTCTCACCTGACTGCTTTTATTAACTCTCCTCTAGCATGGCTCCACTACAGCTCCTATCAGAGAACTCTATATTAACCTCTGCACTGCAGGTCAGCCCTGCTGATCAATCTTTGTGTGTTTGGCTTCCTGTTCCTGCCTGCCGTGTGCTCTACGTTTATTTCTGTTACTGACCTTGGCATGTTCTATACAATGCCTGTCTGCTCGTGATCCTGACCTTCGGCGTGTCCCCGACTATCCCTGTTTGCCTGTGACCCTGAACCTTGGTATGTACTCTGTTGTCCTTGTCTGCTTGTGGCCCTGACCTTGGCTTATTCCTTTATTATTCCTATCCTTCTGTTGCCTACTGTGGGTGTGAGCTGGGGGACCCTGGGGGTTGCGACCTGGAGCCAGTTGCAGCCCAGTCCATCCTCACCACTAGAGGCTCTGGTGAACACCTGCTGGCTCTTATGCCGCGTACACACGGTCGGACTTTCCGGCATACTTGGTCCGGCGGACCAGAGTCCGCCGAACAATCCGACCATGTGTAGGCTCCGGCGGACTTTTCCGGCAGACTTTGTCCCAAAAGCCCGCCGGACCTAGATTTGAAACATGTTTTAAATCTTTCCGTCGGACTCAGTTTATGGCAGAAAGTCTGCTCGTCTGTGTGCTGGTCCAACGGAAAGCCCGCTCGTCTGTATGCTGGTCCAACGGACCAGATACGACGCAAGGGCAGGGTATTGCATTTCGCGCTCGCTGCAATAGGAAAAACACATTTTCCTATTGCGGCGAGCGTGGGGCATACCAGGCCCTTAGGTCTGGTATGGATTATAAAGGGAAACCCCTATGCCGAAAAAAACGACGTGGGGTCCCACCTAAAATCCATACCAGACCCCGATCCGAGCACGCAGCCCAGTTGGTCAGGAAAGGGGGTGGGGACGAGCGAGCGCCCCCCTCCTGAACCGTACCAGGCCACATGCCCTTAACATGGGGGGTGGTGGGTGCTTTGGGGGAGGGGGCGCCCTGCGGGCCCCCCCCACCCCAAAGCACCTTGTCCCCATGTTGATGAGGACAAGGGCCTCTTCCCGACAACCCTGGTCATTGGTTGTCGGGGTCAGTGGGGGGGCTTATCGGAATCCGGGAGCCCCCTATAATAAGAGGGCCCCCAGATCCCGGCCCCCCACCCTATGTGAATGAGTATGGGGTACATGGTACCCCTACCCATTCACCTAGGGAAAAAGTGTCCATAATAAAACACACTACACAGTTTTTTAAAATAATTAATTTATTAAACAGCTCCGGGGGGGTCTTCTTCAGGAGTCCCTCCGGTTCCTCTTCTCCCGGCGTCCGGGTGGTTCTTCTCCGGCCTCTTCTCCCGGTGTTCCAGTTCTTCGGCTGGCTCCTCCGCTGTCTTCAGGCCGTTCTTGCCAGCGGAGCTCCGGACTTCTGGGCTTCTTGTCTTCTTCCCTCTTCTCTTCTCCAGATGTTGACACGACGCTCTCTCCGGCTGGACTGCTCTCTGAGGGCTCCGTTGTGACTTATATAGGCGGAGACCCCGCCTCCTTATGATTTCAGTCCCTGGGCATGCTGGGACTGTGACGTTTTAGGGGACATGGTCACCGGGTGATGTTGACCACACCCCCTAAAATGACAGTCCCAGCATGCCCAGGGACTGTGTCATCATAAGGGGGCGGGGTCTCCGCCTATATAAGTCACAACGGAGCCCTCAGAGAGCAGTCCAGCCAGAGAGAGCGTCGTGTCAACATCTGGAGAAGAGAAGAGGGAAGAAGACAAGAATCCCAGAAGTCCGGAGCTCCGCTGGCAAGAGAGCAGCCTGAAGACAGCGGAGGAGCCAGCCGAAAGAACTGGAACACCGGGAGAAGAGGAACCGGAGGGACCCCCGAAGCCGGAAGAAGACCCCCCTTCCCCCCTGGAGCTGTTTAATAAATTATTTTAAAAACCTGTGTAGTGTGTTTTATTATTGACACTTTTTTTCCCTAGGTGAATGGGTAGGGGTACCATGTACCCCATACTCATTCACATAGAGTGGAGGGCCGGGATCTGGGGGCCCTCTTTTTATAGGGGGTTCCCAGATTCCGATAACCAACGGCCATGGTTGTCGGGAAGAGGCCCTTGTCGTCATCAACATGGGGACAAGGTGCTTTGGGGGAGGGGGGCCCCGCAGGGCACCCCCTCCCCCAAAGCACCCACCCCCAATGTTGAGGGCATGCGGCCTGGTACGGTTCAGGAAGGGGAGCGCTCGCTCGTCCCCACCACCTTTCCTAACCGGCCGGGCTGCGTGTTCGGATCAGGGTCTGGTATGGATTTTAGGGGGGACCCCACGCCGTTTTTTCAGCGTAGGGGCTTCCCTTTATAATCCATACTAGACCTAAGGGCCTGGTATGACCCGCGACTGGGCTCGTAAGGTGTCAATCTCGCCGATAAAAGCGGCAAGATTGACTTCCTTTTCTAGCCCCGTCGCACCTGAGTCACGTTTTGAAATGAACGGACTTATCCATGTGTGGGCAAGTCCGTTCATTCTGAATGTCCGCCGCAACTCCGGCAAAAGTCCGTCAAAGACGGGCGGACTTAGCCCGCTGGAATGTCCGTCCATTTTAAAGTCCGGCGCACCTGGCGGACAAAGTCCGTCGGAAAGTGTGCCGGACCAAGTATGCCAGAAAGTCCGATCGTGTGTGTGCGTGGCATTAGACTCCGCGCCCCAGGGAATCCTATGTTCTAACCCCGGTGGGATCCATGTTGGTGTTCCAGTGGCCCTTCCTTTCTTATACCTGGACTCCCATCCGCAGCAGTCAACCGTAGGGTCCACTGCCTTGCGGTGCACTCCTGATCCCAACAGTGTGCATCTGTCACCTAGCCTCAAGGTGACCTGACACTATAGAAGAATTCTAATGTTGGTTGACTAGTAATAATAATTAATAAATATAATTATTACTAGTGTCAAACATTAGAATTCTACTATAGCTTGTAGGCATAACATGCGACCGGAAATGTATGATTGCGGCGTCGTACAGTTTAGCTGCTCCGTCAAAGCTTCTTAGAACATTCAATAGACACCATAAGCCTTCAATGACAGATTCGATCTTAATTATATCGGATTTTCGGATGAATGCATTTTTTTTAATTAAACAAAATAAATAAAAACCTCGGGAGTAACTAAATGTATTTTTTGGATGAAAACGAAATTCCGAAACAAAATATTTCAATGTGCACATGTCTAATTAGAACAACTTAAAAATCAAACCAAATTGGGCATAAAACCATCTGATAAAGGTGGGAACATCATTCTGATGTCCCACCCTCAGTATCAGAGTATATGTTTTGATGTACTTAACAGGGAATGGTGCTGTCCAATTGATTCTGACGTGGTCGCATCCTTTGAAAATGAGTTTCGGGGTATATGTATTTGAGCTCATATGAAGGGCTTGATCGATAGTGATACTTTGGGATACCTGGTGAACCCTTTTCCACGTGTCTCCACGTTTTATGCCTTACCCAAGGTTCATAAAAATCTCAAATGACCGCCAGGAAGACTGATTTATCTCTGGGACTGGATCCGTATCTTAATGTGTGTGCAGATATGTAGATCCATTTCTGCTTCCGCACGTGACTAGTCTGCCGTCCTTTAAAAAGATACACCATATTTACTTAGACATGTGGAGGGTACTCATGTCCCAGGCGCCCTGCTTGTCGCTATTGATATCGAGTCGTTATACTTGAGTATTTCGCACGAGCAGGGCGTCCGGATGGCTGAGTCCTTCCTAATGGAAGAAGATAGGCATTCATGGCCCCTCAACCACTTTATTCTTGAATTACTGTTTATTTTAACGAAAAATTACTTTGTGTTTATGGACCAATTTATTTATAAGTGCAGGGGGTAGCTATGGGCACATGTTGCGCACCCTCTTATGCTAACCTCTATTTAGAGGGGTGGGAAAGAGGTGTTTTCCAGCGACCAGTATGTGCCGTGGCTCCCCTGCATTCTGTGCTGGTTCAGATTTATCGACGATTTGTTGCTGATCTGGACAGGTACAGAAAGGGACCTATGTGATTTCATGGGTCAATTGAATATAAATAAATACAATCTAAAGTTTACCTATACATTTAACCCGGTAGAAGACTCCTTTTTGGATCTCAATATTTCAATTGATCCTGAAGGATACATACAATCGGATCTTTATCCTAAACCTAGCGCTGGAAACACCTTGCTCCACGCGAACAGTTTACATCCGGACTCCTTGATACGAAGCATACCATATGCCCAGTATCTTCATCTCCAAAGAAACTGCACTTCAGATGCAGATTTCAAGAAACAGGCAGATTTTTTACGTACAAGACTACTTGCACGGGGCTATTCACGTACTCTTCTATGACATTATTTTAATAAAGCATGGAAGAAGACCAGAGGGGCTTTGCTTTATAATGCCCCTCAAGAACGTGAATACCAAACCGTTGGTTTGGTCACAAGGTTTTCCTCTCATGAATCACATCTCCGCACATTAATTTCAAGAAATTGGCACTTCCTCACAGAGGACTACACCATCTCGAAATATGTTAGACCTACCCAGGAACTCATTTTCAGATGAGCGACCACACTGAGGGAACAACTCCCCTCTAGCCATTATATACCACACAAGGACAGCAATGTACTACAACGAGGGACATATCAATGTGGTGATTGTCCACATTGTCCATGGGTTAGAGAGGGCAAGGGTATAAGGCTAACGAATGGCCAGTTGCATAGATCAAAGATTTTTTCTGACTGCTCAACCAAAGGGGTTATATATATTATGACCTGCCGATGCGTCGCTTTTTATATCGGAAAAATAAAGCGAATTGAGACAAAGAATTAGTGATCATACATATTATTCAAATGGGGGAAAAATTGTGACTCTGGTCACTAGACACATCGGGCTTTATCATAAGTATCATACAGAAATGATCACCTTCTTTGTGCTCGAAGCCATCCCATCGAACCCCAGGGGGGGGAACTGGGACAAAATAATACTTCAACAGATGCTCTGGATAGAATGCCTTAATGCGATGACATCGCCCGGCCTCAATGAGGTCAGTTTGTACAAACCTTTTCTATAAACAGAATTGAAATGGTTTGTTTTGTACAGGATCACCATTTTTTTCTGTTTGAAAGTTCCCCCCTTTTTTGCAACTATCATAATGCATATATACTCTCCCCTTTCTTTTCCGTTTTCTCTTGTTCAATGCATACTCCTTTCCCCTTCTCTCCCCCCCTTTTTCTCTCTCAAAATCCCCTCTCCCCCTCCCTCTTCCCTCCTTTTCTTTCTTACCCCCCTTCCCTATATGCTGCTCTTTGGTGGGATGGCAGTGTTTGGTGATGTGGTGTGAGACAGACTGATTTTTAGATATAGAATTATATGAATAGTTTATTCCTTTTTCTAATATTTAATTGTTAAATTTTGCTAAATGTTTATGCTTGACATCCGTTTTGCAATAAAAGCTCTCTATGGGAGTTTTCCAAAAAGACATATTGTGAATGTCATATGGATATTCCCCACTAGAGGGCCCCATATGTCTCTGTCTTTTTGCTACAGTACTTCATGGGCATGCCTTCTTCCAACATGGCACCCATGGCTTCAGCACTGAGGGGGACATATTTTTTTCTGAACAAGCCTGGTGTGTTTGTGACCCCCTGGTGGACACGTGGTTCCGCAGGGGGACCAAGCAGCCATTTGTATGCCTGGTCCCATTGTCCCTCTAGTAGAGCACTCATACATGTGGGTTGTATCTGCCATTTTGGGGCCAATGTGCACGCGCTGAATGGCACTGCGGGTCCGGGCCCGGTGACGTCAGACGCTTATGGCGTTATGGGTGTCACCGGGCAGGAGCTTTCAGAGGACACGCCGGTATTTAAATACACAGTGATAGTGATATCATCTGTGCCTCTGTGGGATGCATGTGTTCCTCTGCAGGTTCTGTGGTAAGTCCCCTTCTTCCAGGAGAACGAATGCTAAAACCTTTTATGTACTGAGGGTCATTACTGACCCCATCCACACTATCTTCTACAGGCTACACTCCATAATCCTGGATCTTACTTTAATTGGGGGCATGTGCAATGCGGCACTATAGTTGATCCACATACTTTTAACTATCAAGGTAAGAAAGTTGTTTGCCTTAACAGATACATTTATATGCTGCATGATTTATGCATGCATATAAACATAGGTAATGCATCTTTATAGATGCACTTACCACCAAATCGTTTTTGTCATTTATAGGAGTTGATATAACCTTCTAGTATAGTTCCATGTGTGTAGCCAACCAGTATATACGTGTGTATATATACAGCAACAGGTAAAGCGCTTTTTAAATACTGCATGTTTAACTAATAACCCCTCTGTATATCTTGACATGCCACTTTCTTTGGAGCTAACATCCATTCCCCTACCTTTCAGATATAATCCCCCTTTATAAACAAGCTACCATAACATCCTCTGAGCCTGCAGGAACATACAAACATCTTTCCCATAGGTATGTTAGATTGCATATGAACATATATATATATATATTAGTAATTTTGTACATTTTATACATGGGCATCATCCTTGTGGGATGTCTGGCTTATGTCATCACTTTTTGATGTTAATATGGACTAATATATATGAATGTATGTGTGTGGTTTGACAGGAACCTCCTTCTGTTCTGAACCAGGCTATTTACAGCCGTTGGTTGTCCTTTGGGGGCTCTCGTGCCCTCCGGGGTGGGTCACCTCCTTTCTGGGTCCCCGGTATTTGACGCCCCCTTCGGTAAGACATTTGAATGGCATATGGGTGTTTTTGCAAAGGATGTCTTACTATTTTCTATAAATTTTGATCATTTGTATTCACAATATGTATCTTATAAATAACATGTACGTGTTTTTCTTTCTCTAGTCACATGACAAATTTTTTATATGCCATCAGATCACAGAAAGCTTCTGAAGAAGCAGCTAATATAGACCCGCGAAACCTGTAGAGCACCCCAAAATAATATATGGATTGGTATCTATGTCCCATTTTTATGATAATAGGATGTGTAAAATGTTCTGTTTGTCATGATTTATTCTTATTCGGTAAATATGTTATTATTTATACTCTCTGTAATAAATTTCTGTAATTATCTTAATCTTGACTATTTAATATCCGTTAATATACGGTACCATCAAAGTCCAAACACAGCCTCTCCCTCTTTTTGCTATATTTTGATGGGACGAAGGTACCATGGATAACCCTTTCTATACCAATGGCACTTCTTTAATTTATATGTATGTATGTATGTACCCTCATAAATTATCTCATGACATGACTCTGTTAAGTGATTTATGCAGAGTTAAGTTACAAAAATATATATTAACAACAACTTTATCAGTGCCCATCAATGCAGCCTATCAGTGCAGCCTATCAATGCCCATCAGTGCAGCCTCACCAGTGCCCATCAATGTAGCCTGAAGGTAAATTGGGTATCTGGCACTCCAGGAGGCAATGCCCTTAGGTTGGGTTGTAATAATGTACATTTGATTAGTCAGTCTTTAGGTAAAAACAAAGTTGAACCACGGTAAGGGGGTGCAAAACATATAAAAAAAAAAAAAAAAAAAAAAAAAAAACAGAGGGGGTCTCTAAGTGTATTAAAACAGTAACATTTATTGCACAAGGATTCAAGGATGTGCCACATGATTTACAAGAAAGGTATGATATCATTAATAGGCACCATCATCCCAATTATGAATAAGGCAAAAAGTGGGATTGAAAGAGAAACCAGAGCAGAGACCTCTCCAATTGGGTCCTGCCTCTTTCAGAGGGATGGGGACTATTGCGGTACCAGGAGGAAAAAAGACTTTGTTTAAAAATAATAGATTTATTTCAAGATAGCAATAAAAAGTCCTACAAGGGACATGTAATATACATCATCATGATTTAACATACATAAAGAACAGTGATTGTTACAGCATTGTTGATACTTAGTTAGTAAAACTGATGCCCACACAGATGCATGGACAGAGGTTGTATAGTATGATACTTGCAGACGTGACCTCTACAGTTTCGCGGTCGCAGCCGCTTCTTCAGGAGGCGTCTGATAGTATAATCTATAAAGATGAGGGAAACAATAGAGTATCAACATAACAAGCAAAGATAGATAAAAAAAATGCCAGAAAAGGCACAAAATTGATATTGGAGAACATAATTGGATTTTGGAAGTTGCACTCACCAAACTATAACCTCAAGGGTTTTCTGGAGCGATGCTGTGAGACGCCCTCAAGAGGCGTTCCCCCGGGGGCGGGCCCGGGAGGCAAATTGGGGTGATACTATTGTAAGAAATTCAATAAAATAACGTTTTAAAAAATTTTTTATACGGTGTGTGTTCTGCTTGAGAAATCACCCGGGAGTGTCAAGTTGAAAGGTGGGGAGGGGTGGAAAAGGAGGAAAGGGGGGAGGAGGATAGATAACCAGAACTGAAACCAGGGAGTGGTGGAGGGGAAAGGGAAATAAAGAGAATCGAAGAGTGGAGGGGGGGGGGAGTAGAGGTGGTGGATGGGGGAATATAAAATATAAAAAATATAAATATAAATATAAAAAATATTTATATGAATGTGCCTCATTGATGCCAGGAGGGACACATGCGTTAAGTCGCTCAATCCAGAGGGACTCGCGTTTTAAAATTTTGCGGTCCCAGTTGCCCCCTCGGGGGTCTTAAGGGACAACGTCTAGCACAGTGAACCGGATGTAGTCAAGATTAAGCTTAAGCTTTTTACTTTTATCTTCCTAACCAGGTGGTAGGGTCATTATCTTTTTCCTCCATTTTTTTCCTTCCTACATTCCCTCGTTTCCCTATTTTTCCCTTCCCCCCCCTCCCTCCCCCCCCCATCTTGTGTTTCCTTCCCTCTCTTTGCCTGCCCCCATTCCGTTCCACTCCTCCCCTGTGATCCCTCTCTTCCCTCCATCTACCCACTCTTCCTTATTTCCTTCCCGTGTTCCTTCCCCTCTTTCCCTTTCCTCCCCCTCCCCCATACCTTTTTCCCCCCTCTCCCCTCCCTCTTTCCCCCGTCTTTCCCTCTTTTTCTCCCCTTCCCCCCCTCCCTCCTTTCCCCCCCTCCCTCCTTTCCCCTCCCTGTCCTTTTCTCCTCCTTCCCTTCCTTGCCTCTCCGTCTTTCCCCCATCCACCACCTCTTCTTCCCTTCCCCCCTCCCCTTCTCCGATTCTCTTTATTTGCCTTTCCCCTCCACCACTCCCTGGTTTCAGTTCTGGTTATCTATCCTCCTCCCCCCTTTCCTCCTTTTCCACCCCTCCCCACCTTTCAACTTGACACTCCCGGGTGGTTTCTCAAGCAGAACACACACCGTATAAAAAATTTTTTAAACTTTATTTTATTGAATTTCTTACAATAGTATCACCCCAATTTGCCTCCCAGGCCCGCCCCCGGGGGAACGCCTCTTGAGGGCGTCTCAGTATCACTCCAGAAAACCCTTGAGGTTATAGTTTGGTGAGTGCAACTTCCAAAATCCAATTATGTTCTCCAATATCAATTTTGTGCCTTTTCTGACATTTTTTTATCTATCTTTGCTTGTTATGTTGATACTGTATTGTTTCCCTCATCTTTATAGATTATACTATCAGACGCCTCCTGAAGAAGCGGCTGCGACCGCGAAACTGTAGAGGTCACGTCTGCAAGTATCATACTATACAACCTCTGTCCATGCATCTGTGTGGGCATCAGTTTTACTAACTAAGTGTCAACAATGCTGTAACAATCACTGTTCTTTATGTATGTTAAATCATGATGATGTATATTACATGTCCCTTGTAGGACTTTTTATTGCTATCTTGAAATAAATCTATTATTTTTAAAAGTCTTTTTTCCTCCTGGTACCGCAATAGTCCCCATCCCTCTGAAAGAGGCAGGACCCGATTGGAGAGGTCTCTGCTCTGGTTTCTCTTTCAATCCCATTTATTGCACAAGGTTAAAAAACACTTACAAGATATAAGTGGGAGTCATGCTCATCATAAGTATGTAGTCCTGGCAGTTCTACTGCATCCCACAGGCTCCTCGCACGATCCGGGTAGCTGGGAAAGGTTCTGGTGTGATGTGCTAATTCACTGTACATTCAAGGAAAACCAGCCTCATCAGTGCAGCATCATTTGTGCCCATCAATGCAGCCTTACCAGTGCCCATCAATACACCTGATCAGTGCCCATCATTGCTGCCACGTCAGAGCCCATCAATGCACCCTGATCAGTGCCCATAAATACAGCCACATCAGTGCCCATAAATGTAGCCTTACCAGTGCCCAACAATGAAGCTTCATCTGTGCCCATCAATGCAGGCTCACCAATGCTCTTAAATGCAGCCTCACCAGTCCCTATCAATGCAGCTTCACCTGTCCCTATCAATTCAGCCTCATCAGTGCCCATCAATGCAGCCTTACCTGTGCCCATTAATGCCCATCAATGCAGCCTAATCAGTTCTCATCAATGCACAGGTCAGCTGCGCATGCTTTCCACCGCTACCAGGTTCGTCAATCTGACAGAACACCTGCAGTCAGGAGAAGGCAGCGAAAATCTTACTACACCAAGCTACATCTTGAATTTCAGAGTAAATTTAGCAATAAAGTGAGCATATATATAGATATAGTATATTGACATCTGTGATGCTGTTTTGGATTTTTAATTTTGAAAGCCTAAAAGGTAGAGCTGGGTGTACCAACATGGCCTCCGCCATCTTCTTACTGCTGGCGTCCAGCATGGGATCATTGTTCTGTCTATCAAAGGAGCCGGTCTAGGAGGCGGGACAGTGTGTGACTGCAAGCGCACAGCGGGCGATCCCCGCTCTGTGTGATGATCCAGCCGGCTCTCCTCTCTTTCCCTGGGTGAACGGCTCCTATTCAACAAGTGGATATTTTCCCCCCTTCAAGGCAGCCCCATACTCGCCCTCAAGCTTTTTCCATTTGCCAAATGCGAGCAGGCGAGTGGAAGATTTGAGGGCTCATATACTGTATATGTATATTATACACACACAGTGGGGACGGAAAGTATTCAGACCCCCTTAAATTTTTCACTCTTTGTTATATTGCAGCCATTTGCTAAAATCATTTAAGTTCATTTTTTTCCTCATTAATGTACACACAGCCCCCCATATTGTACACACAGCCCCCCATATTGTACACACAGCCCCCCATATTGTACACACAGCCCCCCATATTGTACACACAGCCCCCCATATTGTACACACAGCACCTCATATTGACAGAAAAACACAGAATTGTTGACATTTTTGCAGATTTATTAAAGAAACTGAAATATCACATGGTCCTAAGTATTCAGACCCTTTGCTGTGACACTCATATATTTAACTCAGGTGCTGTCCATTTCTTCTGATCATCCTTGAGATGGTTCTACACCTTCATTTGAGTCCAGCTGTGTTTGATTATACTGATTGGACTTGATTAGGAAAGCCACACACCTGTCTATTTAAGACCTTATGGCTCACAGTGCATGTCAGAGAAAATGAGAATCATGAGGTCAAAGGAACTGCCTGAAGAAGAGCTCAGAGACAGAATTGTGGCAAGGCACAGAACTGGCCAAGGTTACAAAAAAAATTCTGCTGCACTTAAGGTTCCTACGAGCAGAGTGGCCTCCATAATCCTTAAATGGAAGACGTTTGGGATGACCAGAACCCTTCCTAGAGCTGGCCGTCCGGCCAAACTGAGCTATCGGGGGGGAGAAGAGCCTTGGTGAGAGAGGTAAAGAAGAACCCAAAGATCACTGTGGCTGTGCTCTAGAGATGCAGTTCGGGAGATGGGAGAAAGTTGTAAAAAGTCAACCATCACTGCAGCCCTCCACCAGTCAGGGCTTTATGGCAGAGTGGCCTGACGGAAACCTCTCCTCAGTGCAAGTCACATGAAAGCCCACATGGAGTTTGCTAAAAACACCTGAAGGACTCCAAGATGGTGAGAAATAAGATTCTCTGGTCTGAGACCAAGATAGAACTTTTTGGCCTTAATTCTAAGCGGTATGTGTGGAGAAAACCAGGCACTGCTCATCACCTGTCCAATACAATCCCAACAGTAAAGCATGGTGGTGGCAGCATCATGCTGTGGGGATGTTTTTCAGCTGCAGGGACAGGACGACTGGTTGCAATTGAGGGAAAGATGAATGTGGCCAAGTACAGGGATATCCTGTACGAAAACCTTCTCCAGAGTGCTCAGGACCTCAGACTGGGCCAAATGTTTACCTTCCAACAAGACAATGACCCTAAGCACACAGCTAAAATAACGAAGGAGTGGCTTCACAACAACTCCGTGACTGTTCTTGAATGGCCCAGCCAGAGCCCTGACTTAAACCCAATTGAGCATCTCTGGAGAGACCTAAAAAATGTCTGTCCACCAATGTTTACCATCCAACCTGACAGAACTGGAGAGGATCTGCAAGGAGGAATGGCAGAGGATCCCCAAATCCAGGTGTGAAAAACTTGTTGCATCTTTCCCAAAAAGACTCATGGCTGTATTAGATCAAAAGGAGCTTCTACTAAATACAAAGGGTCTGAATACTTAGGACCATGTGATTATTTCAGTTTTTCTTTTTTAATAAATCTGCAAAAATGTCAACAATTCTGTGTGTTTCTGTCCATATGGGGTGCTGTGTGTAGATTAATGAGGAAAAAAATAAACTTAATGATTTAAGCAAATGGCTGAAATATAACAAAGAGTGAAAAATTTAAGGGGGTCTGAATACTTTCCATCCCCACTGTGTATATATATCGTATTTATCGGAGTATAACACACGCTGGCATATAACACGCACCTGAATTTAAGAGGGAAGTTTCAGGAAAACTTTTTTTTTTTTCAAATAAACCACTTTGAAGCAAAATAATGGTCAGTGCCAATCAATGCAGCCTGATTAGTGCCCATCTGCAGCCTCTATGTAGCCTCTGTACCCATCTGCAGCCTGATCTGCGCCCATCTAATGCAGCCTGATGCCTATCTGCAGCCTCACCATCTCTCATGCAGTGCAGGAAATCAGGAGGGGGACGAGCGCTGCCGGAATCACCGAGCCATCCTCTTCTGTTTACAGTACTCGGCTCTCAGTCAACAGTCATATACACAGTCCCACCTCCGCCATCGCCATTGGACCAGCTCCTGTGATTGACAGAACACTGGTCCAATGCCAGTGTATGTGTATCAAATATGTTAAAAAAAACAAAGTCTTTTAAATATTAGCAGCGCTTAAGAAGTTCATATGTGAAATAAAATATAAATAAAGATGAAAAGTTCCACTTGTGTCTTAATTGTGTACAGCAGGGTGTGGGGTGGTAGCTGATCTGTTTATAAAGAATGTTGAACACCAACTCTCTGCTGATCAAAATCCCAGATAAATCCTTCACCACATTGCTTTTATGGGAATCCCCTATAGGTAATTCACTTACCAGAAGGTGATGGGTTAACAGCGTGCCTTTCACTGGTTTAATATCGACGGACTTAGTTCACTCAAATAGGACTGGATCCGTGGATGGATATTTGGATAGCTGTCAGTGCACTCTGCATACTTCCATATAAATTAAGCTCATAACGAGCAAAGAAATAGAAGTGCCCATAGCGTAATCCAGTAGATTAAAATACTTTTATTTAAAAAACAAAGTGATCCCATATAGATGTACACTTACAATGTATTAAAATAATATAAGCATGTATCCTAGATAGTTGAGTCCCGATATACCTTATTACCGCTGAGAGCGACATTCCCGGGTAAGGTATCACAGAAGAGAGGGCCCTCTGACGAAAGCATTGAGGAAACGCGTGTCAGGGCATGACCATACAGCTACCCACGCCGTTGATCTTCTGTGATACCTTACCTGGGAATACTGCTCTCAGCGTTAATAAGGTATATCGGGACTCAACGATCTATGATACATGCTTATATTATTTTAATACATTGTAAGTGTACATCTATATGGGATCACTTTGTTTTTTATATAAAAGTATTTTAATCTACTGGATTACGCTATGGGCACTTCTATTTCTTCGCTTGTTATGAGCTTAATTTATATGGAAGTATGCAGAGTGCACTGACAGCTATCCAAATATCCATCCACGGATCCAGTCCTATTTGAGTGAACTAAGTCCGTCGATATTAAACCAGTGAAAGGCACGCCGCTAACCCATCACCTTCTGGTAAGTGAATTACCTATAGGGGATTCCCATAAAAGCAATGTGGTGAAGGATTTATCTGGGATTTTGATCAGCAGAGAGTTGATGTTCAACATTCTTTATAAACGGATCAGCTACCACCCCACACCCTGCTGTACACAATTAAGACACAAGTGGAACTTTTCATCTTTATTTATATATTTCACATATGAACTTCTTAAGCGCTGCTAATGTTTAAAAGACTTTGTTTTTTTTTTTTAACATCTTTTTTGATACAGTGTACATTTTTATAGTAGCAGCTATATATATTTTTATTTATCATATTTTTTTTGCATGAGCGCTGAGGGAGAAATAGTTTTGTTTCTGTTTATTTCTCATTGTTTGTGAAAGGGGATGTGTGTGTGATGTCAGAGCCGAGTAAACAGGACATGACGGCTCGGTGATTCCGGCGGCGTTCGTCCCCCTCTTTCTCCTCCGAGGTACGCTATCAGCGTATAACATGCACCTGTGATTTTTTTTTTTTGTCCCCTATTTTCAGGGGGAAAAAGTGCGTGTTATACGCTGATAAATACGGTATATCATTTATTATAGAATTATATTATGGTGTGTGTATATATATATATATATATATATATATATATATATATATATATATATATATATATATATATATATATATATATATATATATATATATATATATATATATATATATATATATATATATATATATATATATATATATATATATTCATATATATATATTCTCATGTCACATCTGTGTCATCTGCTGTAATGCTCTCGTTGCTCCACTAGGGTTGTCTATACGGTACGGGTCAGATAAGGATGCCACGGATCTTAGAAAATGTTTCCAAAATCTGGGATTTGTAGTGGATGTTTATAATGATCTTAGCTGTGAGAAGATGAAAGACTTGCTTCAGAGTGGTGAGTACATACAGTGTGACTATAATATAGAGGTGACCATAGTGGGGCAGATTTTTATGCAAAAAAAAACCAAGAGACAAGTTTTTTTTTTTATATATATTCTCTCTTTTATTAGGCAAAAGACATTAACAAGTATACATTAAATATCAAATTTCTGTATTAAAATTTCTTGTTACATCAGTTCATTTATTCTCCCCATAGCCCCAATCCCTCCCAAAATAAGAAAATAAAAAGGACCCACCACCTACCAGACAATCCCTCCCCCTCTCTCTCCTCTCCCCATCCCCCTAAGCCTCCATCATGGACACATATCCACAGGATTTTTTTAAACTCCATCCATTTGTAGCATATATTACGGTATACCTCCAATGAGTTCTCTACTGTATGTACTGTTTCCTCTATGGATCTCACCCATTCCACCCTTGCTACCCACGCCTTTATATTCGGGGCTTCTTGGGTTCTCCATAGGCTCAGGATCAAGCTTTTAGCTGTGTTTAGGAGATGTGGGACTAAGGTATTCCTATATTGGGAGACTGTTTTTCTCGTATCATGGAATAAACATTTCCAGGGGGTCCTTTTGAATCCATTCTCCTGTTATTTGATAGATCGCTCCTGTAATTCCCTCCCAATAAGGTTTTCTCTTTATGGATTCCCACCACAGATGCGCAAAGGTCCCCGGTGTGTTGCATCTTCTCCAGCAAGTTGGAGGGCTATCTGCCCCGAGCCGATGCGCTCTCTGAGGGGTCACGTACCATCTTGCCAATAATTTATAGCACATTTCCACATTTCTTAAGATTTTTTTTTCCTATTTTCCTCATCTCTAAGGGAGCTTTTTTCCTCTTCCCATTTCCCCAAATAGGGTGGGTGTTCGGGTTCTACTTCCTTAATCAGAATTTTTTAAATTTCAAAAAAAATGTATTGAAGAGCAGTACATTACACGTAAAGGCACACAGTTGTCGGTAGGGCGCAGCCCACCTCTAAAACATAACTTGGAAAAGCCATAATCAAAGGAATTAACGGTAGCCATTCACATCTCAGTGTTTACAGAATAATAAATCCCCGGAATGTATAGGGATACACCGATTGCTAATATTAGGCTCGACACCCCCAACGGGATCAAACTGTGTCGAGCTCCAAAACAAGATGTAGTATTATAGGTGTGTATATAACCTGTCAAGACCTTCCGCGCCCCCGGGGTATAAAGGATTCCCGTAAAGGGATGGTGAACCCGCGCAATGAACATAAAGACTTAATTGGTATGGTTTGGAACTGCTGCCTCCCAACAAGCAGTCACCCTAAAATGGGGACAGTTGAGATATATTAAAAATGGTAGAAGGGTTTGGCGCTGTTCCTATTTAGTTTCCTACCTCCATATAGGTTACTGGATTAAAATAAATTCTTAGGTGCACCGTGCATATATCAAATATTAAATACAATATGGATTCCCAAGTATACCGTGCATGAGTCAATTAAATATTCTGCTGCAATATTATGCCGTCATAGGTGATACATAACTTAAATGCTTACATATGTGATATTGCTAATGGGGGAAGAAAGGGGGGGGGGAGAGGAGAGTGAGATAGGGAAGTGGGGAGGGGGTGTAGGAAGTCTGTTCCTAAGGAAAAATTACAATAATAGGATAAAGTGCAAATGTGCTGGTGCAATCCAAAAGGCAACAGTGACAAGATAAGGTGCAAACGTGCTTCAAAATTCTTTAGTAAGTCTCTTGTGTCATATTCTTGTGCTGTGGTGATAATCCTTCATGCATTTCATTACTGGCTTTCAATAGAGAGATACCTTAAGACCAAGGCTCTCTGCTACCAATCGTCTGGAACCCCATCTGCACATGCTACACAACTAACTTAAGCCCTTTTGCTTTTATGGCTGCCAAATATTGGTCTTTTAAAATATTCCGGGCTTCCCCGTAGAGGATGTTGAGCGGTACAGGCATTTGGTGATTAGGGCCCCTGTCAGCACTGAAAAAGCATCTTTATGCAGCTACATGCTAAATGACATACCACGATCCTGAGCCCGCCAGCGTTCGCTGTACAGTGGCGATAAAACTGTAACCGCCTACTACCCCCGCAGGGGTGAAGTGATCTGGTGAGTGGCTGCACTTTCAGAGCAAAGAGTTATAAGTGAAGGATTATCACCACAGCACAAGAATATGGCACAAGAGACTTACTAAAGAATTTTGAAGCACGTTTGCACCTTATCTTGTCACTGTTGCCTTTTGGATTGCACCAGCACATTTGCACTTTATCCTATTATTATTGTAATTTTTCCTTAGGAACAGACTTCCTACACCCCCTCCCCACTTCCCTATCTCACTCTCCTCTCCCCCCCCCCTTTCTTCCCCCATTAGCAATATCACATATGTAAGCATTTAAGTTATGTATCACCTATGACGGCATAATATTGCAGCAGAATATTTAATTGACTCATGCACGGTATACTTGGGAATCCATATTGTATTTAATATTTGATATATGCACGGTGCACCTAAGAATTTATTTTAATCCAGTAACCTATATGGAGGTAGGAAACTAAATAGGAACAGCGCCAAACCCTTCTACCATTTTTAATATAAAGGATTCCCGGACTGCACGAGAGGGCCTTCCCAGACCTTCTCGAGTATGAGGCTAGGAGACCTGGGGATGTCAGGAGAGTCTCCTGGGATCCCAGACTCAGGAGCTAAAGAACTTAGAATAAGGCAATAAACAAAAAACAAAACATATGCATAATGTACTTGTGCAATACGTGTTGAATATACAATTGCTGTAGTGATATAATTTCAACAACTGGAGAGAGAAAGATAAAGTGGAGAGAAAGAGGAAAGAGAGAATTAGAGTGAGAGGATGGGGTTTTGGGGGGTTGACAGATTTCATTAAAATAGCAGCAAAATTCTAGGCTCCTACTCCTGGTATGAGGGAAATGCCTACATGCTTCGCCCAGGGTTCCCAGATTGCCACAAATGCTTTATTTGAGTCCGCTAGAGCACTTACTAATTTTTCTTGGGACATGATCCACGAGATCTTTCTTTTAGCTGTTACCAGAGAGACTCCTGGTTGTTTCCAAGCCCTTGCTATGGAAAGTTTTGCTCCCGTCAATATGAAAGAAATAAGTTTAGCAGATGTTTTGGGGATTTTGGGAATATGACCATTTAAAAGAGCTATCTGGGGGGATTTTGGGATGGGAATGTCCGTTATTTTTCTTAAGTTAAAGATCTTATTCCAGAACCCCCTGATTTTCGGATATTCCCACCAAATGTGTATCATGGAACCCTGGGCTTGGCAATTTCTGAAACCTAGAGAAGACGAGGATGGATACATCTGTGCAAGTTTGGATGGGACCAGGTACCATCTTGTAAGGACTTTCATATTAGCTTCAATTAACGCAATATTTACCATACCTTTGCTCTCGATCCCATTTTGTGCCACATCTCCAGGTCCCAAGACTCGCCCAGGTCTCTCTCCCAGTCTGTCATGTATGGAAGTTTGGAAAGGGGAGTTGATAGTGCTTCATAAATCAACGATATGCCCCCTTTTTGCTCTGTTGCTTGTCCGCACCATTGTTCATAAGGCGTGAATTCTGGAGGAATAGATTTGTTTTTCCAGATTGTGTGTAGGAAATGGGAGATTTGGAGGTGTCTGAATTTTTCCGAGTCAAGGAGATCTAATTTTTCAATACATTGTTTCAGGGAAATTGGTCCGGAAGCAAAGAAATAGTGTCCAATGCGGTACATCCCCTTGTCTAACCACCACTGAAAGGATTTGATGTCTAACCCCAGTTTGAAAAGGGGATTGTGGAATATATGCGAAAGTGGACGTAATTGTGAAGTCAAGGAGGGTAGATGGATCATGTCATCCCAAAGTTTAAAGGAGTGTGAGAGTGTGGGTGCCATAATGGGTGGTCTAGATTTACTGGGAATCCAAAGGAGAAAATCTAAAGTGTATGTTGGGACCGCCTGGCATTCTATGTATACCCAGTCGGGTTTTTCACCCCTGAAATAAATAGTTGATAGTTGGGCCAGTCTAGCTGCTTGGTAGTATTTGAATATCTCAGGGAGGCCCAATTCTCCCTTAGATTTCGGTGTATAAAGAGTGTTCCTGGAAAACCTGTACCCTCTCCCCCCAAATAAATTTTCTAATCTTCCCCTGAAAGCTCTTGAAGTGATTTCTATTAATTGGGATTGGTAGGGCTCTGAAGAGGTACAGGATTCTATGAAAAAGGGTCATTTTGATTGCGTGGATTCTCCCTAGGCACGATAATTTGTGAGATGACCATGTTCGTATGTCTTCTTCTAATCTGCAATACATGGGAGGATAATTGGCTTGATAGAGGGAATCTATTCTGGGCGTTAGGTTTATTCCTAGATAGCGTATTGAAGAGTCACTCTAATTGAATTTAAAGGACGGTTTTAGTCGTTCAACTAAGGCTGGGTTGAGGGAAATGTTTAATGCTTGAGATTTAACCATATTGACTCGCAGGCCCGAGATGTCACCAAAGGTTTGAAGAAGGTTGTTAATGTTGGGTAAGGAGGTAATTGGAGAGGTGATAAATAAAAGGATATCATCCGCAAATAGGGCGCATTTATGTGTATTCATACCGCAGTTAACGCCTTTAATATTTGGGTCTGATCTAATTGCTATGGCAAGTGTTTCTATTGTTAGAGCAAACACTAGGGGGGATAGGGGGCACCCTTGTCTCATGCCCCTTGCAATTTTAATGGGGGATGAAAGAAAGCCCTGTAATTTGACTTTTGCTTCAGGCTCAGAATAGAGCGATTTGAGGATTCCAATAAAATTTTCGCCGAACCCCCAAAATTTGAGAGAGGTGAATATGAAGGGCCATGTCAGAGAATCGAAGGCCTTTTGTAGATCTAATGAAAGAAAGGCCCTCCTGAGGTGATCCTCCATCCCAGCCCGATTGTAAGATTAAAGCGGTGTCTGTGGCCCTTCTAACCTGGTTTGGACCCTGTCTGCCGGGGATGAATCCCACCTGATCTTTGTGGATGTACTTGTTAATAAATGTATTTAATCTATTAGCATAAATTTTGGTCAGAATTTTTAAATCATCATTTATTAGCGATATGGGTCTGTCATTTTCTACCAGATCAGGGTTTTTGTCGGGTTTGGGGATGACTGTAATGTAAGCTGCATTTAACTGAGATTCCATGGGGTCACCCTTCCTTTTGGAGTTGAACAGTCTAGTTAAGTGCGGAGCCAGAGTCTCGGCAAAGGTCTTATAATATAGATTGGATAGACCGTCTGGGCCTGGGGCCGATCCCCCTTTGAGATTTTTAATGACCTCTAAAGTTTCTTCTACTGTAATGTGGGCTTCCATGATTTCTTTATGGGACTTGTGTATAGTGGGGATAGGCAGATTTTCTAAGAATGCATCTATAGCTTGTGCGTAGGGATGAGCTTCGAGTTCGAGTTGAACTCATGTTCGACTCGAACATTGGCTGTTCGCAAGTTCACCGAACAGCGAACAATTTGGGGTGTTCGCGTCAAATTCGAATGCCGCGGAACACCCTTTAAAAGTCTATGGGAGAAATCAAAAGTACTAATTTTAAAGGCTAATATGCAAGTTATTGTCATAAAAAGTGTTTGGGGACCTGGGTCCTGCCCCAGGGGACATGGATCAATGCAAAAAAAATCCATACCTAAATTCCATACCAGACCTGAAGGGCCTGGTATGGAATTTAGGAGGACTCCCACGTCATATTTTTCTTTTAATTTTGGTTCGGGGTTCCCCTTTGGGGAATTCCCATGCCGTTTTTATCAATGAACTTCTATGTGTATTGTCGGCAATGCAATAGCCGCGGTTAGTTTTAAATGAGTTTTTCCTTCAAAATGTCATTTTGCTGTCAGACTGTTCTAAACACAGGAAACATGCGCCCCTTTACAGGCATACTATAGACACCCCCCAGGTACGAAATTTAAAGGGATATTACACTTTTATTGTTTGACTTTAAGCATTATTAAAATCACTGCTCCTGAAAAAACGGCCGTTTTTAAAACTTTTTTTTGCATTGATCCATGTCCCCTGGGGCAGGACCCGGGTCCCCAAACACTTTTTATGACAATAACTTGCATATAAGCCTTTAAAATTAGCACTTTTGATTATTCATGTTCGTGTCCCATAGACTTTAACGGTGTTCGCATGTTCGAACGAACTTTTTTCCTGTTCGCATGTTCTGGTGCGAACCGAACAGGGGGGTGTTCGGCTCACCCCTACTCGTGCGTCATCGCTGTCATTTGCTCTATAGAGTTTTGAAAAGAAAGACTGAAAAGATTCTAAGATTCGTTGGGGATTTTGGGAAGACGACCCGTTTTATTTTGGGGAGTGCGAAAAGACGAGTTTTGAGGGATAACTTTGTTCCTGATTAAGATCAAATTTCACACCGTTCCAACGTAGAACTCTCAGTTTTGACCGTAAGCGCCAGATTTAGCCTAATTCGGGCAGCGTCGAGTTGATCAGTTTGAACCAGGGACGGATTTGTTTTGTGTTTCTTGCGAAGGAGGTTAAAATCTCTCTCCAGCTTTAGGATATCCATGGTTCTCTCCTTTTTTAATTGGGAGGAAATTTGAATAAGCTTGCCTCGTATCACGGCTTTGTGTGCCGCCCATAAGGTCTCGGCCGAGATACCCTCTACGTTGTTCAAGGTGAAGTACTCTTTTAAAGCCCTAGTTATTACTGAGATCTGAATGGGATCTTTAATAATATGATCTTTGATGCGCCATAGGGGGGATGGAGGTCTAAGGAGCAGTCCCTGGAGAGTCAGGGAGATCGAGTGGTCAGAGAGGGCAGTATCCTTAATTTTAGCTGTAATTACAGCAGGTATATGTATGGAGGAGATTAGAATATGATCAATTCTGAGTAGACTAGATGGGGTATTGAGAAATGAGAATAGTCCCTTGTGGAGGGATTGAGTTCTCTCCAGATGTCTGTAAGTCCCTGTTGGTGGATTAGTTTAGCGATTTTGGAGCTGATTTTGGTGGGCCTAGAAAGCTGTTTAGATGGGGGTTTCGATTTGTCAAGGCTCTGGTCGAATGCGACATTCGAGTCTCCCCCCAGAATTACTGTCCCTTCTAAATGTGGTCCTAGGGTTTGAAATAGGGAAGTGAAAAATATACCCTGTCCCTTGTTTGGTGCGTAATAGGATACTAGTGATAAAATTTGGTCTTCGATCTGACCTTTCACTAACAAGTACCTGCCCTCAGGATCACTAAGGGTCTGGATAGCTTTAAATTGACAGTCCTTAGTGAAAAGGATCGCTACTCCCCTGGTTTTGTCCTCAGCGTTTGCTAAGTAAAACTGGGGGAAGTGAGCGTGAAGAAATGAGGGGGAGTATCGAGTAGGAAAATGCGTTTCCTGGAGCATTACTACTGATGCCCTTTGATTGCGGTAGGATTGGAGGATTTTTCTCCTTTTGATTGGGGAGTTGAGGCCTTGGACATTATGAGAAATAATTTTTATATGACAAGGAGGCAGTGTGCTAGGCATAATCTTTGTGGTGTGAGTGTGTTTCTGTAATTGAGACACTTACCCTACCCACGTTGATGAGGACCGAGCAGGTGGCGAACGAGGAGTAGTACCTGGGACCTGGAGATGCTGGATGAGAAGGAGATGAACATGATCTGAAAACTCGGGTGGTAGAAAGAGAGGGAGAGAAACACAGATGGGTTGAAGCAGAGATACAGAAGAAAATAGAAGAGAAGAACAATTTGGCCTAATATAGGCCGGAGACGGAGTGGGGGAAATATTTTCCCCACTCAGTGCTCCAGTAACAAACAAACTAAGGTGGTCCAGAAGGAGGACCAACGGTCCATCGAACGAGAATGGCAGCTCCATTATTGTAGGATGGATGGAGTCGCAGGGCAGCTACCGCAGCCCGAGCCAACCCTGTAACCTGAAACTTAATGCTGAGCAAAGAAAAATAATAAAGACAAAAAACAAACAAACAAGATTCAAGCGATAAATTTTTCTTTCCAACTAGGAGTAAAACCGACATGTGGGATATTTACAATCTTCCGTGGAGTCGCTGTGGGTCCTGCTGTGGAAGAAGAAAATTAGGGAGAAGCGGGATAGTGATAGCAGACTATAGAACCAACCGATCTGCTGTGGGTGGGTATGGAGAGAAAGGAGGGCCGGCACCTTAAAAACCAAAAGATTAAACTAAATATTCTACCAAATAATCATAGAAGGGCCAACCCCTCTTCTGGCATTGGGGGCTCCAACAGGAGAAATAGGGGTGTGTTACCAAGATCAGAGAAAGTCAATCTTGCATAGGTTTGTGAACTGAACCTTAGAGTTCCCATAGAAGGTAAAAATGTAACCGGACCAGCAAAAGGTCTTGGGGAAATGTTAGAGTAGAACCGCTGGGGTGGAGTTATAGATGCTAGAGTTATTGAACAGGTGGACAGTTGTCCTCAAGACGGTATAAGGCACCTTGGTGGAAGATCCGTGTGGGGTAGAGTTCCTTTAGGGAAGTCCAGGAGCCAACAGATCACAAAAGGAAAAGGAATAAAGCAGGAATCTTGCATCTATCATCCTCAGGTTGGCATTTGTTCCCTCAGACGTCTGCTTTTGTTGGATTTCCAGGAGGGGGAGATTGGGCTGTTGGGAGTTTGGCGTTTAGATGAGCCCGCTTGCATATTAGTCATGTCCATTGCAGAATCTAGCGAGATGATTTTAAGTGAAAGTAGAACTCGTTCGCCCTCTGGGAAAGTGGTGAATGAGTGGGTTTTGCCTTTGAGGGTAAATTTTAACGCGAAGGGGAGTGCCCACCAATATTTGGTCTCCCTCTGGGTGAGAATTTGCAATAGAGGCTTCAGGGCTCTGCGTTTTTGGATGGTCGTGGGTGAAATATCAGCAAATATTTGGATTTCCTGGCCTTGAAAGAGAATGCGGGATTGCTGGCGTGATATTTTCATGATCTCTTCCTTCACACTATAAAAGTGTGGCTTCACAACTACATCTCTGGGGGACCCGTCTTTTCTAGGGGGGCCCAGGGATGTGTGTGCTCTGTCCAACTCCAATTTAATGGAGGATAGCTCCGGGATGAGGGATTTAATTCTTGAATCGCTTTCGGAATATCTGTTATTGATTCAGGGATTCCTCTGACTCTGAAGTTGTCCCTTCTTGACATGTTCTCTAGGTCATCGATTCTGTTCAATGCCACCTCCAATTGCTCTTGAATGACATGGATGTGTTTAGTGTTCTGATTAGCTCTGGACACTGATGTCTAATTTGTGTTCTATTGCTTCCATCCTTGCTCCCAGGTTTTGAAAGTCAGTTCTTATTTCATTCGTGATTTTTGTGGCTGTGTTTGCTAGTCCCCTGTCCAGGAGGTCAGATAGCTTAAGGAATAAGTCTCCTGCATTAATGGGTATGTCACCCTCAGTTTCCCCTGGAGATCCCAACTCCCTGATGAGCCGGTGTGTTGTTCAGTTGGGACAGTGTATAATTGTCAAAGGTACGTTCTAAGAGGGACCCTGTGGAGTCTGGGGAGGGCATCCCCATAGCTTGGTTGTGGGGAGCGGATTGGGGTGTGAAAGCTAAGACAGCAGGAGCTAGCACTTGCCTTGTGTCCGCGTGTCCCCCTGCATGAGGCTCCTTAAGCTGTGTTTTGCGGCCGCCATCTTGGATACGGCCCGGGAATCCTCTGCTGTGAACTGCGGTCCCAGGTCCCGACGGACCGAGCTGTTAAGCATGGATCGATGCTGTGTGTGATCCAGAGTCCGAATCCTCGGGAGGTGGGCGTCTTGTCGGCCTTACTCCGGCTTTTGGGTGGCTTGCTGGGCTGGGTAGAGCGGAGCTCCCGACTGACGCGGCCATCTTGGGAATCCCGCGCACTGACCCTTAATCAGAATTTTAGATATACTTTGTTTTAAACTTAAAGGGGAGCAGAGTAATTTCCCAATTAAACTCATGTGTCCTTTTTCTCGCAATGGTTGTGGTAGTGATTGTGTAAAGTGCTGTAATTGTGTATACCTCCATTTATCTAGTGGCTTATTTCCCTATTTATGTGTAATTTCAGTGTACGTGTATAGTCTATTCCCTTTCATCACGTCTTGCAATAGTATTTGCTCTTTTTTTGCCCATCTAGTGAAATATACGGGTTCTTCTTTCCTTGGCTTAAAATAGTTTGTGCATAATATGGACATTAGTGGTGAATTATAATCCCAATGATGTAATCTACCCAATCCATCCCATATCTTAACCACTTGACAACTGGGCACTTAAATCCCCTTCCTAACCAGACCAATTTTCAGCTTTCGGTGCTTTCGCATTTTGAATGACAATTACTCAGTCATGCAACACTGTATCTACCGGTATATGAAATTTTTGTCCTTTTTTTCACACAAATAGAGATTTCTTTTGGTGGTATTTAATCACCGCTGGGTTCTTTATTTTTTGCGCTATAAAAGAAAAAAGACCGAAAAATCTGTAAAAAGAAAAATGCATTTTTCTTAATTTCTGTTATAAAATTTAGCAAATTAGTAATTTTTCTTCATATATTTTGGCCAAAATTTATACCACTACATATCTTTGGTAAAAATAGCCCAAATCGGTGTATATTATTTGGTCTTTGTGAAAGTTATAGAGTCCAAAAGCTATGGTGCCAATATCTGAAAATTAATCACACCTGAAGTACTGACGGCCTATCTAATTTCTTGAGACCCTAACATGCCAGAAAAGTACAAATACCCCCCAAATGACCCCTTTTTGGAAAGAAGACATTCCAAGGTATTTAGAAAGATGCATGATATTTTTGAAGTTGTAATTTTTTCCCTCAATTCTTTGCAAAATCAAGGGTTTTTTTTTTTTTTTTACTTTTTTTTTTTCACAAAATTGTCATATTAGCAGGTTATTTCTCACACACAGCATATGCATACCACAAATTACACCCCAAAACACATTCTGCTATTACTCACGAGTATGACCACATGTGTGAGACTTTTTCAGTGTGGCCACATACAGAGGACCAACATGCAGGGAGCACCTTCAGGCGTTCTGGAGTGCCCAGGCCAATTCTGACTTTTCTCTCCTACATGTAAAAATCATCATTTATAAGCTAGAAAATTACATAGAATCCCAAAACATTATATGTTTTTTTTTTTTTAGCAAAGACCCTAGAGAATACAATGGCGGTCATTGCAACTTTTTATCTCGCACGGTATTTGCGCAGAAATTTTTTTAACATTTTTTTTTTTGTAAAAAACAGTTTTGTGCTTTAAAAAGAAACAAAACAGTAAAGTTAGCCCAATGTTTTTGCATATTGTGAAAGATTAAGTTACGCCGAGTAAATAGGTACCCAACATGTCACCTTTCAAAATTGCACGCGCTTGTGGAATAGCGCCAAACTTCGCTACTCAAAAATCCCCATAGGCAACGCTTTAAAATTTTTTACTAGTTACATGTTTTGAGTTACAGAGGAGGTCTAGGGCCAAAATTATTGCTCTCGCTCTACCGATCGCAGCGATACCTCACATGTGTGGTTTGAACACCGTTTTCATATGTGGGCGGGACTTACGTATGCGTTCGCTTCTGCATGCGAACACACAGGGACAGGTGCGCTTTAAAAAATTTTTTTTGTTCATTTTACTTTATTTTAGTTTGATGCTTTTTTCAAAAAAAAAAAATTTTGACCACTTTTATTCCTATTACAAGGAATGTAAACATCCCTTGTAATAGGAATATGGCATGACAGGTCCTCTTTACAGTGAGATATGGGGTCAATAAGACCCCATATCTCACCTCTAGGCTGGAAAGCCTGAAATTTAAAAAATAAAAAAAAAAAAAATAAAAAAAAGATCCTGGCTTGGATCGTCACGGCGAGTCGGTAGAAGCACCGGAGGGCGGTGGGAGGGGGGGACATCCCCTCTCGCCTCCCGTAAGAACGATCAAGCAGTGGAACAGCTGCTATTATCATTATGGTGTAGGGAATCGCTGGCTGAAAAAGCTGATATCTGAATGATGTCTGTAGCTGCACCCATCATTCAGATATCCCCGCACAAAGTCAAGGACTTCGTATGACAGCCGGCGGGCGGGAAGTGGTTAAAACGCATTTTTTTCTTTTAACACAAAGTTGTCCATTTATACATCATTTCTACCACATAGCATGTACATACAAAAAATGACACCCCAAAATATATTCTCCTACTCCTCCTGAGTATGGCGATCCCACATGTGTGAGACTTCCACAGCCTGGCCACATACAGAGGCCGAGTACGACTGGGCATGGCTGGGCATGGCTGGGCATGGCTGGGTATGGCGGGGTATTGCACAGTACTGCGGGGTATTGCAGAGTATTGTGGGGGTATTGCAGAGTATTGTAGGGCATTGCAGATTAGTGCAGGGCATTGCAGAGCATTATGGATGGCTGAGCATGGATAGCTGGATGTCACTGGTGGATGGCTGCAGCGCTGTGGGCTGGATGTGTAGTGCCCACAGCGCTGCAGCCATCCATCCATCCCCCTCTCCCCTCACAGTGTACCGATCGGTACACAGGAGGGGAGGAGAGGAACCGGCGTCATGAGATGATGCCGGCCTGTTTACATGTGATCGCGCCGTCATTTGATGGCGCGATCACATAGTAAACGGCCGCGATCAGCGGCCATTTACCGGGATCCGTGATGCGCCGGGTCCTCTGGACCCGCCGGTCACGGATGTCTTCGGATGCGCACCCCAGGGGGCGTGCAAGAGGGGAATTCTGGGAGGACGTCATAGTACGTCCTCCCAGAGTTAAGCAACCGCCCTGCAGCCGTCATTCGGCTATGGGCCGGTTGTTAAGTGGTTAAAAGTATTTCTGGTTAGTGGGTTTGTGCTAGTAGCTAAATCTCGATGTTGCTGTAGTATCCACTATATTTACCCAGCTTTTCCCTTCTTTGTTGTGAATCCACTCTACAATCCGGGAGATAGAAAACACCTGATAGTATTTCTTAAAATCCAGTACTGCTAACCCCTCTTCACCAGTGTTGCATATGCGATCCTAGGGCATTTATGTGCCCATATATATTTTAGTACCATTGATCCTAACCCCCCTGGCGGTATTCCCGAGTCTGGCTCGGGGTGAGATTTTAGTACCAAAAGCAGTAACCCCATCGCTGGATCTTGGAAGACGTGACTTACCTTGTCTTCGGGATCCCGCAATGTTCTCCCGCTGTGTTCGGCGGCCGGATCTTCCGCCCGATGCACTCTGTGCTCTGTATGCCCTGGCTTCTGTTCCCTGCGTCGCTACGCTCGCAGGGGGGTGGAACCGGCAGAAAATTCAAATAGTATAAAACAAAAACACACTGATACATTGTAATCCTATTGGATTACATTACTAAATAAAATAAAATTAACCTTAGTTTGCCCCCAGTGCTTTATCCAGTGCTCTTGCCTGCAGGATTACTGTACTTTCTGTCTGGAAACTGCAGAGCGACCATGACATCCAAAAAAGCTAGCTTCGACCTCAAAAGCGGCATATGACCTGCTGGAAAACAGGGACAGCGAGACAATCGCTTGCAGAAGTGAGTGATAGCGATTCATGGGGAAGTTCATCATCAGACACGGAAAGCAATTTCAGCGATGACCCTGCGACTGTGCCCAGTGATGTGCAGACTTGGTGCTCAATTGATTGCAGTACAGAGCACGCAGCTTCCCCAAGATTCCCCTTTACTGGAGAACCCAGTATCAAAGTGGAGGTTGAAGACAACCCCTTGGCATACCTCCAACTTTTTTTGACCGATGAGGTTATAGAAAAAAATGTTACGGACACTAATCGGTACCAGGAGCAACAAGCTGCTACACGTCAGGTTTGCAAGGAGCAGAAAATGGGAACCAGTGACCAGAGAGGACATCTGGAAGTTTCTGGGCCTAATTATTCTCCAGGGAGTGGTGGGAAAACCCCTGCAGAAGTGGTACTGGGCAACCAACAAAATACTAGCCACTCCTTTTTTTTGGCACCATCATGTCGGAATACAAATTTTCTCTCATAATGAAATATCTGCATTTTCAAAATAATGAAGAATTTGATGAGACTTCTCATCCAGCTCCAAAACTGAAAAAGATTTGGGACCTATATCAAATTATTCTGAAAAATTTCCAGCAGACCTATGTACCAGACAGAGATGTCAGTATCGACGAAAGTCTAATGGCCTACAAAGGAAGACTTGGCTGGATACAGTACATCGCATATAAGAGAGCGCGATTTGGTATAAAATCATTCATGGTCTGTGAAGCCAGCACTGGTTACATATGGAACTCGGTCCTTTACACCGGCAAAGGGACCAAATTCAACAAAAGATTCAGTAATTATGGAATTGTAACCGCTTCTTTTCTTACTTTGATTGAGCCATTGCTGAATCAGGGGTACTGTGTAACCACAGATTTTTATACTTCTCCAGAACTCTGAGTTCCTTCTACAGCACAAGATGGATGCATACGGGACTGTTAGAGCTAACCAGCGTGACATGCCGCCAACCTTTGGCAATAAAAAGCTCAAGGCAGGAGAAATAGTTGCCTGGCAGAAAGGCAAAATTATGGCACTGAGATGGCGCGACAAAAAAAAATGTGTGCCTAATGAGTACCATTCACAACACCTCTACTGTCATGGTACACACAAGGTGGAAAAGACGTAATGAAACCTCAAGTTGGAATGCACTACAACAACACCATGGAAGTTGTTGACAGAGCTGACCAGGCAATGACTTTTTATTTATTTCAATATTTCTTTATTATTTTCATTAAAGTGAACAAGATATACCTTTGTTACAAATAAGTCGGATGTTCCGACTGGAGCAAGTAATACTAAAGCATACAAATTAGAGTCAAGTAAAGCAGAGATAAGCACACAAGTCGGACTAAACAGTGGTGGGTAATGCGTAGCATTGTAACAGAAGAACAAAACAACTTGATAACTCCAGACGGGGGGAGGGTGTATGGAAAGGAGCACCAGTTAAGTAGGCGACTAGTCACATCGTAGAAAGGGAGTAGATAGGAGAATAAGAGAAAATAAAAGAATGAGAGAGATTCGTAACAGGCAAAGTACATCAGGTGGTAACAGTACATTTTGGGTGTGTAAGCCAGACATGCCAGTTATACAAAAACTTTTCTATATGTAAGTTTTTCCTAGCAACTAGTCTCTCCATTGCACATTGAAGGTTCAAATCTGAAATTGTGTTGGCAATGGATGGAGACTCAATGGTTTTCCAAAGTTTAGTGATGTTCATTTTTGCCGCGAGTAGCAGGTGGACTATTACTACTCGCGATCTGGGCGGGAATTTTTCTATTCCAAGGTGTAGTAGTGCTAGTGAGGGATTAGGGGCTGTTGAAACCTGTGATATGACGGAGATTAAGGCAAATATTTGTTTCCAGAATGAGCTTAGAGATTTGCAAAACCACAGTATGTGTGCTATGGTACCAGAACTTCCACAGGACCTCCAGCAGGTAAGAGGATGTCCAGGGAAGATTTTGGAGAGACGGTAGGGTGTGAGATACCATCTATGAATTGTTTTTTGGTATGTTTCCCAGTGGTTGGAGCAATGGGAGGCAGTAAAGGTGTGTTTAAAGGCGCGTGTCCACATGTTGGGGGTGGCTTCAATGTTTAGTTCTTCTGTCAATTTTGAGAGAGAAGGTATTTGGGAGTATGGCCGGTTGTCGCTAAGTATAGAGTAGAATGTAGAGATACCATGTTTTGGGTATGTTGTGTGTGTGTAGAAGTTGTGTATTGGTTCAGGAATTTTGGCCTCAGTAGAGATTTTAGATTTTTGAAGGAAGTGGGAGATCCTCATGTATGTAAAGGCTTCAGTATGGGGGAGGTTGTATTCGTGTTGAAGATTTGTAAAGGTTTTTTGAGTGTTATTGGTGTTGTAGAGATCTGAGATAGTAGTTATCTTTTGTGCCTGCCAGATTTGTAAGTGTAGATTTGGTATTTGTGACATCAATGTTCTGAGAGGGGTCTGTATTATATGAGACGGGTGGTCTGAGGTTAACGTCTGGGTGAATTTCTTCCAGACTGTTAGAGAGGCCGTGATTGATGGAGGAGTAGACATTGTGTTAGGAGGGAGACCCGCTGACGTTGCAAGGAGTATATCTCGCAAAGTATTTGGTTTGAAGGATGACGATTCTATGATTGACCAGGCCTTATTGGGGCTTGGATGCCACCAGTAGTATAGCTGGTCCAGGATGGAAGCATAATAGTAACTTTGAATGTGAGGAAGGCTTACTCCACCTTTTTTGTGATGTCTAGTTAGTATGTATTGAGCGCATCTAGGTGGTTTAGTGTCCCATATAAACCTGGAAAGTTGTTTTTGTATGGAGGTGAAAAAGGAGTGGGGTGCAGGTAAGATTACTGTGCGAAATAGGTATAGTAGCTTGGGGAGGATTAGCATTTTAAAGGATGCAACTCGTCCAAGTTTAGAAAGGCCTGTTGTGCGCAGTTGATTTAATAATTGAGGAAGTGATTTTTGGAAGGCACGATAATTAAGGTCATAGAGTAGAGGCAGCGAGGGGGCTAGTTTTATCCCCAAGTATGGGATAGACTGTTTCGTCCATGAATAAGGGAGAGTATTCTCCAGGAGGGACTGTTGTCTATGTGTTAGATTAAGCGGTAGTATTAGAGACTTGGAAGAATTAATTTTGTAGAAGGAGGCAGAGCTAAATTGAGTGAGGATGTCTTGGATTACAGGCATGGAGTGGGCTGGGTTTGTGATCATAAGAATGACATCATCGGCGAATAGGCTGATTTTATGTTCTATGTCATTGTGTTTGATGCCTGAAATGAGCTTGTCCCCTCTAATCTTTGCTGCAAGGGGTTCCATTATTAGAGCAAAAATAAGAGGGGAGAGCGGGCAGCCTTGGCGTGTGCCATTGGAAATCCCAAATGGTGTAGACAAGGTTCCGTCAGTTAACACTCTAGCTGAGGGGTTCGAGTAAAGTGAGAGAATGGCCGTTTGGAACCAGCCTGTGATTCCAAATTTAGATAGTACTGCTCTCAGGAATCCCCAGTGCACCCTGTCGAACGCCTTCTCTGCGTCTAGGGATAGCAGCAGAGAAGGCGTTCGTGTTTGGGTGACCTGATGAATCAAATCAATGACTCTTCTAGTTGCGTCTGGGGCTTGTCTGTTCGGCATAAAGCCGACTTGGTCTGGGTGCACTAGAGAGGGAAGACATTTCAACAACCTAGAAGCAATGACCTTAGCAAATATTTTCACGTCTGTGTTAAGAAGCGAAATGGGTCTGTAGTTGGATGTGGAAGTAGGGTCTTTCTCTGGTTTGGGAATAGTGGTGATGATTGATCGTAGCATATCAAGCGGTAGAGAACCAGAGGTGGCAGCAGAGTTGAAGAGGTCAGTAAGGTGGGGGGTGATAAGTTTAGCGAATGTTTTGTAAAATTCGTTGGTGTAACCATCTTCCCCAGGTGATTTGTGGAGAGGAAGGGTGTTGATGGCTTTTAAGACTTCGTCATTTGAGAATGGTTGGGAGAGAGCCTCTAGTTGTGCGTGGTTTATATTCGGGAGATCAATAGTGGATAGGAAGTTTTGTATGGATTGATCAGTTGGTTGAGGAGTAGCTGTGTCGTGTGAGAGGTTGTAGAGAGAAGAGTAGTAATCGCTAAAGGCATTAGCTATGTCCTGTGGGTTTGTCAGGAGTTGTTTGGTGGTAGGGTGTTGAAGGGATGTTATTTTACTTTTAATGCGTTGGGCTTTGACTTGCCGAGCTAGTAAAGCGCCAGCTTTATTACCTAAAGCATAGTATTTGGCTTTGGACAATTTAAGGTTGTTCTCGAATTGAAAAAGTAAAAGTGAGCGGAGTTTTTGTCGCTGTTCTAAGAGCTCACTGGTTAGTTTATGAGAGGGGGTCATTTTATTCTGGTTTTCTAATAGGGTAATTTGGGAGAGGACCTCGTCAACTCGCTTAGACCTCTGGTTTTTAACATTACTGTGAAGTTTAATTAAAATGCCACGCATGTAAGCTTTGTATGCTGACCAAAGTACAAACCTATCAGTGTCTGGTTGGTTGTTCATTTGAAAATAAGAGTGGTGCTCAGTATTAAGTTTCTGGACAATGTTTGGGTCGGAGATGAGGGATGCGTCAAGTCTCCATAATCTGGTTGCCTTAGGTCTGCAATTTCCCACCGTAAGGGAGACAGGTGCATGGTCCGACCAGGAGATGGTTCCATTTTCGGATTTCGTCACGTCCTGGAGGGTGATTTTGTCAACAATAAAGAAGTCGATTCGGGAGTATGAGAGTTGAGAAGAGGAAAAATATGAAAAGTCCCGCTCGTTGCTATGGTGGCATCTCCACGGATCGTAAAGGTCATTGGCTTGAAGAAAGGGGTTTAGAGCAGTTCGGCGGTTTCTAGTCTCGGACGTTGTGTCAAGTGTGGAGTCTCCAATAATGTTGAAGTCTCCTCCCATAAGAAGCCTTCCCTTCCGGAGTCGTGCAATTTTCTTGTAGAGTCGGTGGTGGAATCGTAGTTGCTGTTTGTTTGGGCCATAGACGTTGATCAGGGTGTAGGTGACTTGATTAATGTCACATAGGAGAATCAGGAAACGGCCATGGGGGTCTGCAATGGATTGATGTAGTTTAAAATGTATTGTGTTCCGTATGGCAGTGAGGACTCCATTTTTCTTCTTTTGTCCTGAAGCTGAAAAAACCTGGTCGTAATTTTTTAGGGCAAATCTGGGAGTTTTAGCAGAGGCAAAATGGGTCTCTTGGACGAAGAGGATATCGGCTTTTTGGGTGTTAGCCTCTCTGAGAAGCGCAGATCTTTTCTGCGGGGAGTTTAAGCCCCTTGCGTTAATAGAGACTATTTTGAAAGCCATTCCGGGAGATTAAAGGTAGTGTGGGAAGACCTGAGGTGAAGGTGGTGAGCAGTAGGCGTGGAACAATCTGCTAGTCTGGCTTTAAATGGTAAGGATAGAGGGAGTTGTCACTTATGAAAAAGAAAAGGGATCCGGATGTAGCTTGATGGAGAGGTGGTTTGTGATTGGCTGGTGCTGGGTTTGGGTAAAGGGTGATTGTTTAAAAAGGGAGAGCCCAGAAACAAAGAGGAAAAGAAAAAAAAAAAAAAAAAAAAAAAAAAAAAAAACAGAAGGGGTCCGGGCTCAATGTGCAGATACTACTGCAAACAGGCAGCGGGGGCAAGAGATCTTACGTCCACAACGTGGGACAGGGATCTCTGAACAGGCAGGCAGGTACTGAATAAAGGCGCTGCAGTTTCCCAGCCATTAGGTGTGTTTAGAGAAGGATATAGGATGTGGCTGTCAGGCGTTTGGAGGGTCTCCTCCGGTTTCCATGAGGATTGGAGGTTGATCTGAAGGGAGCCGTGTTTCTTCTGGGATGATATGCCAGTTTCTCAAGAGTGTGAGTCCCATAGGTAAAGTGCGCACTGCGTGAGTTTTGTTTTGATGCGTAATGAGCAGTTTAGTAGGGAAGCCCCATTTATAGGGGATTTTATGGTTCTGGAGCGCTTTTGTTATAGTCGCCAGCTGTCTGCGATTTTCCATTGTAGTTTTGGACAAGTCAGCATACAGTGCGATATTAGTGAAAGGGTCAGGGAGTCTTGTCGCTCGTTTGGCAGCGTACATTACTTTTTCTTTTACAGTGAAAAAATGGATGCGGGCCAAAACATCTCTGGGGGTGGAAGCAGGGAGGTGAGATGGCTTGGGGAGTCTGTGTGCCCTGTCTATTTCCATGTCACGAGTTGTCAGGTCAGGCAAAAGGGTCTGCATCAGGGATTGCAGAAATTGTGTTAGATCAGATGGTTGGATTGACTCTGGGATATTGCGAAATTTGATATTGTTCCGTCTGGAACGGTCTTCCAAATCTGCGAGTTTCAGATTGATTAGTTGTAATTCATCTTCATGATCCGCAAAGCCATCCACCAGCTCATTGTGGGCAGAAAGCATGTCTCCTATTTTAGCCTCCATTTGTGTAATAGCTTGGTCATGCTTGTTTACTGATATGGATAAAGAGGAGACAGCAGTAGATAGGTCATTGTACAGTGTTTGCTTCAGGGAGAGTAACATATTCTTCATAGTATTCTCAGACAATGGCTGGTCTGAGGCAGGAAAGGCATCTAACACTGATGATTGCTGCGGAGGGGGGAGGGAGAACAGACAGGGAGTTGTGACAGGCAGGGGCTGCTGAGGCTCAGCCGTTCTGAGCCTAGTCTTGGCAGGGCTGGATGTCGTGGGTGAATTAGGGGGAGAGCACTCACCCTGTAAGACAGAGGATTGGGGAGGCTCCTGAGACAGCGCGGGGCTCTGGCTGAGATGTGAGGAGAGCCGCGCTGTTGTTTCTCGGCCGCTGCCGGCGCCATTTTGACCGCTCGTCAGGCAGGGTGAGGGGTAGTAATCCGTCAGTTTCCTGGGGAGTGTGGATGTTTTCCTCCTCTTCAGTATGGTCGCTTGCTGTGTAGGGACAATTAGGCAGCTTGTGGAGTGGTTTCTCCTTCTCTGTAGTCGCTATGTCTGTCGTTGTGGCTGGGTAAACTGCGGAGCTGTGGATCTAGGCAGCCATCCGTACGAGCCGTCAAGCCACGCCCCCGGCAATGACTTTTTATCCTGCTATGAGAAAGCAACAAAAAAAATATTACAAAAAAATCTTCAGGCATCTTCTTAACCACTTCAGCCCCGGAAGGTTTTACCCCCTTCCTGACCAGAGCACTTTTTACAATTCGGCACTGCGTCGCTTTAACTGCTAATTGCGCGGTCATGCAATGCTGTACCCAAACCAAATTTGCGTCCTTTTCTTCCCACAAATAGAGCTTTCTTTTGATGGTATTTGATCACCTCTGCCGTTTTTATTTTTTGCGCTATACACGGAAAAAGACCGAAAATTTTGAAAAAAAATGATATTTTCTACTTTTTGTTCTAAAAAAAATCCAATAAACTCAATTTTAGTCATACATTTAGGCCAAAATGTATTCGGCCACATGTCTTTGGTAAAAAAAATGTCAAGTGTATATTTATTGGTTTGCGCAAAAGTTATAGCGTCTACAAACTAGGGTACATTTTCTGGAATTTACACAGCCTTTAATTTATGACTGCCTATGTCGTTGAGGTGCTAAAATGGCAGGGCAGTACAAAACCCCCACAAATGACCCCATTTTGGAAAGTAGACACCCCAAGGAATTTGCTGAGAGGCATGTTGAGCCCATTGAATATTCATTTTTTTTGTCCCAAGTGATTGAATAATGACAAAAAAAAAAAAAAAATTACAAAAAGTTGTCACTAAATGATATATTGCTCACACAGGCCATGAGCATATGTGGAATTGCACCCCAAAATACATTTAGCTGCTTCTCCTGAGTACGGGGATACCACATGTGTGGGACTTTTTGGGAGCCTAGCCGCGTACGGGGCCCCGAAAACCAAGCACCGCCTTCAGGATTTCTAAGGGCGTACATTTTTGATTTTACTCCTCACTGCCTATCACAGTTTCGGAGGCCATGGAATGCCCAGGTGGCACAAACCCCCCCCAAATGACCCCATTTTGGAAAGTAGACATCCCAAGCTATTTGCTGAGAGGCATGGTGAGTATTTTACAGCTCTCATTTGTTTTTGAAAATAAAGAAAGACGAGAAAAAAATTTTTTTTTTTCTTTTTTTAATTTTCAAAACTTTGTGACAAAAAGTGAGGTCTGCAAAATACTCACTATACCTCTCATCAAATAGCTTGGGGTGTCTACTTTCCAAAATGGGGTCATTTGGGGGGGTTTTGTGCCACCTGGGCATTCCATGGCCTCCGAAACTGTGATAGGCAGTGAAGAGTGAAATCAAAAATTTACGGCCTTAGAAAGCCCGAAGGCGGTGCTTGGTTTTCGGGGTCCCGTACGCGGCTAGGCTCCCAAAAACTCCCACACATGTGGTATCCCCGTACTCAGGAGAAGCAACAGAATGTATTTTGGGGTGTAATTTCACATATTCCCATGGCATGTTTGAGCAATATATCATTTAGTGACAACTTTGCGCAAAAAAAAATAAAAAAAATAAAAAATTGTCTCTTTCCCGCAACTTGTGTCACAATATGAATTATTCCATGGACTCAACATGACTCTCAGCAAATAGCTTGGGGTGTCTACTTTCCAAAATGGGGTCATTTGGGGGGGTTTTGAACTGTCCTGGCATTTTATGCACAACATCTAGAAGCTTATGTCACACATCACCCACTCTTCTAACCACTTGAAGACAAAGCCCTTTCTGACACTTATTGTTTACATAAAAAAATAATTTTTTTTTTGCAAGAAAATTACTTTGAACCCCCAAACATTATATATTTTTTTTAAAGCAAATGCCCTACAGATTAAAATGGTGGGTGTTTCATTTTTTTTTTTCACACAGTATTTGCGCAGCGATTTTTCAAACGCATTTTTTGGGGAAAAAACACACTTTTTTACATTTTAATGCACTAAAACACACTATATTGCCCAAATGTTTGATGAAATAAAAAAAAGATGATCTTAGGCCGAGTACATGGATACCAAACATGACATGCTTTAAAATTGCGCACAAACGTGCAGTGGCGACAAACTAAATACATTTTTAAAAGCCTTTAAAAGCCTTTACAGGTTACCACTTTAGATTTACAGAGGAGTTCTACTGCTAAACTTACTGCCCTCGATCTGACCTTTGCGGCGATACCTTACATGCATGGTGCAATTGCTGTTTACATTTGACGCCAGACCGACGCTTGCGTTCGCCTTAGCGCGAGAGCAGGGGGGACAGGGGTGCTTTTTTTTTTTTTTTTTTTTTTTTTTCTTCTTTATTATTATTATTTTTTTATCTTATTTTTAAACTGTTCCTTTCATTTTTTTTTTTTTTAAATCATTTTTATTGTTATCTCAGGGAATGTAAATATCCCCTATGATAGCAATAGGTAGTGACAGGTACTCTTTTTTGCAAAAATTGGGGTCTATTAGACCCTAGATTTCTCCTCTGCCCTCAAAGCATCTGACCACACCAAGATCGGTGTGATAAAATGCTTTCCCAATTTCCCAATGGCGCTGTTTACATCCGGCGAAATCTAAGTCATAAAATGCTTGTAGCTTCCGGTTTCTTAGGTCATAGAGATGTTTGGAGCCACTCTGGTCTCTGATCAGCTCTATGGTCAGCTGGCTGAATCACCGGCTGCATTTTCAGGTTCCCTGTTGAGACAGGAGAGCCAGAGAAAAACACGGAAGACTTGGGGGGGGGGGGGCATTCCCTCCCACTGCTTGTAAAAGCAGTCTAGAGGCTAATTAGCCACTAGGATTGCTTTTACATGAAAGCCGACCGCTGGCTGAAAAGAATGATACCAAGATGATACCTAAACCTGCAGGCATCATTCTGGTATAACCACTCAAAGTCGTGAATGGCGTACCTGAAGACAAAAAAATGGTTAACAATAAAGCACAGTAAACGGTAAGGTATAAAAAATTGCATACCTGAAAAGCAAACATGATAAAACATAATAACAATAAAACATTGCAGAATAGAATACAGTAAAAAAGAGCAGAACAATAGAGAGAGAATAGAGAGAGAGAGAACAATAAAACAACAACTATTTTTTATTTTTTTTTATATTTTTGTTTGTTTTTTTTTTTTTTTTTTTTTACACTTTTTTTTGTAACTAACTTTTTTATAACTGTAACCGGTTCCAGGTTCGGGTCTCTCAAAATGCGATGGCATCTTGGGAGACCCTGTGAAAGTGTGTCTAGTCTGTGCAATGCTGTACCCTACGCTAATACTCAACTAGTGAATGGTAGCGTTCAAAACATTCACCAATGCAAAGACCAGGATTGTCAGGACAGGAGGGACAATAATAGCGGGTGTCACGCCTATATCCGCGCTTGCTGCAGACACGACATCTTTTTTGGGGGGGTTCGTTGGGTAGGGGTACTCGGGAGGACATAAAGAAAATGCCTCTCATGCAGCCGACTGCATTTGGTTGGGGATGTGAATGGGGGAAGTACGGGCGCTGCAGAAGCGGTGTGTTCCCAATTAGGATTGGCGAATGCAGCAGGAAGGGCACTATGGGCACGACGGGCCTGTGTTTGTCTTTTTGGTGGCAGCGGGAGACTACTTGTGCTTGCCACCTCACCAGCTTGAACTGCACTTATGGGACTCGCCACGTCACCAAGTGTTACTGCAGTGCTGGTTTGACTACGACCGGGGTGTACTACGCCGCTGGTGCTTGCCAGTTCACCAAAACACTACCAAAAAAACTGTTAGCGATCGCAGGGATCAGGCCTGACTCTGCGAACGCTGCAGTTATGCGTTTAGTGTTTTGTAAGTGACAGTGATCGATCGATACTGCACTTGGGTGGGCTGGGCTGGGCCGGGCGGAGGGGCAAAACGCAGGTGCTAGCAGGTATCTGGGCTGATTCCGCTAACACTGCGTTTTTGGGAACCCTAAACTGCTGGGGACGCTAGTATAGATCTGATCGGATCAGATATTGATCCGTTCAGATACTATACCACTAAGGGAGGTGTATGCTGCGTGCGTGGGTGTTAGCGGTACTGGCGCTAACCTGACGCTGCCTGGGGCTGGTGCTTGCCAGTTCACCAAAACGCTACCAAAAAAACTGTTAGCGATCGCAGGGATCAGGCCTGACTCTGCGAACGCTGCAGTTATGCGTTTAGTGTTTTGTAAGTGACAGTGATCGATCGATACTGCACTTGGGTGGGCTGGGCCGGGCGGAGGGGCAAAACGCAGGTGCTAGCGGGTATCTGGGCTGATCCCGCTAACACTGCGTTTTCGGGAACCCTAAACTGCTGGGGACGCTAGTATAGATCTGATCGGATCAGATATTGATCCGTACAGATACTATACCACTAAGGGAGGCATATGCTGCGTGCGTGGGTGTTAGCGGTACTGGCGCTAATCTGACGCTGCCTGGGGCGACGCATATCACCGCCGGGCGATCAGGGGGCTAAACCTTTATTCGGTAATAAACGGCGGGTGCCCTGACACTATAAAAAATAAACGAACTAACCAGCGTCACCCGTAACGGTTATACGGTGATCAGTGGTGAAAGGGTTAACTAGGGGGCAATCAAGGGGTTAAAACATTTATTAGGTAGTATATGGGGGTCCCTGTCGCTATAAAACACTGACGGCGAACCTAAATATTTACGTCCCTAACTAGCGTCACCAGTGACACTAATACAGCGATCAGAAAAATGATCGCTTAGCGACACTGGTGACAGGGGGTGATCAAGGGGTTAAAACTTTATTAGGGGGGGTTAGGGGGGTATCCTAGACCTAAAGGGGGGTAATACTCACTGCCCTAACACTGTAACTGTCACAAACTGACACTATGCAGTAATCAGAAAAAAAAAAAAAAAAATACTGCTAATGTCAGTTTGTGACAGGGGGGGGGGGTGATTGGGGGGGGATCGGGGGTGTAAAGTATGCCTGGCATGTTCTACTGTGTGTGTGTGTGTGTTGTGCACTCACTTGTCTTCTCTCCTCGGCGCTGGAACGGAAACTGCCAGACCGAGGAGAGATGACATCACATCCTCTGCCTGTGTGAAACGACACACAGGCAGAGGAGGATTCCCATTGGCTGGGAGCGATCGCGAGGGGGGGGCCACGATCGGATGGTCTCCCCCTCACCTCCCGACGCTCCCAGTCAAATGCCGACCGCCGATGGCACCGGGGGGTGTCCGATCGGACCCCCCGCCCGCGGGAGGCAGATCACGTACGGGTACGTGATTCTGCCTGCCCGTGCCATTCTGCCGCAGTATATATGCGGTAGGCGGTCGGCAAGTGGTTAAACAGTGCCTGTGGAACGCTTTCATTCTTCTAAAGAAAAAAGTGACAGGCCTGTGGTTCATGTGGACTGGAAAGTTGCCGAACTTATATTTCTCAAGAACCAAACACCAACCACTGTAAATAGATCTGGACGTTGTGCTGCTGGTGTTGTGAACCCGGAACGCCTGACAGGTCGACACTTTATGGACCACATTCCACCAACGGAAAAGAAGGCAGCACCCACAAGGATGTGCGTGGTTTGCTGCTCTAAACGTGACGACACAGGAAGGAAAATCAGAAAAGAAACCAGGTTCTCCTGTCCTGACTGTGACGTCGGACTTTGTGCTGTACCCTGTTTTAAAATTTTCCATACCCGAGACGTTTACTGAAGCAATATGACTACCAATATTGCACTCTTGTTTGGCCCCAAAAAAATGTCAGTGTTTTTGATAATACTTTTTATTCAATAAATTTTAGTAAATAATATAATTACTATTATATTATTTGTTATTTATAGTTATTTATTACATTATAATTTATGATTTTGTGTTTCAAACTTTATCATACCCAGGATGTTTACTAGACTCTCTTGTTTGGACAAATTTCAGTGAGTTATTCCTAAGAATTACAGGCCTACAATATAAAACGCCAAATTTCCATGCAAAATAATGGTACCGCTTTCAGCACCTAAAATCTGAAATAATCATACTGCCAGGGAGGTTAATTTCCTAAAATAATCCTGGGGTAGTGTTATTGGAATCATTTGAAAAATGTATATCATTCTTAGCAAGATATTAATTTTTAATGCATTTATTCTGCCTATCCACGAGAGGGGTTTATGTCTCAGATTGTTCAGTTGTTCCTTAATCTTATTAAGCATTGGGATATAATTAGCCTTAAACATAATATCCATGGATGCAGTTAGCTTTATTCCCAAATATCTCTATTCCTCTCTGCACCATACAAAGGAGAATTTGGATTGGATTGCCTGCTGTTCCTCCCTTGGGGTAGTTATTTTCAAGATCTCAGATTTAGACATATTTATTTTAAAATGAGTCAGCTTTCCGTATCAACTCAACTCCCCTAATACTATTGGTTGTCCTGGGATTAGAGATATAAAAAAGCAAATCATGCGCATAAGCGGCCACTCTGTACTCCCTTTCCCCCACTCTCACCCCTCTAATATCCAGGTTTTTACGGATTGCGGCTAGTAGGGGTTCCAATGCTATTACGAACAGCATTGGGAAGAGGGGCCACCCCTGCCTCATCCCCTTATATAGTTCAAGGGGAGGAGATAAATTCCCATTTATTTTAATTTTAGCCATTGGATGGTGGTAGAAGGTCAATATCCATCGCATCATCCTCTCCCCCACACACAAATGTCTCAATGTTCCAAACATTAAGCACCAGTCCACCCTGTCAAAGGCCTTTTCAGCATCTATTGACAGAAGTGCAACTGAGGTTTCCCTCCCTCTCACTTCATGTATAAAGAAAATAGACTTCAGTCAGTTATCCCCCCCTCTCTCCCTGTCACAAACCTTACCAGATTATTGTGGATCCAGCTTGGTAGCAACGGTTGTAATCTTTCTGTGATTATTTTAGCAAAAATCTTACTATCTGTATTTAACAGAGATATTGGCCTATAACTCTCTGGGGCTGCTGGATCCTTTCCCTCTTTTAGAATGAGAGTTATTTAGGCCAATAATGATTCCTCCTGCAGGGTCTCTCCTTCTGCTAATGTATCCAAGTGATCACATAGTTGAGGGGCCAGAAGCTTTTGGATTCTTCTATAGTATAGAATAGAGTACCTGTCAGGGCCCGGGCTTATTCCCATGGCCATATTCTTTATTGATCTCCCCACTTCTTAATGCATAATCGGAGCTTTAAGTTGTTCCAGCTCCTCCTTAAGCACCGTGGGAAGATCTAGGCCCCGCACGTACTCTTGGGCTTCCACGTCTCGTTTCCTTCTATTTTCCCCTCTGACTCACAATTATACAACAAACTATAATATGAGTGGAATACATTTGCTATTTCAGAAGAGGAGTACACCATCTCTCACTTATCGTTTTTAATTTTAGGGATAAAAGATGATAATTTTTTTTCCCCTTACTGCTCTGGCCAGCCATTTCCCAGATTTATTACCCCATTGATACCTCTCTTTATTTACTATATGAAAAGCATGTTTTTTCTCCTGTTCTAACAATTCTACTAACTCCTCCCTTTTTTACTGTTAATTCTTGTCTCTCTTGGATGCCTTTGGGTCTCGTCATTTGTTCTAAGTCCTGTTTCTCTCTATATAAAGTGCTTATTTTCTCTCCCCTCTCTCTCATCTCCCCTGCTCCAATCCCTATTAATATTCCCCTTATGAATGCCTTATGTGATTCCCACAGAATTGACCAGGGGGTTTCTAATGTGTCATTAACAGCAACGAAGGCCTCCAGCTCCTGCTCAATCTTCTTAATTGTCCCAGGGTCCTGGATAAGAGAATTGTTTAATTTCCAGTTCTTTCCCAACAGGAGACCTCCTGATATTTCTAATTGGATCACTACTGGGGCATGGTCAGAAAGAGTAATTGTCAGCACTTTTAAGAGACGGTACCAATTGGTGTTCTATTAGCACGTAATCAATCCTTGAGAATGACCCATGGACTGGGGAGTAAAAAGTATAGTGTCCGACTCCCTGGATGTCTAATCCTCCATGCATCTACCAGCTGATAATCCAATAAGTTTTTTTATTACTTTCTGCCTTTGAGCTGTGTAGCGAGAGAGGCCCCCTGTAGTATCCACCCATGGATCTATGCTCAGGTTTAAATCTCCTGCTATTATAAGTTTACCTTCTTTGAATACCCCAAGTTTTTTCAGGATTTTCCTTAAAAATGTATCTGGTTCCCTATTTGGGGAATAAATATTTGCAAAGGTACATTCCATTTTAAACAATTTCCCTTTTATAAAAAGAAACCTTCCCTCAGGGTCTGCCAGCAGCTCCTTTACTACGAATACCATAGTTTTATCAAAACCTATGGCCACACCCCGCGAGTGGCTAGATGTTAAATCACCATAGAACCATGTGGGGAACAAGTGCGAGCACAATCTATACCCAGAGGCATGTGTAATGTGTGTTTCCTGGAAACAAACCACATTCGCCCCAAAAAATGCAGCTTTTTATTTACCTTATGCCTTTTACTTTGGGGTGTTTAGTCCTCTTACATTATAAGTAACTAAATTTATTGTAGCCATGGTTCATCACAAGGAGCACCTGTTTGACCGAGAGAGGCGGGAAAAGGGAGGGAGAGAGAGAGGAGAGGGAGAGAGACCCCCCCCAAAAAAAAGGGACATAACCCCCCACATCTATCCCCTCCTCCCTTTTGGAATAATAGACCTAAGAGAGGCTGAACAAATTCCCTCCTTCTGTTCAATATATGGTCCTGGCGAACACCATCTAGAAGTCACTGTATATCTTCAAGGGGGTGGTTACTCCTGACACCTCCAGCGCATCTGCCGGTACACCAAACCCACCCCCGCTCCCTCCTCCCCTCTACATGCCTGTCACCCTCGCTCATTATTCTCTAAGGCTTCATGTACACGGGACATTTTTACAACCTCTTCTGAACTATTTAACTTGACAAATAATAACCCACATTTAAAACGTCTGTTTTGCCGTGTTTACATGCCGCGTTTAGTGGCGTTTTGCCGCATTTGCGTTTAGAAGCGTTTAAAAAAAATTTCCAAAAATAATTTTTCAAAATAGCCAAAAATGAAAAAAGGCCTGTAAATGAAATGCGGCTTATTATGAGTTACCGCATTTAGAAGCGTTTGGCGCTTGATATACCTCTATGCCTCTAAACTCAGCTTCTGAACCCATTTTTTTGCGTTCCAAAAAAGCCTCTAAATGCAACTGACTAGAAACGACTGTAAACGACCCTGTGTGCATGTACAGATAAGATAACATAGAGGAGAGTTCAGGAGCAGTTGAAAAAAAATGCCCAACTGCTCCTAAACATCCATTTAGCAGCAGTGTACATGAGGCCTAATTCCCTCCTGATATTTATATTCTTTCTCTTCCAAAAGATGCTTCACTATATAGACCCCCCTCTTCCTCCTCCTCTCCCTCCCACTCTCCCCTCACTGTAAGTTTATCTCATAATGCTTTGGGGTAATGATGTTCCTTAATTTTTCTCCCATCCTGGTAGGGGGGTGTGAGATGTTCAATTTATGGCAGAAGTCCACCAGATCTTCCAGGAATCTCAGGACTGCACTTCGGCCATCTTTCTTCACTTTAAGACAGGCTGGGAATCCCCACTGATATGATACATTAAGTGTCCACATTTGCTCAGTCAGTGGTTTAAGGAATCACCTTCTTGGTAAAGTCTCTGTAGATAAGTCTGAAAAAATCTGTAACTCAACTCCTTCATAGGAGATTCCTGCCGATTTCCGCATTTTTTCCATAACTTTAGATTTCTCTTCAGCATAGTGAAACCTAACTATTACATCTCTTGGGTTTTAAGTCCCCTGAGTGTAATACCTTGTGTTCCTATGTAGTCTATCTATTTTCAGTGTCTGTCATGTCTCTCCCCAATAGGGGTTAAATAGTTCCTGCATCACTTTTGTTCATTCATCACTACTATACTTTTCTGGCAGGCCTCTTATGCACAGATTTTTACGTTGACTTTGATTCCCAGTACTCCTTGGTTGAGTAGAGGCTGAGTTATTAAGTCTTCCTGCCTTATTCTCCTCTTCTACCATTCTTTGTCTGCTAGCCCCTGTTCGTAATGAAATCCACTGCCTAGGGCTACTGTGTCTGTCCTCTACTATGCTGGTGTCAGCTGACATGTATTGCTGGATACCTCCTGGGCTGGGGGCTGACAGGGCTCCTTTACCTGCTTTGTTTGCCTTACCCCTCATTTTCATCAGTTATTCACCAACGCAAGATACAAAACAATTTTCCAAGTTACAGTTTCAAAGATACTTGAGTGGAAGAGGAAAGGGAAAGATTCCTGAAATGTTAGGTTCCTCGGGGGGCCTCAGCAGGCCTTCACACTTCTCCAGAGGTGTTTAGGCAACAGCCCCACTGCTTTTGGGTACTCCAGGGATTCGCCAGGCTACTCCTAATCATCACCTCTTCAATGGGGGGCAAACAGTGCACTGAAAAAGCTTGTTTAAAACAATGACCAAGTAGGTAACTGAAAGTAGTTGAAAATGAATAGCCAGCTCCCGAATACACAAAGATCTCCTAATACCCTTCACTAGCCTGCAGGGGAGAAGTTTGTAAGCCTATTTATATGTATATTTGTATGTGTATTTTAACTTCTGTTTGTCACAGTCAATAATACAAGTTAGAGAGTTAATTTTAGCCTTAGAAACGTTCACGGAAGCATTTGTTTACCTCTCCTTATACGTTTCCATTTATATGGTAAAAAAGGGAAACAAAAAAGGGTCATTCAGAGCTAAGCACAGGTGGGTAACAGAGTGAGTAGGCGGCTCCTGGGTACACATAAGATCTCCTAGTACCAGTCAGTATTGCAAAGTAACAAGTTCATGTCAAGCTTAGAAGCATTCACTGACATTCACTGAAGCATTTATTTAGCATGCATTTAGCTACCGCTATCCTTCCAGCTTCCGTTGATAGATCTGAAGCGATGGTCTCTCTCAAAAAGGCTGTGATTCACACATCAATAGTCCCCTCTTCAGCCTTAAGGGGTTCCCACGGTTCAGTCCACTAAGGATGGTGTGGGTAACCCCCACTAGAAGACCTCAAATCCAGGGGTCCCAGGCAGCATCCACAATGGCCACCACCTCACAACCACGGGACTGGTATACCACTCTGCCGTTCAAAGAAGCTCCTCCTCACGTGTGTGAATGAAAAAAAAAATCTATCAAACTCAAATGAAAGTCCCAGTCTCTCTCCAAATGTGATCAAAGACATACTCTTCCAAACAGTAAATGTCTTCAAGTAATATCCATACCACCTCTGTGATTAAAGTGAGGGCTTTACCGGATGGTAATGACCCCTAGTGTATGAGTGGTCAAACATAGCTTAACAGGTATGTCCTCACATAGGAACCACAGGATGCAGGTTCCACAAGTATCCACAAATGTCAGAGGATAGATCATAGCCAGGGACACACACGAGAAATACAGGACGCTGCCAATATACACACAAATCACTCTATGAATGGTTTATGTAAAGAGATCTGCAAAATCTGCAATAATTCATTTTACCCTAATAAATCTCTTGTATATCAATACCATGTATGTGTGTGTATACGTATTAAACCTGTTCTACTATGTGCATTATTGTTATGTATTGTCAGACTCCATATGCCAATTAAATATACTTTCTAATTATCTCGCCCCCACAAATCAATAGCCTCATTTAAAGTTCCACCTTCCTTTTTCTTGTGTATGTAAAGAGAAAACACAGGGGCTCTCCCATTGTGTAAATCAGACAAGGACTGTTAACTAAAAAGGGTTACAAACACTTATAAATACATAGTAACGTGGAGTTCCGATTTTCATATCTGTATAACGTTATATTTAATCTTTGTAAGACATTCGCTGTTTGAAAGATTATATCTGTGATCACATTTGGAGAGGGACTGGAACTTTTTTTTTTTTTTTTTAGTTTTTGTTACTGATGGATTTTTCAAATTTTTTGATTCATTATTGTATGAGGGCTGTCCACAAAAAGACCAGCCATTGCTAATATAATGAGATTGGTTTGCATGACATTGATATAACCTGGCCGTCAAGGAGAGTGGACTGGAATGCGCATGAGTGAACAATGATGACTTCACAGTACTAGTCAGTGGAGTCGCTAGACACTGTTGATGTGTACTGTGTGGCCACCACGTTCAAAATGCCAGAGCAAAAAGAGTAATGAATTTGCATGAAATTTTGCTTTAAAGGATGAGTTCACCTATTTTTTTTTATTTTCTAAATTCCAGCTCCCCATATTTACCAGTATAGCAATAATGTACTTATTTTGCAGAAAAAGCTTTCTATTTATCCTACATAACCCTTACCTCAGGGTCCAGCTTGTTGTATAAAAAACATTCTCCATTACTTCCTGGACAGACCTTGGGACGTGAAATCTGTTTCTCCTCCTACAGTACTGCACCCTTGGCCGCTGATGGACGCCCGCAGGCTGCGTTCTCCTCACAAGTAGGGATGAGCCGAACACCCCCCTGTTCGGTTCGCACCAGAACATGCGAACAGGAAAAAAGTTCACTCGAACACGCGAACACCGTTAAAGTCTATGGGACGCGAACATGAATAATCAAAAGTGCTAATTTTAAAGGCTTATATGCAAGTTATTGTCATAAAAAGTGTTTGGGGACCTGGGTCCTGCCCCAGGGGACATGTATCAATGCAAAAAAAAGTTTTAAAAACGGCCGTTTTTTCAGGAGCAGTGATTTTAATAATTCTTAAAGTCAAACAATAAAAGTGTAATATCCCTTTAAATTTCATACCTGGGGGGTGTCTATAGTATGCCTGTAAAGGGGCGCATGTTTCCCGTGTTTAGAACAGTCTGACAGCAAAATTACATTTCACTTGACAGGGAAGTCCCGTCAAGTCACCCCCTCTTTTCCTGCGGCCTGCCAGGTTGCGTGCTCGGATAAGGGTCTGGTATGGAATTTAGGGGGACCCCCACGTCTTTTTTTTTTTTTTTTTTTTTAATTTTGGTTCGGGGTTCCCCTGTGGGGAATTCCCATGCCGTTTTTATCAATGAACTTCTATGTGTATTGTCGGCAATGCAATAGCCGCGGGTAGTTTTAAATGGGTTTTTTCCTTCGAAATGTCATTTTGCTGACATGGACAGTGCATGCATCCCTGATCATGGCCCACTGGCGTGGGGAAAAAAAAACCAAGCTCCCCTGACCCTGTCCTGGTGCCATAGTCGCACAGGTACTCATTGATGGCCCTCTGCTGCGTGTGCAGCCGCTGCAGCATGGCCAACGTTGAGTTCCACCTGGTGGGCATGTCACAGATTAGGCGGTTCTTGGGCAGGTTAAACTCCTTTTGGAGGTCCGTCAGCCGAGCACTGGCATTATATGACCGGCGGAAATGCACACAGACTTTCCTGGCCTGCCTCAGGACATCCTGTAAGCCCGGGTACCTGCCCAAGAACCGCTGCACCACCAAGTTAAGGACGTGAGCCAAACAGGGCACATGGGTCATTTGTCCCTGTCGGAGGGCAGAGAGGAGGTTGGTGCCATTGTCGCAAACCACCATTCCTGCCTTAAGTTGGCGTGGCGTCAACCACCTCTGAACCTGCCCCTGCAGAGCTGACAGAACCTCTGCCCCAGTGTGGCTCCTGTCCCCCAAGCACACCAGCTCAAGCACCGCATGGCATCTTTTGGCCTGCGTACTTGCGTAGCCCCTTGAACGACTACGGAGCACCGCTGGTTCCGAGGAAGAGGCCATGGAGGAAGAAGAAGAGGAGGGGGTGGAGGAGAGAGGTGTGTCACAATCATTAGCATTTTGGAGGCGTGGTGGCGGAACAACCTCCAACACTACTGCACCTTGTCCTGCATCCTTCCCAGCTGCCAGCAGAGTCACCCAATGCGCACCGTGAAACTTAGGTAACGTCCCTGTCCATGCCTGCTGGACCATGAGTCAGCGGTAATATGCACCTTACCGCTGACCGCCCTGTCCAGCGAGGCATGGACATTGCCTTCCACATGCTGGTAGAGAGCCGGAATCGCCTTCCGTGAGAAAAAGTGGCGTTTGGGTACCTGCCACTGAGGAACCGCACATTCCACAAACTCACGGAAGGGGGCAGAGTCTACCAACTGAAAAGGCAGCAGTTGAAGTGCTAGCAATTTTGCCAAGCTAGCATTCAACCGTTGGGCATGTGGATGGCTGGGAGCAAACTTCTTTCGGCGGTGCAGCAGCTGGGGCAGGGAAATTTGCCTGGTACAATCTGACGTCGGTGTACCAAAATCAGATTGCCCACAAGTACGTGGCTGTGACACACCTAATTCTACACCTTCATTCCTCTCAGTGCAGGTCTCAGAGAGGACTGAAGGTCTAGTGGGGTTGGAAATCTCAGCTGATGAGGAGCAAGCAGAGGTCCTCTTTGTTCTTTGGTGTGGGTCTTTTAGATACGCTTGCCAACGAACTGCATGGCAGGTCAATATATGTCTGGTCAAGCATGTGGTACCCAAGCGGGAGATGTTTTGGCCACGTGAGATACGCTTGAAACATATGTTGCAAATAGAAGCGGTGCGATCTGATGCACTCGTCTCAAAAAAGGCCCACACCAAAGAACTTTTTGAATAACGCGCAGAGACTGCAGCGCCCTGCACATGTGGAGCTTTGGGGTGTGATGCAGTCAATGTGCTGCCCTTAGGCTGGCCCCTGGAGGGCATCCTGCCTCATTGGTGATGTGCCGCCTCCTCCTCCTCCTCCTCCTCCTCTCTCCTATCAGGCACCCACGTTGAGTCAGTGACCTCATCATCCCCTCCCTCCTCATCACTGGAGCAAACCTGGCAGTATGCTGCAGCAGGGGGAGCATGACTGCCAGATTGCTGTCCTTCTTGGGCACCCCCTCTGTCCGTGCTCGTGTTACTGCCTTCATCGAGCTCAGTATCATCATCAGAGCCTTCCAAACGCTGGGCATCCTCCTGGAGCATGTACCCAACACTGTGGTCAAACAGTTTGAGGGACTCCTCAGGAGGACATGGTGGGGCTAGGGAAGGAGTCACTGATGACATTGAGCCAAGGGAAGAGGCCGCTGCTTTGCCAGACAAAGTACCCTGGGCATGGGTGAGAGAGGATGAGGAGGATGAGGACGGCTTGGTCATCCACTCGACCAAGTCTTCCGCATGTTGCGGCTCAACATGGCCAGCTGCCGAAAAAAAAGGCCAAGCGTGTCCCATGGCCACGTGCTGATGAGGATGCACTGTCTCCACGACCAGCACTAGACACAGAGCCTGCTTGCCCTCTCTTATTGGCTTGTGACTGTCTGCCTCTCCTTCTTGGCCTTCCAGACATACTAACGGCCTGTAGCTGCACTAAGCTGGGATATATATATATATATATATATATATATGTACTGATACTGCAGCTAGCAAAATCAACTGCCTGCCTGTAGTATGAGAACACCACCAACCTTCTACAGGTAGCTTTAGCTGAACACTGTGAGGTGGACGCACCCCACTAATTTGTAGGTTTAGCTGAACACTGTGAGCAGGGCGCACCCCACTAACTTGTAGGTTTAGCAGAACACTGTGAGCAGGACGCACTGCACTAACTGTAAATAGTCTAGCTGCCTGACTGTGGTACTATTAGGATCAAAAGAACACCAGCAATTTTCTTTAAAATACTGTAACAAGACAAGCCTGCCTGTCAGTAAGAAGATAACAGGAACGGATCTAGCTGAACACTGTGAGCAGGACGCACCCCACTAGCTTGTAGGTTTAGCTGAACACTGTGAGCAGGACGCACCCCACTAGCTTGTAGGTTTAGCTGAACACTGTGAGGTGGACGCGCCCCACTAACTTGTAGGTTTAGCTGAACACTGTGAGCAGGACGCACCCCACTAACTTGTAGGTTTAGCAGAACACTGTGAGCAGGACGCACTGCACTAACTGTAAATAGTCTAGCTGCCTGACTGTGGTACTAATAGGATCAAAAGAACACCAGCAATTTTCTTCAGGTAGCTGTATTTACTGTAACAAGACAAGCCTGCCTGTCAGTAAGAAGATAACAGGAACGGATCTAGCTGAACACTGAGCAGGACGCACCCCACTAGCTTGTAGGTTTAGCTGAACACTGAGGTGGACGCACCCCACTAACTTGTAGGTTTAGCTGAACACTGTGAGCAGGACGCACCCCACTAACTTGTAGGTTTAGCAGAACACTGTGAGCAGGACGCACTGCACTAACTGTAAATAGTCTAGCTGCCTGACTGTGGTACTAATAGGATCAAAAGAACACCAGCAATTTTCTTCAGGTAGCTGTATTTACTGTAACAAGACAAGCCTGCCTGTCAGTAAGAAGATAACAGGAACGGATCTAGCTGAACACTGTGAGCAGGACGCACCCCACTAGCTTGTAGGTTTAGCTGAACACTGTGAGGTGGACGCACCCCACTAACTTGTAGGTTTAGCTGAACACTGTGAGCAGGACGCACCCCACTAACTTGTAGGTTTAGCAGAACACTGAGCAGGATGCACTGCACTAACTGTAAATAGTCTAGCTGCCTGACTGTGGTACTAATAGGATCAAAAGAACACCAGCAATTTTCTTCAGGTAGCTGTATTTACTGTAACAAGACAAGCCTGCCTGTTAGTAAGAAGATAACAGAAACGGATCTAGCTGAACACTGTGAGCAGGACGCACCCCACTAGCTTGTAGGTTTAGCTGAACACTGTGAGGTGGACGCACCCCACTAACTTGTAGGTTTAGCAGAACACTGTGGGCAGGACGCACTGCACTAACTGTAAATAGTCTAGCTGCCTGACTGTGGTACTAATAGGATCAAAAGAACACCAGTAATTTTTTTCAAAATACTGTAACAAGACAAGCCTGCCTGTCAGTAGGAATATAACAGGAACGGATCTAGCTGAACACTGTGAGCAGGACGCACTGCACTAAATGTAAATAGTCTAGAAGATAACAGGAACGGATCTAGCTAAACTGAATACAGTATATATATATATATATATATATATATATATATATATATATATATATATATATATATATATATATATATATATATATATATATGCGCAACACCTGGGATGCATATATATACACAATACACTTTAAGTGCAGCTGACTGACTGACTGTCCTGCCTAATCTAGCTAACTCAAATGAAATGACACTGTCTCTCTCTCTCTCTAAGCACAGCGGAACACACTGCACAGGGCCGCCGTGCAGGCGGCCTTATATAGTGTGGGGCGTGTACTAAATCCCCTCAGCCATAATTGGCCAAAGCCTCCTTGGCTTTGGCCAATTATAGCTCTCTGTTAAGGCGGTGCTGTGATTGGCCAAGCATGCGGGTCATAGTGCATGCTTGGCCAATCATCAGCAAGCAATGCACTGCAATGCCGCAGTGAATTATGGGCCGTGACGCGCCACACGAATTTGGCGCGAACGGCCCATATCGTTCGCAATTCGGCGAACGATCGAACAGCCGATGTTCGAGTCGAACATGGGTTCGACTCGAACACGAAGCTCATCCCTATCCTTTTGGTATGTTTATCAGCCAGGGATCAAAATGACAACTATCTGTGGGAATACAGCTATTTCTTTCAACTGGTTTGAAGTATGTTTTTGTTACAATCCCTTTAGTTGTCATTTCTGTATCTAGGTCTAAAAACTGAATATTTTTGTAACTCACTTGATAGGTTAGCTTTATGTTTTTTTTATTCATGTTACGTTTTTCCAGAAATTGTAAGAGGTGTTTCATCTCCCTTCCATAGCATTATACAATCATCAATGAATCGTTTGTACATTATTAGCTGTTGGGGATTATCATTTTGTATTGTTTCCTCCTCCCACTGGGCCATAAATAAGTTAGCTACGCTAGGAGCGTATTTGGCCCCCATACCAATACCATTGAGTTATCTGTAGAATTCTGAGTTAAACCAGAAGTAGTTATGCTCTAGACCAAACGCCAAGCACCTTTAAAATAAACCTTTTTTGCTTGGAAATTAGATTGCTATACTTGTTCATTTGGAAGCTGCAATAGCATCTTCATGACCTATGTTAGTGTACAGAGATGAGACATCTGCTGTAATTAATAGATACTTTTGGTCTGGCTGTATCACGATTTTGTTTAATTCCTGTATGAGATGTTTGGTGTCCCTTAGGTAGGCTGGTGTTGATGGGACTAACGGTTGTAGAAAATTATCCACATACTTTCCAATTCTTGAGTTGATTGATTGGATACTGTTAATGATCGGACGTCCAGGAGGTTTTTCTTGATTTTTATGCAGCTTGGGAACTGTATATATAATAGGAACCCTACATGTTTCCGGGATGAGATAACATTCTTCCTTCTTGGTGAGGAGGTTCTTTATGCTTCCTTTCTTTAATAATTTCTGCAATTCACTTTTGTACTCTTGTCAAATTTTTTCTTAATTTTATATATGTATTAGCATCATTTAGCTGTTCTTGGAGTTCGTTATTGTAATATTCTTTTGACAAAACCACAATCGCACCGCCTTTATCGGCCCGTCTTATTACCACTTTCTTATTATCTTCTAGTTCTTTTATTCCTTTTCTTATAATTTGTGGATCCTTCATTCTTCTGACTTTTAGTCTATCTAATTCTTGTGTCACCATTTTGTTGAAAACTTCAATATGCTGGTTGTTGTGAACTGGAGGGTTAAATAAGGATGTGTGAGGTCCACTCAGGTTGTAGATTCCTTCACCTTTTACTCTCTCTTCCTTTTTGGTCTTGTGTCCTCCTCTACATCCTCTCTTCCGTTTAGGCTTCCTACGTTCATACCTGTCTTGCCGCGGGGGACTTTCGTTCCTGAGCAAGTCCAAAAAAGGTGTAGGTGGATTTAGGTCTCTATGCTCTCTAAATTCTTCATATTGGTTCTGTGTTCTTATGGGGCTGTATCTTGGACCATATTGATATTGATCGTAACGTCCCCGGTCATTTTCCTGTTGATATTGGTGGTGATCTCTTCCATCATGTCTGTTGTCCTGATGATAACATGTATTATCTGAATAATTATCCCTAGGTCTTCCTTGATATCCTTGTTGTTGAGGTCTGGGGGGATTTTGGTACTCATTGTAGTACTGTCCATTTGTTTGGTTATATTCCCTACTCCCATATTGTTCATATTGGCCATTCTGGTGATTCCTAGGTTTTTTATTTTTTCCATTATTTTTCCAAAAAGGTTTTTTTGGGGGATTTGCTCCATGGTTTAGGGTTATTGTTCTTATTTTGCCACCAAGGTCTAGGTGTTCTTGGGCCATTACTATCATATTGTCTGGGCTTTCCATCAACATTATTTCTGTGTTACTATCTTTCTGTGTTACTATCTTCCTGTGTTGATCTTCTTGGAGACCTCATTCTTTGATCTCTCATATGGGTTGATATCCATACCTCTCCCACAGGGGAAGATGTGGTAGAGACGGTTTTACCTTCCTTGAGATTCAATTGCTATTTGTAACTTTGCTCTAACTTATAATCATTTGTGTCTCTTGGGTATTTTCTTCTTTTCCTCTGTTTTATCTCTATCTTTTCTTTCCAGCACTTTGTTGAGCTGGTTAGTAAGTGTAGCAAAGGATGGAGTTTCTTTATAAGATTCTAATGCAATTTTGCATTCTGTGATTTGTTGGTTAATTATCGCAACTTTTCTTTGCTTTCTTTTTACTAAAAATTGTAATACTTCTATGCCCTTTCCATTGAAAAATTTGTACCCTTCATTAACTCCCTCCTCATCAATGATCCCATCATTGATGGGAATATCCCATCTGAGTCTTCTGGGCACAATTTTTTTCTTTAATATACTGTTCATGGGTTGTAATGTCCCACCATAGGCTCACTTTTTTCTCCATCAAGTGCCCAAACCTTCTGAAATTAGTGTCCAGATCTCCTGTTTCACTATTGCTATTGGTGGAAAAAACTTCCTCTAATGCTACCGTGCGATTTTCCATAAAATTAAAAATATCCATTTCTGCTGCTAAAGCTTCTGGGTGTGTTAAATAGAAATAGGCACGGAACACATTGTCTCCTGAACATATCTCTATGTGTGTCTATGCAATGGAGTTGCTTTGGTTTATTTAAACACAAGATACTATTAAACAAAAGTTTGACACAATGTTTCACTTATTTTAGAAGCAATAAATAGGCACAAGAGGTAGCACATGAATGAATAGATAATACAAGCGCATAATTTTATTTATTTATTTATCTTAATTAACTGTGGGGTGTCACTAATTGACTGCAGCTGTATTACCTTTTATTTATTTTTCACTATTGTACTTTTATTATTTCCACATAAATCTTTTTAGTCCACTTCCGCGCTTTAGGAATTTTATATATATATTGTGTAACCCTTTTTCTACAAAACGTAGTATGTTTATATTTCCTACATATAGGTATTTTATCACTTATGAATAAACTGTAGAATTTGATGCTAGTGTTTGATCACGCGCCTTCTACCCTTTCTTCCCACACCATCTTCTTCAGACCACCCCAGGTCAGTCTAGGCAGCGGGACACACCTGATCATCTTCTCCAGTCCGGTCATTACAACAAAACTACGCACCCATACCTACTACACCCTCATGAGCGCAGGAGTTTATCTTTTTCTTTGTTTACACGTGAAATCTGTTAAGACACAGGAAGGAATTCATCAGCTGACCTGATTAGCACTCACCCTGTCTCTGCACACCCCATCCAGGAGATTACCCACACCCACCTCCTCAGTTGCACATTTTTTCAATACAATCAATCAGTGATCACTGTTCTCACTAAATACACAGCCATTGGTTTTTTTTCTACCTTACTTTCTTCTTGCATAGATCATTCATTTGGCAAAGTGTGCTGGAGCTGAGTGATCAGATAAAAATCTATGTTTATAGAGCTGTAGTATTGAAAACAGGAGAAATGTCCTGGGTTCTGTAAAGCTCACCATACACTATACAATCTGATTGTTCAATCTCCTTTAGATCTACCATCAACTATGTAGTTCACTGGCCTGTCTGATTGGATACAGAGTGAATGGCTATATAGGTGGGTTCTTGTGTTATATAGTTTTGGCAAATCTAAAGGAGATCATATGGAGATTGTACAATTGGATTGTATAGTGTATGGCCACCTTTATACACCTAAAATGACCTAGTTGTGCTGTCACTGCTATAATTTGTTAATGGCACACCAAATACAGAATAGCAATTGAAGAAGAAGATACACATTTTGCGACAAAGGCAGCAAAATGCATACTGAAACCGTGCTATCCGCAATACACCAAAATGTCCCATGAGTTACTTTGCCACTTGTAGAGCAGCCCATTGAAAGCAACAGGCTGCCCTATGTGCGTTGTGGGGAAAAGGAGTCACAAAAGTGCGCTCCCACTACTCTAAATGTGAATGGGTGCTAAAAAGGAAATTGGTGTGTTTAAACAGAATGGGGAGGCTCCATTCACTCTGTGTGTTTCCAAATGCATAGCAAACTACACAGAAAATGCACACTTTGCCATAAATTTCAGAAATTTGCTGCAAATGCACTAAAAAGCACAGTAAAAAATGCACCATGCTCCACTAAAAGGCCACAGGACAACTGGACACCCCCTTCCAGCTTCCACTGAATACTCTTCAGTGAACTCCCCAGACCAGGTTCCCAGATGAAACCCTTTAAATAGCCACAGCTGGGACCTCATTCAATACACTTCAACGCTCCAATGACCTTCCTTGTGGGGGCAAACCCCCCCCCCCCACAGGCCAGAGACCCCTTCAGCAGGATCCAGACCTCCCCTGCTAAAGGCCTCAGACTAGTTATGGGCTCTCCTGCCAACTACTGGCCATGCCTCCCCAGGGATTGGCTAAAACCCCATAAATATTCAGACTGCTTATCTTTAGGAAGGGAGGTTAGACCCCAACTGCAACCCAAACTCTCAAATCTTATTGTAGAGTACAGGACACAGGCTTGGTATTCATAGAGATTCCAGGATGGCACTCGGGTTGGCATTCAAAAATAATCTTCCTTTATTGAAAATGCATGTACAATCACTGTAAAACAGCCACCATGTTTTAGCTGTCAGGCCATAATCAAATTGTTATAAAATGAGATAACCAACATTTAAATGGTGCACTAAAAGGTCACATGACCAAAAACACAGGACTATTAAAATACAATATGTTATATACAGTACAAAACCCCAAATGGGAGAGGAAAATGATTATGTTGTATGACCCAGCATAATACAATAGAGTTATGATACATTAATTAAAGGCTCCTACTGATAAAGCTCCATATAAATGTACACATTGTTAGTGTACATATTAGCAGCACAATCTGTCCACATATTGGAGACTAAAATGTTATCACCTATGGAAAAGATCCACATCCCATCTGCGATTCAAACCCTGAGGGATGCGGGTCAGCATTTTATCCCTCTGCAAAAAACACACAGGAGCGCGTGACCACATCGTGCATTACCATAAATACTTTTTTATTAAATACCCATAGACAAATGAATACTCACAAGTGAACAAAAGATAACAAACCAAACAGCTCTGCTCCAGCTGGAACACAATAACAGTATGTCCTGGAAACAAATGGTTGGACACCTGACTCGTTTTGGGGGTCATGCCCCTTTCCGCAGAGCTCACCAACCTAATTTCAAAGTGGCCTCAAAAGCTCAAAACTCAAAAGCTGCAGCATATAAATATTCTGTGGTCACTTAACTCCTGAACCTGGTCCTCTCTGAAGCCAACGCACGCAGTCGCCTTCAGGTTCTTGCAACCTAACACAACTAACTAAACCCAACCTCAGCCACAAAAGCAAAAACAGAAGGGACCAGGGAGGAGAACATGATTGATCTATAACATCGTGTGTACATACATTAAGGCCTTCATTTAGGCTCATCAGTGATAAAGAGCCCAAACAGTGGATCCAAAGTTTTTCTCTCTGGCAGAGCTTTTTGAACCTCCTCCCTTCATCACAATCTCCACTGATGGCCTCCACTCCAAACACTAAGGCCCTTGGGGTTTCCATCATGCATGTCTCTAAAGTGCAAAAGATTGAATTCTTGTCAGAACTATGGAGGATATTCCTCTTGTGTTCCCCAAAGTGAGTCCTCAAGGAACGTATTGTGCGGTCCACATAAAGAAAACCGCACAGGCATACCAAACAGTACACAACATATTGAGTGCCACGCTTGATAAACTGTTTGATCGCATAGGATTGCCCATCAACCCCCATAGACTCTATTCTCCTATGCCACATAAAACTGTATGCCCCACAGTTGGGCACCCCACATCTATAGCTCCCCCTCTGTTTGTTTGAAAATGGTGGAAAAGGAGGGGTGACCACCAAAAAGCTTAGCCTCTCATCCCCAGTCATCCCAGTATCCCTCTCACTCTTAGAGGGTTTCCCCTATCCCACCCCCCCTGCCCCCTGAGAGTCAACCCCGCCACCCATATAACTCAGATAGCCTGGGGACTGTTTAAGCTCAAGCCAGCTACTCCAAGTTCTATGAAATCTGGTTCCGCTAACAACCCGCTAACAACAAGGATAAAAAGTTACTCGCAGAGGGTTGAAAATGGGTTCAGGACACAATACTGAGATCTGATGCAGCCCTGAGCTCAAGGTCCAAAAATACTATTGAATCATTGTGTACTACATGGGTAAACAGGATGCCAAACAGGTTGGATTGGCAATAGGAATGGAACTGTTCAAACTGTAAATCTGAGCCTTCTGAAATGATGAGGATATCATCAATATATCGCAAATAGAGCACAGGTTAGCCCCAAATGGATTGTTGGACCATATACGGTGTTCCCAAAATCCAATAAAAAGGTTTGCATAACTCGTGGCAAACCTGGCCCGCATTACAGTTCCCCTGATCTCTCTATAGTAATAACCAGTAAGAGTGAAATAATTGTGTGTAAGCGTGAAATCAATACACTGCAATATAAAGGCTTTTTAGGATGGATGCAATAATCCTCATTTAGCAAAAAATACTGGGCAGCCTGGAGGTCAAATTCATGCTTGATGGAGGTATACAGAGATGATACATATAATGACACACACTCGTACCCCTTCTGCCATTTGTAATTGGACAAGATGTCTATCAAATGATCAGAGTCCCTAACATAGGAGGGTAGCTGCACTACCAAATCCTGCAAGAAATGGTCAATGTAATTCCCCAAATTGCTGGTCAGACTATCTATGCCTCAGAATATTGGTCTACTGGGAGGGTTGGATTCATTTTTGTGTACCTTCGGAATATTATGGGCGGTCAGAGAGTGGGGTCTATACAAGAATGCCCATTCCTGTTTAGTAAGTTTTTTTCAGCGCAGGCACGTTTATTTATATTTTTTGGTTTATGCACGCAATGAAACGTGGTTAGTGTTTGCATCTTATCTATATTTGTTTCACCTCACAGAGGCATCAGTCCATCTTTGGCTCACAAGACCCCCACATAATTACTATTGAGGAATCCCGATGTCAGCACTATACATGTTTAGGAATGCCATGGTATGGAGAATAGGCCTATTCATAGGGTGGATAAGAAGTTAGATTCTGTGAGTTAAAAGAAGGAGAAAGAAATGGGGAAAAAGGAGGAAGTAAGAGGAGTACTAGAGAGAAATAGAATTTAAAAATAGAAATACAAAATAAATAAAAACTGTTCAATAAACTTAAAAGGAAAATAATATGGCAGGATGACCTCTGAAGGATCGCAGATCGTGTAAAGCAGCCCAGGTTTTCCCCCCAATATTGATCTTAATGAGTAGTAAGTCAGACTTGATTTAGGTCAACATTAGATTTTGAAGAGTGAAAGGAGCAGAATAAGTACGTTGTAGCGTGAGTGTGTGAGTGAGTTATAAAGTTAAATCCTTTTTTTTTTTTTTTTTCTTCCCCATGTTTGGTCACTCCCTCAACTGTCTATGGGTAGGGTGGAACTTTGTTCTTTTAATGCAAGAGGCCTTAATTCCCCCTCTAAAAGATCTCAAATTTTAAACATATTTCATAAACAAAAAGTTGGTATTATTCTGTTTCAAGAAACATATTTTTGTTCAGATCACATTTCTAAGCTAAATAATAGTAACTACACTACATGGATTCACGATACATTTTCATATTCAAAATCACGAGGAGTCTCTATTGTGTTCCACAAAGATATACCCCATCAGATAATAGAGAATTGGAAGGGTAAGGACGGTAGATCATTAATTTTTAAAATCATGTTATATGGAACGATCTTTACCATAATCAATCTTTATTTGCCAAGTTATGAACAAATTAAAACAGGGATACAAGTCTTTTTGGACACAATGGATAAAACAGAGGGAACAAGAATAATGGGAGGAGATTTTAATTTTGTAATGGACACAAAAATGGACACTACAACAACCCATTCCTATAGAAAGAATAGCCAATTAATAGAATTTAAAGATTTATTGGAAAAGTATCAAATGGTAGATATATGGAGGGTTCAACACCGGCCTGAAAAGAATTTCTCTTACTACTCAAACATACACAATTCATATCATAGAATAGATTATTTTTTATTAATCGATTAGGTCAGATGATGAAGCCTCCTACGGATATAGGAAATTTTCTTTGGTCAGACCAAAGAAAGCTCCATTATTTCTGGAGATTGGTCTGATCAAATTTAACAAACCTTTGGAACATGGAGATTCAACGATAGTTTGATTAAGGATAAAAAATTTGAAGATGATATTCGACAAACGATACAGGAATTTTTGCAGATTCATGAAACTGATAATACCTCAATTCCCACGTAATGGGAAACACTAAAATGTGTACTGCGGGGACTGTTCATCAAGCATGGAACAAGATTAAAAAAGGAAAAAGGACAGAAAATATCCCAATTAACGGGAGAAATATCAATAATAGAAAAGGTACATAAACCCTAAACTCAGTAGATGCAATAATTTTAAAAGATAAGCGTATGGAATTACAAAGTTTGTATGATGAACAGTCCCTGCGGCTGAGGGATAAAAACAGGGTACAATCATATCAATATGGGAACAAAACAGGGAAACTATTGGCCAGAACAATAAAACAACAACAATCCCAAACCTCTATCGTAAAAATTCTTAAAATCACAGGGGAATTGACATACGATCCTATAGAAATACAGTGGAACCTCGGTCTGCGAGTAACGCGGTTAACAAGCGTTTCGCAAAATGAGCACTGTATTTCTAAAAATCCTAACCCGGTTTGCGAGTGTTGTCTCGCAAAACGAGAAGGATTCAGGCCAAAAGCAGTGTGCAGTACCGCTTTTTGGCCTGAAGTGGGGGGGGAGGCGCTGGAGCCAAGCAGAGCGGAAAGTCGCCGATCGTCGGCGTGCGGAAATGCACGGAAAGGCCCGAGGACAGTTCGGCTGACCTCGGCAAACTTCGGAAAGGCTCGTGAACTGAGTCTTTTTGAGGTTTGCCAAGGTTCGCCGAAGTGTGCTCGGGCCTTTTCGGCCGTTTCCGAGGCTCTCCGATGCCCCCCGCCTTTGGCCACATGCGGTATTGCATCCCATTGAAGTCAATGCGGAACAAATTATTTTAGTTTTCATTGACTTCAATGGGAAAACTCGCTTTGATATGCGAGTACTTTGGATTACGAGCATTCTCCAGGAACGGATTATACTCGTAATCCGAAGTTCCACTGTATCTGAAACTTTTCATAAGTATTATCTAAAAGGATAAAAAATGCATTTGGGACTTTGCGTGAGGATAGTGGGGCCGCTCATTACCCCTCCTCCATCCCGGTTCAATAAGAAAATGAGAGAGAACAGGTGCGGGACTTTGAATGAGGCATAAGGAGGCAGAAGTATAAATTGGATAAGAATGTAATTTATTGTTAAAATTATACAAAATTTCATATATTTACATATTTAGGCACATAGCTCTATATATGCTGGCACATAGCTCTATAATGATAATTTGTAGTCATCCAGAAAATACATTCCGACAAGGGTTTCTATTGCAAACATAACCTACAATAAATTAGGAACGTTCATACGCATATGATGGATCATTGTGTACACATAACGGTAGTTGTAAGCTCTACGTCGTTTCGGGGCCTTATAGCCACTCATCAGGAGCATAACCGTAGTGACCACCTATAAATTGGGGAAATAGCAGTAATGAATGATATTGAAAGACAAATGGGTAGTGATGGAACAGGACTTGGTACTATTTTCTCACCAAAAACATGGACCTGCAGCATGTATGCGCAGAGGTAGCGCGGCCCCACATGTCCAACCAGCCAGTATGCCAGGGTCCGAAGCTGAAGGGGCATGTCCCTGGCAGCACCACCAACACAGATGGTCCCCCAGGCTGGATCAGTGTAGGGAGATGGAATAGATGAGCCTTAAGGCCCCGAAACGACGTAGAGCTTACAACTACCATCATGTGTACACAATGATCCATCATATGCGTATGAACGTTCCTAATTTATTGTATGTTATGTTTGCAATAGAAACCCTTGTCGGAATGTATTTTCTGGATGACTACAAATTATCATTATAGAGCTATGTGCCTAAATATGTAAATATATGAAATTTTTTATAATTTTAACAATAAATTACATTCTTATCCAATTTATACTTCTGCCTCCTTATGCCTCATTCAAAATCCCGCACCTGTTCTCTCTCATTATCTTTTTGCTGTGTATTTATGTTATATAACTTGGAACAATACTTATGAAAAGAAAAAGAAAAGGAGGGGGAAGAAATGCGCCAATATATTAAGGAAACAGCACTACCTACATTTTCGGACGAAATATTAGAGTACATGGAAAAAGAAATTTAAACGGAATAAATTCAACAAGCAATCTCAGCACTGGTCATAGGCAAAATCCCAGGACCAGACGGATATACACCAAGATTTTATAGGGCATTCCAAGTTATATTGACACCAATCCTGAAAAAAGACATTTAATCCTATTTTGACAGGACAAACGTTTACACCACAGGGTATGAAAGCTCATATAACACTAGTCCCTAAACCGGAAAAGGACCACGCATTGTGTAGCAATTATCGACCAATTTCTTTTACAAATATAGATATAAGGCTATCTTCTAAAATTATTACCAATCGACTGACACCAATTCTACCGAATCATCATATAAATTTAGATCAAACTGGATTTAGTAAGGGAAGAGAAACTAGAGATATTATAAAAACCTGTACACTGGTAGAATATGCCCAGAAGACTGCCATCCCAGCATGCCTATTATCAATTGATGCTGAGAAAGCTTTCGACAGGGTGGGATGGCGGTTTTTGGAAGAAACATTAATCTAACTAGGAATGGGACCTAAGATGAGGAGCAGGATAATGGCATTGTATTCCAACCCCAGGACGAATGTAAGAGCAAATGGTATACTTTCAGAATATATTACAATATCAAATGGTACTCAACAGGGATGCTCCCTATCCCCACTGCTATATATAATGGTTATGGAACCTCTTGCGATAGCAATAAGGGAAAACAAAGATATTCAGGGGATAAAAATTAAAGATAAAGAATATAAAACAGCAGTATATGCAGATGACTTATTAATAATTATCACAAATCCGATCATAACTCCAAACTTAATACAAGAATTCAAACGATTTGGAAAAGTAAGAAATTTTAAGGTTAATTATGACAAATCAGAGATGTTAAATGTATCACTGACAGAAAAGGTACGGATACTACTTCAAAAAGATTTCCCCTTTAATTGGCAAAAAGAAGCAATTAAATATTTAGGAACATATATTCCAAGCAATTTAAATAGTTGCAGGATATGAATCATATTGTTATAATTCAGGGGGTTATAAAATTACTGCAAAAATATGATAAAATGAACTATTTGTTGATGGGTAGAATTAATATAATAAAAATGGATAAATTAGCTAAAATATTATATATTCCAAGCAGTACCCTTAACCGCTTCAGCCACGGAAGAATTTACCCCCTTTCTGACCAGAGCACTTTTTTCGGCACTGTGTCGCTTTAACTGACAATTGCGCGGTCGTACGATGTGGCTCCCAAACAAAATTGACATCCTCCCCCCCCCCCCCAAATAGAGCTTTCTTTTGGTGGTATTTGATCACCTCTGCGGTTTTTATTTTTTGCGCTATAAACAAAAAAATAGCGTCAATTTTGAAAAAAAACGCATTATTTTTTACTATTTACTCACCAACTAAGTACATATATAGAATCAAAAATACAGTTATCTCTAATAAACCGGCCAACAACGAAAAAATACTAGTAGAAGAACACAAATCGACAAATAAACTGTCTAAGATATATAATCAACTTCTCCCTACTGGACCTATTAATGAACTAGTTGGTATGAAAAAATGGGAAGAGGAAAAGGAAAGCCAGATATCAGAAATGGAATGGGAGAAAGCATTTATAACAATACATAAAACAGCAATAGTGATTAAACACCAGGAAAAAATTATAAAATTCTGATGAGATGGTACTGGAGCCCAGTGGCATTATAAAACAAATATGGAAAATTCAGAGTCTTGCTGGAGATGTTTGAGTGAGAGGGGGACTATGGAACATATTTGGTATAGTTGTCATGCAGTGAGAGAATTCTGTAATAAGATATTTGAATTATATCAAAGGGTGACAGGGAAGGAGATAGATCCAGATATAAAAATCGCAGTACTATCCAGGGGTGTTGCTAGGTCTACAAAAGATCTGGGGCTAGAGCCCATAGCAGCGTAGTAAAGAAAGTCATATGCTTGTATATAATATATGTGTGTGATATGTATGTATATATGTATGTATGTATGTATGTGTGTGTGTGTGTGTATATATATATATATATATATATATATATATATATATATATATATATATATATATATATATATATATATATATATATATATATATATATATATATATATATATATATATATATATATATATATATATATATATATATATATATATATCTCTATATATATATATATATCCCCAGAGAGCCCCCCCTTACATCAGGGTCCCCAGAGAGCCTCCCCCTTAAATCAGGGCCCCTAGAGAGCCTCCTCCTTAAATCAGGGTCCCAAAGAGCCTCCCCCTGCATTAGGGTCCCCAGAGAGCCCCCCACTTACATCAGGGTCCCCAGAGAGCCCCCTTACATTAGGGTCCCCAGAGAGCCTCCCCCTTAAATCGGGGTCCCCAGAGAGCCCCCCCCACTTACATCGGGGTCCCCACAGTGCCTCCCCTCCCCTTGGGGACCCCTGCAGAGACTCGGGGCTATGGGCCCCAGATTCGGGGCTATAGCCCCAGAAGCCACCCCCTAGCGACGCCACTGGTACTATCTATAATGACAGGATCAATAAAAGCAATCAAAATAGATATTCTTCACCACATGACAACTGCAGCCAGAATAGTAATAGCCCGTAAATGGAGAAACATAAACAGTCCAACTATAGCAGAATGGATATGTGAATTGAACGAAATACAATATATGGAAACACAGATACGAGAAGGATATATAAAAATCAAGTACAAGAAATATGGAAACACTACCAGGGCGCCGGACCTGTGCTGGAAGGACGTATGTGAGCTGAGCTCCTCTTGGTTCACACCAATCTATACCCATCCGCTGCTTTATACAGTGCCCCTGTAGCCACAAGCCACATAAAATTGATCCCGGGCCCCTGCTGAACTGCCCTGGACTGATATCTCAGACCCTGACTGGTCCGACCTTGCTCTCAGCTGAACTTTATCTCTGCCACCGGAGCCCTCCGCCGCCATCTTGGGGCCTACAAACAGGCCGGCGGCGCTTTCTACCTAAATCCGCGGGCCTGCGGATCGAAGAGTGATCGGACGGGACCTGCTCAGAATAGCCCGACTGGCCTGTGGAGCCGAGGAGGCTGCGGAGAGTCATCCGGCACCCGGCCTAGGTGTCCTGCGGCCTGACGCGGCCTACGGGCTGAATTACAGACATCCCGGGTCACAGTGAGTAAGCTCATCCGCTGTCGGGTCCCTGGGGGGAGTCAGATCACACGATCATCCCTTTTTCTATCCCCGTGGGTGCCCCAGAGATTCCAAACAGCCGTGTTTATTGATTCAGCGGCCTCCTATTAGGACAGACCGAGGCTTCGGCCTACTTCTGGAGCCTGGCGGCCATCTTGGGACTCTCACATACACCCAGAAGCCATCCTCTCTGTCCCTTCAGCTGCATAGTTACTCGCAAGGGGCTGGGGACTACAGGATCTGCTCCTCTCACCCCAGACTGGCAGAAGGGGGAGGTAGAGATGTAATTAAGGGATCTGAGGATCTAAATTGAGCACAATAATACCCTGAGAGAGATACTGCCTAACAATTCACTCTTACAACTGTTCCATGTAAAACGCACACGCAGCTTGCAAAGATGGAAGCCGCCTGAGTTTTAAGCTTTGGCCTCCGCCTACAGATCCGAATCTCCCGCTCTGCAACGCTATTATTTTCAAGATCCGGGAGACGCATTAACCTTTCAGAGAACCCCATAGTTATCTTTCAATCAGTGCATGGGTAAAATCGGAGACCAACGCACCGTATACTCAAAACAAACCTCACAGGCCGCACTTCGGCGAACTAACTCAATGGAGAAATACCTACGGAGGCCTCACTCCCCGGCCTCAAGTACCCCAGAGGTAGCTATGAACCAAACGGACAATTTCCCATTAGTAGACCCCTCTCTGTTTATGGAGGACTCTTCACAACGCCCACAACTACCTGTTTCCTCCGCAACATCACTACCCGTAACAGTGGACGTTTTAGATACGAAGTTACAGGCTCTGCTTCACAGCATCACCCATAACATCACCAAAGAAGTAAATAAGCTAGCCCACGAGCTTAGAGGTGAAATAGATCAACTTGGTGAACGCATGGATCATCTGGAAACTAAATTCGATGACATGGTTCAATATGTCCATGTCCTAGAAGAGGAAAATGCAGGCCTGAAAAATGCAGTTTCGCAATTACAAACGCAGCAAGAAGACCTCGAAAATCGAGAACGCCGTCAGAATCTACGCATCCGTGGAGTCCCGGAATCCATACCAGATAAAGAAATTCGATCCTATCTCCTTGCTCTATTTGTCATGTTGGTACCTCATATTCCTGACATAGAATGGCGCCTGGATAGAGCACACAGATCACTGGCTCCTAAACCTCCTCAGGGTGCTAATCCCAGGGACATAATCGCTCGTTTCCACTTTTATGAGAGCAAGGAGGCCTTGACCATTGCTACTCGAAACAGATCAAGGGTCGAATTCAAAGGTGCAAAACTTCAAATTTTCAATGATCTATCACCCATCACTTTGGCTAAACGCCGCGCTCTACGCCCAGTTACCTGCCATTTGCAACAATATCAAGTCCCTTACCGCTGGGGTTTCCCGTTCAGATTATCAGTCATCAAAGACGGTTCGCAATACTCCATGCGAGACCTACAAGAATGTGAAACTTTTATCAAAAACCTAGGTCTCCCTCCCATACCAGATGAAGACCTGCAGATACAAGTCCCGCCTTCCCGACAGATGTCCACACCTGGGAAAATCTGGACCCCGGTGCGCCAGAGGTCAAAGAAGACACCAGTTACACCTCAAAGAGCTGCTCCATTTAAAGGCCCTACTTGAACACGTCCTGGGACATTTCCCTGTGATCCCTCTTTACACATAGGTCCAATTATTTTTTTTTCTGTGTTTTTTTTTTTTTTTTTGGTCCTATGTGTTCTGAGACTCTGGGCTCAGAGTCGAACTTCCATACCTGAAGTGCCTTACATGTTTACATGCCTGTTAGTTTGTTATAATCCAGCACGTAACCCCCATGTTGGTGGTTCTCTGTTTTCCCTGTTTTTTTTTTTTTTCTATTTTTTTTCTATTTTTTAAGGTTCGGATTGGGCGGAGGCCCACAAGTCTGTTTTTGTAGGCTGACACACCCCCTGTTAACATTTTTTAATTTTTCCTACCTATGGGTTTTTTTTTCAGGCCCATGTTCAAAATATGGTTATGTTTCAAAAATTATACAATACTGTCATATGATCTTTTATGATACATTTTTTTGTTATGTTTTATACATCATGGTACACATTCCCTCTCCACTTTCTAACTTTAATATATGCTATATTCATATACCTGAGCTATGGCTGTAAGTATACTGTCATGTAATGTTAAAGGTCTAGGTTCCATCCGCAAACGTTGGTTGGCGTTGAAGGAGTTCAAGGCATCCAAAGCAGAAGTGATCATGGTTCAGGAGACACACTTTAAGGCGGAGGGATCTTTTAAATTTGCCTCCAAACATTTTCCTACCGCTTATATAGCATCAGATCCTTCTGGAAAGGCTGGAGTAGCTATATTACTGAAACGTAATTCTAATATCCGTGTTAAATCGACATACTTAGACCCTCAAGGCCGCTTTGTTCTCCTGAGCTGTGATCATGAAAATGTATCATTTACCCTTGCCAATGTGTATGCACCCAACACAGGACAGATTGGTTTTCTTGAGATGTTTTTTGAAAAATTGCAATCTTTCTCCCAACCATTCATGGTCATCGGGGGTGATTTCAATTTGTGCATGTCCCCGAATAAGGATAGATTTGCTCTTTTTACACACACCCCACCTCCCCAGGTTCAAAAGTTGGCTACATCCTTTAGAAAACTTATCAGAGCTAACAACCTCTTTGATACTTGGAGGGTAAAACATCCTACAGCCAAACAATTTACATTTTATTCACCCCCCACAAGCTATATACAAGATTAGACCACTTCTTTGTCTCAGCACCCTTACTGTCATATGTAGTCCATTCAGAAATAAATACAATCACATGGTCAGACCATGCCCCCATAGCCCTTGACCTCCTCCTAACCAAACCTACATCTAGGTCATGCCACTGGCGTCTTAATGAGTCCCTTCTTAAAATACCTGATATCCATACCCATCTCCAGAAAAAACTGACAGAATTTTTTGAACTTAACGAAGGTTCGGTTTCTGGGGCGTCCACTCTATGGGAGGCTCATAAGGCCTTTTTCAGGGGAGAGTGCATTTCCTCAAGCTCCCGTCTTAAAAAAGATCGAGCTCTCCAAAGGTTATCGCTTTTACATGATCTATCCAAAGCGGAGGAATCCCTTGTCGGCTCCCCTACGGTGGAACGCCTCAGATCAGTGGTATCGCTACGTAACCGCATTAAATCTCTTGATTTGAATACATTTGCTAAATCCTTGCTTTGGTCCAAACAAAAGTTTTACGAATTTGCTAATAGGCCCCATAGAATGCTAGTCAATAAATTAAAGCCTAGACCTGCAGCCTCCATCCCTGATTTACTATTACAACCCAATGGTGAACCTACCTATTGCCCCCAACACATGTCCAAGGTCTTTGGTGATTACTACCAAAAACTCTATAACTGCTTAGCAACAGACCAAAATTTCACATTCACTCAAGAACAGTTTGATGACTTTATTAAATTTCTAAATCTCCCTACACTCTCTCCTGAGAAACGCTCAGGACTCAATGCTCCCATTTCTGCTGAAGAAATTACAGCAGTTATTAACCAGCTTCCGACCCACAAATCCCCAGGGCCCGATGGACTCCCTTACTCATACTTTAAAAGCTTCCTACCAGTTCTAATACCCCATATGATGAGTCTATTTACCTCTCTGATGTCAGGGAAAGTTCCGCACTCCCAATTTCTTCATGCCTTTATTACGGTTATTCCAAAACCGGATAAGGACTTATCACTACCAGACAACTATCGCCCCATTGCCCTCCTGAACTCTGATTATAAGATTTTCACAAAAATTTTAGCTAACAGACTGTCCCTACTTCTTCCCTCACTCATACATAAGGACCAGGTCGGTTTCGTTCCCACTAGACACGCAGGAGACAACACTAGAAGAACTATCGATCTTATTGATCTACTGACTAAAACTAAGAAACCTGCGATAGTCCTCAGTTTAGATGCTCAGAAGGCATTTGATCGCCTAAACTGGTCTTTTATGTTCGCCATCTTGACTAGATATGGAATTTCAGGTCCCTTTATGCACGCTTTAAGAGCGCTTTACTCCACGTCCACTTCTCAAGTACAGTTGTCTTCCCATGTCTCCCCGATATTCTCCCTAAGTAATGGTACCCGTCAGGGATGTCCTCTATCCCCCTTACTTTTCATTTTAAGTTTGGAACCTCTGGCCGAAGCTATTCGTTCCCACCCTGACATAGGGGGAGTGGCGCTGAGACATCAGGAATACAAGCTGTCCCTATTCGCTGATGATATTCTACTAACATTGACCCATCCCCATATATCACTCCCCTCTCTCCATGCACTCCTGCACCAATTTGGAAGCATTTCAGGTTTTAAAATAAATCCGACCAAAACTGAAGCCCTTCCTATTAATCTTTCCACAGATATGCTCTCAACTTTACAGGAAAATTTCAAATATCGTTGGTGCACCCATTCCTTGAAATATCTTGGGGTCTATCTGACTTCCTCCTACTCCACTCTTTATCAGGCCAACTTTCCTCCTATGTTTATAGAAATCAACAAATTATTAAAGTCATGGACAAATTTCCCCTTATCCCTTTTTGGAAGGATAAACGTCCTCAAAATGTCGGTGCTCCCTAAGCTCCTCTATCTCTTCGAGACCCTTCCAGTTAAGGTTCCAATGTCCCAATTAAAGTTAATCCAACAAAATTTCCTAAATTTTATTTGGAATCATAAATCTCATAGGATAGCTAGCTCGGTGCTTTTTGCACCCCAAGCCGGTGGAGGTTTGGGGGCACCCGACATAATCAAATATTATTACGCCTCCCATCTAAGAACAATAATCTCCTGGACATCTAGATATGCCCCTAACAGATGGTCTGAGATAGAAATGGGCATCACAGTACCTGCATATCCATGCTATATGTTATGGCCATCCTCGGACAAATTCATCTCTCAATTACGTAAAATCAGCTTAAACCCGATGCTATTTACCCTCTCAATATGGAAACACTGCTCCGGTAAATATAAGCTTTCATCCCCATGCTCTCCTTTAACAAATATTACCTTTAATCCGGAAATCCCTGATAGCCTCTCTTATGATGCCATGCTGCCATGGACGAAAGCCGGTATTTTCCAACTACGCCACTTGGTTAACCCAGTGACCCGCAAACTCCTCACTTTTAATGACCTACAATCTAAATATAAAATCCCAAAAAACCTCTTTTACTCCTTTCTACAAATCCAACATTTTCTCTCCACCAAAATACCACAACTGACCCTAACTATCCCTACTGAATTTGAAATGGTGTGCTCCAGAGGCCCTCATGATTCTCATCTAATATCCAACATTTACAAAATACTACATGCTGCCTCCCCTGTCACAGAACAGACTCACACATATATGCGCAAATGGTCCCATATTTTAAACAGACCTATCCAATTAAGTGAATGGAAGAATATCTGGGAAAGTACATCTAAGACATCTAGATGTGTGGCTCAGAAAGAAACAACCTATAAAATACTAATGTTCTGGTATAGAACCCCGGAGTTTCTTTTAAGACAGAAACTGACTACATCCGGACAATGCTGGAGATGTGGCTCGTCTCTGGGCACTCATTTCCATATATTTTGGGAATGTCCCTTGATAATGCCATACTGGTCACAGATCCATGCCCTATTGGAAAAAATCCTAGAATTCCCTATACCCCACCAACCTATACATCTCTTGCTAGGCTTACCCCTCCCTAAGATGCCAAAAACGCTTAGGAAATTGATGGCTTTCATCCTATTAGCGGCTAAACGGGTTATACCCCAATGCTGGTTAGCCAACACCCCCCCTACTTTTGCACAATTTTTGTCAGTTATTACAGATATTCGCAGGATGGAACATATCACAGCCATAATTGATGATTCCCTTCCCAGATTTGAGGCTATATGGAGACACTGGGACTCCTCTGAATACAGCATAGAGAACCCCCAGGCAGTCCAGAGTTAATGAGGTATAAAGATCATGCCATTGCATCATTTCACTAACTGACCCTCTTATTTCTACCATGATGTGTATGTATTGTCTGAAAATCATATGACACTTAATGTTATTTCTTCTTGATATATAATAAGCTAAAAAAAAAAAAAAAAATGTTTTACCTCATTGAAAATATGCTGCTATCAATGTCTTTTTCTATGAGAATGAACACTCTGTTTCTGTATACCTGAATATACTTAATAAATAAACAATTAAAAAAAAAAAAAGAAATATGGAAACAATGGGAAGAATTCTGGTCCTCAAAGAAAATAATAGATTATCTTTAAACAAGAACAAGTTATATCCCTGGGGGGGGGAGGACAGGGGATGTGAAAAGTAAAAGTGGGGTATGTTTTTTTTTTTTTTTGAGAATGAGTGAAAGAGGGTGGATGAGTAGGAATCAAAACTCCTGAGGAAAAGACATTATGATAATTGAAAGATAAAGGGATTAATAGACCTCATAAGGCATATTAAGAATCTCAGATGATATATAGGAGACAAACATGGGTAAATGTCAGAGATATGTTATTAATTATGTATAATTGTGGAATTTATGTATGTATTTTTGTATTTATAAAATTTAATAAAAAGTGATTGAAAACAATAAGGGGAGGGCTTGCCTACGGGGTAACATTAGGGTTGCACCAATACCATTTTTATCAGCGAGTAACAATAGTTTTGGGCAAGTACTCGCCGATACAGAGTACCAAAACTTTGTGGTGCGATTTGCGTCAATACAAAAAAAATGGTGCAAATTGCACTGCAAAGAATTGCATGCAATTTCCATATTTGTTTTCAATGAAACTCTAAAGGCTACTAAAAAACAAGCTAAGGATAAGAGCAACAATACAAATGATAAAAGGAGTTTGTTTATACAAAGTTTGACAAAATAAAGAAAAAAAACAAAAACAAAAAAACAACAAAACAAAACATGTCTAGTGACTGACCTGCTGCTGTTTGTTGAGGGTAAATCGAGAGGGATCCCAATCGGGGGGTTTTGTGACACCAGGATCTACAGTATCTCACAAAAGTAAGTACACCCCTCACATTTTTGTAAATCTTTTCTTCTATCTTTTCATGTGACAACACTGAAGAAATGACACTTGTCTACAATGTAAAGTAGTGAGTGTACAGCTTGTATAACAGTGTACATTTTCTGTCCCCTCAAAATAACTCCACACACAGCCATTATTGTCTAAATCGCTGGCAACAAAAGTGAGTACACCCCTAAGTAAAAATGTCCAAATTGGGCCCAAAGTGTCAATATTTTGTGTGACCACAATTATTTTCCAGCAATGCCTTAACCCTCTTGGGCATGGAGTTCACCAGAACATCAGTGTTGTCACATGAAAAGATATAATAAAATATTTACAAAATGTGAGGGGTGTACTTACTTTTGTGAGATACTGTATATGAAAAAAGTCAGTTTGATGTTAGTGCGAGGAATGGAATGGGGGGGCAGCATGGGAGGGGAAGGGGTGGAAGAGAAGTAAACTGGGAGCTGTGACAAACTATTTTGGGGTTTGGATAGCCTGGAAGTGGTGGAAAGGAGAGGTAAGTGGTGGTAAATCTAACAAAGAGAGGTCTTTGTTCTGCCCACATACTGGAGACGGCATGGGCATTCGATAACGTATGTGAAATGCGTACTTGTGCAAGATATTATCTCCCTAATTTTATATTGCTTGCCTGTTGCTGTGGAGATAAATTATTCTTTTTTCCTTGGTTCTTTTTGGCTGACCCTGCATGGTAGACATTTTGGCATCTGTAGAAGCCTTTTACTGTAGATTGGAGAAAAGGCTAATTGTTTTGGGGGGGTCTAGTACATTGTGGACAAGTTTGTTTCTGAGTGTGGGAGCCCTCCTGTAGATGAATTTTGGACATTGTGGGAGTACTATCTTTAATGTTTTGTTTGATTTCACAATGGGCCAGTATTACTTCACTATGTCTTCTACTTGTTTGTATTGTCTGTTCAATCCAGTAAGAAAAGCCCATTCCATGTCTTTTTTCCTGTTCTTGTCTTTAAGGAGTGTTTCTCTGTCTATGTTTATTCCCTTCAAGGCTTTTAATTCTCTTCTTTTGTAGCCCTTTTTTACGAATCTTTGTGTCAGGATTTCTGACTGCTCTTCATATTCTTTTTCAAGACTGCAGTTTTTATGGATCCTCATAATCTGTCTTTTGGGCACATTCCCTGTCCATTTTGCATGATGGCAACTTTAGGTAAGTATGTATCCATTACGGTCTGTTTGCTTGGAAAAAGTTCTTGTGCCAAGTTTGTCTTCTTTGTAAATTTGCAGATCCAAGAAATCAGTGCTATCCTGGTTCCAACTTCCTGTGAATTAAATTCCATACCAGTTTTGGTCTATTTTGTCAAATAATATTTTAGCGAATCCTCTGTGCCTTTCCATATCGTCATGATATCATCGATATATCGCCTGTAGAATTTTAAATTAGGTCTTTCTATGCTGTATATTTGTTCTTCCTTCCATTTATTCATGAATAGGTTTGCTAAACTCAGAGCATATCTCACCCCCATGGCCACTCCTTTGGTCAGAACGTAATGATCCCCGTGTGCCAAAAATACAGTGCCTTGCAAAAGTATTCACCCCCCCCCTTGCTTTTTACCTATTTTTTTTACATTACAGCCTTTAGTTCAATGTTTTTTTAATCTGAATTATGTGTGATGAGTCAGAACACAATAGTCTAAGTTGGTGAAGTAAAATTAGAAATATATATATACATAAAACTATTTTTCAGAAATAAAAAACTGATAATTGGCTTGTGCGTATGTATTCACCCCCTTTGTTATGAAGCCCATAAAAAGCTCTGGTGCAACCAGTTACCTTCAGAAGACACATAATTAGTGAAATGATGTCCACCTGTGTACAATCTAAGTGTCACATGATCTGTCATTACATATACACACTTTTTTTGAAAGGCCCCAAAGGCTGCAAAAGCAAGAGGCACCACTAACCAAACACTGCCATGAAGACCAAGGAACTCTCCAAACAAGTAAGGGACAATGTTGTTGAGAAGTACAAGTCAGGGTTAGGTTATAAAAAAAATCCAAATCTTTGATGATCCCTAGGAGCACCATCAAATCTATCATAACCAAATGGAAAGAACATGGCACAACAGCAAACCTGCCAAGAGACGGCCGCACACCAAAACTCACGGACCGTGCAAGGAGGGCATTAAACAGAGATGCAGCACAGAGACCTAAGGTAATCCTGGAGGAGCTGCAGAGTTCCACAGCAGAGACTGGAGTATCTGTGCATAGGACCACAATAAGTCGTATGCTCCATAGAGTTGGGCTTTATGGCAGAGTGGCCAGAAGAAAGACATTACTTTCAGCAAAAAACAAAAATGGCATGTCTTGAGTTTGCGAAAAGGCATGTGATGAGACTAAAATTGAACTTTTTGGCCATCAAAGAAAACGCTATGTCTGGCGCAAACCCAACACATCACATCACCCAAAGAACACCATCCCCACAGTGAAACATGGTAGTGGCAGCATCATGCTGTGGGGATGTTTTTCAGCAGTCGGGACTGGGAAACTGGTCAGAGTTGAGGGAAAGATGGATGGTGCTAAATAGGATATTCTTGAGCAAAACCTGTACCACTCTGTGTGTGAATTGAGGCTAGGATGGAGGTTCACCTTCCAGCAGGACAATGACCCCAAACACACTGCTAAAGCAACACTTGAGTGGTTTAACGGGAAACATGTAAATGTGCTGGCGGGGGGTGGGGGGCGTAACCGGATAGGCGGGTGTGTGCCGAGCTGCAGCATGGAGTGAGTGTGAGTGAGGATGCTGTGTGCTCTATCTCACCCCCGCTCCCCTACGGACACACGGACGGCTGGCCGGGAGAAGCAGGCTTGCTGCGGGATGCAATGATAGAGCGTGGGAAGAGTAATTGATCCCTTGCCTTGTCTCACCGCTCCCCCCGCTGGATTCCTTCACTCCATGGTAGGCTGTGAACGCTGAGGAAACCCCCGGGCGTGACGTCACCCTTTACACTCTGCTATGTTCTGGTGTGAGACAAAGGGCAAATAGCTCTTATCCTCATGATGCCAGAGAGCTGAAGACCTCTAGAGCGGTACAGTATGTATGTACAGTTATTGACTTTAATATGTAAGCCAGAGGCCGCTTAAAGAAACATAGAATTATTGATATCTTTTCCTTTTTGGATCGGTTCAACACCTGGTAATGTGACACTCCTGCAATAACAACAAACAAACAACACAGGATACCTAGGTGTTTTAGCGACCTGTTTGACTGGCTGGATGTACAATACTCGGAAACTAAAAGCTATAACACTGAGTAAATATCGCTCATTTTTTGCACCGAGTTTAGGCTGGGTTTGGGAGTAGCAGGGTTGTGTATTAACCCTCCATCCCCCCACCCTCAGGCAGGGTTACCTTCTATTTATTACCCACGAACATGCAAAAGCAAAGGGTTCTGGACTGTTTCAGAAACTGTAGGGGCGGCAGGCTTGGTGGTGGGGTGGGATATGCTGTATGTGTACCCCAGCCGTTGTATACTGCTGGTGTCTACTTGAGCTGCCTTGGATAGTCTTTGCGTTCTATGGTGGAGTCTGGTGGGGGAGTAGCACTGACTGTTAAGGCAGCTGGGGTGCATAAGGGTGGAGAGAGCTGCCTTGCTCTGGGCACTATTCCTTTTAAAAAGCATTTTGGTGCACTCTCCGCACAACGAGAGGATAGGTGTATAGGTTTCCCCTTTCTTCTTCCTTCTTCCACTTTTGGGCTTTTTATGCTGACAGAAATTAATCAGTTGCTATAAGAGTATACATATAAGAGTAAATGATGCAGAGCCTACGCTCCTCTAAAGAGAAAACCTCGCAACATACCGCAGCAGCAAAATTGGAGCAATTTGCTCATGCCTTGGCTCTGACCCCTCCAAAAAAGGGGGCACAGCTGAAGTCACAGCAGGGTGGGGCATCGGATAGGAAAAGCCAGGGTCAGCCCTATTCACAGCCCTCCGGAGTTGTGCCGGCCACCCAGTCTTCTAAAATACATAGTAATAAAGGTTCGGGGTCAAGTGAACAAAATATAAATGTGAATATGGAGCCAATAAGTGACCCGAACCTGCCACTGGATAAAGAGCCAACCTTAACAGATGTATTCATGGCAGTAGGGGCGTGCAACAGCTCGCTTAAAGAACTCTGTGAACAGATGAAAGGAGTTAAAGCAGACCTGCTACTGGTCAGACAAGATTTACAGAAAACGGCAGAGAGAACAACAGCCCTGGAAGAAAGAGTCAGTAGACTAGAAGATAATGTGTCCCCAATAATTAAAGAAATAAAATGGCTGAAGGAACAGATATCCAAGCAAGCCTCTAAACTGGACGAGATGGAGAACAGGAGCAGAAGAGATAACGTGAGGCTGGTAGGACTACATGAAAGAAGCAAGGGCGCCAACCCGATTGAGTTCCTAGAAAAGTGGCTGGGGGAGCTATTTGGGAAAGAATCGTTCTCGGCCTCGTTTGCCATTGTAAGAGCTCACAGGATCCCCTTCAGGGCACCGCCGAGGGGGGCCACCCCAGACCCCTCCTCTTGAGATTTCTCAACTACAAGGATAAAGTGTCTGTTACGGAAGACCAGGGAGGCAGGGGAGGTCCTCTTTAAAGGCGCAAAAATTTTGTTTTACTCTGACTTTTCACCGGATCTGCAGAGGCGTAGAGCGGAGTATACTCAGGCAAAACGCAACTTACAAAAATTTAAGCTACCATACGCCCTTCTCTACCCGGCAAGGCTGCGGGTTACGGCCCAGGGGGAAACTCTGTTTTTCAACTCTCCTGCTGGGGTTGAGAAGTGGCTTGAAGACAATAGAGAAAAAATTACGAATCTCACGTAGAGGGATAGGGAAGATGAAATGCCGGTGTGTTAATAGGGTGATACAATAGGGTATGGGGAGGTATAGTAGTTTTATTCCTACTTTTTTTTTTTCTTTCTTTTTTATGGTTTGTGTTCCTTAATATTTCACACCTACCTGCCATCTGCTAATGGTCTTTGCTTACTGGGGGGCGGGGGGGATGGGTGCACACAGCTGTCTGCATGAGGGGAGGTGAGTGAGAGGACTTGGTGTAAAAGGGTGGTGGTAGTGGATGAGTTAACGGTCATGGGGGGTTCACCTAGATAGGTGGGTGCGGGTGGGGAAGAGGGGGGGGGATGGGGGGAGGGTAGAGGTGGGAGAGTGGGAGGGGGGAAGGGAAGGGGTGGGAGGGGGGAAGGGAAGGGGTGGGAGGGAGGGGTGCTAGGGGGGGTAAAATACTATTCTCGAGTATATACATCACTAGAAATTAATCTGGAGGTATCCAGACTTTCACTTATAGATTTTTGGCTTTTAATACATGTACATGCAAGCACTGTCTGTGGCAAATTCTTACCCAAAGTAGGGCTGATATAGCTAAGATGAGCACGTGGTTTAGAGTTCACATCATATATAAATATAGAACTGGCACAACATACACAAGGGGGGAGAAACTAATTTTGAGTGTAGGGGTACATAAATTTTACTTTATAAAGAAACTTTATACATATGGTAGCACTTGTTGGGGTAAAGGACATTTTTCAGTTCTCCGATGTTAGCTAAAACCCTGAAAATAGGATCCTGGAACGTCAGGGGCCTGGGAACACCACTTAAAAGGTTGGCAGTGTTCTCTATGATGGAGAGATGTGGGGTAGATCTGGTCTGTCTGCAGGAAATCCACCTAACCAAGGACACCATTCACCAGCTACAGATGAAAAAATTTCAACCCCAATTTCATGCGGTCCACTCCTCCTTTAGTAGGGGGGTGAGTATCTTAGTGAAAACTGGGGTGAAATTCTCCTGCAGACAGGTCAGTATAGATGAGCTGGGTAGATATATCTTTCTACTCTGCTCCATTGATTGTGTCATGCATGTGGTGGCAAATGTATACATTCCTCCGCCCTTTAATCTGGATGTCCTGGTTAAACTGAACGAATTTCTGCTAGATAAAAAAGAGGTACCGATTGTAGTGGTGGGGGACTTTAATGAGGTCTTAGGGCTGGATAGATTCCCGCTACGAAAATGCTCAGAGGATTCAGTGAGGAACCGGTTAAGTCTATTTTTGGAGGAAGTGGGGCTAGTAGATTTATGGAGGATGCGGAACCCAGGCGTGTTGCAATATACCTGCTGCTCTGCGTCATACTCCACGCTCTCAAGGATAGATCTAGTCCTGGGAAATGACAGGGCACTCCAGAAGCTAGAAAAAATAACGTATTGGCCAAGAGGCATCTCAGACCATTCCCCTATGGTAGCTACACTAAATCTTGGAGAGCCTAGACCCCGGAAGTGCTGGAGTATAAGCCCGTACTGGTTTGAAATAATTAAAAAATCAGATGGGATTCTCCCCACCCTAAGGGAGTTTGTTGAGATTAATCAGGGAACGGTGTCCCCCCCTGTGCTATGGGACGCCCTCAAGGCTTTTTTTAGAGGGGTCCTAATAGAGCAGATGGCTAAATTCAATAAAGAGGCTGGAAGTGAGGAGGAGAGCTCTCTGAGGGACACTCTTGAGGCCGAAAATAATTTTATTAGAAACCCAACCCCGGAGACGGAAAGTACTTGGCAAGAGAAACAACAAGTATATAAACTAGTGGTCATACAGAAAGCAGAAACTAGGCGCCTACTCCAGAGACAGGAATCTATGGTGGAGGGCGAGAGAATGGGAAAGACACTGGCTATGCTAGTAAAATCAAATGCAACTCCATCCACGGTCCTCGCCATTAGATCGCAGAGCGGTGAGGTAGTATCAAGTACCTCAAAAATAGTACAAGCCTTCAGGGATTATTATAAAAAACTGTATTCCTCTCAGAAAAAGGGAAAGGAGGCCAAGATGGAGGACTTCCTAGGGGGGCTGGCGATCCCCACCATATCACAAGAAGAAAGAGACACATTAGACACTCCAATAACTATAGCAGAATTACATCAAGCAGTAGCGGGCATGGCAACCCTTAAGTCACCCGGGCCTGATGGTCTTCCAATTGAGACCTATAAATACTATGGCGAAGTGTTGTTCCCTGAACTGCTGAAAGTTTTGGGGGGGGCGCTTGAGGGGGGCTAGCTGCCTGCATCAATGCTAGAAGCAACTATCATCGTACTACAGAAAGAAGGGAAAGACCCTCTGGATGTGGTCGCTTATAGACCAATCTCTCTCCTATGCACCGATGTAAAAATTCTGGCCAAAGTTCTGGCAGCAAGATTGAATGGAGTTATTCATAAACTGATTCATGAGGACCAGGCGGGTTTTATAGCCAATAGATCTACGAGCTTGAACATTAGAAGAGCGTTTTTGAACTTGAAGGGCTCGAGAGCGTTAATGACCCTCGATGTATCCAAGGCTTTTGATAGCGTGGAGTGGGGCTATATGTGGCGTGTGCTGGAGAAATTTGGATTCTGGCCCTTCCTTTATAGGGTGGATCAGAATGCTATATACCCGCCCTAAGGCAAGATTAAAAATTAATAACGAATTTTCGGATTGGTTTGAGTTGGAGAGGGGGACGAGGCAGGGGTGCCCACTCTCTCCTCTGCTGTTTGCATTGGCGATGGAACCTCTGGCCATCTCCATAAGGGGAAGTTGCGCGATAACTGGCTTCCAGAGAAAAATGGGTGAGGAAAGAATCACGCTGTATGCGGATGACATCCTGTTTTTTCTGGGGGATTCGAGAAAGTCACTACCGGGAGCGATGAGGATTGTGGAGGACTTTGGTAGTTTCTCTGGCCTAGAGATAAACTGGGAGAAATCCGAGTTTCTGCCGGTAGACCCCATAAAGTAGATAATAGCATGTGGTAAGCCCCAGATGGTAATGGTGAAAGCCTTGAAATATCTGGGAATTGTTCTGACGAAGGACATCACCCTATATATCAGTAAAAACCTTGCTCCTCTATTAACAAAATTTAAACAAAAAATAGGAATTTGGAGACGCCTGCCTTTGTCAGCTGCAGGAAGATGTAGTTTAATAAAAATGGTATGGATGCCACAACTGCTATACGTCCTGCACAACTCTCCAGTCTGGATTGGCAAGAAGTGGTTTAAAAAAATTGATAGCCTCTTTAGGGAATTGATATGGAAGGGGAAGCAAGCCAGGATTCGACTTCGAGTGCTCCAGCTCCCCACTCGGGAGGGGGGCTTTGCCCTCCCGCATCCTGAGCGCTATTTTCTTTCAACTCAGTTGCAGCAGTTATTGGGATGTGGGATACCAAAAGGAGGCACCCCTAATGGCAAGTTGCTATTGTTAAGTACCCCACATAATACAATAATTGAAGCCCTAGAGGCGGACATGTTCCATGACGAATTTCCAACAATTAAACTGATAAACTCTGGAAAACAGTCAAGAAAATGATGAGGTATGAAGACCTAACAGTCTACTCTCCTATTTGGAACAATTGCAACTTGCAGGAAGTCCTTAAAATAGGTACATTCAGAGAGTGGGAGAATCTTGGCATCAGAAGGCTAAGCCAACTTTATAATGACACCAGGTTAAAGAAATTTCCGGAATTGGTCAGGGAGTTTAAGCTGCCTCGGGGTTCTTTATTCCTGTACTTCCAGCTAGAACATGCCCTTAAAGCGCAATTTAAAGCCCAGACTCCGAGATGGGAAGAGATGCCTCTATTTCAGAGTATAATTCAGGTAACTCCCACTAGAGGGGTAATATCAAGAATTTATGACCAATTAAGTAAATCAGACAACAGCGGGGGGATACTCCACGGGGTAAAGGCTAAATGGGAAGAGGATATAGAAGGAATGACCCAGGAACAATGGGTGAGAACCTTGGAGCTGGGAGTTCAGGTTTCTGTGTCCCCTTCACAGAGACTCTCACATTTGATGCTGTTAAATAGAGCCTACTATACTCCTAAAAGACTTTTTAAGTTTGGGAGAAGGCCCAACGACAATTGCCCCAGATGTCGGGGGATGGGAGATCTCATATACATGGTGTGGAGGTGCCCCAAGTTGTTCAGATACTAGGAGGAGGTGACTGGGAGTTTGGGAAATATTTTTGGTACTACAGTGGCAAAGGAGGCCTTAGTTCGTATTCTGGGGCATAGAAGAGTGATGGGAGAGAGGCTGAGCACTACGCTAGCCATGTTCCAAGCCAGAAAGATGATAACACTAAGATGGCAATCAAAGGATCCCCCCACTGTGAAAGACTGGATCTCTACAATAAACGAAACCCTGGGTAGGGAAAGATCGGAGTACATAAAGAGGGGCAACCTTCAGGAATTCGAAAGCATGTGGAAGTTGTGGACAGAGAAGGTGGGGCGCCCCTAATAGTGGGCATGACGTGGAGTAGACCAAGCGATGGGCTTAATATAGGTACATGGGTAACTGGAACCCTTGTAGGCAATGAGTGCTATAATGAGGTGGTTTGGATATGTATATTCTTAGCCAAACAAATAGTCTAGTTGGGCACATGTTAAACATTGGGGGAGGGTGGGGGGGGGGTGGATTAGGGAACAGGTAACTTTCCGTACAACGCCGGCTAAGTCAGTAGACGACGGGCATGGGGACCCCATACATTTGCTTTTATATTCCCTTCTTTACTTATTCTTCTATGTTTCTCTTTCTCTTTTTTACTAGTCCCTTCTCTCTCCAAACTGGCTCAGAAAAAGATAAGCCTCATCTGATATCTATAGCTACAGTTGGGCTTATGAGGTTGGAGAGATAGGGGATTTGTTGGTAAAGTTATGTAATAAAGTTTTTTTATTGAGATGGTATAAAAGGTAATGAGAAAAGGAATAATCCACTATGATGTGAATTTGAGAAGGGGACAGTTAATGAACATCAAGCTGATTTAGCCCTCTAATCATTGTTCGCTGAAGTGGAAAAAAAAAAAAAGTGTTGGAATGGCCTAGTTAAAGCCCAGACCTCAATCCAATAGAAAATATGTGGCCAGACTTAAAGATCCCTGTGTACAAGCACAATCCATCCAACTTGAAAGAGCTGGAGCAGTTTTGCAAGGAGGAATGGGCAAAAATCCCAGTGGTAAGATGTGACAAGCTCATAGAGACTTATCCAAAGCAACTTGGAGCTGTGATAGCCGTAAAAGGTGGATCTACAAAGTATTGACTTTAGGGGTGAATAGTTATGCATATTGCCTTTTTCTGTTATTTTGTCCTATTTGTTGTTTGCTTCACAATAAAAAAAACAAAAACATCTTCAAAGTTGTGGGCATGTTCTGTAAATTAAATGATGCAAATCCTCAAACAATCCATGTTAACTCCAGGTTGTGAGGCAACAAGACACGAAAAATGCCAAGGGGGGTGAATACTTTTGCAAGACACTGTAGTTACTTTTCATGGCCATCTCCAGGCCCTCTAGTATGAACTCTATCTGTTCCTGTTTCAGTTCAGTATGCTTATGTAGTGCCCATTCCTCACTTTTCAGGCCATCTTCCTGAACGATGTTGGTGTTAGACATGTGCAATTCGTTTCGTTCTGAATACATTTTTACAAAAATTCAGAAATTCAAAAATCCAAAAATTCAAAAATCCGAAAACTTGAAAATCCGAAAAACTCAAAAGAACGGAAATCCAAAAATAAGAACGAAAATCCGAAAACCCGAAAGTTCGAAAATGTGAAATAATAACTCATAATAACTATTACCAACTATTAAATTATAGGTATTGAAATTTCCTTTCAAATTTGTCTGTTAGTGAACCTAATGAATTTGAATTTATCTAAAGTAACGAATTGTCCGAAATAACAAATGCAGCATCTAAACAAATGGAACGTAACAAATTAATAATAAAAAAATAATAATAATAACAATAATAATAGGGGGCGTGGTTTGACCTCGGAGGAAGATGGGCGCCTAACTTGTGAGCTCCCGCCAGAAGAGGATTTCTATCTGAAACGGAGGTAACCCGCTCGCTTCACAGCCACAAACCATGGGGACATGCTCCCGCAATTTCTGCGCCTCATGTTCCCGCTCCCCGCGGGACACCAGCGGTACCTTAAGCCAGAGTATCCCAGCACTGTTCAGGACACAGAGGCAGCATGGAGGCATTCTCTCAGGGTCCCTGCCCTCCTGGAGATCTGTCCTCAGTCGGAGCGCCAACCATCCGCTCTACTCCCGACAACGGAGATGTGATCCTGACACCATAACAGCAGCCCAGCCTGAACGATTTCTGCAAAATTCTAGATATACCACTGGTGTACGTGCCAAAATGGTATGCTGAGTTTCGCCCGTCCATCGTGAAACCGACACGACCCAGAGCTGAACCCATGGAAACCCAAGAACAAAGATTTTGCCGACAACGGTCTTCATCCGAAGCCCAGGCTCATCGCTCTGCTCCAGGTCTGCAGTATGCAACCAGTCCTACAAAGGTGCCACAATCCTGAAGAAGCTCGCCGTGGACGCTGAACTGGTCCACCAGAGGCTTCTGAGTTCAGATAAGTACAGTTTGTTCTGTTTACACGTTGCTCTGTTATCCCAATATTCCTCCGCTCGCCCATGCAAACATACAGCCTGAAGACGCTGCCCACTATCATCCCGCATGGCAATGGACTTGTGGGATTGCCCTGGATTCCACCTTTGCTCCCTGATTCCAGACATCCCCTCCCACTGCAATCTGTACCACACTGAGCGTTTCCTCACACTTACATAAAAAGCTGACCAAACTATCTGCTGTGATTTCCTGCCTGACTTCCTTACGATTCACCCTCCAAGGCCCATCCACTCCAGAATCTGCTTCCCGTATGAACTCAGGACCCCACCGCATGGACCTAGTGGACAACATCTACATGCACTAATGGAAGAAAAACTGATCCCCCTTTTTTTTAATGGTACCACACTAGAGGATAAAAGGAAATTCATAGGATGATTGATGAGACTCCCCTCTCTCACTTATGGCTTTAAGCACAATCCAGAAACTCACAATACCCTAATAGCCCACAGGATTCTAAATTCTCCTGATGAATACTAACTCTAATTGGGACAAGAACGACTTGTCAATTGAATTATACCTTTAAGGCAGTAAAAACACTCTCTATACCCCTTATGAGCTGTCTGCAGGCTGCCTTTATCCACACAGATTATGGGGACTGGAGAGTGGGGAAATATCCTTATCAATCATACTAGGAGCTGTACCAAGGTGACTTTAAGGGGAAAACCAAAAAGCATTTGTTATGTTTGTAACCTGCTCCTATGTTAACTGTAACATACATGTATAAATGAAGGTAAATTGGTTATCTGGCACTCCAGGAGGCAATGCCCTTAGTTTGTAATAATTGTACATTTGATTAGTCAGTCTTTAGGTAAAAACAAAGTTGAACCACGGTAAGGGGGTGATTTAAAAAGAGGCAGCTATCCTCAGAGTGTGTCCAGCAACTCTGCAAAACATATAAAAGAAACATGGGGGGGGGGGGGGCTCCTCTCTAACTGTAGTATTAAAACCGTAATATTTATTGCACAAGATTAAAAACACTTACAAGATATAAGTGGGAGTAATGCTCATTATAAGTATGTAATCCTGTCCCGCAAGCTCCTCACATGATCCGGGTAGCTGGGAAAGGTTCTGGTGTTATGTGCTGAATAGCTGTACATTTAGGAAAACCAGGAAGTAGTCTGCTCCATGCTGTCCAGCTTGAACTGGAAACGGAAATGATGTCACCAGCAGGGGGCGGGAGGAAGGGGTCCTGCTGGTGACATCATTTCCACTTCCAGTTCAAGCTGGACAGCATGGAGCAGACTACTTCTTGGTTTTCCTGAATGTACAGCTATTCAGCACATCACACTAGAACCTTTCCCAGCTACCCGGATCATGTGAGGAGCTTGTGGGACGCAGTAGAACTGCCAGGACTACATACTTATAATGAGCATTACTCCCACTTATATCTTGTAAGTGTTTTAAAGCTTGTGCAATAAATGTTACCGTTTTAACACTACAGTTAGAGAGGAGCCCCCACCCTGTTTCTTTTGTAACATACATGTATGATTCACATGCATATACGAAACTATCAATATGAAATCTCCAGGTGCTGCACAGCCTTATAGGGATCAAATACACATATACAACTAACCAAATTTGGTTCCATACTTACCGCAAACACCAGACAGACATTAAGCTCTTGTTGATAAAATTAATAACCCGTAGTGAACCACCCCTTTCATAGACTGTCTTAAAACCCCAATGATCACCCCCATCAATGATACAGGGTCGGAACAGTACAGAAAAGTACAAATAATTGTACATCCCTATCAGGCTGTCAGCACGCCCACCGGTAAACCTCCCGAGAGTAACAGGTTATCTTCCTACTTTCCACCTATACGCTACCCCACCTGTTTTATGGCTCTTACGCTCACTCCTCACAGGCATATATGTCCAGCTAAACCCCTAACTCCAAACATACAGCCCTGAGTTATGCGGGTTGAGTTTCAATGGCTATGCATTTACAAGTGAGCTTAGACTAGACCACAAGTTAAACTAAAAAAAGCATGAAACAGTCAGAGGAGCTATCAGTGGTCTTATTCACCCTGGGACACACCAACCCCTAAACTAACAGGGTTCACACCTTCCCCACAGGAGATCTATACAACCTGAAAGCATACCAATGGATGCAGATACCTTTCTATCCCCCCACTGCTTCTGTCCACCAATAGAATATTCAAGAGTAATACCCATATCCAAACCCTGATGTACCATTCATATTAATACCCATTCATGATGCTATACAAGGTTCTAGGCACAGAAAGACATAGGAAAGTATTAACAGATAAGTTCATGTGTTTGAGTTTTGTTTTGCTGCAAAAGGGTTACGATCCTATCAATCCTGGTATTGGGTTTATAGTTGTAATTAATTACTTTCTTGTTTCAGTAATTTTTGGTTTTATTGAAATTTGTTTTATTGATATTCTGTTTAGATTCAAATTTTGCTCTAGTATTCAGCGTGTTATATCTTTATACAGCAGAACACCACAGACAGGTTCACTACTCACCACTCACTTTTGACCTACTTGTCTCAGGCCCCAACACCCATAACGCTTAGATGCCCCACCCCCCTTTAGACAACATGCCACCCATTTTACGAATACACTCTTCTCCTCTATGTCCCCCGACTCTACCCCACTAAACCTCCTCAGACCTGTTCCAGTGCAACCCCTGACTGGTGGGATGTTTTCTATTAAAGCACCTACTTTCCACCATCTCACAACCTCATCCCACACAGTGGTGACCACTACGACCCTCATTATAACCTACTCATTATCTAAGACCATACCACTGAACCCATCTGGACGCACCCTATTACATGTGTACATTTCACCCAGACAAGCGAGCAGGTTCTCGCAAGTCACCGGACTCACCCTTGTCCAATAACATATCCTGGCCTTACTGCCAGTGCTCACCCTTCCACGGATAACCCCTCACCCCTTCTTTTCTTTCCCCTTCTGTTTCGGAAATATTTATACCTCACTTAAACGATTAACGATACAAGTATAAGTGATTAAACCTTTGTCTATATAAGGATAAAAATGAGCAATAACAGGGAAAAAAGATAAACAATTACATTTATTTACACAGAAAAGAAAGTTAGAATAATTAGAATTTATCATATATCTCCAGTGATGTCGTAAGTGCATTGTTACTCTAGGCTGCAGAGTTAATTTAGGCTGACCTCAGAAATGGATACAATGGTCATACACAGGATATACGATATCATAAGACAAATCCTAGGATACAAAAAGTTTAGAAAGAAAGAAAAACAGATTCCAGTATACCATACCCAGACAGCATATCACCTAGATCAGTGGTTCTCAACTCCAGTCCTCAGGACCCACCAACAGGCCAGATTTTAAGTATTACCTTGGGGAGATGCAGACTAGAATACTGCAATCACTGAGCAGCAAATGATATCACCTGTGATGTATTTCAGTTATCTTGCAAACCTGGCCTGTTAGTGGGTCCTGAGGACCGGAGTTGAGAACCACTGACCTAGATGGTTTCGGGCTGGACAGTGTAAAACCATTTAGCCCTCTCTCTCTTTTATATGCATTCTCCACCAATCAACAGATGCAACATATTGATTGGGTCAGAGATGTCTCAAAGTCTGGTTGGCTACATTTGAAGCCTCTTTGCTAATTGGCTTATAGCTGCCTTCAATTCTGATTGGTCACATCTGAAGCTGTCTGCAAGTTCATGCTCGGATATTGCTGGAACCTTAAGACCCCTCGGTGCCTTACAGTCTATGAATTAATGAACAATCTCCTTTGATCTCCCAGCCCAAACAGTCCCGACAGTAGTGTGTTAATGGCCCCCTGGTGAGTTGATTCAATTAACACCTGGGGGCCTTTCCTGATTCCCACCAGTGTACTGGAAGCATGTTAATGGCCCCCTGAAGAATGGATGCCTTAAGGTCTGCCAATACTCTTTGATCCAATTAACACCTGGGGGCCTTCTCGGGTTCCCATCAATGTAACTACATTCCTAAGGTGAGCTATGTTCTATCATGATATTAAGAAACATATACCCATATATAAATATATATACCCACACATAGATAACATACATCCTATGGGGCAAGGCAGTTTAATTGGAGTCCTTGCGATGGTCCACTTGAACCTCATTGATATAAATATGAAATTCAATATCTCCATCACACTTCTTGTGCTCCTTTCTCTTTCCCTACTCCTCTTTTCTCCTACCCCACACCACTTTCAACCATTTCAACTTACATTCCCCCATCAGAAACTGTCTCTCTATCTCCTCCTCTGAAGTGAACATACCAAGTACCACCGAGTAACCTAGCTGTTCAGTGTATAAAACTCCTCCCATAAAATGGCTTTAGCTTCTGTATCCAAACATACCAAATTCATCCTAAAAATCGCCTCCCTGAACGCACGTGGTCTCAACATCCCAGAAAAACTCTCCCAACTGCTTCTCTCAATGCATAAAAATAAAGCCGACATTATCTTCCTACAGGAAACACACTTTAAGGCAGATGCCATCAAGAAACTATTCAACTCCCGCTACCCAACAGTCATTCACGACCCAATATCAATATCAATATTAATATCAATATCTAACGGGGTTGCTATCCTTTTTGCTAAACATTGTCCATTCCAAGTGTCAAACTCATACCCGGATAAGGAAGGTTGCTTCCTTTTTGTAAAGGGCTTCCTCCACGGGAAACTGGTTACTCTAGAAAACATCCACCTAATACGAAACAAGTCCCCTTCCTCCAATCCATGACACAATTGCTTTCAACTTTCCATAAAGGTATGCTAAATATAGGTGGCGATTTCCATGTTCCCCCGAATCCCCTACATGATACCTCAATGGGATCATCCACACTGCCTTACAAAGCACTGGGAGCAATCAAAACACAACTTCAGTAACTCACAATGCACGACACCTGGCGCATGTTACATCCAAATGTAAAAGACTACACATTCTACTCAGCACCTTACAATCGCTACTCCCTACTAGACTACCTATTCATTTTACAAAGAGATTTATAGATGCTAAAGACAGCTTCCATAGATCTCATGTTTCTGTCGGATCATCATCCTACTTCTATGTCCATAGAATACTCGGACATTCCGACCCGACCTTTGCTCTGGCGGCTAGACCCCTCCCTGCTCACAGACCAAACAGTTGCTTCCAAGGTCCACAAATGCCTCCTTCAATACTTTCGAGAGAACTACTCTCCTGCCATATCACCAATGACATACTGGGAAACACACAAATGCGTCATACGAGGGGAACTGATCCCAATCTCCACAAAACGTAAATGAGAAAAGCTAGCCTGCACAAATGACTTGACAGCCCGCATACACACTTTAGAACAAAAAAAATTTATATATGTGCATGGGTGGGTGGCGCTGGCCATCACCTGGAGAATGACTTCCAGTGATGACTAACGATGTGAGAAATGCAAGTGCTAATTGAACCACAGTATGATGTGTACTGGGATCAATTACTAATGTATGTGCAAAAATGAGTGGCGCTGCTATCACCTGGAGGGTAACCTCCAATGGTGACAAACCACTAACCACGTGGGTGTACTAATTAAACACAAAGGTGTTGTGCACTAGATAAATTAGGATCACCCTACTAAGCTGTCACACCAGGTGTAAACTGCAGAGGCTATGCCTGTGTGAAAGTGTTTAGTGGGTCCCTATATACGCATCAAAAAAGTGTAATCCAACATAAAAGGAGAGAGAAAACTGCATGCACAAAAAGGTTTTTCCCGGCCAGCAGGCACGTATTGGAGTGCTCTTATATGTAAGTACCTAAATTACCACACTTGTAACCAAAGGTGCATAATAAATTGAAAAATGCATGAAAAATGTATAAAGTATATATAAAAACATAAACTAAAATATATGCAGCGCTAATGCAAAATTATATAACAAATGACAAATAAGAAAACATTATGTGAAAAACATTTTTTGGTGAAAAATACTTTTTTTGTTTTTATGCAAGTGAAAAATGAAAACCAGTAGTATTTCAGTCCATATGTGATAAAAGAACAAAAAATGTGACCATAATTTCCTGTGAAAAAATAATTGGTAACATATGGAAAGTGAAAACTAAAGCAGAGTCCCATTAAAAATTCAATCCATAAACTAGCAAGGAAAAACCACCAATCCATGTAGAAAGATGAAAATTGGAGGGAAGGTATAACATGCAATTCCACAACCAGGTAAGTCAAAAGATGGTCTGCTTACCAGATGGCGATGACTGCTAAACAGGTAAGTAATTAACTTACCTGAAACCCCTGTTGCTAGGCGGTCTTCCTAATCTGCCTTTTCCTATTCTGCGGCACATCCTCCTCTTCGACGAGGGGCCCCATTGCCTTCTGGGAACTGTGTGTGTCCCAGGAAACAACGGGATGTCACGGAACGTCCCTCACTCTGCCTGAGTGCTTCCGTCAGTATACCACATCCTTGTAGTCTGGATACAGATAGCAGATATTCCAACCTCTCTGAGCACAAAACAAGGTGACACTTGCTTGTTGCTAACATGGACTGACGTTTTATTTGAGATCTCACACAAATATATACACAGCAGAATGACTAAAACCTAACCTAATTACCATGAGCTAATTAACTAATCATTTACCCAGACCAGATGACTCAAAGGCATGACCTGTAGGACACAGACTTGTGGGCACCGAGCTTCACACAGTAGTATAAACACAATAGCAGGTGCTAATTACAATTACCGATACAAACAACAATCTCCCCCCTCCTCAGACTAGACTGTTTGTCTCCTAGCCAGTCCTGGTGGCTAATGTGATCACACATTACAATAAACATGAACACGGGGTGTAACGAGCCCCTTTGCTCGCTCGGTTCCACTCTCCCGACACTCCTCTGCAGCTATAGAATCAGATTGCAGATCGCACCATCTGATTACTCGGTCATCCAATGCTCCGGGATTAGAACTTCAGCTATGTGCCGTTCCAACCCAGTTGTGATAGCTCAGAACAAACACCAGGCAGGCTGTATGTAAGTTCAACAAGGAATCTCTTTTATTGCAATATACAGGCTCTTTTATACACTAACAGTGGAGGTGCAGACCTCCGGCTCATATTACTCTAACAATACACCTGTAACCTAATTACCACAAGCTAATTAACTAATCCCTTTAGACAGCCTAGATGACTCGTACATGACCTTTAGGCCAGACTGGCCGTCTTGTAGTTCAGAAAATCCAATCAACATTATCACAATAGCAGAGTTAATTAACACAAACAGCAATGGGGATCTAATGACTCTTAGATCCCATACTAGAGACTTATTTACAATACACATTTTAGCAGATAACAGACAGGTAGCTGGAATTGATGACATTAGCATTTAACAGTAGGAATCCCAACGGTATGAATCAGTCACTATTCCAATATGGCAAATCCAGGGTCCCCAGAGTCTGTGTGTCCTGGGGGACCAGGACCCGAATCCCCAGTAATACCGCCCCAAGGGTCCCCAGGCATACAGCTCACAAAGAGCACCGTTCCCCCAAATGCCAGGGCCCACGATCGATCGGCAAGAGGCTAGCATACAGTCCCCTCCAAAAGTCTCTCTCCCGGCTAGGTCTGTCACACAGGGTTAATTAGAACAAACAACAATGAGTGGAGTTGATGACATTAGCATCTTCTCACAGTATGAGTCCCAATAGCATGACTCGGTCACTATTGCTACTATGGCAAATACAGGGTCCCCAGAGTCTGTGTGTCCTGGGGGACAAGGACCCGAAGCCAAAGTAACAACACCTCAAGGGTACCCCAAATGCCAGGGCCCATAATCTGTAGGCAAGAGGCTCACATTCAGTCCCCTCCAAAAGCCTCTATCCTGGGTGAGTCTGTCACATTTCTCCCCCATCAAAAGTTGACTAACAAGGTCCCAGACCTCCACCTGGACTGGACATGCGTTAGTCAGGCAGAGTGAACTCACAAAGTCTGTCCGCATGATCTCCTTTCTTGGCTGCAAGGAATAGTTGACCTCAGTAGGTGTGAGGCAGAGGTCATTGACTCTCTATTCGTCTGTCAGCGCTTCATCTGGGTGGTGTTTACCATTCCATGGCTTGGCCTGTTGCTGGGCAGAGGGGCCCACTGTCCCAGTTCCCTAAAGCTGAGAAGAAACTGTAGGTGCTAGGCAGAGGCCAGCAGTGCTCTGCCCTGTTGTCAGCGATTCAGCTGGGAGTAGCATCTCCACTACATCAGCTTGTCGCTGGAGAGAGGGGGTGACTGCCCCGGCTCCCTGGAACTCCACAGTTGTTGCCGGTGCTGGGTAGAGGTTGGTAGCACTCTGCCCTGTTGCCAGCACTTCTGCTGGGGACTCCGCATCCTCCGCTCAGGCTAACCATTGGGGCAGGAGGCTGGCTTCCTCCACTCCCAAACTGTGTAGCTGCCATTGGGGAGGTGAGTCGGTTGCTTCCTTTTCCATTCCCTCATCTGGCTGCTGGGACGACATGTCAATGGTACTGTCTCCCAGGTGCACGGATCTTTGCTGGGGAGGAAAGTCCGCTTCCTCCACCCTGGCCAACTGTTGGGGAGGGACAACACACACCTCCTCTCCCTTCTCCCCCTGTATCTGCTGCTGGGAAGTGATTGCCACCTTTTCACCCTGAGCCTCCAAAACTGCCACAGGTGTGGGGCAGAGGTCTTGGACCCTCTGTCCGGTTGCCAGCACTTTTGCTTGGGGTTTGCTAGGTGTTTCCTCCTCTACAGAAACGTCTATCAAATCCTCAGTCTCTGGAATTGCTAAAAGTGTGGGACAAAGGTTTTGGACCCTCTGTTCAGATACCAGATCTTCAGCTGGAGAAAATTGTTGTAACTCCATAGATGCTGCTGGCAGAAAATCACATGTCCCTGTCAGTGTTGTGAGAGAAAGACCGACTACCTCTTCTCTCAAGAAGGCCGAAGCCACTGTTGGTGCTGAGCAGAGCGCAGTGAACTTTGGCCCTGATAGCAGCTCTTCTGCTGGAGGCTTATCAGGTTGTTCTTCCTCAGCAGAAAAGTCTATCAAATCCCATGTCTCTGCAACTGATGTCTGGGGATAGAGGTTCACTATCTCCTGTCCATGGAACCCAAAAGATGCTATCATTGCTGGGCAGAGGTTAGCAGAGCTCTGCCCTGTTGTCAGCACTTTAGGTTTGGGGACGGCAATCTCCGGATTTTCCACTGCCGATTCTCTGGCATGCTGCTGAACGTGTTCTAGCAGTTTCCTGTATGCCCTTTCCAGATGCTGTTCCTTCCTTAGCAAATGGTCCAGATCAGGTTTGAGCTCTGAGACCCCTGCAAGACCGAGCATAGCCTCTCTATATTCTCTCAGGTCCTCAAGGTCAGGTTCCCCTTCATCGCCAAACACAAAATGATCTGTAAGGCTCTCCCACAGCAATCCAGGGCCGCCAAAGTCATATCCCTCCGGAGAGCATTCTGTTGTCTCCCCTAAATATCCCTGCTCTGCGTGCCATTGCAGAGCCCGATAATGGTTGTCCAGCTCTATCTCCTGCTGCAACAGCCTGTCCAACTCAGTCACCCATTGCTCCTGGGGCCGCTCTCCCAGGAATGCCATCCGCAATGCCCGTTGGTCACTGACTCGTTGTTCTTGGGTTGGAAAGCGTTTGCCCTGTTTTATACCAGCAACCTGGAGGGCTCCAATCCAGAGCTCCACCCGAATTTGCTGCCTAAGCTCCAGGTATTCATCCTCAGACACAGTCCTGTTGTATGTTGAAAGGATGTTCCGCAGCAGCCCCGGGAACTCTGATGCCAGGTCCATATCTCCGCTGGGGTGACTGAAGTCTGCTATGCTGATCTTGGATCCAGGTGGAGGTTTAGATTTCCCAGACTGCCGGAAGCTTCCCGCTGCTAGCCACCAATGTCACGGAACGTCCCACACTCCGCTTGAGTGCTTCCGTCAGTATACCACTTCCTTGTAGTCTGGATACAGATATCAGATATTCCAACCTCTCTGAGCACAAGACAAGGCGACACTTGCTTGTTGCTAACATGGACTGACTTTTTATTTGAGATCTCACACAAATATATACACAGCAGAATGACTAAAACCTAACCTAATTAACATGAGCTAATTAACTAATCATTTACCCAGACCAGATGACTCAGAGACATGACCTGTAGGACACAGACTTGTGGGCACCGAGCTTCACACAGTATTATAAACACAATAGCAGGAGCTAATTACAATTAACAATACAAACAACAATCTCCCCCCTCCTCAGCCTAGACTGTTCATCTCTTAGCCAGTCCTTGTGGCTAATGTAATCACACATTACCATAAACATCAACACAGGGTTAATTAGAACAAACAACAATGAGTACCAACAATATGACTCAGACACTATTGCTACTATGGCAAATACAGGGTCCCCAGAGTCTGTGTGTCCTGGGGGACAAGGACCCGAAGCCAAAGTAACAACACCTCAAGGGTACCCCAAATGCCAGGGCCCATAATCTGTAGGCAAGAGGCTCACATTCAGTCCCCTCCAAAAGCCTCTATCCCAGGTGAGTCTGTCACAGGGGCCATTCACAAAGCACCACGCGACTCGCACATGCGCAGTAGGAAACGAGCAGTGAACCGCAAGGCTCCACTGCCTGTTTCCCTTAGGATGGAAGTGCCTACGGACGATCCCATGGACCGATCGGCCTCGGGGGGCCAACATCGCAAGCTCGCTGGAAAGGTAGGTGTCCTTATTAAAAATCGGCAGCTACAGTGTTTGTAGCTGCTGACTTAAAAAAAAAATTGCGGCCGGAACCCCCCTTTAAGCTGCCATAGGCTGCAGAAAGAAAGATTCCATTTGTAAGTCAGGAGAGATGCGAGGCAGAGAGTGAGAGGAAATAGGGGGGGGGAAGGAAGAGAGGGGAGGGGGAAACCAGAAGGGGTACAGTGGGAGAGGATGGGGGAGAGAAAAGGGGAGGCCCAGATTTAAGTTACACAGTAAGGTTTCTGGTTTCTATCCATGCCGACCATATTTTGTGGAGTTTTTTTTGACAGTTAAAACCCATGTATGTTAACTTATATAGTGGGAGAGTAGCATTTACCATCGATCTACATGCAGAAATTCTAGGCAACTCAGGCGTCTTCCAGTTAACCAATATAGTTTTCCTGGCATAATATGCAGTGTAAAAAACAAATATTTTTGTATTTGTGTTGGTAGGCATATTGTCCGTTATTCCTAGAAGGAAAATCAGGGGATCCAACTTAAGAGGCATCCTACTAATCAAGCTAATGTCAGCAACCACTGCCTGCCAAAATGTCTGAATTAGGGGGCACACCCAAACCATATGAATAAAGTTACCTATTTCCCCTCTGCATCTCTGACACAGTGGCAGAGGTACGGTAAATAACAGATAATATTTGTGGTGTGTAATACACTCTGTGAAGAAATTTTAGCTGAACAAAGCGACTTTAGCTGCAATCATTAGAGGGAGATAGTGTTGGAGACTCTTGGACCAGTCTTCCTCTGTCAGACCTGGTATGTCACGCTGCCAAGTGGAGAATACCCTTTCAGCTCCTGAATTGCCCACACACGTAAGTCTAAGATAAAAAGAGGATAGCGTCCTATCGATGTTGCAAGCAGTGAGAAGCCTTTCGACCGAATGTGGGGCCAATACAATAGGGGCTGGGAACTGCGCCTGAATTGCATGCCGAAGTTGTAGGAATCTAAAAAACATCCATGGAGGAAGTCTAAATGTATTCTTCAATTCGCCAAAGGAGAGCAGGCACCCCTCAGGCATTATATCCTGGAGGGTCCTCACCCCATATTTAGCCCAGATTTGCGGGTCGGGGACAGTCCTCTTTTAAGGTCTTTTCTAATTGGTACAAAACCCCCCTCAGACTTCACAAAATATCTCCTGCTATCCCCGCAAACTGCTGATGATGCTCAGACAAGGAAGGATCACTTTTACACATATGGTGGTCCTGTCCTATAATCCAAGCCTTCTAGACAGAAGTACATCACCTAATTACTCAGATCACCACCTACTCGAGATTTTTCTCTGGCCCAAATGCCCCTAGATCATTCTTCTATTCCTCAAAAAGACTACAAGCATTCTCTTACCTTACACTTAGTTAATGCAGCCAAAATTACTAGCTAAGTGGAAATCACCCAACCTGCCAACAATAGCGGATTGGCTCAGGTGCATAAACAATGTTGAGGAAATGGAAGACCTGGTACATCAAGCCAACGAGACATCTTCCAAGTTTCGGAAAACTTGGTCTTGTTGGCAACACTTCAAAACAACTAACAAGTACTCCCAAATACTTACCCATTGAAGATTGTGCATACGCTTTACCACCCCCATATCCCTCCTCCCTTCCATCTTGACTTCCCATCAGGACCTGGGCTTGAACCTGGGACCTCTTCTGTGTCTGGCATTGACTCTTTCCACTAGACAACCCTGGCTTGTGTCTTGATTGTTTTTGAACCTTAAACTCCTTGCCCCTCCCATGAACTTCCTATACAAGCCTTGTCTCAGCACTTCCTCTTTGCCAGGTTATTGTGCCTTCTCAGCCAGTGCCTTGCTCTTGACTTCCCTGCTACCATCTGTATTTTGCTACCAAGGGTGATTGACCCTTGGCTTGTTCTTTGACTACTCTACTGCCTGATCCCAACCTGCAACTACTCGTTACCAACCTTTTGGCTTTTTTACTGACCACGCTGCTGTTTAATCATTATCTGCTTATCCGATACTGCACCCCGGCTTGCTCACACCCTGGTGGGGCAAATCTGAGGACTGCAACCTGGTACAGCTCACAGCTAAATCCATCTCCACCATCAGGAGTTCTTGTGAATACCAGCTAGTGCTTAGACTCTGCACCTCAGGTGAGCCTGTGTCATCTGCCAGAGTGACTGCCTGTATACCTGTCCTGCAACTGCTATAGCAACTGGTCTTCAAGCCCGATGCCTGATCGTGACACTTCCCTTTCTCTTTACCACTGAAGGACTCCCTACATATCCTCTCTTCCCCAGAGAGCATTTACCTAACCATATACTACTCAAATACTCCACATTGCCTTGCCTGAGTAGTTCGAGCATAAACTAGGCCTTCCAGATACTCCTCCCTCTGTATTGGTTGCTAGCGGTCCGATGACCACATCCATATGGTTAAAAGAAAATTTTTGAGACTCCAGGCCGCTTCTCATTGCTACCACCACACACTGGACAAACCACACTGGATTATACACTTATGACACATCCACGTACAATAAACAAACCCCCCATTGTGACTGGGTTTAGACCCAGTCTCCTAGACCACACAGATTTACCGACCTAAACATCACAGTACAAATTCAAGACTTAAGTTAATTATGATTAATTAATTATTGCTCTTTGTTCTTCGGTACACCTTGTTTTACACACGAGGGAAAGAGGCAGTATTAGGCCTGCTTACTTTTTTTGTAAGGAAAGGACATTGAAACTTCAATATTATGCTGGTATGTAACCTCCCAGTATGTTCAAATGTTCTTGAAATCCCTCTAATGCCGTGTACACACGATCGGAATTTCGGCCCGCAAAAGACCGATGAGAGTTTTTCTTCGGAAGATGCGACCATGTATATGCTCCATCGGACTTTTGCTGGCCAAATTCCAGCCAGCAAAAGATTGTGAGCATGTTCTCATTTTTTCGGTCGGAAAAAGTTCCTATCCAAAAATGTGATTGTCAGTATGCAATTCCGACGCGCAAAATTCCTACGCATGCGCTGAAACAATTCGAGGCATGCTTGGAAGCATTAAATTTCATTCTTTCAGCTCGACGTAGTGTTGTACGTCACCGCATTCTTAACGGTCGAAGGTTTCAATGAACCTTTTGTGTGACCGTGTGTATGCAAGGCAAGCTTGAGCGGAATTCCGTCGGAAAAGCCATCATATCTTTTTCCAACGAGAAGTCTGACCGCGTGTACGCGGCATTAGTATATATAAACTGTCTGTTTGTACTCCTCTGAAAAGTATTTTACATGGCTCTCTTACTGTTATTGTAACTTAACAGACCTTTGTATAAGTTAATTTTCTCTAAATAAAGATTGTTTGAAAAAAAAAAAATAATAATAATAATAATAATAATAAAAACATTTTATTATTATTAGTAATAATAATTTGTTCTGTTCCATTTGTTTAGATATGGCAGTCGTTATTTCTGATAATTCGTAACTTTGGATAAATTTGTATTCGTTGCGTTCACTAACAGCCAAATTTGAAAGGAAATTCCAATACCTATCATTTAATAGTTAGTTATAAGTTAGGTATTGCTTCGGGCTTTTGAATATTCAGATTTTCGAATTACCGAATTTTGGATCTTCGAATTTCAGATTTTTCCAAATGATCAACCTAACAAATACCACATCTAAATTAATGGAACATAACTTATTTGAATTTTTATTAAATTAACAAATTTATTTGAAATAACGAATTTTGATCATAACGAATGACCCGAAAAAAACAAATGAAAACAAACACATTTTTCGGCAATGCACATGCCTTGTTGGTGTACAATGAGTTTACAACTATGGTGACCAGTACTATATGTCTACATCTAACCCTTGCATGTTTATTTGTTTCTTATCTCTGAGATAAGTTGTTTGCTGCCCTTCAAATATGGTTTTCCTTCTGAGACCAGTAGTTGTGGATATTAATCCAGGTATTCCCCCAATCTCACAAATAGAGAGTTAATTCCGCTTATGATGAGTCTTTCTGAGTGTTTCTATTGGTTTTATGTATCTTTGGGACATAGTATTTTACTGGCATCTTGGATGCTTCAGATACCAAATATTTTGCTTCCTTTTTGTTTAAGATGCCTATTTCCTTCCCTTTCTTAATTTATGATTTCAATTTCTTTTCATATTTTTTTCTTTGGGTTATGCTTCAGTTTCTTGTAAGTGTCCTCCTTGCTTAATAAGTTCTTTATTCCTTCCTCGTAATCTTTTTTGTTCAAGATAACTAATCCTCTTGCTTTGTCCAAAGGGCAAATAACAACTTCTTTCTTTTTATCTATGTTCTTGATTGTTTTCCAGACTTTATTCTGTTTGGATCTTTTAATCTTCATTTTTTTTTTTACATCCTCCTCCACCATTTTTTAAAAAAAACTTCCAGACTGTCATTGCTTGTTTTTTTTTGTTTTTATATATATATTTTTTTGTTTATATGTGGAGTTATTCCTTAGGTTAGTGCATTTATATGCCGTTTGGGTTGATGTTTGTTGTTCTGTTTTCTTGAGGGTGAAGAATTTTTACATGTTAGGTTTTCTGATAAACTTTTGCAAATCAATAAGATTTACAACTCTTCCAGCTTAAAGACCACATTGCTCAGGTTAAAAATACCTTTCCCTATTGTTCTCTTTTTCTTTTATCTCTCCTCGTTTGCCTCTGGTCCATTTTCTCTTTCCTATCCACAGTGTCTGGGGGGGGGTTCTGGTCCATTCCCCCAATTGTCTCTCTGCTGATCCTAGGTAACTTCTCTGTGATTTTGGTAGTGGGGTCACTGGGTTGCCATGTGTTCTGTGTATATGCCCACCCTTAAAGAAGTAGAAACAGAAGGGGGGGGGGGGGGGGGGGATCTGGAGTTGTTGCTAGAGGAGACTGTGGAATAGAGTTGGGCGAACGGTTCGGGCCATTATCCCGAATGGCCCAAACATCGCCTGTTCAGCGAACACCCAAATTTGCACTGCATAGTACATTCTAAGCCTTTATTGGGCAAAGATTTGCCAAATCAGGGTACAGTGAATAGCTGGTTGTTAAGGATTGGGGCCGGGAAACTGGCCACAGTGTTCTTAACAACCAAGTCAATTAACAGCTGAATAAAAAGAAAAACATTGCAATAAAAAAGTGAAAAAAAAAAATGGCCTAGAGGTCCCTTCAGGTCTGGTATGCATTTTACAAGGAACCCCAAGCCAAAATTTAAAAATAGTGTGGGGTCTCCCCCAACATTCATAGCAGTCCCTTATTTGAGCCCAGTGCGAGTGAGCGCCCCCCCTCCTGAACCATACCATGCCACATGCCCTCAACATGGGGGGGTGCTTTGGGGTGGAGGGCCTCTTCCCGACAACCTTGGGCGGTGGTTGTGGGGGTCTGCAGGTGGGGGGATTATCGGTATCTGGAAGCCCCCTTTAACAATTTGGCCCCCCAGATTCCACCCCCAAAAACTGTCAAAAATAAATAAAAATAACAAAGTCCTTTATAAAAAAAATTCAAAACAAAACAATGTCCCCCAATGTGGATCCATCGTCAATCACGCCGCCCGCCGCACTGCCGCACTTGTTGAAACCAGACTGCCAAACACCACCTGACAGTTCTTAAATAGGTAAAGGGTGAGGTCACTTGGTGATGTCACCTGGTGCCAGTGGCATTACTAAGGGGGGCCAGAGGGGGCCCTGACCCCCCCAACATTATGCTGTGCCCCATCATGTGCCCCCCAATTAAAACATTTTTTTTACGTAGCGGGTGTCCCGCATCTTTCTTTCATGGGTCGCTGCCGAGTGGACACAGGCTCTCCTCAGAGGCAGAGCATGCCTGACAGCTCCTGCGGGGGATTTCTTCCCCTCCCTCTGCTCGCTGACACTGTGCATAATGGGAGAGTCGCTCGCATAGCCACGGACGCCGGATCTGCTCCCTCTCCCTGCATCCTCATTGGCAGGTAGGAGAGCAACTTTAGGAAGGACTCCACCAGCACTGGGGGGGGGGGGCGGGCAAGTCTCCCATTATCTCAGTAACTGTGAAAAAACAGATTGATTTCTCCCGTCCGTAGGACAGGAGAATCAGCCTGTAAATTCTGTAACTGGTGGCTGCAGCTCTGTAAGAGTGTCTGTGACACTCTTACACAGCCCAGCGAATACATCCATCCCCCTCCCCTCACTGACGGGGGATCAGAGAGGAATACAGCTCCTCCCACCTCTGCTCCTCCTGTGTCTTCCTGCCCCACCCACACTATCCCTGGGCGGGACATATGAAAACAGCAGTTGCAGATTCCTCTGTGTGTCAATGATGCCTCCAGCCTGGACCTATGGGTTAGTGCACACTGCAGTACACAGTGATCACTGGACTGTCCCTATCTCCATTTCTCTCCCCCCCCCCCTTTCCTGTTCTTTCAAGACATTTACAAACTTTCAGTTTCAGTTAGACTGGTAATATATAGTACAAATTTCTTTCCTGCAACCACAGATTGCAGGTAGGAAACTTGCATGATTCCCCCATCAACACAGTCAGTGCTGATAGGGGAATCCCTCCTGCCCAGCAATTGTATTCTCCCAATAAACAGTGATTATCGCTAGCAGATATAGCAACCGCTAGCGATAATCATAAGAGAATACGGCAGGGCTGGTTTTACCCAATTTGATTGATCAACTTGGTACATTCAGCCTGCCCATTAATGTTTCAAATCTCAGCCAGTTCCTGCTGAACTAAAAAGGAGAAAAACACAAAAGAAAAGCGCCTCTGAGTGCAGGTATTTAATGAAAACGCATAACATGTAATCCACACTTACATCAAAGTCAAGGATGACAAGCTACGGGGAGGGAAGACTCCTGGATCATTGCATAGTGTCCATAGCGTAGATCGGCAGTCAGGTAATTGAATCGGGGCAGCCGCGGTCACCCGCAAGGGAACCGGGCAGCTGAACTTGCCGTAGATCTTGGCAAACTGAGAAGCCACTCTCTGGTGTGTGACGTCACCGGAGTATGGAAAATCCACAACGCGTTTCAGAGTATGCACGAGGCTCACACTGGGCATGCGCGCTTCTTTGTCAAGTGTAAGGAGGATGGAAAAACAGGGGAAATAAAAAGCTCTGAAATTTGGGAGAAAAACTGCAACAACTGATGGATTAACTGTTGAGCGTGACCAGTGGACTGGCCAAGTGCAATATATATACTCTGTATCAGTGTTGCAGTAATAGGCTACTAATAATAAATTAAAAATGATGTAAACTATACTACATTAAAATAAAACAATAATATTATATTAGTATATCATGTCACAATAACATTAACCACTTCAGCCCAGGAAGGATTTACCCCCTTCTTGACCAGAGCACTTTTTGCGATTCAGCACTGCCTCGCTTTAACTGACAATTACGCGGTCGTGGGACGTGGCTCCCAAACAAAATTGACGTCCTTTTTTTCCCACAAATAGAACTTTCTTTTGGTGGTATTTTATCACCTCTGCGGTTTTTATTTTTTGCGCTATAAACAAAAAAATTGCGACAATTTTTGAAAAAAAAAAACATTATTATTTACTTTTTGCTATAATAAATATCCCCAAAATATATATATATATATATATATATATTTTTCCCCCTCAGTTTAGGCCGATACGTATTCTTCTACATATTTTTGGTAAAAAAAATTGCAATAAGCGTTTATTGGTTGGTTTGCGCAAAAGTTATAGCGTCTACAAAATAGGGGATAGTTTTATGGCATTTTTATTGATAATTTTTTTTTTTTTACTAGTAATGGCGGTGATCAGCGATTTTTATCATGACTGCGACATTGAGGCGGACAAATCGGACAATTTTGGCGTGATTTTTGGACCACTCACATTTATACACCGATCAGTGCAATTAAAATTGCATTGATTACTGTGTAAATGTGACTGGCAGTGAAGGGGTTAACTACTAGGTGACGCTGTAGAGGTTAAGTGTGTCCTAAGGAGTGATTCTAACTGTGGGGGGGGAGGGGCTATGTGTGACACATCACTGATCACCGCTCCCGATCACAGGGAGCTGTGATCAGAGACAGTGTCATTAGGCAGACGATCGCGGGTATCCCCGCGGACTCAATCTGCAATCACGGTTAAGGACCTCCCGGTGGGTGCACGTGCGCCCGCAAGCCGCCTCTTAAAGAGCAACGTACAAGTATGGTAATCTGCCTGTATGTGCCCTTCTGCCACAGTATATATGCGTGAGGCGGTCGGGAAGCGGTTAAAGAAATTAATAAAAACAAAGAAAATAAATAGATTTAAAATTGGAGATGAAATACATTATAACTTGTGATGATACACACAATACCCCCTACCAAGAAGAATATATGGGTTATTACTAACTGATATAAGGGATGATTATTGAAAAATACATGTAGTATATAAAAATAGGGAGGGGGAAGATTATGTATATGGAGAGAACACTTATGTATTATATTATAAGCCGGTGTGTATGTGTACGCATGCACACACACCCATACAAATAGACGCATGTGCATGTGTCACACAATAAAACCATCACGCTTGCATGGAAAGGGCATATATAAAGAAAGAAACAATGAAATCAAAAGAAACATATGAGGATTAATAATGGTATAGTAATGGTAGTAATATTGATGTTGGTATTAGTTCCTAATGGATAATATAAATATAACATTGTATAGGGAGAAATTAAATAAACTAAATAAACTATTGGATTATGTTTGTATGTGTGAATGTATGCATATGCATAAACTCATACAATATGTACTGGCATACCAAAGGTAAAAATAGTAAAAACAGGTGAAAAAGGAGGAAATTAACGAGACAATCTAAAATGAACGCTGACGAGGAATATTATATAAACAAACGCTATATTATAGTATTAACTTCTAGTTCTTCATTCAACCCATTGGGTTCAAGAGTGTCCATGGTATAAATCCAAAAAGTTTAGCGTTTGCATAGTTTGGAAAAACGTTCAGCTTTGGACAGGTTGCGGGGTATGGATTCTATAACCCATACCTGTAAACCAACAGTGGATTGGTTATGGTGCTCTAAAAAATGACGGGGAACACAATGTTCACCGCAACCTGCCTCCACAAAATGACGATGTTTGCCAAAACGTTTTCGTAGTGGACGGATGATGTGGCCAACATATAACAATTTGCACGGACAAGCCATACAATAGACAACATAGTCTGTAGAGCAGTTAAAAAATTTGTCTAACTGATTGGTCTTATCCTTATGTTGAAAGCTCTGTTGTCCATGTCTCACAAAAGCACAGGTTTTGCACAGAGGTTTGTTACATCTGTACATTCCTGTGAGGGTAATTAAACACAAAGTGTTATCTGATTTGGTAGTATTTAGTTTACGCGGCGCTATCTTATTTTTCAGTGTGGGGGCCCTTCTATAGGTTATTTTGGGTCTATCACTAAGGTTGGTATTCAAAAGAGGGTCTTGTTTTAAAATGTTCCAATGTTTATTGAGGATATGCTCCATTTTCTTGTATTTATCATGATATCTGATGATAAAACGTATAGTCACATTGTCGGGTTGTTTTTTAGTCTTAGGTTTTTTTCGCCTGGAAGAATGGTAGTATAAGCCTGATTCACTAATTTATCGGGATATCCCTTTTCCAAAAATGTGTTTTTAGGATGTACACTTTAAGAAATGTAGTCGCAATCTCTGGTACAGTTTTGTCTTAGTCTACAAAACTGACCTTTAGAAATATTATTGACCCACTGCGGGTGATGGCAACTATCAAAATGTAAGTATGAGTTCCCCGCAGTAGGAACTCATACTTAGTTCCTGCTGAACTGGCCAAGATTTAAACTATCTATGGCTGGTCTTAGCACTTAGACAGCCCATACATTGATTACTTTTTTCATTCAACGATTAGGTTGAATAAAAAAAAAAAGAATGTTCCATTTCCCCCATCTACACTTTCCAATTGGATGGGGGAATCCTCCCAGTGTGGACCAGTGGGAGAACTATCAGGGTTGCTGTCCTGTCCCGGCTATTGACAGCGCTGATCTCTGTCTCCACAGCAGCAGCACATTAGGACCCAGTGCTGGTTACTTTATGGGGCTGATAGGCTCATGCACAGAAGGGCCAGCACAATTGGTCGTTAGAGATGGGCTCAGGCGTGTTTGAAATCCCACGTGCCTGATCCCTCCAGGAAGCCGACACTGCACAGCGCTAATCAGAGGCAGGGAGACATTTCCCGGTTCACAGCTGCACACATCAGGAAATGTCAGACTGCCTGTGATTAGCCGTGTTCAGTGTAGGCTTCCTGACAGGATCGGTCAGGTGGGATTTCAAACACACCCAAGACCATTTCTAATGGTTGTAGACAGTTGAGCTCCCTGCAGGTTGCTCAGCAGCAGTGGAGCCTTCTCTGATATGCTGATCAGGATGCAATCCAGATGATGCTCCTAGTCAAATCTAATGTTAAATATGATAGTGGTTTTATTGATCAAAGCCCACATGGCAGGTGAACATACAGTTGCTTATATATAGTTGTACAGTTGATTCTAATGAATACTGTGTTTATTAGATCTGTCTGGGAGCATCACCTGGATCACATCCCGATCGGCAACAGAGAAGGTTATGCACCATTACTGCTGCTAGGTGACCAGCTGGTGGCTCAGCTCTCTACAACCAATAGTGCCGGCCTTCCTCTGCGTGCACCCATAATGTCACCAGCACTAGGTCCTAATAGACTGCTGCCGCTGCCAAGGAGACAGATGCCAGACCAGGGCTGTCAATAGCAGGGGCAGGACAGCAAGAGGGGGCTTGGGAACCCCACAGTGGCAAAACACCAGGGCCGGTTGCAAGTGCAACTTTAGCAACCCTGATAGTTCTCCCACTGCTTTTGACCCTTATATTTTCCTGGTGTGTTGGTGACATACCTCTTGTTTTCTGCCACCCTTGGGGGCCCAAATACAGTAGGAAGGGGGCTTGTTGCAGGATCGTAATAAAGGGCCCCACAACAGAAGTAAAGGGCCCCAGAATAAATATATAATTGTATTTTATAGTTGCCCCCCCCACTTTTGTCCCTGTCCCCCCATGTGCCCCCCCTAAATATGAAAGCTAGAGATGCCACTGCCTGGTGCCCCCGCCCCTCATGACGTCACTGACCCAGCATCCAGCATGCAGTCTAAAAACACATTTCCCATTCATTAACTACCTCCTTCCCGGCATAGTGTAAAATGATGGCTGGGTGGGAATGCTATTATCCCATTTTATCCTCATTCCATATCCTGTATTACCTGTTTATAAACTTTGAGAAATAATAGAAGTTAACCAAAGAAAAGATAGACTCTGTGCATTTGTAGTTAATTCTGTGATTGTGGTCAGCCAGATGTAAATAGTTTTAATAATATTGTTTTTTTAGAATGAATTTGACGTAAATGTAATGTTATTTTAGACACATGGAAAATGAATAATTTATCATTTCTGTATGTGCAAATGTATTAAATTCAGAAATCTCTATCCTAACTCAAAGATCATCAAACGTGGAAAAGCAAACATGCAAAAGTACCAAGTATAATGTCTTCCAGGTAAATGTTACAATAAATCACCGTATGAGTGTATAATAATATGTTACAGTTTCTTTTCAACATACAGTACATTGTGGTGAAGGTCAACCAATGATATATAAAATAACGGATGTTATCTTTCCTCCTGTTAGTGGCGAACTCTGACCACAGTGACAGTGCTTGCTTTGCCTGCATTCTCCTGAGCCACGGTGATGAGGATCAGATCTTCGGCATAGATGGCAGGATGATACCTATAAAAACTCTAACAATGCATTTTCGAGGAGATCAATGTAGAAGTCTTCTTGGGAAACCAAAACTCTTCTTTATCCAGGTAAGATGGCCGCGAAAGCTGATCTACAGTATATAGTTTATCAGTGTATCATACTGATTTATAAAGTGGTTACAAGTATTCAGCCCAGGGAAAGCCCGGAGGAGCTGCTGATGTGAGCAGACGTCTGTTGGGCGTACGCCTGTCGATTAATTCACCAGTCGAAACATTCCTGTCCTGTACACAGTGGCAATGCTGTATCTGGTTATCTCCCTCTACCTCCTGCTACCTGTGTGCTGCTTTCCAGTCTGATTGTGAAGCCTCATTACCAGATCGTCCCTCTGTTTTCATGTACTCCCTGGTGCCCGGTGCTGCCTGTCTTCCACCTTTCCTTTCCATCTCTGTGGACGCGTCCCGGTGGTCGCATCCAGGGTTGCGAGATCCTGTGGGGACCTGGCATGTTGGCGGTGTTCAGTGAGGGGTCAGTCTGGCACCAGCGGGACTTCGGGAAGCATGGGTGAGGCTCGGAGTTGAACGCAGAGACTCCCCCTACAGGTCAACTCTAGTCAGCTGGACTCCCATGCCTCTGAAAGGAGTCAGAGGCTGCAGGGGGCAGCCAGAGCATGCATATCTGCAGAAGGCAAATGTACTTGGTGACAGAGCAGCAAGGCGCTGATCAGGAATAAGCTAGGAGCTTAACTCTAGGAAACTATTTTGGGTCTGAGGAGCAGACCTAAGGCCTAGGCTAAAGGCCTGAATCAGCCGTATGGCAAGAATGTAAGCCAGGACGCTAAAGTATTGAGTGTGTAAGATACAGTAATGGTGGAACCCCCTGCGTGGGCTACTGATGTCTTTGTGAACCTTTCCGTTCTTTTAAATAAAAGTGGGCTACCAGGCCCTTAAAAATACTGTTTTGTACTGGAGTACTCACTGAAAACGCACCTACAGTTTGAGTCTGATAACCCCAATCTTACACGTGGTGGAGGTATTGCTTTGGGCAGATTTGCAAGAGGTCCAAATCCTCGCATACCAAAAACAGTGAGTAGCAAGAAACTGTGTTTTGCAGCAATGCTGTGAGGAGCAGCTAATGTGAACCAGTGGAGACTGCATGTGGAAGTGTGCTGGTTGCAAGTCTTAAAGAGACAGTATGCAATTTTTTTCCTGTATTGAAAAGCGTTGTGTGCCTGACTGCAGAGATGGGGCCATCAAAATGCAAAAAAAAAGCAATGTTTGCCCTCTACCATGCTGTACCAGACAGTCAGTCTGAGTGCTGACTAGGGATGAGCCGAACACCCCCCTTTTCGGTTCGCACCAGAACATGTGAACAGGAAAAAAGTTCGCTCGAACACGCGAACACCGTTAAAGTCTATGGGACACGAACATGAATAATCAAAAGTGCTAATTTTAAAGGCTTATATGCAAGTTATTGTCATAAAAAGTGTTTGGGGACCTGGGTCCTGCCCCAGGTGACATGGATCAATGCAAAAAAAAGTTTTAAAAACGGCCGTTTTTTCAGGAGCAGTGATTTTAATAATGCTTAAAGTCAAACAATAAAAGTGTAATATCCCTTTAAATTTCGTACCTGGGGGGTGTCTATAGTATGCCTGTAAAGGGGCGCATGTTTCCTGTGTTTAGAAAAGTCTGACAGCAAAATGACATTTGGAAGGAAAAAACTCATTTAAAACTACCCGCGGCTATTGCATTGCCGACAATACACATAGAAGTTCATTGATAAAAACGGCATGGGAATTCCCCACAGGGAAACCCCGAACCAAAATTAAAAAAAAAAAATGACGTGGGGGGTCCCCCTAAATTTCCATACCAGGCCCTTCAGGTCTGGTATGGATATTAAGGGGAACCCCGGCCAAAATTTAAAAAAAAATGACGTGGGGTTCCCCCTAAATTCCATACCAGACCCTTCAGGTCTGGTATGGATTTTAAGGGGAACCCCGCGCCAAAAAAAAAAAAAACGGCGTGGGGTTCCCCCAAAAATCCATACCAGACCCTTATCCGAGCACGCAACCTGGCAGGCCGTAGGAAAAGAGGGGGGGACGAGAGTGCGGCCCCCCCCCCTCCTGAACCGTACCAGGCCACATGCCCTCAACATTGGGAGGGTGCTTTGGGGTAGCCCCCCAAAACACCTTGTCCCCATGTTGATGAGGACAAGGGCCTCATCCCCACAACCGTGGCCGGTGGTTGTGGGGGTCTGCGGGCGGGGGGCTTATCGGAATCTGGAAGCCCCCTTTAACAAGGGGACCCCCAGATCCCAGCCCCCCCCTGTGTGAAATGGTAAGGGGGTACTTACCCCTACCATTTCACTAAAAAAGTGTCAAAATAGTTAAAAATGACAAGAGACAGTTTTTGACAATTCCTTTATTTAAATGCTTCTTCTATCTTCCTTCATCTTCTTCTTCTTCTGGTTCTTCTGGCTCTTCTGGTTCTTCCTCCGGCGTTCACATCCAGCATCTCCTCCGCGGCGTCTTCTATCTTCTTCTCCTCGGGCCGCTCTGCACCCATGGCATTGAGGGGAGGCTCCCGCTCTTCTCTTCATCTTCTTCTTCATCCTCTTCTCTTCTTCTCTTCTTAATTTTCTTATCCGGGCCGTTCCGCATCCATGCTGTGGCATGGAGGGAGGCTCCCGCTGTGTGACGGCGTCTCCTCATCTGACGGTTGTGTAAGTGACCCCGCCCCCTCTGACGCACGGGACATGACGGGACTTCCCTGTGGCATTCCCCGTGACGTCACAGGGAAGTCCCGTCAAGTCACCGTGCGTCAGAGGGGGGGCGGGGTCACCGGGTGGCCCCGCCCCCCATTATTTAAGAACCGTCAGATGAGGAGACGCCGTCACACAGCGGGAGCCTCCCTCCATGCCACAGCATGGATGCGGAGCGGCCCGGATAAGAAAATTAAGAAGAGAAGAAGAGAAGAAGGAAGAAGATAAGAAGATGAAGAAGAAGATGAAGAAGAAGATGAAGAAGAAGATGAAGAAGAAGATGAAGAAGAAGATGAAGAAGAAGATGAAGAAGAAGATGAAGAAGAAGATGAAGAAGAAGATGAAGAAGAAGATGAAGAAGAAGATGAAGAAGAAGATGAAGAAGAAGATGAAGAAGAAGATGAAGAAGAAGATGAAGAGAAGAGCGGGAGCCTCCCCTCAATGCCATGGGTGCGGAGCGGCCCGAGGAGAAGAAGATAGAAGACGCCTGCGGAGGAGATGCTGGACGAGAACGCCGGAGGAAGAACCAGAAGAGCCAGAAGAACCAGAAGAAGAAGATGAAGGAAGATAGAAGAAGCATTTAAATAAAGGAATTGTCAAAAACTGTCTCTTGTCATTTTTAACTATTTTGACACTTTTTTAGTGAAATGGTAGGGGTAAGTACCCCCTTACCATTTCACACAGGGGGGGGGCGGGATCTGGGGGTCCCCTTGTTAAAAGGGGCTTCCAGATTCTGATAAGCCCCCCGCCCGCAGACCCCCACAACCACCGGCCACGGTTGTGGGGATGAGGCCCTTGTCCTCATCAACATGGGGACAAGGTGTTTTGGGGGGCTACCCCAAAGCACCCTCCCAATGTTGAGGGCATGTGGCCTGGTACGGTTCAGGAGGGGGGGGCGCACTCTCGTCCCCCCCTCTTTTCCTGCGGCCTGCCAGGTTGCGTGCTCGGATAAGGGTCTGGTATGGATTTTTGGGGGAACCCCACGCCGTTTTTTTTTTTTTTTTTTTTGGCGCGGGGTTCCCCTTAAAATCCATACCAGACCTGAAGGGTCTGGTATGGAATTTAGGGGGAACCCCACGTCATTTTTTTTTTTTGGCCGGGGTTCCCCTTAATATCCATACCAGACCTGAAGGGCCTGGTATGGAATTTAGTGGGACCTCCCCCCACGTCATTTTTTTTTTTTTCTTTTTAATTTTGGTTCGGGGTTTCCCTGTGGGGAATTCCCATGCCGTTTTTATCAATGAACTTTTATGTGTATTGTCGGCAATGCAATAGCCGCGGGTAGTTTTAAATGAGTTTTTTCCTTCCAAATGTCCTTGTGCTGTCAGACTTTTCTAAACACAGGAAACATGCGCCCCTTTACAGGCATACTATAGACACCCCCCAGGTACGAAATTTAAAGGGATATTACACTTTTATTGTTTGACTTTAAGCATTATTAAAATCACTGCTCCTGAAAAAACGGCCGTTTTTAAAAAAAATTTTTGCATTGATCCATGTCACCTGGGGCAGGACCCAGGTCCCCAAACACTTTTTATGACAATAACTTGCATATAAGCCTTTAAAATTAGCACTTTTGATTTCTCCCATAGACTTTTAAAGGGTGTTCGGCGGCATTCGAATTTGCCGCGAACACCCCAAATTGTTCGCTGTTCGGCGAACTTGCGAACAGCCAATGTTCGAGTCGAACATGAGTTCGAATCGAACTCGAAGCTCATCCCTAGTGCTGACACTGTGGAGAGCAGACCTCTGTGCAACAGCTCCGGCCTCCGGCCACCCAGCTCCGGCCATCCTTGGACTCATCCCGGACTCCCCCCAGCAGAAGTGCACCGGGACCCCCCCTCCCTATCCCCCAGCAGAAGTGCATCCCGGACTCCCCCAGCAGAAGTGCACCGGGACCCCCCCTATCCCCCAGCAGAAGCGCATCCCGGACTCCCCCAGCAGAAGTGCACCTGGACCCCCTCCCCTATCCATCCTCGCCATCCACACCATCTGGATGCCGCATTCAGCCCGCCGGCTGCACGGGCCCATCCTGCAGGACACTCTGCGGCTCCGGCTGATAGCCCGGCCATCGCCGTATCACTGCCACGTCCCACATCCGACCTGCAGCTTGACCGGCCGGCTCATGCTCCCCCTTCCTGCTGCATCCACCTGCTCACCGGATCCATCCATTGACCCACCACCATCGCAGACGGCCGGCCAACAACACTAGGACAGCCCGCGGCTCGGGCCTAGCCAGCGGCCATCTTGGTACTCCCTAGTGCCAGGCACCCCGCGGCTCGGGCCTAGCCGGTGGCTATCTTGGTACTCCCCAGTGCCTGGACGGCCCACAGCCATCTTGGTCCTCCCTCCTGAGGCCACCAGCACTCTGGCCCTGTCACCTCCAGGCAGGACCCACCATCCCACGGACCCCCACTGTTCGCAGTCTTATCCCCCCCCCGGGGACACCACCACAGCCGCAGTCAAATCACCCTGTTCTCTAGTCATTAGAATCGGGGGACAGACCACGGCTGCGGCCTAGCTCCACCCAGCCAGTCACCTCATACCCCTTCCTCTCTCATCCAGTGGAGCCCTGTGCCCCTCCATACCGGGAACACCCCCTCCCGCTACTGGACCTCACTGCAGGGGCACTAGTTGTCACCGGAGGTCAGGATATTCACGGCTCTGGCCCTGCCCAGCGTCCATCTTTGATTGTCCTAGATGCAGCCACAGCACCACTCCAACCTGTAAGTAGTGGCCAAGACCCCCCGGAAGCGCTGCTCCGGGTAATAAAAAGATGGCGTCAATCAGCCAATCATATTGGACTAGTGAGGTATAGACAACCAAGCCTCAGTCAGGAAGTATTTTCTTCATTTTTCCATTTTGAGGGATATATCCTTTCCGTGAAGACTCACAATTGGATTGCCATACAGTCCTGTACCATGGAGACTGCAAAGCAGTGAGATATGGTTAGAGTGACCGGTGAGTGGTTTTACCATTTCTCCATCAAGCCTGGATACAGTGTCGCATTCACCTTCTCCAGGATTACCAGCTCCAGTTACTCTCTAAGCCTGTCTGACTCTCAGCCATCGGCTAGTGAGTCCACCAATTCCGGTAAGAGTATTTTTACCTGTCTATATCTACACTATGAGCCCGGTTACCATACTGCAATGAAGTTTGTTCCAGCCATGGGGGATCTATAGAATACATTCTACTGTAGGCTACAACAGCCATTTCTTTATATGTTCCAAAGAACTCTTACTGAACTTTTTATTTATTCTATTTTTTTATTTTTTATTTTTTTTTGATTATTGAGCATATGTTTATTTTCAGATCCGTTTTCGGTTATGATCTCAACATCATCCATATGAGTGTATACCTTACGGATGTATCTTTATTATTTATGAGGATAAGATTGGGTCATATATAGTGATCTATAGTTTATGTACTATTTAGTTTCTTTTATGCACAATTAGAAATCTGGTACACCAGATTGATTTACAGATACACAGGTGTTTCGGATTAGTTTATATTGTGTTTGGTTCACACATATTCAGTAGAATTTTTGTTTCATCAAATACTTTATTGTGCAATTGTTGACCTCCCGATGAACATTCTGGTTGGTCTTGCCCAATAACGAACATCACGTTTCTTTTAGCGCCACACTTTTTTAATTTTTATTTGATTCACAATTGGTCTGATTGTTGCGCTGGCTGCTTTGTATATCTTAGTTGGCGCAGTATTAATTTTGATACTTTACCCCACTACCATGGACGGACCACCACGCTATCAAAATTAAAATCACCACCAACCCCACCCTCCAAAAACAGAAACGCGCAACAACAACACACTGGAATAGATCTCAGAAGAAACTACACTCCGAACTCTTCAAAACCACATTATCTAACAAAATACCATTGCTAAACTTAAACCTCTCAACGGAACAAACACTCAACTCCCTCAACAAGGTATTACTACAAACAGCAGACTCAGTGGCGCCTAAACGCAGAACACTTGTCCGCAAAAAAAACTCGAGATGGTTTAATGGCACTCTCACCCTCCTCAAGCAAGAATGTAGAAGACCTGAAAGAGCATGGAGAAGAAATCCTACCAAAGAAAACCACACTAACTACAAAGAACTCACTGTGAAATACCACAAAGCAATCTTCAAAGCCAAAAAAGAACATTTCTCGAACACCATCTCAACTGCCTTAAACCGGCTGCTTGAACTTTTCAAAATAGTCGCCCAGTCTATGAACCCTACCTGCATAGAGCCCCCAGCAAACGATACTCAAGAATTCTGCAATGAGTTATCAAATTTCTTCATCGACAAAATTGACAACATCCGGAAATCAATTCATCTGAAAATAACAACCAACCTCACTCAACCAAAGCAAAAAGAGGATATTGACACGAACATCACACAACCACCGAATTTCTCTTTGACCCCAATTACTACTGACACGACAAAAAACATCATCAGAAGCCTTCGAGACAGCACATCACCAAACAACATCATTCCCACAAAACTCCTAAAAGAATGTTCCGACATCTTGGCCCCTACCATAACACACCTCATAAATCAATCATTCAAAGAAGGGATTGTGCCAACCACCCTCAAGCAAGGCATCATCAAACCCCTGCTAAAGAAACCCAATCTCGACCCTAAGGACCCTAACTACTGCAGACCGATAACAAGCCTCAACACCATCTCCAAGATCATGGAGAAAGCAGTAGTACAACAGCTACAACGCCACCTGGACACACACCAACTCCTGGACCCTCTGCAATCAGGCTTCCACCCAGGACATGGCACAGAAACAGCACTTCTCAAAATATGGGACGACGCCCTTGAAGCAGCAGATGACGGAGAATCGTGTCTCCTGGTACTGTTAGACCTCAGTGCAGCATTTGATACAGTGGACCACAATACTCTACTTATCCGCCTCACAGAAGTAGCAGGAGCCACAGATTCTGGTCTAAAATGGTTTGCATCCTTCCTAGAGAATCGCTCTCAGGTAGTGAAACTAGGAGCATTCACCTCGGAAACCCGGGCAATCTCCTGTGGAGTCCCTCAGGGCTCACCCTTGTCACCAGTGCTATTTAACATCTACATCCGCCCACTCCTCAATATCATCAGAAAAACAAACCTCTGCTTCCACTCATACACTGATGACACCCAACTCTACCTTCGCATCACTGGGCAAAAAGACCATCATCAGCAATTAGAGAAATGCCTCGCTTTGATAGATGACTGGATGACCACTAGCTCCCTCAAACTCAACAGTTCAAAGACAGAACTTCTTCTCCTACACGCTAACAAAAATTCCAAAACTAAGACTCCATGGACACCTCCCACCGTCTTCAGACAGACCATCTCTCCAAGCACCAAAGCCAAAAGTCTCGGAGTCATCTTTGACTCAGAAAAGACAATGGATGCACAAATAGGATCAGTAGTCAGTGGATCCCACCATCTCCTCCGCCTGCTACGTAGACTCATCCCCTTCATCCCAGAAGAGGACAAAGCAGCAGTAGTTGGAACAACCATCAACTCCCGACTCGACTATGCAAACTCGCTCTACGAAGGATTACCCCAATATCAGCTTGCACGCTTACAACTCATCCAAAACACGGCGGCAAGATTGTTAACAAGAAAAAACCCTGGGAATCCATTTCCCCATCCCTGAGGAGCCTATGATAAAAAAAGAAGAGAGCACACCAGCCTAGTGCATTATCCTAAGTAAATTTAATATTAAAAACCAAGATTAAAATCTACTCACAAAGGTAAGGAGAAAAAGTCGCACTATATACAGTCACAGAAGCGATTGGTCCACTGGTAGCAGTTTTCCAGATCCTAGGAAGAGGACGTATGAACTGCTGCTGGCTAACGCGTTTTGAAGGTGTTCCTTCTTCATCAGATTACAATTCCTGAGGAGCCTACACTGGTTAACTGTAAATCAGATCACATTCAAGACCCTCTGCCTCACCCACAAATGCATACAAGGAAACGCTCCTCTATATCTTCAAGAGAAAATAAAACACTACACACCCAATCGCAGTCTTCGATCAGCTAACCAAAACCTCCTCAGCATTCAAAAATACAGCTACAAAGCAAAGGGAGAACGAAGATTCGCAGTCCAAGGACCTCGGCTATGGAACGCTCTTCCGACTTACATCCGCGTGGAAGAAAACCATCAGGCCTTCAGGAAAAAACTCAAGACCTTCCTCTTCTAAGAAGCTGACAACAGAGAAAGCATCTATCACCTGGAGGCGATTCAGTTCGCATTTGCAGCGCTTTTCAAATCATTCATTCATTCATTCAGATGAGAGCCAGAACCTTGTGGCTGGAGGGGTTGTTACCGACAGAACAAGCCCCAGACTGGTGCAAAATGCACTTAGTCGCACTGGAGCAAAGGAAAAAGGAAAGCAAGCCGTCACTTAGTGCAAAGAGTGATCAAATGGGTGCAGTTGCCCGTGGCAACAAAGCAGAAATCCGTACAGCTGCCTTCATATGACCTATGTTGCCGACTTTTTGGCTGAGTTTGCGATGACTGCTTCCTACAGAGGATGGCCCAAATGTCACTGGCTTGAGTTGGTGCAACCTTTTCTGATGGAGGAGTACCAAGATGTGTACCGTGGGATGTATCATAACCGAGATGACTACGACAATTTCCTAGGAGCAATCCATTCTAGAGAGTGCTGGAAAAGATCAGCGGGGAGAATGTGGTCTCCCATAGCAACCGGAGAAAGTTTGTTTTCAGAAAGGAGGAACTACAGCAGAGATTTGGCTCAAATTTTGAGTGAAGATGGTGCAAAAGTGTTTGTTGCCACCCCTGGCAACTGTGGTGAAAATTTTGATCAGCCTACAGGGGGTGACAGAGAGCACAAGAAACCAGTGCTTTCATCTTATGGCTGTTTGTGTGAAGTTGTCAGCCCAGAGAAGAGGGCACCGTATCCAGCATTCTGCAAGGGGTGTGACCAGGTGTGTGGGTCTGCTGTCACCCCTGGCAACAGGAAATCTGTTCAGCCTGCAGAGGATGTTGGAAAATCCAAGAAGGATGCAATGTTATCCTAGTTCCATGTGGGGGGATTAGTTTTGAGAGAGCACAGCAAAGAAGGGACAACGCCCTCAATTGAAGCTTTCCACACCTGCCAAATGGAATGGTAAGACTGTTGCGGTTACAAATGTGAGAGAGACTGGTTATGGGCCTATTCCCTGTGAAGTGGGAATACGTTCAGTAAAAAAATTGCTTTCAGAGACTTGCTGCAAGTGAATACCTTGGGTAATACCAAAGCCCAATTTGAAGCTGAACCTGCAGCAAGTTTGAGGACTGGTAAGGACTTGTCTTCAGGCAGTGTATTGTGTAGCAGGAAGACAAGTGGTAAAAATGAATATAATGTGTTGCTCGCTAATGCGATTAAAAATGTGATATTGCATCCAGAAATGTCAGAGGTGACCACTGAGAAATGTGTGCTGTTGCCCCTGGCAACCATGGCAGGTGTAGCAGAGGTGTCCCTGGAGACCGCCCAGGAGCTCATGGTGTCTGAGCTCAGGGTTTCCCAGCACAACTGTGTCACTGTACTGACTGACAAGTGTGTTTCACATGAGGTGAAAAGCGATGTACTAAATATCCTACAATCTCAAACTTCTAATGTGCTAGCACAGCTTATACAGGGCAGGAAGGTGGATAATGATGATGTTGAAAAGTGTATTACTGACAATGTTGATGATTTGGTGTCTCCCATGATAACCACAGGTAGTGCCGCAGAGTTGTCCCTGGAAATCTCACGAGGACTCCCTGTGTTGGAGTTGCCGGTGGTCCAGGGCAGCTCTGATACTGCTCAGGTGGAACACAATGGGAAACGGCTCAAGTAATGGAGCATGAGTTATCACAATCTGATGTGGTTGACAGTGACTGGTGCAGGTTGTCTGCTGCTAAACCACTCTGTCCACCTGTGTCTCCATGGGCAGAGGAAGCCGTACTACGGAGTGCTGGTGACTGGAGCACAGACAGGATAGACTGGGATAGTCTCATCATAAAGGTGTTAGCGTGGTGGAAAGAAATTTCTGAACGTAATAGTAAGGTGGACACTATTGCTGCTGTGACAAATGTAGAGGCTGCAGGGCCAGTAGACACAGGTGCTTTGGCTTTTGCAGAAGTTAACCCTCTCCAGTTGGAAGGATCTGAAAAGGGCGCATACATAGCAGAGGTTATGTCCACAGCAAAAGAGATGAGTAATGTTGAGTGTCAGGAAGGTGGGATGATGGATAGGGACTTGGAAGGGCTCAGTGTTGCTGAAAATGAGAGGATGAGTGTGACACATGTGATTTGCAGTGCTCATGGGGAGCCGCAAGTTTTGTCAGACCAAAGGCCTGAATAAGCCGTATGGCAAGAATGTAAGCCAGGAGGCTAAAGAGTGTGTAAGATACAGTAATGGTGGAACTCCCTGCGTGGGCTACTGATGTCTTTGTGAACTTTTCCGTGCTTTTAAATAAAAGTGGGCTACCAGGCCCTTAAAAATACAGTTTTTTACTGGCGTATTCACTGAAAACACACCTACTGTTTGTTTGAGTCTGTTAACCCCAATCTTAATATAATATATAATATAATATTATATATATAATTAATATATATATATATATATATATATATATATATATATATATATATATATATATATATATATATATATATATATATATATATATATATATATATATATATATATATATATATATATATATGTGTATATATATGCACAGTACATTAACAACATCACTAGCACCAGCAGAACCCACATTATTAGATATACTCAAAATAGTACAACAATGTCAAAACTCTCTCTGTAATTTAAAGTGGGGTTCCAGCTGGGAATTTTTTTTTTTTTTTAAAGTCAGCAGCTACAAACACTGTAGCTGCTGACTTTAAATAAGTAGACTTACCTGTCCTGGGTGCCCGCGATGTCGGCCGCCCGAGGCCGACCCATCCCTTGGCTCTCAGGTCCCAACACTGTCATCCTAACTAAGGGAAACAGGCAGTGGAGCCTTGCAGCTTCACTGCCCGTTTCCTACTGCGCATGCGCGAGTCGCGCAGTGCTTTGTGAATGGGACGCGATGTGCTGTGGGACACACACAGTTCCCATAACACACCGCGCCCCATTCCCCAGAAGACAACGCGGGGAGAAGACAAAACATCACTGCGGCATAGGAAGAGGCAGATTAGGAAGACTGCCTAGCAGTAGCCATTTCAGGTTAGTTACATTTTTATTTTTTTTCCTCCAATTTTTTAGGTATTTTTTTGGTGCAATTTTTTTTTGTGTTGGACCTCCACTTTAACTGGCCAAATGCAAGGACTTAAAGAAGAATTTACTTTCCTTCATCAAGATATACAAAAAATACGGGAATGCACCTTTGCCCTAGAAGGTCGTGTTGGAGAGATAGAGGATGCTTTTCAGTCAATGTGCATAGATGTTAACCTGTTGCCGCCAGCCCACCATCATATGACTGCGGCGTGGTGCGGCTCTTGTTCTGGGCCGATGTCATGATGGCGGTCCATTCGCACAGGGCATGCGCATGTGTCAGGAGATCGGGAGCGTCTCCGCTCGCCGAGCTCCGGTGCACATGCGCGGCGGACTGGCGCTTCGCCGCACACCCGTCCGCGGCCTGATGGTGCGGCGCGTGCGGGTGCACGGCGGTCCCCGTGTGCGCGCCGTCGCCCGTGCGGGTACCCGGTAGCGCGTCACACTGACGCGCTCGCCGGGGGGGGAGACTATTTCTGACGGCACCAGCACCCAGTCGGGTTGCTGGTTCGTCGTCAGCTCTCCCCTGATCTGTCTCCTGTGAAACCTTTACCTGTCTGCCTGCTGAAAGTGTACCGAACCCCTTGGCCTGTTTAAACCACTACTCTGATTGCCTGATACCCTGACCTCTGCCTGCATAACGGACTTGCCTACTCAGATTGCCTGATACCCTGACCTCTGCCTGCATAACGGACTTGCCTACTCAGATTGCCTGATACCCTGACCTCTGCCTGCATAACGGACTTGCCTACTCAGATTGCCTGATACCCTGACCTCTGCCTGCATAACGGACTTGCCTACTCAGATTGCCTGATACCCTGACCTCTGCCTGCATAACGGACTTGCCTACTCAGATTGCCTGATACCCTGACCTCTGCCTGCATAACGGACTTGCCTACTCTGATTGCCTGATACCCTGATCCCTGCCTGTATTACAGACCTGTCTCTGCCTGATACCTGATCCAGACCACCAGTCCCGTACCGATCCCAGTGCACCAGATATCTATCTACGGACCTCCTGCCTTCCGGGGGCCCGTGCCTCCGCGTGCCCCCAGCTCTCTGTACCCACTTCGGGGGTCTGGGTGCGCGTGGTCGCAAGGGTAAGCCGCTCTCGGCATCTCGGCCTCGGTGAGTATTAGTCCGTGACAGCGTGATTGCGGGTGCGCAGCCCTGCACTGTCGGTGGAGGCGTATCCCCGAGACACAGCGTGTCACCGACAGGGGTGAACAGCCATTGGGCACGGCTGTTTACCATGTGATCGGCCACGATTACATCACAGCCAATCACAAATGGTATTCTCTTTCTAAGACCGCGCATGTGAGTGATCAGGAACGTGCAGCGTGGTCATGTCATTGGCAGGGTGTTCCCAGGAACACTGCTCATCATCGACAAAGGTAAACAGCCAATGGCTGGCGGCTGTTTTCCATGTGATCGGCTGTGATCCATTCATAGCCGATCACTAGATGTAAACACAGAGCGGTTACTACCTGTTTCTGGGTCTTCTCTCCTCACACACCATTTCCAGTGTGAGGAGAGAAGAGCTAGGAGCAGCGAGTTACCGATCTGTGTAGTGTTAGTATCTGCACCAACACCACACAGTAAAGGGAACCTGTCACACCGCCCCCCCCCATTGCAGCTGTCACCCAACAGTTACCACATAAGTGCCCGTCAGTGCTTATAAATGTGCACCTGTCACCAATCAGTGCCTATAAAGTGCACCTGTCACCCATTAGTGACCGTCATCAGTGACCCACCCGTGACTCTCATCTGTCACATATCAGTCCCCTAAAATGCACCGGTCACCATCAGAGACTGCCATCAGTGACTCACCCATCACCTGTCCCCCTTTAGTGACCATCACCTGTCACCTATCAATGAACGTCACCTGCCACCAATCTGTCACCTGTCACACAGCCCATCAGTGACCGTCACCTGCCACCTGTCACACAGCACATCAGAAAAATGTCCAAAAAAGAGTATATACCAGTGATGAGGCGTTCCAGCTCCATGACTGATGAAAGCAGCGGGGAATTCTCATCAGTTTCAAATGCCAATTCCGATTTGTGAATCAAATTCAGTATTTGAACGATCGATAGTAGTGGATTGGCAAATTTCAGGAAGTAAAGAAAAGGATGCAAAAACTAAGATTACAGTACTCAATGCTTTATCCTGCCAAGCTTTGAGTAAAAGCAAATGAAGTTGTTCATTTTTTTGACACTCCACGAGCCACCACTGAATGGCTAGATAGGCATTATAATAAATACAATGAGAAAATATAGAGTAAAATTTAATACATGAATACATGTGAATGATGCAGTTGGGATTTGTGATGAGTGTTTTTTTTTTTCCTCTTACTCCTCTGCTGCCTATATAAATTATTAGGAGTTATATGGATTTATTCTTGGTTTCTATTAAATAGAGCCGGGGATTGAGTCCAATAAGTAAAGAATAGACTCTCTTCAATTGTTGGGAATGTTTTTTTTTTTTTAAGTTACTAATTACCAGATGGCATGGTTACCCTCTGGCTTTTTTTATTGTAATGTGTGTTTTTTTTTTGGATACTTTTTTTTTCCTTTAATTATTTTCAGTGTGTACTTATGGCTAGGAATAGAATACATGGTATTTTGTTTATTCTCTAAATACCAGATTAAAATTTAAGGCACTGTGTGTCTATTGTGTTGCCCTCGTCTATGAAGTATTCCTGGTATCAGCTCCTGTGAGGAACATTTATTTATTTTTATTTTTTTTAAGGTTTCTTTTTTTTTTTTAACAAACTATTTTTATTGGATACAAAAAAATTGGTACAAAAAATTGTTATCACATGCCAAGAGAAATACATTATAGGAGGTTTGCAAGTAAGGAAGATTATAATAAAGTATACAGTAGTTGATAGACGTACTTTGTTATAGTTGATTGATCATGTTAACAGTAATATCCTTGAATACTATAAACAACTTATAAGAAACAACAGGGGAAAGTTAGGGGGATTTTTGGTGCCAAGTACAAAAAGAGAAGTTATTTCCATCAGTTAAAATAGAAAAGAATTTTATTTTATGACCTGCTTAAAAAAGATTTGAACATATAAAATTACAGATGTTTGGTGGTCATGTATTGAACAAATATATCACGATTCACAGTGAAGACGTTGCACACTAGCCCGACATTTTTTGCTATTAGCTTCCTCAGGGGATGTGCAAGGCTTAATCAAAACCACTAAATAAATGAGATATTGAGATATTATGGCATGCATATAAATCATACAATCAGAATTTATCATACAAGGGAATGAAGTGTGAGCTTGGTTGCCAAAGAGAGACATGGATACAAACACTTACCCAGACAAATGCTAGCACCCGCAAACCACCAGGCTGGACCCTAGACAATCACCCCAAGTGACCCGATCCGAGAGAATCAGTCAGGTGTGGCCATAGAGGGCAGAAAGGCGACACTGGGGGACAGTAAATGTTCATAGAATTAAGATTTGTCTTAGTAAATATTTTTAAGGATGATGAAAGGGGGAACAATTGTCTCATTTGTTAAATACTTACAAGGAGCATGTGCCTAGTGATCCAAAAAGGGGGAGACACTCTTATACAAGTTCTTTTTAATGGGGCTCTGGAAATTTAGCTGCAGGGAGCAGACTGAAAAAATAATAAAGAAAATCTCTATAAAGATATGCTGTGAGTCTAGAGAAAAGGAAGACAGAGATAAAAAATGAGGTAATGAAGGAGTCAAGCAGGTAGGAGATAGCGGGGAGAAAAACAGCAAGGGAGAAGTGAAGGGAGAGAAAACATTGAAATAGAAAGGGAAAACAATCTCCAATGGATTTCCCTGCATTGAGAGGAAGGAGCGCCAGAATTGAAAAGGGAAATGTATGTAGTCATGATAAGATAGTGAATAGCAATCCCATCTACACGCCTGGCAGTGCAGGGGGACCCATCTGATCCTAAGGTGGCCTCTGCCACCTTGGATCATACCTCCTCTGTGCCATCTCTGCATGTCCCAGGTTGCTGCGGAGGGGCTGGTGTCTCTGTGTTCGTCCTATCCACCGTGGATGGACCTGACTTTTCCCTTCTCGTGCAGCCTCCTGGGTAGTGTAGTTTGAGGGGTTTTGGCTCCCCCGCACATGCGCACAGGCGTCTTCTCGTCCACCTCGAGCCGGTGACGTCACACGCCGGCTCTTCGGAGGGTAGATTTAAACCAGCTTATCTAGCTGTTCGTTCAGCCAGAGCCGGAGGGAGATGCTCCTACCCAGTGGCGCTTGTCTAGATCGGTATGGAAGGATTTAGCATGACAGGCTTTATAACACTGAAAGTTCTCTCCATAGCTCTTGCTCTTTTTTATCCCTTGGCTATTCACTATCTTTTATCATGACTACATACATTTCCCTTTTCAGCTGCGACATTTGGTTCACCCAGTAAAACATAAGCTTTTACCTTTCTCAGTCCTCAAAAACATGCTCTACCGAAATCTACAGAATACTTTTACTTACAAAATAAACATTTTTTCTCTAGTCATCTTTCAGGACGGCACACCTGAGAGATGAGAGGCTCCTCCCTACAGGAAACACAATCAATCGACAGCTGTTTTAAGTCCCCACCCTTCTCCTTGATCCTCAGTTTTTGATTGTGTTTCTCGCTACACAGCGAAACCGTTTGTTTTTTTTCCAAATGACCCGAAGCCTGGGGCTGGTGGTCCCCCCCTGGGAGCCGGACCAAATGCCTGGGGAAGGCCTACGGCCACATCACCCTGAAAGTGAAAGAGGGCGCCGCCTGCCCGATCTCGTATGATCTCGGAGGCAAAGCAGGGTTGGGCCTGGTTAGTACCTGATGGGCCTCTGGGTCTGGCCGGATATATTTATCCTTCCTGGGGGGTTCCCCTATCCTTTCCTCAGGGGGGGCAGCAGAAACTGGAAGAGCCCCCCTAAGAGCTGAAGGCCCCTGGGTACAGTGGTGTCCCCAGAACTTCAGGGGCCTTTTTCCTGTCTCCCCCCCTTACCTGTCCGGGCGTCCGTTCAGACAGGGGTGCTGGCTGTCAGTTCTTTCCAGGGCCCTCGACTCCTGGGCCCCTGGTAGCTCACGGGGGCTGCTGGGGAGGGCGCCGCCTGAACGACCCGCGTTCTTACCCAGGAGGGAAGGCTGAGAGTCAGCAGGAGCAGGCGCCCACATCCTCCTTTCGAGGAGGCACCAGTTCACTACGGTGGATGTCTGCCTAAACCACCTCAGAATGGAATGAGGAACGTACGGCATTGCCCCCCCCAAGGGTATATACTGACTGGCAGGACACAGCCTAACCTTGCAGCTCCCTACGGGGACAGCAGTTGGGGGGGCACTTTGGCGGCTATCCTCCTTGTGTGTGGACCATAAGGATGGAAAAGCAAGCCCTGTGGCTGTGGAAAAAGGGGAAGACTACAACGGTGAGTACTTTCCTTTTCCTTGGGAATTTAGCTGCAAAATCCCCAATCCCAGCCACATGGTTTCTGGGCATTTGAGATAATCTCCCCTGGGGTCTAGATTCAAATAGCCCAGAAGCTTCTGCTAAAAACACCAGCTACAGCTCTCTCTTACATCAGAGATGCTGTATGGTGGACAAGTGGTGCAGAGGAGCGAGTGTGCCTAAACCACCTCAGATGGGAAAGAGGTAGGTAAGGCATTTCTTCCCCTTCCCCCTGAATTTACTAAGTGGTGCAGTGCAGGACCTGGGGTCTGCATAACAAAATAGCCCAGAAGCTACTGCTAAAACCACCTGCCACAGCTCCCTCTTACAGCAGAGACACTGTGGTTATCACAACAGTAGGTTTCCAGACTCTCCCTACATGTCCGGTTGTGGGACATTAGTAGGGAAGAATAGAGCGAAGGGGGGGAGGACCTGGTAGATACAAAGAGTTCCTTACAGGCCAGGTATACCACTGAACAATTTATGGATTGTGCAATGGTTGAAGGATTCAGGAGTAAGCTCTCCTGGTCAGCAGGTGCACTAGGTTATATGGCCCTATTAGCCCAGCTGCTAGGAATCTGAAGTCATAAGCTCCAACCTCCCACTCCACCTTTACGTTGTGGTTATATTAAAGTGCAGGAGGTAAGAAAAACCTTTTTGTTGGTTTGGGCTACAGTCAACTCAGTGACAGATCTAAAGGCGATTTACCATAAATCGCTTCCTATATCCTTTAAGGATTTCCTGTGCAAACATATGCAAGAGCTAGATAGATACACGATTGCTTGTTTAAAGCCTGCAGGTGGCTATTTTCCTCCAGGCTAAATTGGTGATCACCTTTTCTAGAGGCTGTCCTAAATTGGTCTCTAGGGCTGGGCTCATTGAGACTTTAGTTTCTGATCAGCCCCACCTGTGTGTGAGCTGGCCAGCGTTTGCTCAGTCTACGGAGGTAAGGTTGGACAACAGCTACTATAGTAAGGTGTCCAACCAATTTTAGAATTTGTTTCTTCACTGGGGGTGAAGTGTTAGTATCTACAGCCCAGGCTATGCCTAGGGATCAAATTGCTCTGTTTGTTTATTTCATAAAGGGATACACCATGACTCCTCCTTGGTTGCACACCAGTAGACCTCAGTAGTGAAGGTTTGTCCTTGCTGGGATGTTTTGTGGCACAGCAGAAATACACATTGAGATTTGTGACATCTCTGCTCATAAGGGGTATAGTGCTGTACATCAGAAATGCACTGCACTGAAGCTTTGTTTTTGTCTGTTTATATCCTAAAGGTACTGCTTTATTTGGCTACAGATCAGAAAAATACAAAAGGGAAGGTGGTCTGTACTTTCTGGTCTTGTGATGCATGGCGGAAATGCACATCATTGAGTCTTATGACATCTCTGCTCATATTTGTTATATTGCTGCACATCAGACATACTCAAAATTGAGTTCTGTCTGGGGGTTTTTGTGTCCTGTATTACTGCCTTATTGGTTGCTTATTAGATAGGCAGTAGTGAAGATTGATGGTCCTGAATTGTTGGGAAATACAAATTGAACCTGTGCCAGGGGTAGTACTGGTACTGCCTTTGGTAATCGGTGCAGCCCCGCAAAGTGGCGTCAGGCTGACAGTGCTATTAACGGCAAAGGTTGCCGATTTTAGGCATGCGATTTGACATGTTGAGTCACATGCCAAATCCCTTCAATATGGATGTGCAATCTCTATTCAGATTGTTATATTGTTGCACATCAGATATATACAAGATTGAAGGTTATCTGTCCTTTTATGTCTTACATTTACTGCCTTATTGGCTGCATATCAGAAGGGACAAAGCAGTGAGGTTGCTTGTCCCTTTCTGATTTGTTTTTGCTGCCTCAGCAGGGAGACACATTGAGGATGGTGGCGTCTCTGCTCAGTATTGGTATATTACTACACATCAGACATACACAAAGATTGAAGATTGTTTGTGTCCTGTATGTTCTATATTTACTGCCTTATCGGCTGCATATCAGAAAGGCACAGCAGTGAGGGGTGTCTTTTCTGTTTCTCATTGTTCTACCTTGCTGCTTCTTAGGGATACACAGCAGGGGGTTGTTGGCTGCACGCCTCCAGGGAGATACAGCATTGGGGACCCCTCGCTTGTTCAACCAGAAAATTGCAAGTTACCTGCGACCTGTGTAATCTTGAGGTCTGTGGATCCAGAAAGCAGGGTCTGCTTGGTGGCGCTGCGACCTGGAGTTGCACAGACACAAATGGTTCCCATTGGAAGCCATAGTGTATGACTTTTCTCTTGCGTTTTTGCGGTTGCAGGTTGGGTCGCACAGGTGTGGGAGCCCGAAGTTCCCTTCTGGTTGAGGTTTTGCTACACACAAGAATAGACATCATGGAGTTTATTGCCTTACTTTGCAATACACCAGAAAGATCGCAGCTAAGAAGGCTGTCTGTTTTTATGTGGCTGCACAGCAGAAATACTCAACATTGAAGCTTGTTGGTGCTTTCTGTTTCAGATTCCCTTACCTTACTGCACTTCAGAAAAACACAATGCTGCAGGTTGCTTGGGTCCTTTCCGTGTTGGTTCTATGTGACTGCACTACAGAACTGCATAACAGAAAAGATAATTGTCTTGTTATGTTGGTTTAGCTAGCCAGTGCCATATTGATCTTATAACTGTATTTGGTGGTTCATCAGAAATACGCAACATAGAAGTTTTGGGTCTTTCTGTCTTATATTTATGGCCCTGTTTTGCTGTACATCAGTAAAACTCCACCGTAAACAGGACTCCCGTCCTTTATGTATATATATATATCAGTTATGACCTAGCTAGCTGCACTTCAGAAACACGCAGCAATTAGGGTTGGTTCACACTGAGGCAGCACGACTTACAGCGCGACTGCCTCAGGCGATCCAGGACACGACTCAGCGGCGACTTGCGAAACGACTTCTGTATAGAAGTCAATGCAAGTCGCCCCCAAAGTCATACAGGAACCTTTTTCTAAGTCGGAGCGACTTGCATCGTGCCAATTTAGAATGGCTCCATTGCACAGAACAGGACGCTACTTGTCAGGTGACTAGGTCGCCTGACAAGTCGTCCCAGTGTGAACCAAGGCTGAGGGTTTGCGTGTGTCTTAATGTTTTTACAGATTGGCTGCACATCAGAAAACCAGACTGTGAGGACTTTGTCTACATTGAAGTTCAGATTTGGGTCTCTCCCATATTTGATATGTTGGTTTAGCTAGCCACACTCGGATACACATTATTGTCTATGCTTGTGTCCTTTCTGTCTAAATCTATTGTGCTGGGTCCACAATCTATGATCTTTTTTAATTTGTGATATTAATAATGCATGTATCACCTTTTGTATTTCAGCCCTCTTTTCCGTGGAGGGGCCTGGAGTTCTGGCTGCAGACGTCACATGTCAGAAAGCCTCAGCCCCTTACATTCAGGGATGCTGGAACCATTTCCTAGGGTTGAAGCCCAGTAGGGTTATAGAACACTGGAGGAAGGCGATAAAGAATCACCCTGCTTAGTAAGAACTTAGAAAGTTCTGTTCAGAGGAGTATTATGACCTGAAGATGAAGTATAAAGATGTCCACCCGACCGAATAGGTTACGGCTCGGTGCATGGCCTTCATCTCACCCTTCTAGCAGAAATAGATGTAGCAGTATAAGTGTTATACTCCTGCTATGAACTTTATTCTCCTGAAGTAGGCACTCAGGCATAAGTAAAGCCACAGAGTGGGCATGCCTTAAACCCAGGGATCAAGCCTCGGTTAATCTATTACCCTTAAGTAGGCTTCCCTTTAGTCTTTGCTGATGTAAAGATAAAAAAAAAAGGTTGTCTGTTAGGGGCCCAACTTTTTTTTGCAGTTTTAATTCCCTGAACAGGGTAGTGTTAAGACCATAGGCGTGCGCACAGGGTGTGCCCAGGCACACCCTAATCACCCAATGCGCATTAGTATTATCGCTCTGTGTAGCAGCAGGAACATGTGAAAGATCTACATCTTACTGGCTCTGCCATAAGAGAAGTGTCTATGCTCTTCTCTTTCACTGTGGCAGCAGAGAGATCAATTTGCCGGGGTCATATATATGTAGACACACACACATGCATGTGTGTTTGAGCTTTAGGGTGCACACCCTAATGAAATTGGCTGCGCACACCTATGGTTAAGACAGGCCCTCTTAGTGATCAATTAGTGTCCTTGTCTTACAACACAGGTCTCTGATTAATCTTTAAGGGTTCTAAGTAGCACCTACAGGCACAATAGGCTATGGTTGTTAGATGTGTGAGACAGGCAACATTGATAACCTACAAGTTTAACATGTTTTCTGATTCCATCTTTAAGAGCCCACTCCACCTAGGTCCTGCATCCGAAGCAGAGAAGGCAGGGACATCGGTGGAGTAGACCTGCAGATCAGCCGCATGATCCAGCTATAATACCTTCATCAAGCATATGGAGTGGAGGTAAAACTCACTGCAGAACCAAGGTCCGCCAAGAGGGTCTTGCAGTGGTCCCGCCCTAAGGTAGGCCTGAGGTACTTGATTATCCTCTCAGGTGTGCCGTCCTGGAAGATGACTAGAGAAAATTGACAGTTACTTACCGATAACTGTTTTTCTAGGATATCTTCCAGGACGGCAGGCCTACTTCCCGCCCGTTGGAGGAGGGAAAATGGTAGAACACTAGAAGGTGAGTACCTATGAGGAATGATTTCCCTTGTGAACCAGGTTCAGGAGTTACTTCTCTACAAACTGAGGATCAAGGGGAAGGGTGGGGACTTAAAACAGCTGTCGATTGATTGTGTTTCCTGTAGGGAGGAGCCTCTCATCTCTCAGGTGTGCCGTCCTGGAAGATATCCTAGAAAAACAGTTATCGGTAAGTAACTGTCAATTTTTCCAATCCAACTTCCCCTCATTATCCTTAGAAAAACCCACTGATTTTGAATTACTGTGTACAAATGGCCCATACGAACCAAAACTAATCTCATCCATATATAGAATACTCCAGGCAATACCCCCTTTAACTGACTCCATACATAGATACATGACAAAATGGTCCAAAATGCTAAATAGATCAATTTCAATAATAGATTGGGGTAAAATCTGAGTCGGCTTTTGAAGTTTCCAGATCTATTAAGATAATATTTTTTTGGTACAAAACTCCTGAATTGCTACATGCCCAAAATCCATCTCTCTCTGATCTGTGCTGGAGGTGTGGACGGTCCGTAGGTACGCACCTTCACATTTTTTGGGACTGTTATATCTTGAGTACATATTGGACTGAGATACAAAATTTATTGCAATCACTCTTCGCCACATCTATTCCATTAAACCCCATACATTTTCTTTTAGGCCTGCCTTTCCCGGGTATTCCTAAATCACTACAGAGACTAGGGTCTTTTGTTCTTCTGGCAGCAAAAAGAGCCATCCCTAGACTTTGACTTTCTACCAACGCTCCCACTTTACACCACGCTCTTTCCATTATCACAGATATGCGTAAAATGGAACATTTAACCACAAAAATTGAAGGTAAAATTCCCCAATTTGAAAAAATCTGGAAACCTTGGGATGATTCAAAATTGTTTTCTGAGCCTCCCATTTCTGCTCCTTTTTGACTCCAATTTGCTTGTTTTTCTTGAGCATCCTTTTGTTTGAACATGTAGTTGAGATAGAAGCATGGATACTGTATGGAACTTCTTTTTTGTATGTATGACCCAATTCGGGAAGAAGCTGACATCTATCTGTACAGATATCCTCACCAAGCTTATTTACACTGTTTGTACTTAACTTATGACTGCTTCCATGTTAAATTGTCATAACTCTTTCTTATACCTTTTGTTATGCTGATTTATATTTGTTGAAAAATAAAAAATTATAAAAAAAAAAATTAAATTGAAAAAGTTACACTTCAACCATCCACTGACAAAAAACCAAAGTGCCTAATAGTATAAACGTTTATTAAGGCATGTTCCTCTGAATCAATTGTAAAGTAGAAAAACTAGGGAAGGGGAAAAATAGCTGGAAAGTAAACCCAAAGGGCCTGTAAAGGATTTGTCAAAGAGGAGCAAACTGGTTGTAGAAAATTTAAATAGAAATATTTATTGAAAACAACTCCACCAACAATTTATTAAAATTTATATAAGAAAAGATACCTCCACCACAAAGTTTAAAAATAACGATAACGTTATCAATAAACAGGTGATCACCACGGACAGACCTCTCATTCATTCAACCTCCTTCTAATACTAAGCCAGCTTGTAAGCATAAGAAATTAGACTATTGAGTTGCTACAAAGTAATTCTTCAAGCTTAAAATAATTCAGCTGTTAAGGCTAATATGTTGTAGAGACCACATACAAACAGTCCTGGATGGATATATAGGAAATGCACAGACAGAGCCGCACGACTCCACAGCAATCCTGGATGGTAAATTATGCACTAAAGTTCAAAAGTTAATGACACAATGGTTATATGACCTGAACACCGTTCAAAGATAGTAGATAAAGCTCCGGTTATCCTGTACTATTATCAGAGAGAATAAATCCCGGGCTGGGTAATCACCAAGTACTTCAGAAATACTTGAATAGTGTTGGTCAAGTGGCAAAGAGTCAGAGAATGATTAGCAAGCGAAAAATGAAGGGGTAGAATCCCTTCTCTTACCAAGTCCCGTGTAAGTAGGCACAGGTGGAAGCTTGCTTCACTCGCTGACTGTGGAGTATGCTGGTATATTGTGTACAAAGGCATCAATGTCTGTAGGTGGACAGAATCAGTAGGCATAACTGTTAATCCATTCACTGTTGATAGAGGTCATCATGTAGCAGTTGCTGCATTAAGTCAGGGAATAATTCCACTTGCAAATAGACTAGCCAGTCAGCGTTAGGAAGTGAGCCCGTGTGATTAGCCACAAGAGGGAGCTTGTTTCACCCAGCAGGACTCCGCTCTGCAAGTAGATAGGGGCTTTACAAATACTCTTTTGCCGCGTACACACGATCAGAGTTTTGGTCCGCAAAAGCTATGATGGTTTTTCCGACGGGATTCCGCTCAAGCTTGTCTTGCATACACACGGTCACACCAAATTCCGACCGTCAAGAACGCGGTGACGTACAACACGTACGATGGCTTTATAAAAAGGAAGTTCAATAGCCAGTGCGCCACCCTTTTGGCTCCTTCTGCTAATCTCGTGTTAGTAGAAGTTTGGTTAGAGATGATTTGTGCTTTTCAGAACGTTTTACTGCTGTTAAGTTTGTGCTTGTGGGTTTGTATCTGTTTTCCAGTGCGTTCTTGTCCGGTCGTTTCTGATTTTCAGCTTGCTCTTCAGAGGACTTGCTGTTCTTCATTACGTTCTGTTAGTTCGTTCTGACCCATCAACCATTTTGAAGCCATGTTGCGGTTACGTACTCATCGCAGAGTTTGTGCTATATGGGGGCTTGGTGTTGGGGTTCTTGCTTTGACCCAAGCCGAGTTCATGGACCAAGAATTGGTTACTCCAGCGTGACCAATTCTCTCACATGCCTTTGCTGCGGGAGATCCAGGAGAATAAACCTGATTTCAGGAATTTTCTCAGGATGACGAACCCCGTTTTTCACCGTCTGTTGGCTTTGCTGTCCCCTTATATTATGAAGCAGGACACCTGCATGTGGCAAGCCATCACTCCCAAGAAGAGGCTAGTCACCACGTTGCAGTACTTGGCGACAGGGAGAAGTCTGAAGGACCTCAAGTTCTTGACAGGCATCTCCCCCAAGGATCTGGGAATCATTATTCCAGAGACCTGTTCTGCCATTCTTCAGGTCCTGCAGAAGGACTATATTAGGGTAAGTTTTCTCCTTTAACATCGCATTAATGTATGCTAATGTATTGTATTTCTTTCATTATTGCCTAATTACCATGATTGTAATATGCTGTGAATGTCCCCTTTGTCCTCATGCATGCTGTAATCTTTTAATGCTCCTTTTTTGGCCTACATGCATATTTGCCTTCACTAACCTCCCCAGTATGCTATCCTGAGCCTATATACACCTAGCCTATTCACTTAACAATGTATTTTGTCAGCTCCATAGTAGTGCTGTCAGAGCGGTTACCTTGTTGGCCGCAGTGCTGGCCACAGTGCTGGCTGCTCATCAACCTGTCCATCCAGATTGACCGTTGCTTGAGGGAATGCCGGTCAGAGAGGTCTACTAACCAGTTCTGCCCTACTTGGATGCTACCTAAGGTCCCCAGTTCGGCCGGTCAGTTTCCTCCCATCTCTACCACACCAGCTCTAGATGCCCCAGAGCCTATGCAGCACGGCTTGCTCCGCCCCACGCTGACTCCTGAGAAAAAGCTGCGTAGACGAACCCACAATCTCTGCCTGTATTGCAGTGAACCCGGGCACTACGTGAGGGCTTGCCCCAACAAGATGCTGTCAGAGAACTCACACAGCAAGCACCCGTCTCCATGCAGCAGCTGCAAATCCTCATTCTGCTAATGCAAAGGTGCATGCACGGAACCATAGCCAGAGGCAAATGAGATCCAGGGTGAGCATGCACAATGGCACCTCTATGCGAATGCGCACACGCGCTAACGCGCGTCCGCGAGTGCCAAAGCGCTAATATGCTAACGCACATGCGCCAATGTGCTAAGTTGCTAATGCGCATGTGCGTACACACGTACGCTGGCGCCAATCCTGGCACACAGCACCCTATATAAACAGAGAGTCTGCCTAGCATCAGTGCTGGATTGTCTTCAGCTTGTTCCTGTTGTTATTCTGCCTGTTTGACCTTGTTCCTGAAAACCTGGCTATCTTCTGACCATTCTCTTGGATCACCCCTGCCTGCTGAACCTGCCTCTACTTGCAATACTGACCTTGGCTTGAACTTATGATTACGGCTCTGCTTCCTGATTCTGTACCCTGCTGCCAACCCCTGCCTGTTCCTGACTACGGTTTTGCCTTCTGACTTGGTACCCCGCTGCCAGCCTGTTGCTGACTCCTGCCTGTTCCTGATTCTGCAGTTGATCCTGATCTGGCTCCCGCTGAACAAGTTTGGTGATCAGTTTCCACATCTCCTCAGCAGAGGTTCCTATATCTCCAAGTTTCAGCCTCCTGCCTGCAGGCACCTGCACCCTTTCGTTGCCCTCGCACTCCCTGTACCCACCACCAGGGGTGCTTGGACTGGAACCGTGCAAAAGGCCACCCTCATCATTCCGGGCTCCGCTGTAAGGTACGTGACAGATGCGTAAGTGCCTTCCTGCTTTCTCAATGTGTGCATCCGTTTTACCTAAGTCCGGTTCTCACCTTGCTCTCTCCATCCCTTTGCAGCTTCCAGGAGGGAATACTCCAGTGACGGTCATCACTGACTCCGGTGCCTGCAGCTGCTTCGTCGACCTGACCTTCGCTGCTAATCACCACATCCCGCTTCAACCCAAGGCCCAGGGGCTTATTATACACCTGGCAGGTGGCTCCACCCTTCGTTCCGGCCCGGTCATCCAAGAGACCGTCCCTTTTTCTGGCCACCATTGGCACCCATCATCAGGAACTTCTTCATCTGGAGGCCATCTCTTCTCCTCTCTTTCCCATCATCCTGGAAAAACCTTGGCTACAAGCCCACAACCCCAGTATTAACTGGGCCACAGGGGAAGTTACATTTCCTTCTGAGTATTGCCAACAGCACTGCCTGTACAGATCCTCAGTTGAAACCTCACTACTCCTTTGCCTGGACTCAGATCTGTAATTACGTCAGTCCATCCCTGAACCCTACTGGGATTTTCTGGACGTATTCAGTAAAAAAGGAGCAGAAACATTGCCCCCGCACAGGCCTTATGATTGCCCAATAGAACACCTACCTGGAACTGAGGTTCCTTTCGGAAGAATCTTCCCACTAACTGAGCAGGAATTAAGCACACTAAAGGTCTACATCGATGAAAATCTGGAAAAGGGATTCATCCGCCCGTCCACCTCTCCAGCCGGTGTGGGCATCTATTTTGTCGAAAAAAACTATTAAGAATCGTTATCCCCTGCCTCTAGAGCCAGAACTTTTCCAAAGGTTGGGAACCGCAGTAGTGTTCGCAAAGCTAGATCTTCGCGGAGCCTACAATTTAATTCGTATTCGAGAAGGGGACGAGTGGAAGACGGCATTCCTACTCAATTTGGGCACTTCGAGTACCTTGTCATGCCCTTTGGTTTATGCAATGCCCCCACAACTTTCCAACATTTTTGATGACTACTTGGACTTGTACGTGATAGTGTATCTTGACGATATTTTGATCTTCTCCTCCTGGCTAGCTAATCACCGCAGACACGTCCGGAATGTTCTAACCCGGCTCAGACAACACGGTCTCTATGCAAAACTCGAAAAATGTGAGTTTGAACTTCAATGCATCCAATTCCTAGGCCTAATCATCTCGGTGTAGGGCATCAAGATGAACCCTCAGAAGGTGTCCGCCATCCTGGACTGGCCTGCACCTGTGGATAAGAAAGGCATGCAACGCTTCATCGGCTTTTCTAATTTTTACTGGAAATTCATTAGAGGGTTTTCAGCAATAATTGCCCCAATAACCGAACTGACCAGGCAGGGAACCCGATTCTCATGGACTCCTAAGGCTCAGGCGGCTTTTGAAAAACTTAAAGAGCTGTTCACGTCAGCTACCATCCTGAAATACCCTAATCCTGCTTTACCGTTTGTCCTGGAGGTCGATGCCTCAGAAATAGCAGTTGGAGCGGTGCTCTCTCAGTGACAGGGTGCCAAAGCTCTTCTTTACCCAGTGGCATTCTTCTCATGCAATCTCCCAATGTCAGGAATTATGACGTGGGTGATCGGGAACTTCTTGCCATCAAGTCGGCTCTGGAGGAGTGGCCTTACCTTCTGGAGGGTGCTGCACATCCCATCTTGGTATACGGATCACAAGAATCTGAAATATTTGAGGACAGCCAAAAGATTGAGACCACGGCAGGCCAGATGGGCACTTTTCTTTTCCCAATTCCAATTCCACATCACCTATAGACCAGGTTCTAAGAACATTAAGCCAGATGCGCTCTTGCATGTTTCATGATTCAGAAGAGACCCTGCCTCCTGATACGATCCTCCCCTCTGGGAACTTTTTGCTCCTTCAAGTGGATCTTATTACCCGGATAAGGCGGGCCTCTGTGGGAATGTCCCCATACCCTGAAACCAATCTAAATGAGGGTCTTTTTTTGGCGCAAAGACAACGTTGTAGTCCCTGAACCCTTAAGGGTGGCTGTAATGGAACTCTGCCACGACCATAAGCTAGCCAGACATTTTGGTGTTTTAAAGACTACGGAGTTGGTGCTGCGCACCTTCTGGTGGCCCCAACTGTCTAATGATTGTAAAAATTATGTGGAATCATGCAACACTTGTGCCCAAAATAAAAATAGCCGGACAAGAGCTTGGGAACTATTAAAACCTTTACCCGTTCCAGAGAGACCATGGAAAATTATATCGATGGATTTAATTGTGGAACTCCCTCAGTCGGAGGGATTTTCCACCATTTTCGTTGTGATAGGCTATCCAAGATGGCACACTTTCTTCTCATGAAGGATACACCCTCGGCCATGGACACAGCGAAGATTTTTGTTAAGGAAGTGGTAAGGCTGCATGGGGTCCCGGCAAGTATTGTCAGATCGCGGTGTCCAATTTACCTCGAGGTTCTGGAAGGCTCTCTGTGGCTCCCTGGAAATAGAGTTGGCATTCTCATCAGCCTACCATCCCCAGAAAAATGGGAAAACAGAGAACCAATCAAACCTTGGAGCAATACCTCTGCTGCTTCTCTGCTTTCTCTCAAGACTGGGTCTCTTTACTACCCGTTGCAGAATTTGCCTACAACAACTACTTGCATTCCACCATCAACCAAACGCCATTCTTTGCCAACTACGGTTTCTATCCTTCTTTCCTGCCTGGTTCAATACCTGAGTGTGCTGTTCCCGCAGTCTCTGAAACCATGAATTTTTTTCTCCACCAATAACAAACTTCTGCAAGAAACTATGGCCAAGTCTCAGGAATACAGCAAAAGGATGTATGATAGAAAAAGGCGTGGAGAACTGATCCTGGAACCCGGCAACAAAGTGTGGTTGTCCACTATAAACCTGAAAATGGCCTGTCCCTCAAGGAAATTGGGTCCTAAATTTATGAGTCCCTTCTCGGTAAAGAGGAAGATAAATGATGTTACGTATGAACTTGATCTGCCTGACTCTCTAAAGGTGCATCCGGTCTTTCATGTGTTCCCATTGAAGCCTACTATTTCAAAACCCTTTACTGGCCGTATTACCGGCCCACCAAAACCTCTCATAGTTGATAATGAAGAAGAATTCTAAGTTGAAGCAATCTTGGATTGCAGGAGGAGGAACAGAATTCAGTATCTCATCAAGTGGAAAGGGTATGGTCCGGAGGACAACTCCTGGGAACCAGAGAGCAATTTGCAAGCCCAGGAACTTTTACAAGCGTTCAAAAATGCCCACGCCCCCAGACTGGCTTAACTGGGCATCCGGAGGCTGCCTTTAAGGAGGGGACACTGTCAGAGTTTACCTTGTTGGCCGCAGTGCTGGCCGCTCTGGTGTGCACGCCGCTGTGCGTGTTCCTGTGGGCACTGGTGTGCATGCTCCCGTGGGCCCTGGCATGTGCACTGGCGTTCGGGGGCATGCGGTGCATGCTTGCTTGTGTGTGCTTGTGCGTGCGCCGGTGCGTATTGGCGCGAGTGTGCGGCGTTTGGCGCCAATCCACCTATTTAGGTCTGCTCTGCACTCTGCCCAGTGCTGCCTGATCAACAGCTCCCGGTTCCATAGTTCCTTTTGCCTGTTTCTGAGTTACTGTGCTTCCAGATCTCCTGACGACCCAGCTTGCCCCTGATATTCTGCTGACTGCTGCCTGTACGTGACCTCAGCTTGTTTGACCCTGCTTCTGCCTGCTCCTACTGTACCGTGTTGCCTGCCTGTTGCCAAACTCTGCCTCTGCCCTGACCTGCCTGCTCTGCTCCTGCTCAGCATCTGATCCTCTTCCTTCCAGCACCTGGATCCCTCACCAGGCTCTCATACCATTCCATACTCCTGTTCCTCCTGTCCATTCTATCAGGGGCCGCGAGTAGGATACGTACGGAAGACCGCCCTCTGCCCAAGCGGACTCACTGGTCTGGTAAGTAAAGTCTGGCAAGTGCTTTCACCTAAACACCCCCTAAAATGTATCCAAATGTTATTGTTGTCCTTACATTGATGTAGAGTGCCAGAGGCTTTTTTTGGGCTTCCAAACTCATTTTGAACCCCCCCCTCCTAAAATTTTTACAATGGGCCATCAGAGGAGGTGAGGAGTCTGATAAGTGTACCTTATACTTTTGACTTTAAATACTCCTTTAAATTGAGGAGTCTGATAAGTGTACCTTATACTTTTGACTTTAAATACTCCTTTAAATGAATGTTATACTGATGTTGGCCAAGAATGTTTGTGTCTAATCTGATGCAATGTTATGTGCAAAAGTACCAATTTTTTTTTCTGTTTTGACTGCACAGTTTCCTTCAACGCCACAGGAATGGCAGACTGTGGCATCCCACTTTGCCGACCATTGGGACTTTCCCAACTGTGGAGGGGCAATTGATGAGAAACACGTCCACATAGTCCCACCACCCTATTCGGGGTCATACTATTTTAATTATAAGGGGTTTCAAAGTATAGTTTTGATGGCGGTGGTGTTGGCGAACATATGAGTTCCTCTATGTGGACGTGGGGAAGAATGGCTGGATGTTGGAGTCTTTGCCCAGACCGAGTTGGTGGCTTGGGATTGCCACCTGTGGAAGAGAATGTCGAAGGACTCCTGTTTGTTTTTATCGCTGATGAAGCATTTGGTCTGGGCAATCACATGAGGCCATTCCCCCATAGGACCCTCACCCCGGAGAAGAGGGTTTTTAATTACCGGCTGGCCAGAGCCCGAAGAGTCGTGAATACCTTTGGGATAATGGCCAGCCAGTTCCGCCTATTTCTAAGGGCAATAAACATGGCGGAGTACAAACTAAACCACATAATTGTGTCCTGCTGCATACTGCACAACTTATTAAAACGAAATGCACCTGGTTATGTTGCCTCAGTTGGGCCTGAGGCCAAAGATTCCAATGACGGCCCTGGAAGCTGGCGTCCTGGCTTGCCCCCCAAAGCTCCCGTGAAGTGCGGCAACAATATATGGAATATTTTACGGGTAGGGGGGTCATTGCTATGCCAGCAAATTTTTAAATATTTGCTGGCATAGTATTTAAATATTTAAATATTTCAAAAATAAAAAAATAATTTGATATGAAAAAATCTTGATTTACTGCTTGTGTTTCTTTTAGCTGTCTCTTAGGTTCTCCTAGTGCCAAGTGGTTTTTACATTATCAAATAACAACCATTGTCACTGTAAACACCAACTTAATACAAAAAGTGGTATTGAGTATTGAAAGAAGAAGCCACACATTGTTGAGTAGAAAGCCTTTTACTCCGTGCAGATGTGCCTTATAACAAATTTTTGTGGAAAAAAAAAACATATTTTTTTTTTTAAAGTTTTACCTTAAAATTTTTGTAAAAGTACATAAACAGGCATGTTTCAAAAAATAACATACACAACTCTGGAACTTACAAAGTTCAACATTGTAAAAATGAAGGCAATATCAGACATTATAAAATGTGTTGATCTTGCCTTCATCTGATGGGGTGATGTTCCCCCGTAAAAGCCAAATTTAGAAGATGCACACAAATTGGGAGTCAAACTGGGGATTTTCCTCCTGATCCCATGCCTAATGTGAACATGTGCTATCTCCCATCATGGGGGATCAATGGACATTTTTTGGGGGTGCAACCCCTTCCTTTCACCTACTAGAGTTGGGAGGAAAGGGTTGCACCCACAAAACACGTACATTGATATCCCCTGATGGGAGATAGCACATGTTGACACGCTGTGTGCATCTTCCAAATTTGGCTTTTAAACTGTATTAAAACTTTATTAAAAGATTATAAAAAAATTAAAAAGGTGTAATATTATTTGGATTTTGATTCTCCCTAATATATCAATCATGTTCTTCATTCTTTGTTCAAACTCCTTGTTTTTTTTTCCTTTATGAGATCTAAATCCCGACAACACACCATTATGTCCTGGATTAGGAGTTGTGCACTTTCAATGGTGAAATGAGGAGCTTATTCTTCCCCAACATGCACATCACATAAGATAAAAAAAAAAAAACACACCATGTATTATAAATATGCAGGCATCCATCTATTACCGGAATCTGTGGTGTCTGACACTGACCTGCTGTGGTGACAATTTCAACCACCTCTCCTTCCTCCACATCCTCAAGTTGTGGTGTCCTCTGTTCCCCTTCTTCAGGAGGTGGGGGATCCCTGGTGTACTCAGATGACACAAGTCTTTTCTCCCCTATGAGAATGAAAAAAAGGTATACTTCGCACACAAATATTTGTGGCCAGAAATATGACTGTGAAACATTGATTGGAATTGGGGTACAATTGTCTGTTTGGGCAGAGTTCCAAGTTGAAGACATGATTTATTCCCTTAACAAAGCTTGAATATTTACCTTTTTTGGACAAGTTTCACACATGGACACACCCCAAGTACTCACTGGAGCAACTGTGTGGGACACCATAAAAAGGGTGTTCTGGTGTTCCACACTAGTTCTCCTGAGTCCAGATGTGTAAACAGCTGCTGAGTGTCCTCTCCTTACATTACACTGAATCAAGTTTGCAATTCATTCTAGTTACAAACACATCTAGACAATAATGTCCTAAATTTCTTTTAATACAAATTAGGGCAGATAAAATAAGTGCGCTTACAGTCAGATGGTCAAAAATATGAATGAATGTGTTACCTATATAAATAAATATATAAGCTGTAAATGATTGACGAAATCGAATATCAAAAACAGAAAGTGCTTATAAGTAAATAATAAACTCCAATATTAAATTGAGTGCACATTAAGTGACCTAACATGTAAATAAATATAAATTAATCAAATTTCATAAATTGCTAATGAAACCAGTAATAAAGATAAAAATAATAATGGAAAAGGTGAGTACAGTCCATTCATAAGAAGCTCAATGAAGGCGCATCAGTCCCATGAAGGAAAGTCACGTATCCACAGTTTATTGAACACAGCCCGTGTGGGTGAAGAAAGGAGGAAGGGAGTGTGAAGGGATATCCAGACAAACGGTAAATCCGGAAAACAATAAAGATGGACCCTTAACAAAAGCGGTGGACCTCCCTGATAACAAGGTCTTGTGTGCGAGCAGATACAGCCCTCTGCAGGGACAGCTGGATGGCGGCGTCCGGATCAGCAGATTGATGCAGCATTCCAACGGAAGGCGATTCCAGCACGTCCACCTAGAGAAAGGCACCCACTGGTCCGGGGGGCCGTGAGTACAAAAAAGGCAAAGAAGGGCTCAGATGGTGTAGTAAAATTAAAAAATGTATTGCTTAATGGAGGCAGGAAACATCTCCGCCATACAATAATTAAAACAAGTTAAAAAGCCAGCATGTAAAAAGCAAACACCCGTGTAAACATGGGGCGAATGACATGATGGCGTACAGTGCATAGCCACGCCCTACATGTTTCGTCATAAATGACGTCTTCAAAGGGGCACGGGCGACGCACTGAACCATCACCTATATAGCGCTGAACGGGAACCAGAGCTCGTTTTCATCTAGGTATCGTTCAGCACTCAACAATAATGAGGAAGTACAGGAAAACGCCAAGCCTCGATCTGGTGCATACCGCGCAGCGAAAGCTTCACACAGGAATCCCGGGAAGGGAGAAAACTAAGTTAACATTTTTAAAGATAAACTAAAAAATGATCAAAAATGTTAAAAATATATATGAACAATATATAAGAACAATGTATGTGAATATATATGTATTCGTATCTTATTCTACCAGTCCACTAATCGTAATAAGGGATGGAACCTCTATCTGAGTGGGGCACACCAGATCGCCAAAGTGTTCTCCTCATAACAATATAAGCAGTCTAGCAAGGATACAGATCTAGAAAACTGCAACAATCCTGTCTCAAGAGTTATCAATGAACGCATTTATTTCAATATCTACATTTATTCCTAGGGGTCTGATAGCTGATTTTATAAATTCATTCCATTTCTAATTTGGAGATAGCACGCCATTTAGGTCCCCCTCTCCATGGTAATTTAAGTCCCTGTCTATACCTACAAATGAAGTTCCCCTAGGGTCCTGCTTATGTACTTCTAAATAGTGTTTGGAAACCGGATGACCTTTAAAGCCCCTCCTAATGTTCCCAATGTGCTCATTGAGTCTAACTTGCAAGGGTCGCACAGTGCAACCCACGTATTGAAGCCCGCATGGGCAGGTGAGAAGATACAAAACATTAGCCGTAGAACAGGTAATGAAAGATTTGATGGAAAAATCTCGGGAAGTACTGTTGGAATGGAACTGACTGACCTTCCTATCTGTCATTGCATTGATAGAACAGACCGCACAGTTCCTACATCTATAATACCCAACCAGATTTTGAAAAACATGGGTTTTTTGGTAGGAGGATTGGTCCTGTGGGCTAGATATTTAGACGACGTCCTCCTCCTTTGGAACGGTACTCCTGAATAGGGATGAGCTTCGCGATCGAGTCGAACCCATGTTCGACTCGAACATCGGCTGTTTGATCGTTCGCCGAATTGCGAACGTTATGGGCTGTTCGCGCCAAATTCGCGTGGCGCGTCACGGCCCATAATTCACTGCGGCGTCGCAGTGCGTTGCTGGCTTATGATTGGCCAAGCATGCACTATGACCCCCATGCTTGGCCAATCACAGCGCCATCGGTAGAGAGAGCTGTAATTGGCCAAAGCCAGGGTGGCTTTGGCCAATTATGGCTTGGGGTTTAGAACACGCCCCACACTATATAAGGCCGCCTGCACGGAGGCCCTGTGTAGTGTGTTCCGGCGTGCTGAGAGATAGAGAGACAGAGCGACAGTGTCATTTCATTTGAGTTAGCTAGATTAGGCAGGACAGTCAGTGAGTTAGCTGCACTTAGTGTATTGTGTATATATATATGCGTCCCAGGTGTTGCGCGTATATATATATATATATATATATATATATATATATATATATATATATTGTATTCAGTTTAGCTAGATCCGTTCCTGTTATCTTCCTACTGACAGGCAGGCTTGTCTTGTTACAGTATTTACAGCTACCTGAAGAAAATTGCTGGTGTTCTTTTGATCCTATTAGTACCACAGTCAGGCAGCTAGACTATTTACAGTTAGTGTAGTGCGTCCTGCTCAGTGTTCAGCTAAAACTACAAGTTAGTGTAGTGAGACCTCTGCACAGTGTTCAGCTAAAGCTACAAGTTAGTGTAGTGCGTCCTACTCAGTGTTCAGCTAAAGCTACAAGTTAGTGTAGTGCGTCCTGCTCACAGTGTTCAGCTAAAACTACAAGTTAGTGTAGTGCGACCTCTGCACAGTGTTCAGCTAAAGCTACAAGTTAGTGTAGCGCATCCTCCTCACAGTGTTCAGCTAAAGCTACAAGTTGGTGTAGTGCGACCTCTGCACAGTGTTCAGCTAAAGCTACAAGTTAGGGTAGTGCGTCCTCCTCACAGTGTTCAGCTAAAACTACAAGTTAGTGTAGTGCGACCTCTGCATAGTGTTCAGCTAAAGCTACAAGTTAGGGTAGTGCGTCCTCCTCACAGTGTTCAGCTAAACCTACAAGTTATTTTTTTGTGAGTTCTGCACAGCGTTCAGCTAAAGCTACCAGTAGAAGGTTGGTGGTGTTTTCCTGATCCTATCACTACCACAGGCAGCTAAATAAGCTACAAGTTAGTTTTTGGCGAGCTCTGCACAGTGCTCAGCTAAAGCTACCTGTAGAAGGTTGGTGGTGTTCTCATACTACAGGCAGGCAGTTGATTTTTCTAGCTGCAGTATCAGTATATATATATATATATATATATATATATATATATATATATATATATATATATATATATATATATATATCTATCTATCTATATATATATCCCAGCTTAGTGCAGCTACAGGCCAGTAGTATGTCTGGAAGGCCAACAAGGAGAGGCAGACAGTCACAAGCCAATAAGAGAGGGCAAGCAGGCTCTGTGTCTAGTGCTGGTCGTGGAGACGGTGCATCCTCATCAGCACGTGGCCGTGGGACACGCTTGGCCTTTTTTTCGGCAGCTGACCGTGTTGAGCCGCAACATGCGTAAGACTTGGTTGAGTGGATGACTAAGCCGTCCTCATCCTCTCACCCATGCTCAGGGTACTTTGTCTGGCAAAGCAGCGGCCTCTTCCCTCGGCTCAATGTCATCAGTGACTCCTTCCCTAGCTCCACCATGTCCTCCTGAGGAGTCCCTCGAACTGTTTGACCACAGTGTTGGGTACTTGCTCCAGGAGGATGCCCAGCGTTTGGAAGGCTCTGATGATGATACTGAGCTAGATGAAGGCAGTAACGTGAGCACGGACAGAGGGGGTGCCCAAGAAGGACAGCAATCTGGCAGTCATGCTCCCCCTGCTGCAGCATACTGCCAGGTTTGCTCCAGTGATGAGGAGGGAAGGGATGATGAGGTCACTGACTCAATGTGGGTGCCTGATAGGAGAGAGTAGGAGGAGGAGGAGGAGGCGGCACATCACCAACGAGGCAGGATGCCCTCCAGGAGCCATCCTAAGGGCAGCACACTGACTGCATCACACCCCAAAGCTCCGCATGTGCAGGGCGCTGCGGTCTCTGCACGTTATTCAAAAAGTTATTTGGTGTGGGCCTTTTTTGAGACGAGTGCATCAGATTGCACCGCTGCTATTTGCAACATATGTCTCAAGCGTATCTCGCATGGCCAAAACATCTCCCGCTTGGGTACCACATGCTTGACCAGACATATGTTGACCTGCCATGCAGTTCATTGGCAAGCGTATCTAAAAGACCCACACCAAAGAACAAAGAGGACCTCTCCTTGCTCCTCATCAGCTGAGATCTCCAACCCCACTATACCTTCAGTCCTCTCTGATACCTGCACTGAGAGGAATGAAGGTGTGGAATTAGGTATGTCACAGCCAAGTACTTGTGGGCAATCTGCTTTTGGTACACTGACGTCAGATTGTACCAGGCAAATTTCCCTGCCCCAGCTGCTGCACCGCCGAAAGAAGTTTGCTCCCAGCCATCCACATGCCCAGCGGTTGAATGCTAGCTTGGCAAAATTGCTAGCACTTCAACTGCTGCCTTTTCAGTTGGTAGACTCTGCCCCTTCCGTGAGTTTGTGGAATGTGCGGTTCCTCAGTGGCAGGTACCCAAACGCCACTTTTTCTCACGGAAGGCGATTCCGGCTCTCTACCGGCATGTGGAAGGCAATGTCCATGCCTCGCTGGACAGGGCGGTCAGCGGTAGGGTGCATATTACCGCTGACTCATGGTGCAGCAGGCATGGACAGGGACGTTACCTAAGTTTCACGGCGCATTGGGTGACTCTGCTGGCAGCTGGGAAGGATGCAGGACAAGGTGCAGTAGTGTTGGAGGTTGTTCCGCCACCATGCCTCCAAAATGCCACTACTAATGATTGTGACACACCTCTCTCCTCCACCCCTCCTCTTCTTCTTCCTCCATGGCCTCTTCCTGTGCTTTGTCCTCGGAACCAGCGGTGCTCCGTAGGCGTTCAAGGGGCTTTGCATGTACGCAGGCCAAAAGATGCCATGCGGTGCTTGATCTGGTGTGCTTGGGGGACAGGAGCCACACTGGGGCAGAGGTTCTGTCAGCTCTGCAGGGGCAGGTTCAGAGTTGGTTGATGCCACGCCAACATAAGGCAGGAATGGTGGTTTGCGACAATCGCACCAACCTCCTCTCTGCCCTCCGACAGGGACAAATGACCCATGTGCCCTGTTTGGCTCATGTCCTTAACTTGGTAGTGTAGCGGTTCTTGGGCAGGTACCCGGGCTTACAGGATGTCCTGAGGTAGGCCAGGAAAGTCTGTGTGCAGACTGCAAGGGGAGCTTGGTTTTTTCCCCAGCCAGTGGGCCATGATCAGGGATGCATGCACTGTCCTGTCACTATTTGAGGAGGCCACGAGGATAGTGAGCAGTGACAGTGCATGCATCAGTGACACTGTCCCCCTTGTCCACCTGTTGGAGCACACGCTGCATGGAATAATGGACAGGACACTTGAGGCAGAACAGAGGCAGGAAGAGGAGGACTTCCTTAGCTCTCAAGGCCCCCTTTATCCAGACAGTGTTCCTGCGTGCCCGCCGATCACACAGAAAGAGGAGGAGGAGGAGGATTGTGTCAGTATGGAGGTGGAGCCTGGCACTCAGCATCAGCAGCAGTCTTTAAGGGATCAGTCCCAAGAAACACATGGACTTGTACATGGCTGGGAGGAGGTGGCTGCGGACCATGTCATCCTTAGTGACCCAGAGGACTCTGGACTGAATGCCTCAGCAAACCTATGCTGCATGGCCTCCCTGATCCTGCACAGCCTGCGTAAGGATCCTCATATTCGTGGTATCAAGAAGGACCAATACTGGCTGGCAACCCTCCTTGATCCATGTTACAAGGGTAAGGTTGCGGACCTTATCTTGCCGTCGCAGAGGGAGCAGAGGATGAAACCTCTTCGGGAGGCCTTGCAGAAAGGTTTGTGCAACGCGTTCCCAGAGACTGGGAGGTTACAAACTCCTGTTTCTGGACAACATGTTGCTGAGGCTTCGGTCAGTCAAAGAAGGAGTGGTGGAGAAGGTGGCCGTCTGACCGATGCGTTCAGACAATTTTTTAGTCCGCAGCCCCAAGGTATGATCGGTTTCAGCAACCATCGCCAGCGTCTGTTTTACATGGTGCAGGAATACCTAGGGGCAAGATCTGACTTGGACACCTTTCCCACCAAAAATCCTCTGGGTTACTGGGTCCTGAGGATGGGATCACTGGCCAGAGCTTGCACAGTATGCAATTGAGCTACTGGACTGTCCTGCATCCAGCGTTCTTTCGGAACGCACATTCAGTGCTGCTGGAGGCTTTGTAACTGATCACAGGGTGTGTCTGTCCACCGACTCGGTCGATCGACTGACCTTCATAAAAATGAATCAGTCTTGGATCACCACCAGCTACCAAGCACCTGATGCTGATGTAACTGAATAATTTTTTTTGAAATCTCAGATCCCTTCAAAGACTGCCTATGCTGATGCTGAGTGACTATCCTGAGTAATTATCCTCTTCCTCCTCAATGATCACGCTTATAGCTTGTAAGAACATTTTTTTGTTCTGGGCGCCGTCACCAGTGCCTAAGGCCCAATTTTTCAGCCCCTGTTTAACAGGGTCATGTAATTACAATTTTTGATGCAATACTTTGCAGCAGGGCTCGTTCCTGCGTTCCAACTAGAGTATCTGTGAGGGGTTGCAGTGTTGTGGCACCAGTGCCTAAGGCCCAATTTTTCAGCCCCTGTTCAACAGGGGCATGTAATTACAATTCTTGATCTAATATTTCACAGCATGGCCCGTTTCTGTGCCCACCAAGAGCGAGTGAGGACTTAGTGTTGTGGCACCAGCACCACCACCACCACCAAAGGCCCAATTTTTCTGCCCCTGTTCAACAGGGGCATGTAATTACAATTCTTGATCTAATATTTCACAGCAGGGCCCTGTGGGGGCTTACAGTGGTGTGGCCACAACACCTAAGGCCCAAATTTCTGCTGAGTATATAGGGCAGGCCCCTACTTTCAAACATCCAACTTACAAACAACTCCTACTTGCAAATGGAAGGAGACAACAGGAAGTGAGATGAAATCTACCCCTAGGAAGGGAAATTCTCTCCTATAAGAGTTAATATGGGAAAAACATTTCTCCTTTCCACTGATGCTTTCCAATCCTTGTTCCACAAAAAACCCACATTTTCAAAAAACATTTGTCATTGGGACAAACAGTGAGGTGAAATCTTCTGAAGAGGAGCACAGACAGCAAAACATATTGTCACAGGGGTGATAACCCTCCCCTATGTTTTCCAAAAAGCTTAAAGATTTTTTGGCTGGAGCTAAACACGTTAAAAATGTACCCGTTCAAAATTACAAACAGATTCTACTTAACAACAAACCTACAGTCCCTGTCTTGTTTGCACCGCCTGTATACTGCTGTTCAGAGTATATAGGGCCTGGTGGCCCCACACGTTTCCTTTTTTTAATTTGGGTGCGGGGTTCCCTTTAATATCCATACAAGACCCAAAGGGCCTGGTAATGGACTGGGGGGTACCCATGCCATTTGTCTCACTGATTTTCATCCATATTGCCAGGACCCGACATTACATTAAAGCGCAAGCAGTTTTAAATTACTTTTTTTCCTTAAAAATTACATTTTGTGCAGGGACTGTTCTAAGCACGGGAAACACGCGCCACTTTACAGGCATACTATAGACACCCCCCAGGTACAATATTTAAAGGAATATTTCACTTTTTTTTAATACTTTAAGCATCATTAAAATCACTGCTCCCGAAAAAACGGCCGTTTTTAAAAGTTTTTTTTGCATTGACACATGTCCCCTGGGGCAGGACCCGGGTCCCCAAACCCTTTTTAGGAAAATACCATGCAAATTAGCCTTTAAAATGAGCACTTTTGATTTTGACCATTCGAGTTCCATAGACGTCAACGGGGTTCTAACGTTCGTGCAAATTTTCGGTCCGTTCGCAGGTTCTGGTGCGAACCGAACCGGGGGGGGTGTTCAGCTCATCCCTACTCACGAATCCCTATGCTCATTTATAGAGGGTCTTAATAATAATGACAGGGGAATTATATTGAAGTATGAGGCAAGTCAACAAACGGTCAATTTTTTGGACCTTTGGATCTGGAGTGAAGGGGGTGTTTTACTCACCTCCACTCATTTTAAGGCCACAGACCGCAATTCATTTATTCCTCATGATAGCTGCCACCATAAAGCATTTCTCGACTCAGTCCCCAAGAGTCAGTATATAAGAATGAAGCGGAATTGCTCTACAACCGCTGACTTTAAGGCCCAATCCAAGGTTCTCACGGACAGATTTCTGGAGAAAGGGTATGAGGTCCATTTCCTTAAAGAGAAACTGGACCAAGTAGACCAGCTTGATCGTGATCTTCTTATGGATGGTACCAGGAGAGGTGGAGACACTGATAGTAATTTTGCATGTCCTTTCATAACAGGATACTCCCATCAACACTTCTCAATTAAGAAACTGTTATATAAACATTGGCATATTGTCAAAAATGATCCCGTATTGGGATCAGTACTTCCTGATAGACCTCAGATCATTTTTAGAGGGGTCCCTCAATAAAATCATGTGTGGCCCCTAGTGTTTGTGATCCTCCTACCAAAAAAACCCATGTTTTTTCAAAATCTGGTTGGGTATTATAGATGTAGGAACTGTGCGGTCTGTTCCATCAATGCCATGACAGATAGGAAGGTCAGTCAGTTCCATTCTAACAGTACTTCCCGAGATTTTTCCATCAAATCTTTCATTACCTGTTCTACGGCTAATGTTGTGTATCTTCTCACCTCATCTAAAGGCCATCCAGTTTCCAAACACTAGTTAGAAGTGCATAAGCAGGACCCTAGGAGAACTTTGTTTGTAGGTATAGACAGACTTAAATTACCATGGCGAGGGGGACCTAAATAGCCTGCTATCTCCAAATTAGAAATGGAATGGATTTATAAAAGCGGCTGTCTTAGACCCCTAGGATTAAGTTTAGATATTGAAATAAATGCGTTCATTGATAACTCTTGAGACAGGATTGTTGCAGTTTTCTAGATCTGTATCCTTGCAAGACTGTTTATATTATGAGGAGAACACTTTGGCGATCTGGTGTCCCCCACTCAGATAGAGGTTCCATCCCTTATTAAGATTAGTGGACTGGTAGAATAATAAGCTACAAATACATATATATTCACATACATTGTTCTTATATATTGTTCATATATATTTTTAACATTTTTGATCATTTTTTAGTTTATCTTTTAAAATTTGGAGTTACCCCCCTAGAGGTATACTTATTCTTAAGTGTGTTTTCTGACATCCTATAGGTGATGTGATTTTTACAATAGGGGCAATATGCCGCTTGTGACACTCAGAATATATATTTTTAACTGCAATCTGCTGGTTGCGGTATTATTATCCCAACTTAGCTTTTCTAAAAATAATTTTCCCTTCGTCATCTGTTTTGGACTCATACAAATTGGGTCTAATTCTGGATTCATTTATATATATCCTTTATTTTTAACGTAGTTTTCTACCTTCCCGGGATTCCTGTGTAAAGCTTTCGCTGCGTGGTATGCACCAGATCGAGGCTTGGTGTTTTCCTGCACTTCCTCTTTGTGTGCTGAACGATACCCAGACGAAAACGAGATCTGGTTCCCGTTCAGCGCTATATAGGTGATGGTTCAGTGCGTCGCCCGTGCCCCTTTGAAGACGTCATTTATGACGAAACATGTAGGGCGTGGCTATGCACTGTACGCCATCACGTCATTCGCCCCATGTTTACACGGGTGTTTGCTTTTTACATGCTGGCTTTTTAACTTGTTTTAATTATTGTATGGCGGAGATGTTTCCTGCCTCCATTAAGCAATACATTTTTTAATTTTACTACACCATCGGAGCCCTTCTTTGCCTTTTTTGTACTCACGGCCCCCCTGACCAGTTTGTTCCTTTCTCTAGGTGGACGAGCTGGAATCGTCTTCCGTTGAAACGCTGCATCCATCTGCTCATCCGGACGCCGCCATCCAGCTGTCCCTGCAGAGGGCTGTATCTGCACGCACACAAGACCTTGCTATCAGGGAGGTCCACCGCTTTTGGTAAGGGTCCATCTTTATTGTCCTCTGGATTCACCGTTTGTCTGGATATCCCTTCACACTCCCTTCATCCTTTCTTCACCCACACGGGCTGTGTTCAATGAACTGTGGATACGTGACTTTCCTTCATGGGACCGATGCGCCTTCATTGAGCTTCTTATGAATGGACTGTACTCACCTTTTCCATTATTATTTTTATCTTTATTACTGGTTTCATTAGCAATTTATGAAATTTGATTAATTTATATTTATTTACATGTTAGGTCACTTAATGTGCACTCAATTTAATATTGGAGTTTATTATTTACTTATAAGCACTTTCTGTTTTTGATATTCAATTCCATCAATCATTTACAGCTTATATATTTATTTATGTATTTATATAGGTAACACATTCATTCATATTTTTGACCATCTGATTGTAAGCACACTTATTTTATCTGCCTTAGTCTATCACACTGATATTAGTGTTTTTTTGTTGCAGCTGCAGTTCAGCATTTATAATTGCTCTTTTAGTGCGTTTTTTTCCTTTATTTTTATTTTAATAAAAGTTATCATGACCAAATGTAGTTAACCCTGCATCTGCCAAAAACATTGTATTTAGTTGGCAAACGAACTGTGTACTGCGACCGATTACTGTGCCCACGAACATGAAAGTAGCCATTTTTAACTGTACAACAGTAAAGAAAAGCACATGGAGCAGCATGCAAGTAATAATCATAATAGGAACACACGACAATGACTTACTTTTTAGAAGCACTCTCTTGATTCTTTTGTACTGCTCCCTTAGTTTCAGGTCTGACCATCATTTCCTCAATTGCTCCTTGGATCGTCGTACCCCAAAATTCCGGCGCAGACTCTTCACAACTTTAGTCATGATCTTGGCCTTTCTCAGATTTGGGTTTAGGTAAGGTCCATACTTTCCATCATAGTTGGCCCTCTTCAAGATGTCCACCATCTCTACAAAGGACATGTTTGAGGCCTTATATCTTCTCCTCCGGGATCGGGACGTTTCTGGCTCCGGGCTTTCCTCCTCGTTACTGCTATTATGCACCTGCTGTGTCTCCTCCATGTCCTCTCCCACTGCGCAGAAAGAGAAGGGGCGGGGAATATTCTAGAAAGAACATCAGGGGCGGGCCACGCGGGCGGAGTTTCATGCATACGCAGTGTATATAAAGCTAACACACGTGTGTCATACCTATGTTCTGTGTGCGGAGGAAGGAGGACCGGAAGCGCAGAACATTATAACGAAGGTAACATTTTAACTGGGGACATCAGTGGCCTAAACTGATTCTAGATTGAGGCCTATATTGGGATAGGATTAGGAGAGTTTAGCCCGATATTGGTTTTGGTCTTGTGTTTTGTCTTTCAGCAAAAATGAAACAATTCAAAGACCCTGAATTCAGGGTCAGTTCATCCAACAATACAAGGATATGCGTAATTTGTGGGAGGTTAAAAACCCCTTATATCGCAATAAACCAGCTAGGAAGGCATCGCTGGAGAAACTGCTGCAATTTGTGAAGACACAAGTCCCTGACGCAGACATCGAGTTTGTGGAGAAGAAAATTGGTAGCTTGAGAAGCACATATAGGAAGGAGCTTAATAAGGTCCAGGCTTCCATGAGATCAGGAGTAGCAGCAGAGGATGTGTATGTACCCAGTCTGTGGTACTGTTAAGGAAATGATTAAGAGCTCCAATCGAGCCCAAGGTTATCTGCTGCTGTCTCTAATTGGAAAGTGTGGCTATGCATGCATATAAAAGTAAACACTCTGAGACACGCTCAGCTCCGTTACTTTTTACACTTCTAATTTATTCAAGGCGGTGCTGATGTTTTATACACAAAAATATGTCATTGCTATGTTAATCTAATAGGTACATCTCATTGGTTAAGATAGAAAAGAAGATGGAGAATCTTCATAACGAGGTTTGGCTGTCCTTGGTTTTATCTTCAGTTCCGCGTTCTTCTGATGTGTGGGATGTAGGGGGTACCCGCCATTTTGAGAAAAATATAGGAACAGAGCTAATCTGTATACTTATATAATGAGTAAGGATAAAAATATGTATACACATAAGAAAATAGACATTTTAAGATTATTATTATCTACATCACATTCCTTCACAATCCCCCCTAAAATGACTATTTTCTCTTTTTTTTGTCCCTAATACTAAAGGTCCTACTTTGGCCTGGCCCTTCTCCTCAGCAACTCTTTTAGGCTGTATATAGAATTGGGCAGCAACTGTTCACTTCCCTCCTCGATACAGCTGGAGAGGTGCAGTCAGGCGCTATCTATCCCTATAACCCCATAGGATTTGTGAGATTATGGACAGGGAGTGACTGTAGAAGAGTGAAGGGTTTGTCATCTTCCATAATAAGGGGGTCTTCTTCTTCTTGGTGGAGAAATGTAGGTGTGCTATTGTCTACAGCCTTGCTTATTAACTTTTTTACAAAAGGTAGAATACAGCATACAATCAGGGCTAAAAGAACCAGGATTATTAATTCCGTTACCCCTATCTGGGCGAGCACCTTCTGCCACCCACTCATTCAGCTAAAGTATTGATCCCATGGGTCTGTGATACCTGAGTTCTTCAACTCCAATGACAGATCTTCTAATTTCTTTATAGCTAGAGTAACCTTACCATTTGGGCCAGTATTATCAGGATTGTATGTACAACAGGTTCCCGTTTTTTTTTCCCATGATTTTACAAAACACCTTTCCCAGCTAGCACCATGTCTAAGGCCATCCGGTCCTGGAATGTCATGTAGGAAGTGCGGGCTAACTAGTCAGCAATTCCCTGGAGGGCATCTTTAGTGTAATTTACAAATCTCTGTTGGTTATAATATGTGTAGTGTCAGGTCACCTAGAGGCTGGGTGACAGATGCACACCGTTGGGATCAGGAGTGCACCGCAAGGTAGTGGACCCTATGGCTGACTGCTGCGGATTGAACCCTGGGAGGTTCAGGAAGCAGGTCTACTGGATCACTGACACAGATCCCACTGGGAGCTAGAGCATAGATTCCCCAGGGCGCGGAGTCTAAGAGCCAGCAGGTGTTCACCAGAGCCTTTAATGGTAAGGATGGACTGCGCTGCAGTCTGGCTCCAGGTCGCGGCCCCCAGGGTCTCACAACTCACGCTTACGGTGGACTACAGGAGAAGAGGAAGGAGGCAGCAGGCTGGAACAACAAGGAAAGTAAGGGACAAGCCAAGGTCGGTAACAGGAATCAGATGTAGGAAACACAGCAAGTACACACAGAGGCTAACACACAATGGTTGATCAGCACTGCTGGCTTGCAGTGTACAGGTTAATATAGGGTTCCCTGATAGGGCCTGGGGTGGGGCCATGCTTAGAGGAGAGGTTACAAAAGCAGTCAGGTGAGGGTCAGCTGGTCTCTAGAGATGAACACATGGAGACAGGTATGCTGATCGACAAACTCTATTGCATAACCATGACATGTAGTTAATCCAATCTACATTCTTGCTGACAGTTGTTATGGGGATCAAAGACTCAAAACCAGCTTTTACCTGATCCCTGGCCTTAAACTCATCAGGAACCCCCCTTGTAACCCTTATGACATCTATGTATACATGAGGGTCAAAGCTTCCGGAGAGAGCTGCTCGCTTCCTCCTCTGACTGTGTGCTGGGTTAGTGTATGTATCAGGGGTATCTTTGGTTAGGATAAGGGGGGGGCATAATGACCTTTGCAAGGGCACATTCACTGATCCAGATTCCCTCTAGGTCAAACAGAAAAAGGGTATGCAGCACCCGAAAACACGCTCTCCTGCAGTGATAAGCGTGCATTCAGGTGTTCTTCCTGGCCAAATTGACTGAGGTGGCTGTGGTCAGCAAACTTGGAATGGACCATCATATCTTGGCTCAAGGATCTCCAGACAGTAGTTGGTGTGTTCCTGTATCTAATTCAGGATCTGGAATGGAAGAAAACACCTGGACATGCATTCAGGTTAATTCTCGTGATAATGTGGTTACATAATTAGTCAACACATCAGACTGCAACTGTAACTGTTGTGGAAAGTAACAACCAAGTCTGGGAGCTGAACCAAACAAAATGTCATAATGGAATAGGGCATGTTTCCCCCGGGGGAGTGTCTGACACTGAACAGGGCAATGGGCTAACTGTCTGTCCAACTCATGTTAGTCTCTTGGGCCATCTTTAACATCCTGTTTTTAGTGTCCCATTCATCCTTTCTACCTTCCCGCTACTTTGAGGGTGGTATGGGATGTGTAGTGCCAACTGAACCCCCAGTGCTGCCCAAATCTCTTTTGTAAGGGTTGCTGTTAAGGTTGGTCCCTGATCTCTCAATATCACCTCTGGGACCCCAAATCTACATACTATCTCACTCAGTAGTTTCTTAGCTGTGGTCCTGGCAGTCATGACCACTTCCACTAGGGCGTTTTCGAATCTGCCACTTCTTGGCACTTGAGAATGATCAATTTGCATCCTCTGGAATGGGGTATAGGGCTTTTGCCAGGTGCTTCTTCTGTGTTTTTTTTCTGTACGTCCTGGGTTACATTTGGTGCAGATAATGCATTATCTGCAGAAGTTGTCGGTCAGTGGAGTAACTCTTGGTGCAACACTTGTTGATAAGACAGTTCATAAAAGTCTTTGTCAAGTGGGCAGCTCCATGTGCCCATTGCACCACAGCTGAGTACATACTCCTGGGTAGACAAGGCTTCTTGTTGCACTCGAATAGTCCATTTCTGAGAGTTGCTCCTCTCCGTTTCCAGCTTTCCTTCTTATCCGGACTTGTTGTTTCCTGTAGTTCTTTTAGATAAACTCTGTCCACTGGGAGAGTCTGTAAGGTAAGCACAGGGTGGTCTTCTTCTACCACCCTGCTGTCCACTTCCCGTGGACCACCAGCTGTCTGTTTGGCAGCTGAATTGGCTAGATGATTGCCTCGAGCTTCCTTTGAGTTCATTTTGTCGTGTGCTTTTACTCAGAATAGTCACTTAGGTTGGGAGAAGCAAGGCATCAATTTTTCACAGGTGTTCCTGCAGCCGTCAGGAATCCTCTGTCCTAGATAATACCATAATCATGGGCAATGCTGAAAGCATATCTTGAGTCCATATGAATGTTGGCTCTTTTTCCCTCTGCCCATTTACATGCTGTAGTAAGTGCTTACAGCTCTGCCTCCTGTGCAGACATCACCGGTGGTAAGGCTTCAGCTTGTAGAACAGTGTTTTCAGTGGTGACCGCGTGTCCTGTGCGGTATTTGCCACGTTCTTCAGCAAACATAAATTGTTAGGTCTGAATTCTGAATCCCGCAGGGGTATTTTACTCACAGGGGGAAGATGCGTGGTTTCCAACCGTAATAGCTACTCCTCCTCCTCCTTTCCCCCCTCGAGAAGTGGAAGATGGGTGGTAGGGTTCAGTGTTTGACAACTTAATAGAGTAATGCTGTCCAGTAGGAGGGAACACAGGAGTCTCAAGTGTCTGGTAGTGGACAAGTGTTTCGGCTGGATCTTGGTTGAATATGGCAACAACGTCATGGGGAGCAAGCAGAACGAGGCAGTGTCCGAGGACCAAGTTCAAAGTTTTGTCAAGCAAGGTTTGTGCAGCAAAGCCAACTCGCAGACACAATAGGCCTCCTCTTGCTACCGCATACAGCCGACAGGAATAATATCCTATGGGGCGTAGGCTGATGCCATGTGATTGGGTGAGTACACCTGCAGCATGTCCCAGACGTTCGGATACAAAGAGCTTGAGCATTTTGTCGTAGGCTGGGAGCCCTAGTGCCGGAGGTGGCGCACTTAAGGGCTTCAAACTTTAGATATTTCTTCAGGAGACATCTGGAAGGGGTCTGATTGCAGAGCATCAGTAGGAAGGCTTCTGGAATCCATGCTCTGCACTAGGAAATTAGTCCAAGGAAGGCATGAAGGGATTTCTGACCTTGTGGCAGTGGGATATCAGATTACTTGCACCCTGTCTTCAGTGGGATGTCTTGTCCCATGGGACAAACAGTGTCCAAGGAAAATGACAGGTGTTGAGCACCACTGAAATTTGGGCTTTGAGGCTCTGCACCCCTGGTTGGCAAGATAGCACAACAGGCTTTCTGAGGTGACTTCAACAGGGGGTAAGTCAGCTGCACAAAGGAGAAGGTCATCAACATGTTGGAAGAGAATCACTTCCGGGTGTTCCTCTTGTCATGTGTCAAGGATGATAGCCATAGCTTTTGCAAACTGGCTTGGAAAGTTCTGTGTCCCTTGCGGCACAACTGTTTAGGTATGTTGCCGTTTCTTTCCGTGGATGAATGCAAAAAGGTACCATCAGGAGGGGTGAGGGTGGACACTGAAGAAAGCGTTTGAAAGGTCCACCTCTGTGAGGTACTTTGCAGTCAAAGGCATCCACCGCAGGTACCTGGTTCTCCTTTAGGGGTTCTCTTCTTTGGGTTATTGTGGTTTCCGGGGCAATGATGCGCACTCTTTTAGCTTGACTGAAACTGGTGGCACCTTTAAGTGACCGTTGTCTTCCGGTCCTGTGGACCATAGGCACGCAGAGATTCTGTCAAGTACTTCCTGCAGTATTGAGCTTGAAGTTTTTGCTTCATTAAGTGTCATCAGGAGAGGCAAAAAAACACAAAGCAGACGAGTCTTCTAAACATAGGGAAATATGTAACTTCATCCCCCCTTCAGGCGTGTCCTGATTGAGGCCTGTAGTCCGGACAACACATAAGCTCCTAGTAGATTCAAGGGACATGTAGAGGACACCACAAATCTGGCAAGCACATCAGGAAGTGGATTGGAGCGGGGCACCCCATCCATTCCCATGCAGGAAACGTGTGTGTCTCTTTTCATAGTGGGAGAAACTCAGATCATCAAAGGCCTGTATGGGTCTAGCATGATACTTCTTTAGACTCCCCTTTATCTTGGGTAATATCTTGGATTGTGTTGGTCTGATCCATCGATTTCTCCTTTGCCCAGTCGTGGAGTTGTGCACAGAACTCCACGCCTGAGGTGTAGGAAGTGGCACTTGTCAGGCTGGCATCATTGAAGGCCGTCTGCATGACTGGCCAAAAGACATATCCTGCTTTGATTTGGCATAGGCTGATCAAGTCTCTCCAGGCAGCTGAGTAAGTTTCTTGTATCTGCACTATCCTGTGGTAGAAGGGAAATGGCTGCTTCTCTGGGTCAGGCAGACTTGTCACTAAGGCCTCTGCTTGTGATGGAGTAAAAGCGACATACATCACTGGTGCCCCTTCTGGTAACCGAGACTGTTGTTGGGGCGGGGGCTGGCAAGAGGCACTGTTCCTTACGGTTGCCAGCATGTGTTTGAGATCCTCTCGGAACTGTGAGTGCGGAGCCGGATTGGGGGTTAAATCAGTGGGTGGCCTTGCTGCCTGTTGTTGGGCTTCCCACTCAGACGCTTCTTCATCATTAACATATCCGGCCTGGGAATGTGATGCTTCCGTATTTGGGAAGACAGATGTGTGGTATGAACCATCCTGGTTTAAAACAGGGAGGACTGGGTACAGGCTGTTTAAGATTACTGGGTGTACCAAGATGGCCGCCGGCAGGAAGTGCACTGGGCTGGGTAGAAAGTGAAGGCATGGGTGCACTAAGATGGCCGCCGGGCTGAGTTGTCACAGTGGGTTGTGCTTTGGTGGTGAGAAAGGAGTGGTTGTTAGACGGAGGGCAGTGCTGTCCCTCCCCTCCTTTTGTTTCAAATTCCAACATAGCGTGGTAATTTCACATACTGTATCATCAACTCTGTGATACACATACATAATACAATCGCCATCTTTCTTAACTTCCTTTATCCAATTTTCTTTATCACACAGGATTTTTCTCCCTGTTTCTTTAGCAACATAACTTTCGCCACTTCCTTCAACTTTGTTAACTATTTCAACATCTTCTTCTCTCCTCTTCACAATATCACTTTCTTTACAATATCACATTCTTCACAATATCACATTCTTTTCTCTCTCTGTTTCTCGGCTAACGGCTTGAGAGGAGAATACGTACAACCAAGGGGTTAATATTCTTCTCAGTGTTCCTTATCAACAAATTCCTTGGGTGGGGGCACATAAGGCTGCGCTCCTAGCTGCTACTGTCTGCTATAACCCTGTAACGTACGGGTAATCTCAGAACAAGAACAAACACATCAGGGGTAATGGGGAGCTATGGCCCGCGACCCAACAGATCCCCCGGGCAGCCCCCCCCTCCGACCTTAACCAGTCCCCAACTCCTCTCGTGTATAGCAAACAGTAAACCACAAATACACGCACGACAGGACATTACACCTGCCACTCTTCGAACTGCAAAATTTTAGCAGGCTAAGGTAACCTCAGGGGCAGACAACTCCCCTTAAAACCCAGTTAAAGGTCGTCACTACAGACAGCTCATCTGGGGGTGAGACTTCTGTAACGCTTTCAGACTGCGGGGGGCTCCAGCAGCTGAGATATCCCTCAAGGGTTCGACAAACCTTGAGTAACCTGTCCTATAACCATCTGCTACAAAAAACCCATCTCACTCCAGAGGCCGACAGCTCTTCTGGAGATAAGAACACACATGTAGCAATTTTAGACTGCTGAGTTTCGTAGCCCAAAGAATGGCAGACAGTGAACAAATACAGACAGCAGAAACCCATTGGCAGGTTCGTTAAAACAGCCTCAGGCGAGGAAATACCTGCCTCTAAGACAGTCTCAGCATACCGACAGAATCCAGCGGTCAACCGAAAGATAAGAAAGTCGTACAGTGGTAAGAATATAAATCAACTTACCGTACTGTTAGGGCTGCGCAAACCCCCTCTTATCAATCAGTTAACGCTTGAATCCTTATCGCGGTATGGCTTCGACTGTAGCCTGAGGTCCCGGGTTTCGGCACCATTTGTTAAGGAAATGATTAAGAGCTCCAATCGAGCCCAAGGTTATCTGCTGCTGTCTCTAATTGGAAAGTGTGGCTATGCATGCATATAAAAGTAAACACTCTGAGACACGCTCAGCACCGTTACTTTTTACACTCCTAATTTATTCAAGGCGGTGCTGATGTTTTATACACAAAAATACGTCATTGCTATGTTAGTCTAATAGGTACATCTCATTGGTTAAGATAGAAAAGAAGATGGAGAATCTTCATAACGAGGTTTGGCTGTCCTTGGTTTTATCTTCAGTTCCGCGTTCTTCTGATGTGTGGGATGTAGGGGGTACCCGCCATTTTGAGAAAAATATAGAAACAGAGCTAATCTGTATACTTATATAATGAGTAAGGAGAAAAATATGTATACACATAAGAAAATAGACATTTTCAGATTATTATTATTATCTACATCACATTCCTTTACAGTACTACAACAGGATGTGGTTTCTACAAGACCAGATTGAAGCCAGGGAATCACTTTCTACGCTTCCATCCACCCTTCCATCCAGCCTTCCCTCAACCCCAACTGAGGCTTCCGAAGTCCAACCTGGGCCTTCCATCCTGAAAGAAGTTGAGGAGCTCAGCTGGAGCCAGGTATAGTATTTTTTAACATATTTATTGTCCAAAAATTATTGTGGTTAACTAGATGTTATTATTGATAACAAATGAATGATTTAACAAAAAGTGTTTGACATATCAATAGATGGTAGGGGCCAAAAATGATTGTGACAAGAATGAAAAATGCTGGAGTCAGAATGATAGTCTTTTCTATTTATTAACATTCAATTTTCAACAGTCATGAGCTTAAAATTGTGTGTGACTGATGGACCAAAAACTTAAACTATGTCCCTTTTTCATACACAGGAAGACCTCAGTGAGGACGAGGCTCTGGAATGTGGCAGACAGGAGGAGGCGGGGGTAAGTGTCAGCCAGGAGGTGGCCGGGTCCTGTAGCCTCATACAATCCCAGGTGCCTCCCCTCCGCCTTATAGCCAAAAGGGCCAGGAATAGGAGTATCACGGAGGAGGCAGAACTGGGCCTCAATAAGGAGGCTAATGCGGCCCTGAAAATCCCCCCGATGATGTAGAGGCCTATGGCTGCTATGTAGCAGCAAAATTGCAGCAAATGGCGGAGGGCCAATGCCTCATGTGGGAAAATATTATTATTTTTGACGTCATTCATAAGGTTGAGTGGCCAAATGAGTGTTAACATGCACTTATGTCCGCTCGCCCATCCTCCTCCTCCTGCCACAAGTCTACCTCCAGAGCCACAGCTTACAGGGAAGGCTGCAGGAAAGTGTAGAGGGAAGGCTGCAGTGAAGAGAAGAAAGTGATGGCCTGGGTTCAGTCTGGTCTGACAGAAGACACAGGCTGTTGTAGTACCACAGCCTGGGGACATATGTCATCTGCTGCTGTTCCTGATCTCTGGGAGTCCTGGACCACATTATGCTCCCCATTATATGGACTTTTCAAGCTACCAATTTTTATTTCCAAATAGTTGATGTCTGCCCTGGGGGCCAAAGGCTTTGCAAATTACAGCAGATTCTCCAGCGTTGCCTTACTGTTTATTTTATTATGAGCCAGAATAAATGGAGATTTTTTTTTATGAAAATACTTGCCTATGTGTTTTTATTAAAATAGGACAGTCTGTTTGTGAGTAGGCAGGTACATTTCAAAAATACAATGTCAAATTAACAAGGGACACCAACCTCCTTGAGGTTTAAAAATACAAGATAAAAATGTTGTTGTGTATACTTGACACACATAAAAAAAAAATTAAAAAAAAGAGTTCTTGATTAAAAAAAAATAGAATTCCACGCATTATTATGGAGATCTGGCTTTAAAAAGAAAAAAGATTATTCAGGAGATCATGAGAAATAATAAAGAAATCAGTTTGTGAGAATATGAGCAACAAAACAACTTCATTCTTCTAGCATTATAAAGAAGAAGAGAATGCGCTGCATTAAACTATTTTAAAAATTCAGCTTGATGAATGTGCTATCGCCATTATGAACGTAGTTTTACCAGACTGATCGCTTCCGTCTCGTACTTGAATCTGAGCATGCATGATTTTTTGCGCATCGGAATTACATACAGATAAACGGATTTTCAGATAGGAACTTTTTTCCGTCAATCTTTTGCTGGTGGAAATTCTGCCAGAAAAAGTCAGATGGAGCATACACATCCAAATTTTTCTGGCAGGATTACCGATCGTGTGTACGCGGCATTAGTGTTTGTAGGTTTGATATAGCCAGGCATTGGATGGTGTGTCAGTTTGGGAGAACGTTGGGAAAAGGAAGTAATTTTGGACTTGCATTTGCTTTTATTTGCATTATAAGCTTGGGAATTCCCTGCCTTCCACACTGTATCCCAGAAAAATAAAATGTCATTGAATTCATATATTTCAGGCTTGTCGGGGCCCAAAAGAAGATGAGGGGGTTCAGGCAGATTCTGTATCAGCTAACAGCTCCTTGGAGGCGGACACCCTTATCAGAAACAGGATCCCAGTGGAGGCGGACTTCCTTTTTGTCTACGGCACCGTATCAGGTAGATTAATCTAATATGAAAAAAATACTTAAAGTAGAATTCCAGGTTTGTTTGACTTTAAATTATTTGTTTGGACCAATCTGGCCCACTATTTTCATTGCAGAACAATGTGGCCATGGGTGTGCTGTACTACTGCTGTCATGTTGAGGCTGAGTTGATGAGAGGGCTTCCCTTACATCTCTTGTCCTGTTTCCCCTGGGGATGATGACAGGGTATAACAGGGCACAGAGTGGCATGGGTGCCTGTAGAAGATCTAAGCCAGGAAGTCTGATGTAGAAAGATGAAAGGATCTGGACAGCCGCACGCCGGGATAAATAGATTAAATTCTTCTTTTATTCGTAAAACAGGATCGTAGGGTACATAAGACACCACTGGAGTGGTACAGCACAACATCTGATGCGTTTCACACTTACACAAAGTGCTTATTCATAGCTCTGAGCTATGAGTAAGCACTTTGTGTAAGTGTGAAACGCGGCTGTCCAGATCCTTTCATCTTTCTACGTCAATACTAGCATTTGGCAGCACCTGGGGCTCTCTCCTTTCTCCTGGAGGACGAGGAATTTTAACTTGGATTGTCCAGTGGGGTGGTAACTATTTCTGTTTCATTTAAATATCAGGAAGTCTGATAGCAGATATTCAGAAGGCAGAAGACAAGGTCAGGGTCACAAGCCGGAGTCAGTAACAGGGGTTCAGGACTGAGCGGAATCAACAAGCCAGATCTGGATACAGAAGTGCATGGAAACAGGTCACAGGCAGATTGAGCTGATGACAACTCAGTAATGATCCAGATTCCAGATTTATTTTTTTTTTAGTTTTACTCCAGAATATTTTTGTGTGTGTTTTGTGTGTCAAGTTACCACAACACCATTATTATCTTGTATTATTTAATCTCAAGGAGATTGTTTGGTGTTGGTGTCCCTTGTTAATTTCACATTGTATTTTTGAAATGTACCTGAATCCTCACCAACAAACTGTCCTTTTTGAAGGAAAACACACATAGGCAAGTATAATTGAAACAAAAAATCCTTTATTAAGGGCTCAGAACCAAACAAAGAGGGAGGCAATGCTGGATAAACAGGAGAAATTGGACCCCCAGGGCAGACATCAATTCTTAAACATCAAAATTGGTGGCCTGAGGAGTCCATATGTAAGGGAGTGCAGTCTGGTCCAGAAGTCCCAGAGATCCAGAAAGCAGCAGATGACATCTGTGTCCCCAGGCTGTGGTACCACAAGAGGCTGCATCTTTTGGCTGACCAGACTGAACCCAGGGCCATCACTTTCTGGTCTTCCTTCCACGCTTCCTTCCTGGCTGTGGCTCTGCTGTTGGAGATGTGGCAGGAGGAGGAGTAGGACCTGGAGGAGGAGGAGGACTAGTAGGACCTGGAGGAGAAGGAGGAGGAGGACCTGGAGGAGGAGGAGGACCATGTGTGAGGTCACAAAGGTGGGTATCAGATGTTATTTTGGCCCTCAACCCCTTTATTGAGAGCCTCCAAAATTAAGGACTCACACATGAGTCGTTGGCCCTCCTCCATCCGCTGCAATTTACAGGCAATTATGGCAGCAAAGTCCTCCTCCACGGTGTGTGGTGCTCACAGGGCCTCTGTAGCCTTCCAAAAGAGGCCTATGGCAGCCTCCTCTAGGGCACTCCTCCTCCTGCCACTTTCTCTTTCCAGGGGGAGTGGAGGGACCTGCAGATCAGGCAGCCGGCTCGGCCCGGCCACCTCCTGGCCGAGACTTCCCTGTGTATGAAAAAGGGACATGGTTGTAATGTTTTGCATCATCAATCACAATCATAAATTAGTACTCCAAACTAACATCTAGTTAACATCATTGATTGGACAACCTGAAATATTTAGAGGAATGCTATACCTGGCTCAATCTGGGCTCCTCCACATGTTGCTGCCTGGAAGGCCCAGGTTGGGCGTCAGAAGCCTCAGCCGGGGGGGAAGGAAGCATGGAAGGAAGACTGGAGAGTGCTGGCCTGGGTTCAGTCAGCCTGCCAGAAAATGCAGCCTGTCATAGTACCACATCCTGGGGACATAGATGTCATCTGCTGCTCCGGATCTCTGCGAATCCTGGACTTTCTGGCGCTCCCTTACATATGTGCTCCTCAGGCCACCAATTAGGATCTTCAAATATGTGATGTCTGCTGTGGGGATCACCTGCTTCACAATTTCCAACAATTGATCCAGCGCTGTCTTCCTCTTTGTTTGGTTCCTATAATGTGGGTGGTTGATCTCCCACAGACAAGGCAGCTCCCTGAACATGTCAATGAATATTGCCATGAAGTCTGTATCATTCAAGATATCCATTTTAACTGCAAGACACAACACAAGACAAACCCTAATGTCAGCCAAAACTCTCCTAATCTTGTTACAATATAGGCCTCAATCTAGAAGCAGTATAGGCCCAAGTTTGTCTCTTACCTTCGTTATTACGATCGGCGCCTCCAATGCTCCTTCCTCCGCTCACAGATCGTATGTAATACGCACGCGTGTTACGCTTTATACACGCTGCGCATGCGTGTAAGCCCGCCCCTGACGTTCTTTCTAGTCTATTCCCCGCCCCTTTTCATTCGGCGCAGTGGGGGAAGAGCACATGGCGGATAGACAGCAGGTGCGTGCTAATTACAGGAACGAGGAGGAGGAGGAGGAGGAAAGCCTGGATCCAGACATGTCCCGATCCAGAAGGAGGTTTAAGGCCTCAAATATGTCCTTTGGGGAGATGTTGGACATCCTGAAGAAGGCCGACTATGATGGAAAGTATGGACCTTACCCCAACCCCAATGTCAGAAAGGCCAAGATCATGGCGAAAGTGGTCAAAAGTCTGCACCGGAATTTCGGGGTACGACGATCGAAAGATCAGCTCAGGAAGCGGTGGTCGGACCTCAAATTATGAGAACATGAGTAGTACAGAAAGATCTGGAGAGTGCTGCAAAAAAATAAGTAGTTGTGCTGTGTTCCTATTCTTTGTTTATTACGTTCGTGCTGCTCCATGTGCTTTTATTAAAAGTGTACATTTTAAAATGGCAACTTTCATGTTCATGGGCACATTATTCGTTCGTAGCAAACATTTTTCTTTCAGCCTATAAAACACCATTGTTTTGGCCATATGCATTTGGCCACAATTTTTACGCCCTACTTGTATGAAACTAATTTGGTTGTGTAGATGGGTTTGTTACAAAAATGAAATGCAAACTAGATTCTGTGTAAGGAGAGGACACTGAGCAGCGGTTTTCACATCTGGACACTGGAGCACTAGTGTGGGACACAAGAACACCATTTTTATTAGGGGGCCACACAGGTGCTCCAGTGTATACTATAGAGGTGACTCCATCTGTGAAGCTTGTACCAAACAGGTAAAGTATTGCAGCTTGACAAAGGACACTGAAAATGCTACATTTTGGAACTCTGCCAAAATAGACAATTGTACCCCACTTCCAAGCAATGTTTCATATTTATAGTTCTGCCATCAAATATCTGTGTGCTAAATATAGCATTTTTGTTTTACATAGGGGAGAAAAGACTAGGAGGACACCCCTCATCCGAGGAGACCACAGACCCTCCACCTCTGGAAGAAGGGGAAATCCCCCCAACCCAAGAAGAGCAGGAGGGGGAAGACGTGGTGGAATTAGTCACCACAACAGGTGAGTGTCTGCGACCACAGGCTCAGGTAAGAGATGGATGCCAGCATATTGTTTATACCTGTTTTTGTTTGTTTTCTCTCTTTTTAGGTGATCGTGATGTTGTGGATCCTGATCCTTTCACATCAGAAAGTGCCCAGATCCTGATCGGGGAGATCATGGGGTGTAATTTAGAATTGGAAAACCTCAAGAAAAACATTGATGTTGTTCAAAAAAATAAAAACATCATTGATGTTTTGGGGAGAGTTTAAAACCCCTCCAAATCCCTTTGTTTTTTTGTGTGCTACAATGTTCTAAATGTTTTAACGATTTTTCAAAAAGCTAAATTTGGAGGATGGACACATGTGCTATCTGCCATCACGGGATTTCAATGGATGCGTTTTGTGCATGCAACCCCTTCCTCATTAATAAAGTAGCTGAGAGGAAGGGGTTTCTCCCCCAAAACACGTCCCTTGATCCCCCGTGATGGCAGCTAGCACATGTTGACATTCATAAATTGGTGTGCATCTTCCAAATTTGGCTTTTCCTGGGGTGACTTCACCCCATCTGAACGCAATATCAAACACAGTTCCTAAATACTCATGTCTGATATTGCCTTCAAGTTCTACCAAATGTGAACTTTGTAAGTTCAAGATTTGTGTCTTTCTTGTTGGTTTTACACATGCCTGTTTTATCTTAAATTGACATTTCTATTTTTGAAAATGCCACCCCAAAGATTGTTATACAACAAACATGTTGGTTTGTTTTAAAAACCTTTTCTAAATGCACATGTGATTGTGCTTGTATTAAAATGATTGTTAATCAAGAATGTGTGGATTATTGTCTCAACGCTACAACACTTTTGTGGTGATGTAATTGCAGCTTTCAGGGAAAATGGGGGTTATTTCCTACGGGCAAATCCTCTTTGCACTACAAGTGCAGTTTCAAGTGCACTTGTAGTGCAAAGTGTCTTTGCCTTTAGTAAATAACACCCAACAGTGCTTTGTAAAAGGTTACACAATCACGCCATTGGCAGGACTCCCCACATTTCTGTCAGGGTCAGCTAAAACAAACACAAGCAGTAAATGTCACCAAAGATTTTGTTTTTTTTGGATTCTATTTGATCAAGGCTTCACAAATGGTCTGGCATATTGATGGCCCCCCTACCCGCAAAGAACTCAAGGTATCGTAATCCGACATCACGGGCACTCAGGGAGGGCAAGCCAGGATGGCCACTTTCAAGCGCCGTCAGGGTTGTTTCATGTATAATTCCAGCCTCAGGCCCAATTGAGCCAGCATAGTTGGCAGAATGTTGGCATAAAAAGTTATGTAGAACACAGCACGCCAGGATTATATGATTAAGTTTATACTCCGCCATATGGATGGGTGTCAGAAATAGGCGGAACCGGCTGGCCATGATTCCAAACGTGTTCTCCACCACTCTTCTGGCTCTGGCCAGCCGGTAATTAAAAACCCTCTGTTCCGGGGTGAGGGTCCTCATCGGGAATGGCCGCATAAGATGGTCCCCCAGCGCAAAGGCTTCATCCGCAACAAAGACAAATGGGAGTCCTTCCACATTCTCTTCTGGAGGTGGCAAGTCCAAGCTGCCATTCTGGAGACGCCTGTAAAACTCCGTCTGGGCAATGACTCCACCATCGGACATCCGGCCATTCTTCCCCACGTCCACATACAAGAAGTCGTAATTAGCCGACACCACCGCCAACATCACAATACTATTGAACCCCTTGTAATTATAATAGTACGACCCCGATTTGGGTGGTGGGACGATGTGGACGTGTTTCCCATCAATTGCACCTCCGCAGTTAGGAAAGTCCCACCGCTGGGAAAAGTGGGAGGCCACAGTCTGCCATTCCTGTAACGTGGAAGGAAACTGTTGAAGAAAACCAAAAAAAATTTGTATTTTGGCACATAAACATGGAAAGCAGATTAGACACAAACATTCTTGGCCAACATCCAGATAAAACATTTATTAAGGGGAATTTTAAAACCCCAAAGTATAAGGTACACCTATCATATCCCCCCCCTCTCATGGGCCATTTCTAACATTATAGGGGGGATCTTGGACAGGTAACCCTCTTCACTTCATTGAGAGATGAATGCCTAAATACAGGGTATTACTTTGAACAGCCCCTCCTTAGTTACACTATTGGCAGCCCACTGGACAAGTAAGAAGTGTCATAATACAAAGATATAAATACACACTGTACACATTTGAGCACATTTGGACATTCTGCTCTTACCTATCAAGATAATAATAGGATACAAAAACTTTAAACAGTATTATTTGCAAGTATACAGGCAGGCCCTACTACAATCTCACCACTAAAGAGATGGGTATAGTGAGTATGGGTTTGGCCAAGTCAGCAGATAAAGGATTGAGGATAGCTAGATAATTGGTATCAGCTGACTTAGCAGTTGGGGGGAGGGAGGGTTAATAAAAATGATTTGGGGACACTACAAAAAATGCCTCTGGCACTTTGCCTAAATTTAAAGCACAAATCACATTTCTAAACATTTTAGGGGGTGTTTGGGGTAAAGCACTACTATGGAGCTGATAAAATACATTAGGTGACTACATGAGGTGAATATAGGGCCAGGAGACCATGCTGGGGAGGTAAGTGAAGGCAAATATGTATGAAGGACTAAAAAAATAATTACATAAAAATCCAGCATGCATGAGGACAAAGGGGACATTCACAGCATATTACAATCATGGTAATTAGGGAATGAGGAAAGAAATACAATATATTAGCCAACATTAAATACAATAAAATGTGATATTAAAGGATAAAAATCTTACCTTCATATACTCCTTCTGCAGGACCTGTATGATGGCAGAACAGGTCTCTGGGATAATGATCCCCAGAGCCTGGGGGAGATGCCTGTCGAGAACTTCAAGTCCTGCAGGCTTCTCCCTGTCGCCAAGTACTGCAGGGTAGGGACCAGCCTCTGCTCCGGAGTGATGGCTTGCCTCATGCAGGTATCCTGCCAGCTGATATAGGGGGTCAGCGAAGCCAACAAACGGTAAAATACAGGGTCCATCATCCTGAGAAAGTTCCTGAAATCATCAGGATTATTCTCACGGATCTCACGGAGCAAAGGCATATGAGAGAACTGGTCACGCTGAAGCAACTAATTCTTGGTCCATGAACTCCTCCCCGCTCTGTTCATGGACTGGACTTGTGTCAAGGTCAGAACCCCGACACCAAGCCCCCGCACAGCACGAACTCTACGAGGAGTACGCATACGCAACATGGCTAGAAAACGGTCAGCTGCTCAGAACGCAGTAACAGAACGCACTAAAGAACAGCAAGGCCTGTGAAGAGCGACCTGAAAAACAGCAACGAGCGGACAAGATCGCACAGAAAACTCCAATACGAACTTGCTTGCACGCACTGAAGAGCAGATACAAACCCACAAGCACAAACTGAACGGCAGAAAACGATCTGAAAGCCACGAGTCTGAAAAAGCGCGAATCGTCTCTCACCAAACTTTTACTAACACGCGATTAGCAAAAGGAGCCCAAAGGGTGCCGCGCTTGGTTCTGAACTGGCCTTTTCTAGTCTCGTCGTACCTGGTGTACGTGACCGCGTGGTTGGCGATCAGAAATTCCGACAACTTTGTGCGACCGTGTGTACGCAAAACAAGTTTGAGCCAACATCCGTCAGAAAAGAATCCTAGGATTTTGTTGTCGGAATGTCCGATCAATGTCCGACTGTGTTTACAGGGCATTACTCTTGGGGAAAGGAAAAAAAATACTATAAAATAAATTAAAATACTAAAAAAAAAATATTGAGAGGTGTAAACTAAAGAGTCTTAAAACGTTTCCTTTTTTTTTTACCTTCCTTTATATAATCGTCTATATCTTATAATCGATTAATGTAAATTAACGGCTTTATAGGCTAAGGTGTTTTTTAATTCTAACCAGTTATACCATATTGATGTGAATTTGGTTATTTTTTCCTGAGAAATGCTGATGAGTTCTTCTATTTTTTCAATATTGTTTATTCTATTAAACCACTCTTTTTTTGTTGGAGTAACAATCGACCGCCAGTGGCAGGAAATGCAGTGTCTTGCTGCATTTATCATGAACATTGCAACAGATATTTATATGTTAATTAACCAATGCTGGTATGTTTTTATCACCTTTTTGTGGTAAATCCTATATATATTTTTTTAGGATAGGTCTTTCTTGTATACATTATTTTTTATGAATGCAACTGAACGTTTATATTTGCAGTCATTTCAATTTAATATATGGAATTTATTTATATTACAATCAAATGCGAGGTGCTTACATTGATTTTGGATGCGGAAGTACCCATTTTCCTTCTCGACACTCAAGTTTGAGTGGGGGCTGGTTTGTTTTATTTCACGGCTCTGTTTTGTCTAATTTGAATGATACATGAGCCTTTTCCTTTTAAGGCTTGGTTGCCATCCTTTCTCTTCACTCAAGTTGCAGAGATGAAAGTGAGGCTTGAACCACAAGGTTCCTTATTTAGTGCGATGGTAGGCAATAATGCTCATGCCCCGGAAGAAGTCCATTTGCTGACAAAACCGGTCTGGCAGAGCTGTATGTTCCTGTTATCGCATTACCATGCAATGCTGTTTTTACTATGGGTATGTGTAAGTGCAATACTTTGTATTAAATGTAACCCATAAGAGGTTTTACACCATCTAGGGTTTTATGTCTTATCTGGATCTGGCTACAAAATAGTTGTTGTGTTAGAGTTCCCTGGATACTCTGGAACTGATCCTGACGTGGTTCCTTTACACGTCCCCTATTAATGACCTCTACCGGGATATATAAATCAAGCCTGTTTGACCCTTCATAATAATGGGTCTCTGCTCTCTATTTATTTTTATTTATTTATTTTATACAATTATTCCCCCCCCCCTCCCCAAAGTATACTCGCTCTATATATCAACACAAGCACATTCAAAATAAATGATTGTATTTCTGCAAATTTTATGTATAAACTATATTACTTTTGTACTACTGGCTAACATATACTTATCATACCAAATGCAATGTTCAAATGTAACATTTACTATATCTTCATTGTACTACTGTTATGAATCCAGGAACATGACTTTGTTGAATTGTCCTTAACTCTTTGTTCAATCAATAAAAACTTTATGAAAAAAAAAATATATATATTAATAGCCATGTGACAAGAAAGAAATATATGTTGCAAATGTAAAAGTCAGGAATTATCTATGAAGCTATTAACATCCCAATCTACATTTAATCCGTGCGAGATGTGACTCTTACGGATTTATAAATCCACTTGGTCTCCATCCTTGACAATTCTCTAACTTTAACTTTAAAGCTTCCCCTCCAATGGGAAACAAAAGGCTCTATCCCCATGAAAAGTGTACCAGAGGGGTCTCTGTTATGTGCAAGGTCTTAGTGACGAGAAAGTTTGTGCTTAGGATATCATTTACGGATATTGGCAATATGTTTGTTAATCTAAGATTCAACGCACGGGTGGTCCATCCCACATATTGTAACCCGCAAGGGCATTGGAGCAGGTATACCACGTGTGTGGTGCTACCTGTAATAAAAAGTCTAACCGTATGATTCTTTGAAGTGATGCTGGACAAGAAGTCACAGATTTTCCTAGTTTTACATTTATTAAGACTGCATACCTGGCATCTCCCACATTTTGTACTTTTTCAATATTTTTTATTAATCACTGTAGCGCAACACACTTTTATTTTGTTTCTTTATTTTGTAAACAATGGCTTGGGGAGCCAGTCTGTATGATGAGGCCACAATGTAGTGCACTCGTAACAAGATTAGAGATTATTTGGTTAAATTCTGGTGTCTCTTTTGCAGACTTTGGATAGAGGTAACAGGTGCCGAAAAATTGGTCCTTGGCAGTTAATTGTGCCCATGAAACCTACACTAAGCTAGACAGCCTAGTTAGTCTTTCAGAGATTCTGGATCAGGGAAGCACTTAATCAGTGACATCGGCATCAGGGGCTTGATATCTGCTGCTAATCCAGGACTAATTCATTTTGACGCACGTCAGCCAGTCCATGGAGTCTGGACAGACGCGCTCTCTTATCTGACACAACACCTCCGGCAGCACTAAATGGTCATTCGGAAAGCACGCTGAATGCAGGGCAGCCCAGCAGCTCAGTTGCATACTGGGCAAGTCCTGGCCAGTGGTCTATTCTCATGACCCAGTAACCCAGTGGATCGCCACCTGAAAAGCTCTCCATGTCTGTTTTTGTCACTAGAAAATCTCCCACCATATGATGCAGATGCTGTCAATGGGATGTGGAAGCTGACAGCCCTGGGCGCCAAGTACTAAAAAAAAAATTGAAAAGCATCACTGAGGTGAACCCCTTCTCCACCACCCCTCTCTTGACCAACAGAAGCCTCTAAACTATGTTTACCACAACACTTTAACCTACCAGAGTCTGGAAAGGCATTACATAAACTCCCCTTTAAGGTGTCCTTAAGAGATTTCATCTTCTGCTCCCTCTGTGGGGACGAGATGAGTTCTGAGACTTTCCCCTTAAAACAGTGGTCAATAGTGATCCTTTTCCTTGATGCCACATATTCTTGGGTCCTTTCACAGGCTTTGAAGAATGAGGGAGCCGATGCACAACAAGTTTGTGGAGGCATGAGAAGCAGACTCCTCGGGGTTACTGAGGATCTGGCACTGCCTCCTCCCAGCTACGTACTTATCCCAACAGTTCTGGGGATGGAAAACCATCTGTTAAGGGTTAGATAAGATAGAATTACCCAAGCACTGCTACAAGATTGCGTTGGTAAAAGGGAAGAAAGAAGCAGCTGCAACTATTCAATAGTGATCTTACACAAAATATGTGAATAAAAATAGGAATAATAGTGAGCTAGACTAGAGTATCTCATATGAAAAAGATGTGTATGATAACACAATGTGCAAAATAAATCAGTGCAACAAACATAAATATATATATAAATGGTGAATAAAGAGTATTCCCTTGAGAAAGTCATGTTGCCTGTGACGGAACGCGTCGGAAGGAGTCGGCGGCAATACTTCCGGTGGCTCGTATCCTCGGAAGCGCAGTGAGGAGAGCTGTCGTGAGCAATTTTATTATACAATGCTTCTTACAAGATGTTCAAAATGTTTTTTGGGGGGCGCATGAGTGGCGCAAAGCTGGACGGTCGCAACTGAGAGGAGTTCCAAGCACAGTGGGAATTTCAACGCCTTCCCTGGGCCTGAAAAATCTATTAAATTGACTTTAAAGCCACCTGCACCCCTGGGGAATGAGTGGTGCATGCCGTCCTCCAAGTCTCGTCATGGGAAACCAGCGCAAAAGTCCCTCAAACTATCTCCTCAGGGTCCGGGAGATGGCAGGGAAACTTTAAGATGGCGCTGAGCCACAACATGCTCCGGCCACAGCACACAGCCCAGTGGCTCCCCTGCACACTGGAGATGGTGAGTACACTCTTCAGCTCACCAAGGCCGACCTTGATGATAGCCTGGCCGCCATGTACACAAAAATAGCAGAGAAGTTTCAGACTGAACTTCATAAATCTACTAACACTCTGCAGCAGGAGATAGCAGTATTGGGAGGCAGAACTGATCTCTTAGAGACAAAGCACGATGAACTGCAACTTGCATACACTGACCCCCGCAGAGATCATGAATCCCTCACTGAATCTGTGTCCCAGCTCCAGTCCCACTTGGAGGACCTGGACAACAGAAATAGACGGAACAATTTGAGGATTAGAGGGGTCCCCGAGGTGGTCACAGAGCTAATCCCGGCCATCCACAAGTTGTTCCAGTCCCTGCTACCTGCCTCTCCAGTGGCTGCATTTGCCTGTGATAGGATTCATAGAGATCTTCACCACAAACCACCCAAAGACAAACCCCCCAGGGATATTATCCTGTGCCTTAAGGACTATCTTGTGAAGGAGGAGATCCTAAGGGCTTCCCGTAATACCCCCAACATTGTGCTGGACGGTACCAGAATTCAAATTTTCCCATATATTTTCTCAGCCACTGGACAAACGCTGCATGTTAAAGGAGATCACCACTCCTCTCCAAGAGGCTAGAATTCGGTATAGATGGGGATTCCCCTTTAAACTTCAAGTTCCACACAATGGGACTACAGACACAGTGGTCATCATCCAAGAAGGGAAGGAGCTCCTGATCAAGCTAGGTCTTATGGCTAAAGAGGATCTTCCTAGGATGCCCTCCACCCCCCTGCTCTCCAGCCATCTGGGCAACCCCTTCGCCACAGAGGGATCACAGAAGACAGAGGCAAGATCTCAGGGATCACATGAACTGATCTAACACTGCTTTCTACTCGTTCCGGACCCATCATCATTTTTCTTTCTTCAGGACATGGGACTTCACTTGACGGTTGAGGAGCACCACCGACACATACGGGCAAGGTGACAACTGACAGGCTCCTTACAATATAAGAGCCTCACCCCCTTGCAGATCGTTAAGTCCTCTATGCACCATTTTTCAACCTGACTGCTCTCCGCTGTGGTGGCGCACAGCTGTGCCCATTTTGTTGTCCCCGCACTCTTGCTAAAACCCACAAGAAAAAGGTAAGAGGGTTGAAGGCATATTCACTCTACTCCTTTTTTTCTAGAACATAACTTTTGCATTTCTTTTTTTCCCACCAGGTTGCCAAGAGAGTTGGACACTAGTGTCCTACTGTTCGGGAAGTTTTATACCTGACAAGTTATTACTTTAACTTACAGTCAGGAAGGTCTTTCCCCTTCTGACCCCACTGGTTTATTTTGTTCTCATTTAGTTTTTTGTTTCTGTCTTTTTTGGTTACAGGACTTTTTTATCTGCTTACACTAACTATGCAGAATTTGGTAGTATTGCCCTTATGGCTTAATTTAGATGCAGCCCCCATATGGGAACCGCTAACTTATTTCATATTCCGGGGACTCGCTCCCCACCTGGGTGGAAGTTACTGGAAAACTGCTCCTTGTGACCCTCCCCCAATCATCTATGCTTATATAGCCACTCTTATTCAACATGGGTATTAGAGTAATTTCCCACGATGTTAGGGGTTTTAACTCCCCTCAAAAAAGTAAAAAAGCCTTTAAAACCTATAAACTTCTAAATGCTGACATTCTACTCCTACAGGAGACCCATTTCTCAGAAGCCAACCACCCCACTTCCCTTGACAGATCATATTGCATAGGACATTATACTAAGTTTGGGTGCAGGTCCAGAGGAGTGGCGATATTTGTTAAAAAGAACATATTGTTTGACGTTGAAAGCATTTACAAAGATCCTGCGGGCAGGTTTATCATCCTTAAGGGATCATTGCAAGGGAAGAAGGTCATGATAGCTAATGTGTACGCCCCTAACGGTTCTCAAGCAACTTTTTTAAAAGCTTTTTTTCAGATCCTGGATAAATATTCCTCCCCACATTTACTGCTGGGAGGGGACTTTAACTTGGTCGCACATTCAGCCCTGGATAGAAGCAGGGCAGGCAGTGCCACCAACGCCTTCCCTAAACCCCTGAAATCGTTGCTGCACTCACACAATCTAAAAAAGAAAGAAAAAAACTGCGCTAGAAACCTAAAACGTGAAGCTGCAGCTATAAGTGAACTACACCAATAGAAAAGCAAATATATAAAAGCTGCGCATTCAAAAATTGATCAATCAAATTATTATTGGATAGTCCTTGTGATTAAATGTCCAAAAAAGTGAGCAAAAAAAAATGTAAATAATGAATGGGGAAATTTTTTTTTTTTTATAATATTCAATATTTGGTGGTTGATAGTAGAAATTCAGGTAAAACAGTTCCTGTTAGATGGAATGCTTACCAGATAGCAATCCAACTACACAGGTGGCTATAAACCCAGCCTGGGCCTTTGGGGAACCTTTCCGGATACTTCCTGGACAAATCCCACTCATAAGCCAAATCGGATCCACGAAGGTTATACCCAAAAAAAGTTTAGGAAAACATAGCGTTATACTGACACCAATATTGTATTTAAGAAAGCTAATAGATAAATGTATATGTGACACTCCACCAGTGATAAATCATATGAATCATAAACCATCCAGTGTGTATAACCACAAACGGAATAATAAAGTGAGTGACATCAACCATGCATAGTGGTGAAAAACCTCCTATTTGGAGAGCTGGTACAAAAAACCATCCAAAAAAGCCGCTTACCAGAATTAAAACCAAAGAGGCATGTGATTGACCACCACATGACAGATGGAAAAAGGAAGGAATCTAAGGCCGCTTACCAGAAACTATGTAAAATTGTGCATATATTTGACCACCGGATGATGAATGGAAAGAAATACCAAGGTGCAGCAAACCGCATGAATGTCTTGCTTACCAGATAGCAGCCTCTAAAATGACAGTTTGATTTATTCATAGAACCGGCTTCCTGGTATAGTGCTGCAGCGATCCATTAGACTGTCTGTAACTCGGGCTCCACAGTACACATATGGTAAAGAATGATGGCAATAGTGTAATACGTAAAAACTATTTAAAATTTATAAAAGAATAACACTTACAGTGTGACAGATTAAAAGCGCAAATGCCGGCCGGCATACAAACAACTCCCGTCCTCAAAATGGCAACGTGGTGACGTCAGCACGTCCCTCCCAGACGCGTTTCGTCATAGGCTGACGTTCTCAATGGGGAACAGGCAGCGTGCTGAACCACCACTAAATATACAAAACCCAAGCCTCGCTCTGAGTACCGCTGCGGGAATCATAGAGCGCCATCTTGGATTTGGGCACAACTCATATATAATCACCAAGGGAAATGTCTCTCTGAGTCCCGCCGCGAGAATAACAGAGCCATCTTAAATATGGGCAAAAAACAATGTTAATGCTCTAGGAAAGGGGAAAAGAGGGGACCCAGGTAACCCCAAGGAAGAAGTAAGAATATCCACCACCCCTTATACATCTCTTATTACTAACTATATACAAAGGAGAAATTAATGCATATAACCAATATCCATAATCGATAATACCAATAGCTGGATAAAATAAGGAACGCATTGAATACCCCACAGGGGCTCCAAAACACCATTTATCCTTGGGCTTGGCCAAAAATGATAAAACGGCCACAAAGAATAGCAATGTCGCCCTAAAGGTTGTTAAACATTGACAACCCCAAAAAAACTAATGAAAAGGTAACCAGTAAGGCAATCAAAGCACTCCTATCATTGTCCCCTCTATATTATAAATATTAATTAATCATAAATGAAAATATATAAACACAAAAAAAATAACACAAAAGAATCCAATAATTTAACCAATATTAATAATAATTAAAATAAATAACAATCCAAATGCAATTAAAAATATGGTTAAATTATGTAAATGATACATTAATATTAAATTGGTCAGGCCAAAATGACAAAATGATCAGGAATTGTCAATGAAAGCATTGACATCTACGTCAATGTTGAGTCCATGGGGGGTGTAGGTTTTAACCCTGTGGATCCAGGACATTTCAGACCTGGAAATTTCCCGCACCATGGAACTACCACACCAATGGGGTTTATATCTATCAATCCCTAAAAAAAAGTGTGTTAGAGGGATCCCTGTTGTGTGACAGACGATAATGTTTGGAAACCGAATGATTCTTAAATCCTGTCAAGATATTAGTAACATGCTCATTGAGCCTAACTTGTAGGGGACGTTTGGTCCGCCCAATTTATTGCAAGCCACAAGGGCACTGCAATAAATAGACCACCCCAAAGGTGGAACAAGTGATAAATGGATTAATGGAGTGAGTCTGACCAGTGCTGGTCGAAACAAAAGACTGGGTCCTCCTATTAGGACAGTTATTAAAAGAACAAACACAACATTTATTGCATTTATAGAAACCCGTTAACTGATCAAAAAACGTGGTCTTATTAACCGGAGGATCTAATATGTTGGGAGCCAACCTATTCCTAAAAGAGGGGGCCCCTCTAAACACTATTTGCGGTTTAGATGGTAAAACTGGGTTCAGAATCCTATCATTGGTAATAATATGCCAATGTTTGGAGACCAATTGTCTCACTTTCTTGTGTTGTAGGGAATAGGTAGTTATGAAGGGTACACCAAAATCACGACCTGAACAGTCGGTCTGTGACTTATCCCGCAACAAAACCTCCCTATCCATATCATATACCTCCTTAAGCACAGGCAACAATTTCTCCTTGGTGTAACCTATCAGGATCCGAACAATTCCTATGCAATCTCATATACTGGCTTTTAGGTATTGAATTCAACCACGGCCTATGATGACAACTCTGCAATGAGATGTAGGAATTGCGATCGGTATCGTTAAAGAAAGTGGATGTGGACAAAACACCCCCTTTGATGGTCAAAGTGAGGTCCAGAAAATGAATCTGGGTTTGGCTTATCTCAAAATTAAGATGAATCCCTCGATCATTTACATTGAGAGAGGATATAAACTCATGAAGCTCCTGGCCATCACCATCCCACAGGAGGAGGATGTCATCTATATACCTGGCCCACAGGATAAGATGGGGACTCCTGTGGGCATAGACGACATACTCCTCCCATTTGGCCATAAAAAGGTTGGCCAGGCTGGGGGCATATTTCGCCCCCATAGCAACGCCACGACTTTGGCGATAAAACTTGTTGGAAAACCAAAAATAATTGTGGGAGGCCGCATAGCCAAGAAGCTCCATAATAAAAGAAATCTGACTAGCAGGAAGGCCAGAATCTCTAACCAGGGCTCCCTCTACCGCATCTAGACCCATATTGTGGGGAATAATGGTGTATAAGGAGGTGACATCCGCGGTCACCATCCATACACCTGGCCCAATATTTATACCTGAAAGAAGGTTCAGTACATGTCGCGTATCTTTAATATACAAAGGCATCTTCTGGACCGAGGGCTGGAGATAAAAATCAATATATCTGCCCACCCGGGTCGTGATGGAACCGATACCACTCACAATAGGACGTCCCGGGGGGCAGATAGGGTTCTTGTGGACTTTGGGCAAATAGTATATAGTCGGTGTCCTAGTGGTAGCATCTTATAACAGATTGTTTTCATTGAGTAGTATTGATGTTTATTTTAGTAGATGACCACAATAGCTTTTTTTTTTATTATAGACATTACTATCTGACCACTTCTCAGCCCCCAACTCCCCCCTAGCTTACATCATCCCCAGACCACTTCATACAGACATCACTCAGAGCTGCTTCCTACCCCCCAGCTGAGGGACATCATTCCCTGGTCACCCCACAGACACTGCAAGTAATCCCTTCCCATACTGCCCCCATCTTCCCCTATGCACTCCTCTCTCATATATACTGTCCCCATCATACCCTCCACACTCCTCTTCCGTACATACTACCCCCATCATACCCTCGCCACTCCTCTCCTGTACATACTACCCTCATACCCTCCACACTCCTCTCCTGTACATACTACCCCATCATACCCTCTGAACTCCTCTCCCATACATACTACCCCCATCATACCCTCCGCACTCCTCTCCCGTACATACTGCCCCATCATACCCTCCGCACTCCAGTCCCGTACATACTACCCCCATCATACCCTCCACACTCCTCTCCTGTACATACTACCCCCATCATACCCCCCACACTCCTCTCCCATACATACTGCCCCATCATACCCTCCGCACTCCTCTCCCGTACATACTGCCCCCATAATACCCTCCGCACTCCTCTCCCGTACATATTACCCCCATCATACCCTCCACACTCCTCTCCCATACATACTGCCCCCATCATACCCTCCAGAAATGTTATTTAATCACAAAACTATATGTATAGTGTATATGACATAAAAAATTGCATTGTACAGAGGTAATGAATTTAATGTACTACAAAAAAAAATTACAATGCGCTGCTAAAGTGTTCGGGTTTAGCTTGAAGAAAAGGTGGCAACCCTATATGAGATCGTGGTCAGTTTACGTGCCTCTGTCATCAGCAGCCTGCTATCTGCTCTCCTCTCTGCTCCTGTGTCCTCCTCCCCCTGCCCTCTCTGTCTGGGTGTGAGATGCCCCTCCCCCTCCTGCTACTCTCATAACACTAACCTGTGTACACCATCAGCACTGCCTCCTATTGCAGTGTCCCCCTCTGTGAATGATTTATAAACATAAATGCTGTAAATACTTCATTTAAGAGCCAAGATTGCGATCACATGACCAGCCAGCTCTCTCCTCCTCTTCTCCTTCCCTCCAGACTGACATCAGCAGGGGAATCTCAGCCCCACCCACTGAATCTCTCAGAGAATGAAAGGAGAGCGATGGCTGGTCATGTGATCGCAATCTCGGCTGTGAAATTAGGTATTTGCAGCATTTATTTTTATAATGAAAAAAATATATTATAAAGAGTAACGTCGCCAATCTATAGGCTGAGAATGCTAGTGCTGCACCTTTAATTAGTGCTAAACTAACAAAAATATCAAATAGAAGTATAGGGCGCTATCTAGCCAGCAAGAATTTGTGCAGTTAATAACCATTTGTATATTATTATGTGCAATAAATGTGTAGTAATAATCACTTAATTTCATGTATATACACAATATCTATAAAAACAGTGAACATTCATGAATAAAAGTCCAAATGAATGAATCATTTCCTTCAGTTTGATATTTTCACTCCAACAACGTGCTTGAGATAATAGAAGTGCTCCAAATGCCAATTTGTGACTTTTCACCCAAAGTGACAACGAAATGTGCTCACCGGATGGCTCCGGCCAGCAAGTGTCCATAAAGTATAAAGATTAAAGACTCCTCATTCCATGGACATAACACATTCAAAGATCTCCTTCCAAACAATCTTCCATATGTATGGTAATACTTCGATCAGGTGAATGAAATCTAAAAACCTGCACCAATGGTATGTATATATCTTCTACTTGAATCATCCAATTCCTATCACAGGGCTCTATGAAGGGAGCTCCACCAAAAAGAGCCACGGAAGGCAAATATAGTGTAATATTGCTTGTTTATTGTTTAAAAAGTCACTTACATATTGCATCAAGGGCGTGCATCAGTACACAAGGAACAGCCCAGTGTTGTGGAAGTCCATCCTATACTACTGTCTGACTAGCAACGTGCGGTGTGTAAAAAGTCACTTCTATTATCTCAAGCACAGTGTTGGAGTGAAAATATTAAACTGAAGGAATTGATTCATTCATTTGGACTTTTATTCATGAATTTTCACTGTTTTTAAAGATTTTGGGTATATACATGAAATGAAGTGATTATTATGCCACATACACACAGTCGGACTTTTCGGCTACAAAAGTCTGACAGACTTTCGACGGACTTGCGGCGGACTTTCTAACGAACGGACTTGCCTACACACGACCACACAAAAGTCCGACGGATTCGTACGTGATGATGTACACCGGACTAAAATAAGGAAGTTGATAGCCAGTAGCCAATAGCTGCCCTAGCGTGGGTTTTTGTCCGTCGGACTAGCATACAGACGAGCGGATTTCTCGGTCCGGCGGAGTTATGACGTAAAGATTTGAAGCATGTTTCAAATCTAAAGTCCGTCAGATTTGCAGCTGGAAAAGTCCGCTGAAAGTCCTGGGAAGCTCACACACGATCGGATTGTCCGCCGGATTTGGTCCGTCGGCGTCCGTCGGACTTTTGTAGATGAAAAGTCCGACCGTGTGTACGCGGCATTACTACACATTTATTGCACATATTAAACTTCAAATGGTTATTAACTGCACAAATTCTTGCTGACTAGATAGTGCCCTATACTTCTATTTCATTCATTTATTTAAATAAATCACAAACGGGGGATACTACAATAGGAGGCAGTGCTGATGGTGTATACAGGTTAGAGTGACTTAACCACTTTAAATACACCATCAATCACGCCGCCTGCCGCACCCAAAAAAGAACAAAAAAAAACACTCTGCCTTCATTGACGACTGACCGCCGAATGCCTCATCTGCCATTTGACAGTTCTTATATAGGTAAGGTGACGTCACATGGTGACACTGTCCCCTTGTGATGTCGCCGACCCAGCATGCACCAATCCATGACATCAAAAGGGGGTGGTGCCACCAGGTGACATCGCCAGGTGGCCCCACCCTAAACTCTATAAGAACTGTCAAACAGTGGAGGAGGCATTCGGCGGTCAGCCGTCAATCAAGGTGGAGCATTTTTTTTGTTCATTATCGGGTGCGGAGGGCGTTGTGATTGACAATGGATGTACATCCGGGGGCACTGTTTTCTATTTTGTATTTTTAATAAAGGGATTGTCAATTGTCAGTACCCCATACTCATTCACAAGGGGGGGGCAGGATCTGGGAGCAGATTCTGATAAGCCCCCTGCCTGCAGACCCCCATAACCATAGCCCAGAGTTGTGGGAAAGAGACCCTTGTCCCATCAACATAAAGACAAGGTGTTTTGGGTTGGGGGGCAGAGCCCCCCTACCCAAAGCACCCCCCATGTTGAGGGCATGGGGCCTGGTATAGTTCAGGGGGGTGCTCGCTCACCCCCCCTTTCCTGACCTGCCAGGCTGCATGCTTGGATAAGGGTCTGGTTTGGATTTTGGAGGCTCCATGCCATAAGGGTTCCTCTTAAAATCTGGACTGGGGGTGCTGGCTATTGCAGCAACCGCAAGTCAATTTAAATGAGATTTGACTGTTGCCCTTTAAGCATCATTAAAATCCCTGATCCTAAAAAAACTATAGTTTAAAAAAAAAATTGCATTGATATACTGTATGTGCCCCAGGGCCGTACTCAGACACCTATAGCCCTTTTGTGTCCAATTACTTAAATATAAGCCTTCAAAATTGGGACTTTTGATTTAGACTTCAATGGGGTTCCACGTTTGGGTTAAAACTTTTACCTTGTTCGGGAGTTCTGCTATGAACCAAACAGGGGGGTGTTCAGTTCATCTCTACTTTAAAGTGGGGGTTGGCAACCTGTTGATTGTGATATACCCATTGAACGTGGGCAGGTAATGGGTATATCAGGTCCCTTCCTTAAGGACTGTGTCCTCAATCACTTTCTCTGTCTCAAAAGTGAGACATCAGGGGTATGTTTAGACCCCTGATATTTCACCAAAGCCCGCCAACAGGGCTGCTAAAAAATTGTAAAAAATTGTAAAAAATGTAATAAAATATGACTGACACAACCCACTGCTCTACTGACATCAATCTTTTTCCTATTGACATGTCCACTGTTCTACTAAACACTCCACTGCCCTGCTGACACCATCCACTGCCCCACTGACACTGTCCACTTTTAGGGTAGGCTAAGTTTATACTTTTACAGTTACATTTGTTTTATTATATTTCTCTAAGTTTGCCAAATTATTTAGTTAGGCCTTGCTAGTTAATTAAAAAAAAAATAAAAAATAAAAAAAGGCACCAAAGTAAGCTTTGACCTCTTTCATGTTGTTTGGGTAGGTCTCCACCTCTCAACAGTTGTCTACCAATGTTTTAAAGCCTTTACAGCTGAATGATGGCCCTAGAATTATTACTCTCCCTTTAGCGTGCGTGGCAATATTGAATATGTCTGGTGCAATTGTAGCTTTTGTACGTATGTGTACCTATCACATGCAATTGCATGTGCATTTATGTTGGTTGTTGGTGTGAGTTTTATTAAGCTGTTTTTTTAACAAGTATCATCACAAATAACTCGATATAACAGGTAACAACAGCTTAATAATTTACATAACACCAATCTAGTAGCTTGTATCTGAGGCTAATTTCACACTGGGGCATTTTGCAGGTGCTATAGAGCTAAAAATAGCGCCTGCAAAGTGCCCTGAAAGAGCTTCTCCTCTCACCCCAGTGTGAAAGCCCGAGGGCTTTCACACTGGAGTGGGGTGCTGGCAGGATGCTCAAAAAAGTCCTGCTAGCCGCATCTTTAAGGTGCTGTAGGAGCGGTGTATACATTGAAATCCAATGGGCAGCGCAGCTGAACCGCCGGCAAAGCGCTGCTGCAGCCGCACTTTGCGGGTGGTTTTAACCCTTTTTTGGCCGCTAGCGGGGGTTAAAAGCACCCTGCTAGTGGCCGAATATCGCCGCAAAAAAGATGGTAAAGCGCTGACAGCACAACGCCTCAATGTGAAAGTAGCCTAAACATTATAAGCCCATTCACTAATTAAAAATAGGTATAGAACAGGTTTCTCCAAACGTTCTTAGCAAAGGACAAGTTTACTACTCTTCAGACATTAAGAGACCAGACTGTGGCCAGTGGGAAAGTAGAAAATGCATGAGCTTTAGACAATTGAGGAACAGAAAGGTTTAATGGCTTGTTCTACCCAAAACCAACATAGTTGGACTAGCTTATGTCTTAAAAAGTCATGTCATGTAATAAGCTCTTGTTGTGTCTTTCTGCATAGGCTATGTTTCCTATAGGGATATATGGGAAGGCTCCTGGTTCATGCAGGCCCTTTGCAGCACTCTTGAACAATATGGTAAGCAGTTGGAGATTATGCAGATCCTGGCTCGAGTCAACAACCTGGTGGCCACCAAAACCTCTATGAAGAAACAGATTTCCTCTGTGGACTACAGGCTAACCAAGGCCTTGTATTTCAAGATGTTTTACACTGACGACACTTCTCAGTACAACATTATGAGAAAGCAACAAGGTAAGCTGATCTCTTTTTAAATAGCACACTAATGTTTATTATTCAAGGTAGTGCAAAAAAAAAAAATATTGCTGATGTGTAAGGTGTAGGAATGGGCTGAACATCTTGAACAGGGAAAAAGTTCTAGCGAACATGTGCACTCTATTAAAGTCTATGGAACATGAACACAACAAACCAAAAGTCCTTATTTTAAAGGCTTATATGCAAGCTATTGACATAAAAAGTGTATGGTGGTCAGGGTACTGCCTTTGGGGACATGTATCAATGCAATTTTTTTTTTTTAAACAATTGTTTTTAAAGGAGCAGTGATTTAAATGATGCTTAAAGTGAAACAATAAATATAAAAATTTCCCTTAAATATCGTGCCTGGGAGGGGGGTCCCCTTAGTCTGCCTGTAAAGTGCCTCATCTGTGCGATTTATAGAATATGCTGCAGCAATACTGACATTTCTAAAGGAAAAAATGTACTTTAAACTCTGGAGATGTGGGCAGAGGTCAGCTCCAAACTACTTAAACATAATATGGTACCAACATCCTTAAATTGTAAAGAATTAATGAATTGGAGATATGGGACTTTCAAGGTACATAGTGTAAGAAATCACTCAAGTTTAATAAAAATTATCTAAATTATTTATTACAAAAACTGATAAAAAGGTAGGGAATACAGTTCAAATCACAGTCGTAGGTACATACACATTGCCTAACATTGACAGTGAGATACTGTAGTCACATACACATTAATATTACGTCCACATATTTCAACGTGTTTCGCCGGTGTGGCTTCATCAGGAAAAAGATGTAACAGTTTACTTAACAAATATAGAGGAGTACATATCTCTCAGCTTTTCAGCTTCATGATAAAAACAAACAAAAAACAATGAAACCCCCCCCCCGTGTTACGTCCTTTTCCTTTAACAAGGGGACCCCCATATCCCGGCCCTCCCCCTGTGTGAAATGGTAAGGTGGTACAAAAGTACCCCTACCATTTCACAAAAAAAGTGTCAAAAATGTTAAAAATGACGAGACAGTTTTTGACAATTACTTTATTTAAATGCTTCTTCTTTCTTCTTTCTTCTATCTTCTATCTTCTTTCTTCTATCTTCCTTTGGTTTCTTCCTCCATCTTCTTCTTCTGTTTCTTCCTCTGGTGTTCTCGTCCGGCATCTTCCTCCGCGGAGCCGGCGTCTTCTTCCCTTCGTCTTCTCGGGCCGCTCCGTATCCAGCATGATGGGAGGCTCCCGCTGTGTGACGCTTCTCCTCTTCTGACGGTTCTTAAATAACGGAGGGCGGGGCCACCCGGTGACCCCGCCACCTCTGATGCACGGTGACTTCCCTGTCCGCCCCCTCTGATGTCACGGGGAATGCCACAAGGAAGTCCCCGTCAAGTCCCCGTTATTTAAGAACTGTCAGAAGAGGAGAAGCGTCACACAGCAGGAGCATCCCATCATGCTGGATGCGGAGCGGGCCGAGAAGACGAAGGGAAGAAGTCACCGGCGCTGCGGAAGAAGATGCCTGACGAGAACAGGAAGAAGAACCAGAAGAAGAAGATGGAGGAGGAAACCAAAGGAACATAGAAGATAGAAGAAAGAAGAAGCATTTAAATAAAGGAATTGTCAAATACTGTCTCTTGTCATTTTTAACATTTTTGACACTTTTTTTGTAAAATGGTAGGCGTACTTTTGTACCCCCTTACCATTTCACACAGGAGGGAGGGCCGGGATCTGGGGGTCACCTTGTTAAAGGGGGCTTCCAGATTCCGATAAGCCCCCCGCCTGCAGACCCCCACAACCACTGGGCAAGGGCATGTGGCCTGGTACGGTTCAGGAGGGGGGGGCGTTCTCTCGTCCCCCCCTCTTTTCCTGCGGCCTGCCAGGTTGCGTGCTCAGATAAGGGTCTGGTATGGATTTTTGGGGAGACCCCACGCCATTTTTTAAAAAAAATTTAGCGCAGGGTTCCCCTTAAAATCCATACCAGACCTGAAGGGTCTGGTATAAATTTTGAGGGGGACCCCACGCCATTTTTTTTAAAAATTTTGGCTGGGGTTCCCCTTAATATCCATACCAGACCTGAAGGGCCTGGTATGGAATTTAGGGGGACCCCCCACGTCATTCTTTTTACAATTTTGGTTCGGGATTCCCCTGTGGGGAATTCCCGTGCCGTTTTTATTGATGAACTTTTATGTGTATTGTCAGACCGGCAAGTCATTAATAGCCGCAAGTAGTTTTAAATTACTTTTTTCCTTTGAAATGTCATTTTGCTGTCAGACTGTTCTAAACACGGGAAACATGCGCCCCTTTACAGGCATACTATAGACACCCCCCAGGTATGAAATTTAAAGGAGTAATACACTTTTATTGTTTCACTTTAAGCATTATTAAAATCACTGCTCCCGAAAAAACTGCAGTTTTTAAAACTTTTTTTTGCATTGATCCATGTCCCCTGGGGCAGGACCCAGGTCCCCAAACACTTTTTAGGACAATATCATGCATATAAGCCTTTAAAATTAGCACTTTTGATTTCTCCCATAAACTTTTAAAGGGTGTTCTGCGGCTTTCGAATTTGCCGCGAACACCCCACATTGTTCGCTGTTCAGCGAATTGGCGAACAGCCGATGTTCGAGTCGAACATGAGTTGGACTCAAACTTGAAGCTCATCCCTAGTCTTCAGGTAGCTTTAGGTGCCCACTGTGCAGAGGACGCAGTACACTAACTGTAAATACTGCAGCTGCCTGCCTGTGGTACTAATAGTATCAGAAAAACACCAACAATTTTCTTCAGGTAGCTTTATGTGCACACTGTGCAGAGGACGCACTACACTAATGCCCCGTACACACGGTCGGATTTTCCGATGGACAATGTCTGATCGGAGCGTGTTGTCGGAAATTCCGACCGTGTGTGGGCGCCATCGGACATTTTCCATCGGATTTTCCGACACACAAAGTTGGACAGCAGGAGATAAAATTTTCCGACAACAAAATCCGATCGCGTCAATTCCGACCGTGTGTGGCCTGTTCCGACGCACAAAGTGCCACGCATGCTCAGAAGAAATTCCGACACGGGACAGCTCGTTCTGGTAAACGTAGCGTTCAGAATGGATACAGCACTTTCGTCACGCTGCAATGTTCAAAATGGTTTAATACAGCGCACTCTCTTCTTCTTTATAATGTGACAAGAATTAAGTAGCTTTGATGCTCATATTCACACACACTTCTCACAAACTTATTTCGTTACTATTTATCGGGATTCCTTCAATATATTTAGATTTCTCACATCTGACAACAAATTTTTTTGTTATTTTTGGGCTTTAATGTAGATTCTTTTTTTGTGTTTCTCTTTTTTTTTTTTTGGTGATTTTGATTTGTACTCCCGAAAATGTTTGTGTGTGTTTTTGGTGACAAGTTCCCACAACACCATTGATATGTTGTTCTATTTAATCTGTAGGAGATTATTTGGTGTTGTTGTCCCTTGTTAATTTCACATTGTACTTTAGAAATGTACCTGAATCGTCACCAACAAACTGTCCTTTTTGGATGAAAACACACACAGGAGAGTAGAATTTCCCGAAAAATTTTTTATTAAGAGCTCACAACTAAACAAAGAGGGAGGCAACGCTGGAGAAACTGCAGAAGTGGGTGAAGCCTTGGACCCCCAGGGCACACATCAATTATTTAAAAGCAAAATTGGTGGCCTGAGGAGTCCTTATCTAAGGGAGGGCAGTCTGGTCCAGAAGTCCGAGAGATCCGGAAAGCAGCAGATGACATCTGTGTCCCCAGGCTGTGGTCATACAAGAGACTGCATCTTCTGTCAGACCAGACTGAACCCAGGGCCATCACTCTTTGGTCTTCTTTCCACGCTTCCTTACAGGCTGTGGCTGTGGTGGTGGAGTTGTGGCAGCAGGAGGAGGAGGAGGAGGATCGTCCCTCTCAATGACATCCGTCTTGTGTGTCAGTTCCCCACTCAACCCCTTACGTAGGACTTTATAAATCAGGTCCTCAGAGATCTTGCGTTGGCCCTCCTGCATGCCCTGCAATTTTGTGGCAGCCATGCAGGCAAAGGCCTCTTCAGGACCGGGGAAGGCTCTGAGGGACGCCGAAGCCTCCTGGATCAGCCTGTATGCTGAATCCTGCACAGGACTCGGAGTGGCCTTCCTGGCCCTTTTGTATGGCAGGCGGAGGGGAGGAACCTGAGACTCAGTCAGGCTGCGACTTGTCCCAGGCTTCTCTTGGCTGACACTTAGCCCCGCCTCCTCCTGGCTGCCACTAATCCCCGCCTCCTCCTGGCTGCCACATTCCACAGCCTCCTCCTGGCTGAGGTCTTCCTGTGTATGAAAAAGGGACATAGTTTTAGTTTTTTATTCATCAATCACACACAATTTTCACCTCCTGACTGCTGCAAATTGAATGTTAACAAATATAACAGACTATCCTTCTGAGCCCAGCAGTTTTCATTCTTGTCCCAATTTTGGGTGCCCACTACTGTCTATTGATATGTAAAGCACTTTTTTTAATCAGCAATTAGTGATCAATAATAACATCTAATAAACATCATTTATTTATTGCCCAGAAATCTGTAGAGGAATGCTATACCTGACTCCAGCTGGGCTCCTCCACTTCTTCCTGGCTGGAAGGCCCAGGTTGGACATCGGAAGCCTCAGCTGGTATGAAAGGAAGCGTGGAAGGAAGAGTGGAGAGGGATTCCCTGACTTCAGTCTGGTCTGACAGAAATCGCAGTCTCTCATAGTACCACAGCCTGGGGACATAAATGTCCTCTGCTGCAGCTCCGGACCTCTGGGAATCTGTGACCTTCTTGCGCTCCCTAAGATATGTGCTCCTCAGGCCACCAATTTTAGCTTTTAAATAAGGGATGGTTGCTGTGGGGACCACCGGCTTCACCAACTCCAGCAGTTTCTCCAGCGCTGCCTGCCTCTTCTGTTTATGGTTATAGTGGGGGTGTCTCACTTGCCACAGACAGGGCAGCTCCCTGTACTTGTCTATGAACAGGGGCAGGAAATTGTGGTCGTTGAACCCATCCATTTTCTCTGCAAGACACAACACAAGACAAACCCTAATGTCAGGCCAAACTCCCCTAATCTTGTTACAATATAGGCTTCCATTTCGAAGCAGTATAGGCCCAAGTTTAGATCCTACCTTCGTTAGCACTATCGGCGTCTCCGATGCTCCTTCCTCCGCTCACAGATCGTACGTAAACGCGCGCGTTACGATTTATACACACTGCGCATGCGTATAACTCCGCCCGCCCCTGACGTTCTTTCTAGTCTAGTCCCCGCCCCTTTTCGTTCGGCGCAGTGGAGGAAGAGCACATGGCGGAGAGACAGCAGAATAGTGCTAAGTACAGCAACGAGGAGGAGGAGGAGGAGGAGGAAAGGCTGTAGCCTGAAACGTCCAGATCCAAAAGGAGATTAAAGGTCTCAAATATGTCCTTTGGGGAGATGTTGGAGATGGTGGACATCCTGAAGAAGGCCGACTATGATGGAAAGTATGGGCCTTACCCCAACCCCAATGTCAGAAAGGCCAAGATCATGGTGAAAGTGGTCAGGAGTCTGCACCGGAAATTCGGGGTACGACGATCGAAAGATCAGCTCAGGAAGCGGTGGTCAGACCTGAAATTACGAGAACATGAGCAGTACAGAAAGATCCGGAGAGTGCTGCAAAAAAGTAAGTAGTTGTGCTGTGTTCCTATTCTTTTTGTGTTTATTACGTTCGTGCTGCTCCATGTGCTTTTAGGAACTGTTGTACAGTTTAAAATGGCAACTTTCATGTTCATGGGCACATTATTCGTTCGGATCACACATTGTTATTTCGGACGATAAAATACCATTGTTTAGGTCATATGCATTTGGCCACCATTTTGACGCCCTATACTTGTCTTCAAAGAAAAAATGGAGAATGGGGGCGGGACTTTGTGTGAGACATGTTGGTGAATATGTCCACATTATAAAAACTGTTATGGTAGGATGTCTAAGGTTAAGGTCTTCAAAGAATTGGGTTGTGGAGATGGCTTTGTTACTAGAATGAAATGCAAACTAGATTGTGTGTAAGGAGAGGACACTGAGCAGCTGTTTTCACATCTGGACACTGGAGCACTAGTGTGGGACACAAGAACACCATTTTTATTAGGGGGGCCACACAGGTGCTCCAGTGTATACTATAGGGGGGTCTCCATCTGTGAAGCTTGTACAAAACAGGTAAAGTATTGCAGCTTGACAAAGGACACTAAAAAAGCTACATCTTGGAACTCGGCTAAAATAGACAATTGTACCCCACTTCCAAGCAATGTTTCATCTTTATAGTTCTGACCTCAAATATCTGTGTGCTAATTATACCATTTTTGTTTTACATAGGGGAGAAAAGACTCGGAGGACACCCTTCATCCGAGGAGACCAGAGCCCCCCCCTCTGGAAGAAGGGGAAATCCCAACAACACAAGAGGAAGAAGACGTGGTGGAAGTAGTTACCACAACAGGTGAGTGTCTGCGACCACAGGCTCAGATAAGAGATGGCGGCATTTTTTTGCAAACCTAATTTATTTTGGGTTTCCTCTCTTTTTAGATGATCGTGAGGTTGTGGATCCAGATCCTTTCACATCCGAAAGTGCCCAGATCCTGATCGGGGAGATCATGGGGTGTAATTTACAATTGGAAAACATCATGCAAAACATCAATGATGTTATTCCAAAATATAAAAACATCATTGATGTTTTGGGGCGAGTTTAAAACCCCTCCAAATCACTTTCTTCTTTTGTCTGCTACAATGTGCGAAATGTTTTTGTGATTTTTCCCAAAGCCAAATTTGGAGGATGCACACAGTGTGTCAACATGTGCTATCTGCCATCACGGGAGATCAATGGACGCGTTTTGGGGGTGCAACCCCTTCCTCAATAATAAAGTAGCGGTGAGGAAGGGCTTTCTCCCCCAAAACACATCCCTTGATCCCCCCTGATGGCAGATAGCACATGTTGACATTGTGAAATTGGTGTGCATCTTCCAAATTTGGCTTTTCCAGGGGTGATTTCACCCCATCTGAACGCTATATCAAACACAGTTCCTAAATACTCATGTCTGATATTGCCTTCCAGTTCTACCAAATGGAACTTTGTAAGATCAAGATTTGTGTCTTTCTTGTGGGTTTTACACAGGCCTGTTTTCTATAAAATGCACATTTTGATTTTGGATAATGACACCACAAAAATTGGTATACAACAAACATGTTGGTTTGTCAGAAAAACCTTTGGTAAATGCACATGTGATTGTGCGGGTATTAAAAAGATTGTTCATCAAGAATGTGTGGATTATTGTCTCAATGCTACAACACTTTTGGGGTGATGTAATTGTTGTTTTATGAGAAAATGGGGGTAATTTTCTAAGGGGAAATCCACTTTGCACTACAAGTGCAGTTTCAGTGCAGTTGCAAGTGCACTTGTAGTGAAAAGTGTCTTTGCATTTAGTAAATAACAGCCAACAGTGTTTTGTATAAGGTTACACAATCACGACATTTTCTGCACTCCACACATTTCTGTCAGGGTCAGCTAAAACAAACACAAGCAGTAAATGTCCACAAAGAGCCTGGGGGGAGATGCCTGTCGAGAACTTGGGGTCCTGCAGGCTTCTCCCTGTGGCCAAATACCGCAAGGTAGCGACCAGCCTCTGCTCCGCAGTGATGGCTTGCCTCATGCAGGTATCCTGACTGCTGATATAGGGGGTCAGCGAAGCCAACAAACTGTGAAATACGGGGTCCGTCATCCTGAGAAAGTTCCTGAAATCATCAGGATTATTCTCACGGAGCAAAGGCATATGAGAGAACTGGTCACGCTGAAGCAATCAATTCTTGGTCCATGAACTCCTCCCCACCCTGTTTATGGACTGGACTTGTGTCAAGGTCAGGACCCCAACACCAAGCCCCCGCACAGCACGAACTGTACGAGGAGTACGCATACGAAACATGGCTAGAAAACGGTCGGCTGCTCAGAACGAAGTAACAGAACGCACTGAAGAACAGCAAGGCCTGTGAAGAGCGACCTGAAAAACAGCAACGAGCAGGCAAGATCACACAGAAAACTCCGATACGAACTGACTGCACGCACTGAAGAGCAGATACAAACCCACAAGCACAAACTGAACGGCAGAAAACGATCTGAAAGCCACGAGTCTGAAAAAGCGCGAATCGTCTCTCACCAAACTTTTACTAACACGATATTAGCAAAAGGAGCCCAAAGGGTGCTGCGCTTGGTTCTGAACCGGCCTTTTCTAGTCTCGTCGTACGTGGTGTACGTCACCGCGTTGTTGGCGATCGGAAATTCCGACAACTTTGTGCGACCGTGTGTAGGCAAAACAAGTTTGAGCCAACATCCGTCGGAAAAAATCCTAGGATTTTGTTGTCGGAATGTCCGAACAAAGTCCGACCGTGTGTACGGGGCATAACTGTAAATACAGTAGCTGCCTGCCTGTGGTATTAATAGGATCAGAACAACAGCAATTGTCTTCAGGAAGCTTTAGGTGCACACTGTGCAGAGGACGCACTACACTAACTGTAAATACTGCAGCTGCCTGCGGTACTAATAGGATCAGAAGAACACCACCAATTTTCTTCAGGTAGCTTTAGGTGCACACTGTGCAGAGGACGCACTACACCAACTGTAAATACTGTAGCTAAAAGGACTAATAGGATCAGAAGAACACCAGCAATTTTCTTCAGGTATCTGTAATACTGCAAAAACACCTGCCTGCCTGTCAGTAGAAAGAAAATAACAGGAACGGATCTAGATATATATATATATATATATATATATATATACACACACACACATATATATATATATATACACACAACACCTAGGATGCATATATATACACAATACACTGTAAGTGCAGCTAACTGACTCGCCTGCCTACTCTATCTAACTTAAATCAAATGACACTATCTCTCTGTCTATCTCTCCACCGCTGCTGCAACACACTACACAAGGCCGCCACGCAGGCGGCCTTATATAGTGTGGGGCGTGTACTAAACCCCCTGAGCCATAATTGGCCAAAGCCACCCTGGCTTTGACCAATTACGGCTCTCTGTACGGACGACGCTGTGATTGGCTAAGCATGCGGGTCATAGTGCATGCTTGGCCAATCATCAGCCAGCAATGCACTGCGATGCCGCAGTGAATTATGGGCTATGACGCGCCACTCAAATTTGGCGTGAACAGCCCATAACGTTCGAAATTCGATGGTCATCCCTATTTGTCACACACAGCATATGCATATTTCCAATTACACCCTAAAATACATTCTGCTACTCCTCCTGAGGTATGGCGATACCACATGTGTGAGATTTTTCACAGCCTGAACACATAAAGGGAGAACCAGCAGTTGTTCTAGGAGCATAAATTTCATTCCGACCTATCATACTTTTGAAAAAAAAAATTAAATTACATGCACCTGTCAAACAGGTGCAGAAAAATTGTGCCTTAGGTATTGGTGGTGCCTGAACACTGTAACCCCCTCACAGTTATTCTTGCTGGATGCAGGACTGGGCCCTGCTGTTAAAAATTAAAAAATTAATGAAATTACATGCACCTGTCAAACCGGTGCAGAAAAATTGGGCCTTAGGTGTTGGTGGTATCCGGAAACTGTTACCCCTCACATTTACTTTTGCTGGGCATTGGAACGGGCCCTGCTGTTAAAAATTTGAAAAAAAAAATGAAATTGAAATTTGTAAAGCAGGTGCATAATAGGTGCGCCTTGGGTGTTAGTGGTGCCCTAATCCAAAAATATTGTTGGACGCTAGCATAATCAAGATTCAGAAACAGGATAGGCAGAATAGGCAGTCTTCAAGGGATCCCAGATCCCTAGCAAATTCAATCACTTACATCAGCATCAGGGGTTGATAACTGCTGTTTATCCAGGACTGATTCATTTTGATAAATGTCAGCCTGTAAATGGGAGGGATGAGCCGAACACCCCCCTGTTCGGTTTGCACCAGAACTTGCGAACAGGCAAAAAGTTTGTTCGAACATGCAAACACCGTTAAAGTCTATGGGACACGAACATGAATAATCAAAAGTGCTAATTTTAAAGGCTTATATGCAAGTCATTGTCATAAAGTGTTTGGGGACCTGGGTTCTGCCCCAGGGGACATGGATCAATGCAAAAAAAGTTTTAAAAACGTCAGTTTTTTCGGGAGCAGTCATTTTAATAATGCTTAAAGTGAAACAATAAAAGTGTAATTTTCCTTTAAATTTCATACCTGGGGAGTGATCTATAGTATGCCTGTAAAGGGGCGCATGTTTCCCGTGTTTAGAACAGTCTGACACATTTCAAAGGAAAAAAGTCATTTAAAACTACTCGCGGCTATAATGAATTGCTGGTCCGACAATACACATAAAAGTTCATTGATAAAAACGTCATGGGAATTCCCCACAGGGGAAACCCGAACCAAAATTTAAAAAAAAAATGACATGGGGGTCCCCCTAAATTCCATACCAGGCCCTTCAGGTCTATTGTCATATTGTCCTCGGGCTGCTCCACATCCATGATAGCATGGAGGGAGGCTCCCGGCTGTGTGACGCTTCTCCTCTTCTGACAGTTCTTAAATAATGGGGGTCGTGGCTATAATGAATTGCTGGTCCGACAATACACATAAAAATTCATTGATAAAAACGGCATGGGAATTTCCCATAGGGGAACCCTGGACCAAAATTAAAAACAAAAATGACGTTCCATACCAGACCCTTATCCGAGCTCGGAACCTGGCAGGCCGCAGGAAAAGAGGGGGGGACGAGAGAGCTCCCCCCCTCCTGAACCGTACCAGGCCACATGCCCTCAACATTGGGAGGGTGCTTTGGGGTAGCCCCCCAAAACACCTTGTCCCCATGTTGATGGGAACAAGGGCCTCATCCCCACAACCCTTGCCCGGTGGTTGTGGGGGTCTGCGGGCGGGGGGCTTATCGGAATCTGGAAGCCCACTTTAACAAGGGGACCCCCAGATCCCAGCTCTCCCCCCTGTGTGAATGCTAAGTGGGTACAAAAGTACCCCTACCATTTCACAAAAAACTGTCAAAAATGTTAAAAATGACAAGAGACAGTTTTTGACAATTCGTTTATTTAAATGCTTCTTCTATCTTCTTTCTTCTATCTTCTTTCTTCTATCTTTCTTCGGTTTCTTCCTCCATCTTTTTCTTCTTCTGGTTCTTCTGGTTCTTCTGGCTCTTCATCTGGGGTTCTCGTCCGGCATCTTCCTCTGCGGCGTCGGCGTCTTCTTTCCTCCTTCTCCTCGGGCCGCTCCACATCCATGATGGCATGGTGGGAGGCTCCCGGCTGTGTGACGCTTCTCCTCTTCTGACGGTTCTTAAATAATGGGGGGCGGGGCCACCCGGTGACCCCGCCCCCCTCTGACGCACGGGGACTTGACGGGGACTTCCTTGTGGCATTCCCCGTGACATCAGAGGGGGTCACTGTTGCGTAACGGGTTACCCCGCCCCCCCTCTGACATCACAGGGAATGCCACAGGGAAGTCCCCATCAAGTCCCCATGCGTCAGAGGGGGCGGGGTCACCGGGTGGCCCCGCCCCACCGTTATTTAAGAACTGTCAGAAGAGGAGAAGCGTCACACAGCGGGAGCCTCCCTCCATGCCATCATGGATGCGGAGCGGCCCGAGGAGAAGAAGGAAAGAAGACGCCGACGCCGCGGAGGAAGATGCCGGACGAGAAAACCGGATGAAGAACCAGAAGACCCAGAAGAAGAAGAAGATGGAGGAAGAAACCGAAGGAAGATAGAAGAAAGAAGAAGCATTTAAATAAACGAATTGTCAAAAACTGTCTCTTGTCATTTTTAACATTTTTGACAGTTTTTTTAAGAAACGGTAGCATTTCACACAGGGGGGAGGGCTGGGATCTGGGGTCCCCTTGTTAAAGGGGGCTTCCAGATTCCGATAAGCCCCCCTGCCCGCAGACCCCCACAACCACCAGGCAAGGGTTGTGGGGATAAGGCCCTTGTCCCCATCAACATGGGGACAAGGTGTTTTGGGGGGCTACACCAAAGCACCCTCCCAATGTTGAGGGCATGTGGCCTGGTACGGTTCAGGAGGGGGGGGCAGCTCTCTCGTCCCCCCCTCTTTTCCTGTGGCCTGCCAGGTTGCGTGCTCGGATAAGGGTCTGGTATGGATTTTTGGGGGGACCCCACGCCATTTTATTTTTAATTTTGGCGCGGGAGTTTCCCTTAAAATCCATACCAGACCTGAAGGGTCTGGTATAGATTTTGAGGGGGACCCCACGCCAATTTTTTTTTTTTAATTTTGGCCGGGGTTCCCCTTAATATCCATACCAGACCTGAAGGACCTGGTATGGAATTTAGGGGGGCCCCCACGTCATTTTTTTTTAAACTTTGGTTCGGGGTTTCCCTGTGGGGAATTCCCATGCCGTTTTTATCAATGAACATTTACATGTATTGTCGGACTGGCAATTCATTATAGCCACGAGTAGTTTTAAATGACTTTTTTTCCTTTGAAATGTCATTTTGCTGTCAGACTGTTCTAAACACGAGAAACATGCGCCCCTTTACAGGCATAATATAGACACACCCCAGGTACGAAATTTAAAGGAATATTACACTTTTATTGTTTCACTTTAAGCATTATTAAAATCACTGCTCCTGAAAAAACGGCTGTTTTTAAAACTTTGTTTGCATTCATCCTTGTCTCCTGGGGCAGGATCCAGGTCCCCAAACACTTTTTATGACAATAACATGCATATAAGCCTTTAAAATTAGCACTCTGCCTCCAGCAGAATGTCCATTCGGAAAGCACACTGGATACAAGACAGGCCAGTAGCTTGATTGCATAGTGAGCAAGTTCTGGCCAGTGGTCCATCCTCAAGACCCAGCAAGTTTTCAGTTACTCTTGGTGGGCGCTGGAATGGGCCCTGCTGTGAAATATTATATCAAGAATTGTAATTACATGCACCTGTTGAACGGGGGCAGAAAAATTGGGCCTTTGGTGGTGGTGTTGCCACAGCATTGTAAGCTCTCACAGTTACTCTTGGTGGGCGCAGGAATGGGCCCTGCTGTGAAATATTAGATCAAGAATTGTAATTACATGTCCCTGTTGAACAGGGGCAGAAAAATTGGGCCTTAGGCATTGGTGCCACAACACTGCAGCCCCTCACAGATGCTATAGTTGGAGCATAGGAACGAGCCCTACTGCAATGTATTGCATCAAAAATTGTAATTACACGCCTCTGTTAAACAGAGGCTGAAAAATTGGGCCTTAGGCACTGGTGCTGGTGCCACAACACTGCAACCCCTCACAGATACTCTATTTGAGCACAGCAATGAACCCTCCTGCAAAATATTGCATCAAAAAATGTAATTACACGTTCCTGTTAAACAGGGACTGAAAAATTGGGCCTTAGCCACTGGTGGCGGCGCCCAGAACCAAAAATGTTCTTACAAGCTATCAGCATGATCATTCAGGCGGACGAGGATAATCACTCAGCATAACAGCATAGTCACTCAGCATCAGCATAGGCAGTCTTGAAGGGATCTGACATTTAAAAAAAAATAATTTGGTTACATCAGCATCAGGTGCTTGGTAGCTGGTGGTGATCCAAGACTGATTCATTTTTATGAAGGTCAGTCGATCGACCGAGTCGGTGGACAGGCGCACCCTGTGATCGGTTACAAAGCCTCCAGCAGCACTGAATGTGCGTTCCGAAAGAACGCTGGATGCAGGACAGGCCAGTAGCTCAATTGCATACTGTGCAAGCTCTGGCCAGTGATCCATCCTCAAGACCCAGTAACCCAGAGGATTTTCGGTGGGAAAGGTGTCCAAGTCAGATCTTGCCCCTAGGTTTTCCTGCACCATGTAAAATAGACGCTGGCGATGGTTGCTGGAACCGATCATACCTTGGGGCTGCGGACTAAAAAATTGTCTGAACGCATCATTCAGACGGCCACCTTCTCCACCGCTCCTTCTTTGACTGACCGAAGCCTCAGCAACACGTTGTCCAGGAACAGGAGTTTGTAACCTCCCAGTCTCTGGGAACGCATTGCACAGACCTTTCTGCAAGGCCTCCCAAAAATGTTTCATTCTCTGCTCTCTCTGCGACGGCAAGATGAGGTCTGCAACCTTACCCTTTTAATGTGGATCAAGGAGGGTTGCCAGCCAGTATTGATCCCTCTCCTTGATACCACAAATATAAGGATCCTTCCACAGGCTTTGCAGGATCAGGGAGGCCATGCAGTGTAGGTTTGCTGAGGCATTCGGTCCGGAGTCCTCAGGGTCACTAAGGACGACATGATCCGCAGCCACCTCCTCCCAGCCATGTACAAGTCCATGGGGTTCTTGGGACTGTAAATGATCCCTTGAAGAATTTCGCTGATGCTGAGTGCCAGGCCCCACCTCCATGCTGACACAATCCTCCTCCTCCTTCTCCTCGTCCTCTTCCTGTGTGATCGGTGGGCACGCAGGAACACTGTCTGGATAAAGGGGGCCTTGAGAGGTAAGGAAGTCCCCCTTTTCCTCTTCTGTTCTGCCTCAAGTGCCCTGTCCATTATTCCATGCAGCGTGTGCTCCAACAGGTGGACAAGAGGTACAGTGTCACTGATGCATGCACTGTCACTGCTCACCATCCTTGTGGCCTCCTCAAATGGGGACAGGACAGTGTATGCATCCCTGATCATAGCCCACTGGTGTGGGGAAAAAAAACAAGGTCCCCTGACCCTGTCCTGGTGCCATAGTCGCATAGGTACTTATAGACGGCCCTCTGCTGCGTGTACAGCCACTGCAGCATGGCCAATGTTGAGTTCCACCTGGTGGGAATGTCACAGATTAGGTGGTTCTTGGGCAGGTTATATTCCTTTTGGAGGTCAGCCAGCTGAGCACTGGCATTATATGACCTGCGGAAATGCACACAGACTTTCCTGGCGTGCCTCAGGACATCCTGTAAGCCTGGTACCTGCCCAAGAACCGTTGCACCACCAAGTTAAGGACATGAGCCAAACGGGGCACATGGGTCAGTTGTCCCTGTCGGAGGGCGGAGAGGAGGTTGGTGCCATTGTCGCAAACCACCATACCTGCCTTAAGCTGGCGTGGCATCAACTACCTCTGAACCTGCCCCTGCAGAGCTGACAGAATCTCTGCCCCAGTGTGGCTCCTGTCCCCCAAGCACACCAGTTCAAGCATCGCATGGCATCTTTTTGCGTGCTTGCGTAGCCCCTTGATGCCTACGGAGCACCGCTGGTTCCGAGGAAAAATCAGCACAGAAAGAGGCCATGGAGGAAGAAGGGGGGGTGGAGGAGAGAGGTGTGGCAAAATTACCACTAGTAGAATTTTGGAGGCGTGGTGGCGGTACAACCTCCAACACTACTGCACCCTGTCCTTCATCCTTCCCAGCTAGCAGAAGAGTCACCCAGTGCGCGGTGAAAGATAGGTAACGTCTCTGTCCATGCCTGCTGGAATATGAGTCTGTGGTAGTATGCACCTTACTGCTGACCACCCTGTCCAGCGAGGCCAAGACATTGCCTTCCACATGCCGATAGAGAGCCGGAATCGCCTTTCATGAGAAAAAGTGGCGTTTTGGTACCTGCCACTGAGGAACCGCACATTCCACAAACTCACGGAAGGGGGCAAAGTCTACCAACTGAAAAGGCAGCAGTTGAAGTGCTAGCAATTTTGCCAAGCTAGCATTCAACCGCTGGGCATGTGGATGGCTGGGAGCGAACTTCTTTCGGCGGTGCAGCAGCTGGGGCAGGGAAATTTGCCTGGTACAATCTGACGTTGGTGTACCGAAAGCAGATTGCCCACAAGTACTTGGCTGTGACACACCTAATTCTGCACCTTCATTTCTCTCAGTGCTGGTCTCAGAGAGGACTGAAGGTATAGTGGGGTTGGAGATCTCAGCTGATGAGGAGCAAGGAGAGGTCCTCTTTGCTCTTTGGTGTGGGTCTTTTAGATACGCTTGCCAATGAACTGCATGGCAGATCAACATATATCTGGTCAAGCATGTGGTGCCCAAGCGGGAGATGTTTTGGCCACGTGAGATACGCTTGAGACATATGTTACAAATAGCAGTGGTGCGATCTGATGCACTCTTCTCAAAAAAGGCCCACACCAAAGAACTTTTTGAATAACGCGCACAGACTGCAGCGCCCTGCACATGTGGAGCTTTGGGGTGTGATGCAGTCAGTGTGCTGCCCTTAGGCTGCCCCTGGAGGGCATCCTGTCTCATTGGTGATGTGCCTCCTCCTCCACCTCCTCCTCCTCTCTCCTATCAGGCACCCACGTTGAGTCAGTGACCTCATCATCCCTGCTCTCCTCATCACTGGAGCAAACCTGGCAGTATGCTGCAGCAGGGGGAGCATGACTGCCAGATTGCTGTCCTTCTTGGGCACTCCCTCTGTCCGTGCTCGCGTTACTGCCTTCATCTAGCTCAGTATCATCATCAGAGCCTTCCAAACGCTGGGCATCCTCCTGGAGCATGTACCCAACACTGTGGTCAAACAGTTCGAGGGACTCCTCAGGAGGACATGGTGGGGCTAGGGAAGGAGTCACTGATGCCATTGAGCCAAAGAAAGAGGCCGCGTTGGCAACTGCTTTGCCAGACAAAGTACCCTGAGCATGGGTGAGAGAGGATGAGGAGGATGAGGACGGCTTGGTCATCCACTCGACCAAGTCTTCCGCATGTTGCGGCTCAACATGGCCAACTGCCGAAAAAAGGCCAAGAGTGTCCCACGGCCACGTGCTGATGAGGATGCACCGTCTCCACGACCAGCACTGTTGCCTCTAGACACAGCCTGCTTGCCATCTTTTATTGGCTTGTGACTGTCAGAATGGATCTAGCTAAACTGAATACAGTGTATATATATATATATATATATATATATATATATATATATATATATATATATATATATATATATATATTGCAACACCTGGGATGCATATATATACACAATACACTGTAAGTGCAGCTAACTCACTGACTGTCCTGCCTAATCTAGCTAACTCAAATGGAATGACACTGTCTCTCTCTCTCTAAGCACGCCGGAACACACTACACAGGGCTGCTGTGCAGGCAGCCTTATATAGTGTGGGGCGTGTTCTAAACCCCCTGAGCCATAATTGTCCAAAGCCCCCCTGGCTTTGGCCAATTACATCTCTCTGCCGACGGCGCTGTGATTGACCAAGCATGCGGGTTATAGTGCATGCTTGGCCAATCATCAGCCAGAAATGCACTGTGATGCCGCAGTGAATTATGGGCCGTGGTGCGCCACACGAATTTGGCGCGAACGGCCCTTATCGTACGCAATTTGACGAACGATCGAACAGCCGATGTTCGAGTCGAACATGGGTTCGACTCGAACACGAAGCTCATCCCTACTTCTTACCTACAACATCATAAGATCCCATACTACTGGGGCTTCCCTTTTCCTCTTGCTGTGTCTAAAGACGGAACTCAGTTTACCCTGCGTGAATTGCAGGAAGCGGACGCCTTCCTAAAAAATCTCGGCCTGCCTCCACTCCTGGAAGAAGATCTGATACCACCTACTGCCCAGGTTTGCATGCTTCCAAACACTCGCACTCGCATCTGGACCCCTGTACGGGGCAAATCCAAGAAGCACCTCTCTACACCTCAACGACTACATTCCTCCCCATTTTTCCTTTTTCAGATCCAGACCTCCATGCCTTTTGTGGTTCTGTTCCCTTATGGCTTAAATGCAACAAACTTGTACTGGTTCACAAAGTATGGTGCCTACTCTGTCTCTTGTTCAGAGTAGTCCTTTTTTCTCATGCCATGAGAGTTACCTATTAGAGGTATTAATGTTTTAGATGACAGACTGTTTTTGTTTATTTGCTGACATCTTCTTTCCATAGTAAACAGATTTTTCATAGTTGATCGTATATTGCATGTTATCAAGTTCATAAGATGAGCAGCGGGTCCTCCATTCACTCCATCTAGAGTCTCCTGATGGAAGTCCGTGCATGCCCCTGCCAGGCTTTGGTTTCTATCCAAGGCTTCCTGAGAAGTAATGAACTCTCAGGTTTTCGACAACTTTTTTCTCTTTTGTTTGGTGTTGTATCTGTTGTTTTTTTTACTCCTTTGTCCATGTTTATAGATTTACTCTATAAGTTGAAATTGCATTATCCTATCTCCTTTATTCTGAAGCGGTCCCACCACAGGTTATGTACGTCCATACCCAGATACCGAGGACTAACGAGTTTTGGTAACACTCACACACAGCATTATATCTATTTTCATGTAACCGATATTATATACTTTATCCCTTTTATGATTCTCACACTAGCTTATCTGAATAGACCTCATCCATGGCCTTGAGGGTCTTATCATACAATGTGAAGGGTTTAGGTTCTATTAGCAAGCACTGGATGGCCCTGAAGGACTTCAGGGCTTCTGGCGCTGACGTGATAATGATACAGTTAACACATTTTCCGAGCGGGAGGCTCATTTAAATTTGCCTCAAAGTTTTTTTTCCCACCTCCTTCCTTGCCTCTGATTCCACGGGCAAGGCAGGAGTAGCCATATTAATAAGGAAGTCCTGTCCTATTAAGGTCAAAAAGTCTCACATTCACCCCCATGGAAGATTCCTTGTTTTAGACTATGAATTTATGTCCACTTCTTTTACTTTGGTTAATCTATATGCCCCTAATACAGGCCAGATCGACTTCCTTAAACTTTTTGACTCTCCCCAATATTACTCACAACCTTTTATGGTTATTGGTGGGGATTTCAATCTGATTATGTCACCCATTAGAGATAGGCAAACCCTCCTCGGTAATGTACCTTCCAAAAGGGATGTGTCCCAAGCTGCTGCCTTTCGTAGATGTACTGTATTAGATCTCATTGGCTATTCGATTCATGGAGGATAAGACATCCCTCTGCCAAACAATTCACGTTTTATTCACCGGCACATAAGATGTATTCACGTCTCGACCACTTTTTCATCTCAGCCCCACTTATCCCCTATGTGGTCGAGTATGACATTCTCCCTATAACATGGTCAGACCATGCGCCCATAATCGTGGATCTAACGCTCTCCAAGACATACCCCAAATCCTGTCATTGGCGTTTAAACGATCATCTCTTACAGTCCGAGGTTTCCCGTTCTATCCTAGAGAAAAGTCTAACAGATTATTTTCAACTTAACACAGGATCAGTATCTCAGTTTTCTACACTGTGGGAGGCGCACAAGGCCGTGTTTCGTGGTAATTGCATTGCTGAAAGCTCTCGGTTAAAGAGAGATAGGGATGGACTTATACAGTTCCTGACATCTGATCTGATAGCTGCCGAGCGTAGGCTGCTGTGTGCTCCCACAGTGGTGAAGCTGCGTAAAGTCACCTCTCTTAGAGAACGAATTAAACTGATAAAGTTAGAAAAAACAGCTAGGTCCCTACTGTGGACAAAACAGAAATTTTACGAATACTCTAATAAATGCCATAGGGTGTTAGTAAATAAACTGTGTCCATGACCATTTAGCTCATTCCCTGACTTCCTCCAGCAAGCAGACGAATCTAGAACGCATTGCCCCCATGAGATGTCCAAGATTTTTGGTAAATTCTATAGCAAACTGTATAACTGCTTGACTCCGGAGAATAATTTTAATTTTACCCAGGAAATATTTGAATCCTTCTTTTCTAATATAAAGCTACCGACATTGTCTGTGACAAATCTAGATAGCTTGAACATGCCCATAACGGCTGAGGAACTCCTGGCTGTGGTTAAGAATCTCCCATTGCATAAGTCACCCTGTCCTGATGGTCTAATTTTTATTACAAAACCTTTTTTGACGTTCTCTCTCCACACATGTTAACTCTATACCACTCTCTGCTTAAAGGTACGCCCCCACTCCCAAATTTCTCCCACTCATTCATTTCAGTTATCCCGAAACCTGGTAAGGATCCCACTATCCCAGATAACTACAGACCCATAGCCCTTCTAAATTCGGACTATAAAATATTAACCAAAATCCTTGCGTCCAGATTATCCAAACTTATCCTCAAACTGATTCATAGGGACCAGGTGGGTTTCGTACCGGGCAGGCATGCGGGGGACAATACCCGCCGCACAATAGATCTAATAGATCTTCTTGACAGGTCTTCCCGCTCGGCACTGATCTTGAGTTTAGATGCAGAAAAGGCCTTTGATAGGCTGAGTTGGCCTTATATGTTTGCCACCTTAAAAACATATGGTTTTAATGGCCCTTTTTTAAAAGCTTTAGAGGCTCTTTATTCCACTGTCATGGCTCAAGTACAGATGCCGTCCCTCCTGTCGCCTGGTTTCCCCATGACTAATGGGACTCGGCAGGGATGTCCTTTATCACCCATACTTTTTATCCTGTGTCTGGAACCACTGGCCGAGTCCATTCGTACTCATCCGGATATTCGTGGGGTGCTGATGCGACAGGGGGAATATAAACTGTAACTCTTTGCAGACAACATTCTGTTAACTATTACCAACCCACTGATATCTCTCCCTTCCTTACACAAACTACTGACCTCCTTTGGTGCCATCTCCGGGTACAAAGTCAATACTTCCAAAACCGAAGCCCTTCCCATACATATTCCCCCGCCACTGCTATCTCAGCTTAAAGACTCTTACCCTAATAAATGGTGCACTGCCTCTCCTAAATATTTAGGTGTCTTACTTACCCCATCTTACTCTTCCCTTTACTCCGCAAATTTTCCTCCTTTGATCTCGACATTAATAAATCTTTATCGACTTGGACAAAATATCCTCTATCCCTATTATGCAGGATTAATGTCCTCAAGATGTCTATTTTACCCAGGTTACTTTATCACTTTGAGACATTACCAGTTGCCTTACCCTCCTCTCAAATGAAAGCACTCTAGAAGAATTTCCTAAAATTCATATGGAACGGCTAAGCTCACCGCATTGCAGGCTCTGTAGTATTTTCTCTGAGATCCAGGGGAGGTTTGGGTGCTCTGGACATCACCAAATATTATGCCACACACTTGAGGGCTATTGCATCGTGGTCCTCTTTACATGCATCTAATCAATGGATGTTATTGAAAAGGGAGTGCTATACCCGGTCCACCCGTGTTCTCTTGTTTGGGGTGCTCCCCCTTCCCTGGATCCCATATACAAACGTCAATGCACTGCTCCAATGGCTTTTACCTTAACCATTTGGCGTAAATGTCTCAAAAACTATTCTCTCGCTTCGTCATGTTCTCCTCTTGCTAACGTGCTATTTAATCCGCTCATACTAGATAGCTTATCCCTGGGCATACTTTCAACACTTTATGTGAGAAATTTAATATACCCTCCTATCTCTTCCATTTCTATATGCACACTTCTTTCAAACTAAATCCTCAACTCTGACCCTGAACATACCCACTGCTTTTGAATACTTATGTGCACAGGGTCCGCACCATTTACACTTAATCTCGTGCATCTACCGTATTCTCCATGAATCGACTCCCCTCACGGAGACCACACACCATTACATGAGAAGGTGGTCCCATATACTAAGCCGACCTATCACGGTACAAATGTGGGAAAGATTTGGTCCTCTATTTTTAAGTCTTCTAAATGTGTAACCCAGAGAGAGACATCCATTAAGATCCTTATGTTCTGGTACAGGTCTCCAGATGTAATTCATAAATTTGACGCCTCGGTCTCGCCGCGCTGTTGGCGTTGCGGAACCGACATGTGTACTTTATTTCACATTTTTTGGCAGTGTTCCCTGATACAACCCTTTTGTCGTGATGTGAATGTACTCATTCAGAAGGTAGTAGATGTGTCCCTCCCGTTGGATCCCTTGAACTGTTTGTTGGCTCTTCCCCTTTCAAACATAACCAAAAAACAGAATTGGTTAATCTCCTATATTCTATTAGCCACCAGATGGCTTATTCCACTGTGCTGGTTATCCAATGCTCCTCCTCCGTGGTCCAGATTTTTACGTCTAATAGCTGAAATTCAAAGGATGGAGTTTCTAACGGCCTCCATACACGATTCTATCTTTCAATTTAATAAAACTTGGGAACCTTGGGATCTATTGGATTTTGGGTCGCCTCTGCCAAACACGCCCTAAGTAATAATAATTTCATACTATTCTTGCATGTGTGTGCTCCTCCCTTCTCACTTTTTTTTTTCTTTTGATATCTCTGATGCGTATGTCATATCCTTCTCAGAAGTCCTGTGGTTTTGTGACTGCTTTTGAGTTTCAATATGTATTCATAAGTTACCTATTTTGCATACTTCTTAAAAGCGATACAGTCCACTCCTGTGTCCATGGACATCGTTGGTTTACAATTACCTTTACTTTTCTTTTTATCTCAATATGTATGTTAACATTGTGTTGTTTTTATTAATGCGATGTATACTATTAACAAGATTGTATATTTTCTTTTAAAAATTTAATAATAATACAATTAAAAAAAGAATCTGCTGATATTAAGTGGAATCCATGCGACCCTCAACTTTAACCAGATTTCCAGTACCTGCACTGGCCACACAGCCCCACAGCATGATGGAACCTCCACCAAATTTTACTGTGGGTAGCAAGTGTTTTTCTTGGAATGCTGTGTTCTTTTGCTGCCATGCATACCGCCCCTTGTTATGACCAAATAACTCAATCTTTGTTTCATCAGTTCACAGCACCTTATTCCAAAATGAAGCTGGCTTGTCCAAATGTGTGTTTGCATACCTCAAGTGACTCAGTTTGTGGCATGTGTGCAGAAAAGGCTTCTTTCGCATCACTCTCCCATACAGATTCTCCCTGTGCAAAGTGCGCTGAATTGTTGAAGGATGCACAGTGACAACATCTGCAGCAAGTTGATGCTGTAAGTCTTTGGAGGTGGTCCGTGGGCTGTTTTTAAACAAGTAAAAAAGGCGCAATACATAGGTACCTCAATCAACTGTTCCTAATAGTCCAAGGGCAAAATATATGCATATAAACATATATATATATATGTATATATATATATATATATATATATATATATATATATATATATATATATATATATATATATTATGCAACGAGTCTGTCAGGGCTGCCACCAAAAGGACCGGAAGCCAGGTCCATTATGCTGAGAGAAGGAAACCAGGAGAAAGGGGCGCCACTGAGTGTATATCAATAAAACTTTTAATTATAACAAGCAATATCCACTCACATGTAAGACTGAAAAGTAGAGTTCAGGCACATCTCCAGGTGGAGGAGAGAGAGGAGGACTACAAGTAGCGGCAGGTCCATGTGCTGACATCACATCATGTCCATCAGGGATGAGTGGTAGCAGGCTCTCTATGTAGTCCAGATGACACACCAACAGGAGATGGAGTCACACAGGAGGCCGTCAGAAGATGGTGTGGGTTCCAGGGATAGGGTGAGGGAAGACGCCAGAGCCAGTCATCAGCTGTGCTGCGGGATCAACATAACCTCATACGGCATCCGTGGTGGAAAGTAACACGGCCGTGCAGTCGGAGAGAAAATGAGGCTTGGAGAGCAAACACAGAGTGGGCGCCGGGCAGTGACGTCACTACCATGGCCTGTTTTTGACCGTTCTCACCATCCTTCGCCTTTGCCTCTCCAATATTGTATGTGGCCTGCCACTTCTGGCCTTAACAAGTAGTGTGCCTGTGGTCTTCCATTTCCTCATTATGTTCCTCACAGTGGACACTGACAGCTTATATCTCTGCCATAACTTTTTGTAGCCTTCCCCTAAACCATAATGTAGAACAATCTTTGTTTTCAGGTCATTTGAGAGTTGTTTTGAGACCCCCATGTTGCCACTCTTCATAGGAGAGTCAAAGAGGAAAATTGTCAGGGGTTCCTAAACATATATATATATATATATATATATATATATATATATATATATATATATATATATATATATAATATATATATACTCTGCATTTAGCATAGACTATAAAGTCAGTGTTTACTTTATATTCAGTCAGTGCAGGCAGTATATAATATATATATATATGTATGTATATATGCAGTCTCGTGTGTGTGTGTGTGTATATATATATACTCTGCATCCAGTGTAGCCTATATCTACAGTGCATTCTGTGGTATACTGTTTCTAATACACTTCAAGCGGTGTCTTAACTTATATATATATATATATATATATATATATATAGTGCCTTGCAAAAGTATTCACCCCCTTGGCATTTTTCATGTTTTGTTGCCCCACAACCTGGAATTAACATGAATTGTTTGAGGATTTGCATCATTTAATTTACAGAACATGCCCACAACTTTGGAGATTTTTTTTTTTTTTGTGAAGCAAACAACAAATAGGACAAAATAACAGAAAAAGTCAATGTGCATAACTATTCACCCCCCTAAAGTCAATACTTTGTAGAGACATTTTTTGCGGCTATCACAGCTCCAAGTTGCTTTGGATACGTCTCTATGAGCTTGCCACATCTTACCACTGGGATTTTTGCCCATTCCTCCTTGCAAAGCTGCTCCAGCTCTTTCAAGTTGGATGGTTTGTGCTTGTGAACAGCAATCTTTAAGTCTGACCACAGATTTTCTATTGGATTGAGGTCTGGGCTTTGACTAGGCCATTCCAACACATTTACATGTTTCCCCTTAAACCACTCAAGTGTTGCTTTAACAGTGTGTTTGGGGTCATTGTCCTGCTGGAAGGGAAACCTCCGTCCTAGTCTCAAATCACACACAGAGTGGTACAGATTTTGCTCAAGAATATCCCTGTATTTAGCATCATCCATCTTTCCCTCAACTCTGACCAGTTTCCCTGGCCCAACCGCTGAAAAACATGGTGTTCTTTGATTGATGGGATGTGTTGGATTTGTGCCAGACATAGCGTTTATTTTGATGGCCGAAAAACTTAATTTTAGTCTCGTCAGACCAGAGCACCTTCCTCCATACATTTTGGGAGTCTCCCAAATGCCTTTTCGCAAACTCAAGATGTGTCATTTAGTTTTTTGCTGAAAGTAATGGCTTTCTTCTGGCCACTCTGCCATAAAGCCCAACTCTATGGAGCGTACGGCTTATTGTCGTCCTATGTACAGATACTCCAGTCTCTGCTGTGGAACTCTGCAGCTCCTCCAGGGTTACCTTAGGTCTCTGTTCTGCCTCTCTGATTAATACCCTCCTTGCCCAGTCCGTGAGTTTTGGTGTGCGGCCGTCTCTTGGCAGGTTTGCTGTTGTACCAATTCTGTATAAGGGGAAACCTTGCGTGTGGATCTTCTAAGTCTCAAATGTAGACAACACGTAGTAGAAATGAATATCCTTACCGGAAAGGGTGGACACAGTCACCGTATGGTGGAGTGTCTTACAGGCTTGGGGGATCTAACAATCCCGGGAGTATCTGGCTGAAGGGGTCCCGATATGAAGTCGCATCTAAGACTACCATCACCATTCGATATTGTGGGGGTTCTCGATCAATCCAGATATCTTCCTCCCATGAAGGAGTGTGCCAGGAGAATCAGTTATAGCTCAACCAAGTCCCATTCATAAAAGGAGACAAGAATAAAACATTCCTCCACATAGGGCATGAATCCGTTGGAGAAAAGCTTTTATTAAACATTTTTAAAAAGTTTCTTGGTCTTCATGGCAGTGTTTAGTTAGTGGTGCCTCTTGCTTAGGTGTCGCAGCCTCTGAAAAAGCTGTATTTGTAATGTATATGTAATGACAGATCACGTGACACTTATGCCCCGTACACACGGTAGGATTTTCCGACGGAAAATGTGTGATAGGACCTTGTCGGAAATTCCGACCGTGTGTAGGCTCCATCACACATTTTCCATCGGATTTTCCGACACACAAAGTTTGAGAGCAGGATATAAAATTTTCCGACAACAAAATCCGTTGTCGGAAATTCCGATCGTGTGTACACAAATCCGACAGACAAAGTGCCACGCATGCTCAGAATAAATAAAGAGATGAAAGCTATTGGCCACTGCCCCGTTTATAGTCCCGACGTACGTGTTTTACGTCACCACGTTTAGAACGATCAGATTTTCCGACAACTTTGTGTGACCGTGTGTATGCAAGACAAGTTTGAGCCAACATCCGTCTGAAAAAATCCATGGATTTTGTTGTCGGAATCTCCGAACAAAGTCCGACCGTGTGTACGGGGCATTAGATTGCACACAGGTGGACATCATTTCACTAATTATGTGACTTCTGAAGGCAATTGGTTGCACCAGAGCTTTTTATGGGCTTCATAACAAAGGGGGTGAATACATACGCACATGCCAATTATTAGTTTTTTATTTCTGAAAAATAGTTTTATGTATATATTTTTCTAATTTTACTTCACCAACTTAGACTATTGTGTTCTGATCCATCACATATAATTCAGATTAAAAAAACATTGAACTAAAGGCTGTAATGTAACAAAATAGGTAAAAAGCCAAGGGGGTGAATACTTTTGCAAGGTATATATATATATATATATATATCTCAGTTTTGCCGAAGTTCTACCAACATGTGAATTTTGCAACAAGGGGAAACAACATACTGGATATTGTGTATACAACAGAGAAAAAAAAATGCATGCAAGGCTGAACCCCGGCCCCACCTTGAGTATTCAGATCACATCTCTGTTATACTAATTCCAGCATACAAACCATTGCTTACACTTGCAAAACCAGTTCAAAAAGAAATAACAGTATGGCCAGACAATGCTACCCCAGTATTGCAGGACTGCTTTCAGCACACAGATTGGAACATGTTTAAAGAGGCAGCCACTTACAACAATCATACAGACTTACAAGAGTACACTGAAACAGTGACTGCTTACATCAAAAAGTGCATAGATGATGTGACAGTCACCAAGATTATTACCAAATGTTCCAACCAGAAGCCATGGATGACAGCAAAGGTTTGTGGGCTGTTAAAGACCAGAGATGAGGTATTCAGATTAGGAGATAAAACAGCTCTCAAAACAGCAAGAGCCAATCTGTCTCATGGCATCAAGAAGGCAAAACAACAATATGCTAAAAAAATTAATAAACACTTTAGCGACAGCAAAGACACACGGGCCCTGTGGCAAGCCATCCAAACCATCACTAAGTACAAGCCCCTGCCACAGGCCAATGATAATGATACTTCTCTCCCAGATGCATTTAACAACTTTTATGCACGGTTTGAGATGCAGAACCAAACACCTTCACAAAAACTACTCATATCCCGAAACGACCAGGCGCTCTGCTTTTCTCCAGCCGACGTAAGGAAGACCCTGTTCAGGATCAACTGACGGAAGGCTACTGGCCCTGATGACATACCTGGACATGTGCTGAGAGACTGTGCTGTACAGCTGACAGATGTCCTTACAGATATCTTTAACATTTCGCTGAGCCAGGCAGTTGTCCCTACGTGTCTTAAATCCACCATCATAATTCCAGTGCCAAAGAAGACACCTGTGTCCTGTTTGAATGACTATCGTCCCATAGCACTAACTCCAATAATGATGAAGTGCTTTGAGAGGTTAGTCATGCATCACATTAAGTGCAGTCTTTCAAACACGCTGGACCTATATCAGTTTGCATACCGTAAAAAACGTTCCACGGATGATGCAGTATCTTCTACTCTTCACTTGGCCCTTACTCACTTGGAACAGAAAGACTCTTATGTTAGAATGCTGTTCATTGACTTTAGCTCAGCATTTATTACAATGGTTCCTCAGAAACTTATCACTAAATTGAACTCGCTGGGCCTCAATCTGCCCCTCTGTAATTGGATCCTGGACTTTTTAACTGGAAGACCTCAGTCAGTTTGTGTTGGCTGCAGCACGTCAAGCACTACCACACTGAGCATGGGTGCCCCACAGGGATGTGTGCTCAGCCCGCTGCTCTTCACACTGCTGACCCACGACTGTACTGCCAAGTTCAGCTCCAACCATATCATCAAGTTTGAGGATGACACAACTGTGGTAGGTCTCATCAGCAACAATAATGAAACGCTCTACAGAGAGGATGTGGAACAACTGGTTAAATGGTGTAGTACAAACAACCTGCTCCTTAATATAAACAAAACAAAGGAGGTTGTGATGGATTTCAGGAGAAATTCTGTTGATCACCACCCACTGACCATCGACAGCTTGACTGTGGAAAGAGTAAGCAGTATTAAATTCCTGGGAGTGCACATCTCAGAGGATCTTACCTGGACAACCAACATCACGTCACTAACCAGGAAGGCACAACAGCGCCTATATTTTCTCCGCCGCCTTAAAAAAGCCAGTCTCCCTCTAGCCATCCTTACTACATGCTATAGGGGAACTATTGAAAGCGTGCTGACCAGCTGCATCATTGTCTGGTATGCGAACTGCAGTTCTGACCGCAAGACCCTACAGCGGCTAGTGAAGATGGCTGAAAAGATTATTGGTGTCTCTCTCCCCTCCATCCTGGAAATTTTCCATACACGGTGCTCCAGCAAAGCTACCAGTATCATGAGGGATCCTACCCATCCCTCCCACAGTCTCTTTCAGCTCTTGCCATCAGGTAGAAGGTACCGGAGTATCAAAACCAGGACTGTCAGACTTCTTAACAGTTTTTTCCCCCAGGCTGTGAGAGCCCTCAATTCCAATCCTCTTTGAAACCTTTCCTACAACCTATAAATTGTGACCAGGAATGTCTCACGTCCCCTCCTTTTTAATCTTGAATATGCACTAGACACTTTTATAAACACTTGCTGCTACAAAGACTTTTGGAAACCATAGTATATGTACAGTTACATAGTTCCCAGATGTGTATAGGTTTTTTATTGGTGTTTTTATTCATTGTATATTTATTTATAATTATGTTTAATTTGTATGTAGCACCGTGGCCCTGTGAGATACGACATTTCATTCTACTGTATGTTCTTACGTGTAGTAGAATGACAATAACGCTTGACCATAAAGCTCGACACTTCAGTCGGTGTACACAGTATCTAATACAGTGTGCAGAGTTTCTACTACACTTCTGGTGGTGTACACGGTATCTAATGCAGTGTAGTGTGGTGTTGCAAAACAAAATATACATCATATCCGGAAGGCCACCACGGAGAGGCAGATACTTACAGGCCACTAAAAGAGGGCAAGTACCCTCTGTGTCTACAGTCAACAGTGCTGGTCATGGATATGGTGCATCCTCTGCACGTGGCTGTGGGGCACGCTTGTCCTTTTTTTCTGCTGCTGGCCGTGTTATTGAGCCAGAGCATGCAGAAGATTTGGTGGAGTGGATAACAAACCTGTCCTCATTCTCCTCATCCTCTGTCACCCAGGCTCTGAGTAGTTTGCCTTCCAATGCAGCTGTCAAAGCAGCCTATTCCACCGGCTCCTTGTCCACAGTCACTCCTTCCATAGCCCCACCATCATGCACAGAGGAGCCCCAAGAACTATTTGACGACAGTGTCGGGTACCTGCTGCTGGAGGATGCGCAGCAATTTGAAGGCTCCGATGTTGGCTCCCAGGTTGAGGAAGGGAGTAACTTGAGCCTAGAGAGAGGGGTGCCCAAGAAGGACAAGAAACTGGCAGTCATGTTCCCCCAGCTGCAGCATTCTACCAAGTTAGCTCCAGTGACGAGGAGGGAGGGGAGGGTGAGGTCACTGACTACTTGGGTGCCCGAGAGAAGAGAAGAGGAGGCACAAATCCAATGAGGCAGGATGTCCTCTATTGGGCAGCTTAAGGGCAGCCCCCTATTGCATCACACCACAGAGCTCTGCAGGTGCAGGGCGCTGCTGACTCCCCGCTGACTTTTAAAAGATCCTTGATGTTCTGACACATATGCAGCAGATCACACCATTGCTGTTTGCAATGTATATCTGAAGCGGATCAAGTGTGGCCAGAACAGCAGCCGCTTCATCTGGGATCTCCAACCTCACTATACCTCCAGTCCTCTTAAAAACCTGCACTGAGAGGAATGAAGGTAGAGCAATAGGTGTCCCAAGTACTTGCAGCCAATCTGCTAGCAGTACTCCACCATCTGATTTTAGCAGGCAAATTTCCCTACCCCAGTTGCTGAACCATAAAAACAAATTCGGTCCCAGCCATCCACATGCTCAGCATTTGAATGCTAGCTTGCCCAAATTGCTAGCACTGCAACTGCTGCCTTTTCAGCTGGCAGACTCTGCCCCTTTCGTGAATTTGTGGAATGTGCTGTACCTCAGTGGCAGGTTCCAAAATGCCATTTCTTTTAATGGAAGGCCATTCCAGCATGTGGAAGGCAATTTTTTGGCCTCGTTGGACAGGGCGGTCAGCAGTAAGGTGTATATTACCGCTGACTAATGGTCCAGCAGGCATGGACAAGGATGTTACTTTTCCTTCACGGCGCACTGGGCAGCTCTGCTAGCAGCTGGGAAGGATGCAGGACAGGGTTCAGTATTGTTGGAGCTTGTTCCGCCACCACGCCTTCAAAATGCTAGTGGTGATTCTGTCACAGCTCTCTCCTCCTCCCCCTCCTCTTCTTCTTCCCTTATGGCCTCTTCTGCAGATTTGTCCTCTGATCCAGCAGTGCTCCGTAAGTGTTCAAGGGGCTACGCAAGCAGTCAGGCAAAAATATGGCATGCAGTGCTTGAGTTGGTCTGCTTAGGGGACAGGAGCCAAACTGGGGCAGAGATTCTGTCAGCTCTGCAGGGGCAGGCTCAGAGGTGGTTGATGCCATGCCAGCTTCAGCCAGGAATGGTTGTATGCGACAATGGCACCAACCTTCTCTCCACCCTCTAACAGGGACACTTGACCCATGTTCCATGTTTGGCACACGCCCTGAATTTGGTGGTGCAGCGGTTCTTGAGCAGGTACCCAGGATTACAGGATCTCCTGAGGCAGGCCAGAGAAGTCTGTGGTCATTTCCTCCGGTCATACAATGCCAGTGCTCAGCTGGCTGACATTCAAAGGGAATGCAACCTGCCCACCAACTGCCTCATTTGTAACATGCCCACCAGGTGGAACTCAACATTGGCAATGCTGCAGTGGCTGCACATTCAGCAGAGGGCCATCAATGAGTACCTGTACAAGTATGGCACCAGGACAGGGTCACCGGAGCTTGGCTTCTTTTCACTACGCCAGTGGATACTGATCAAGAATGCATGCACTGTCCTGTCACCATTTGAGGAGGCCACAAGGATGATGCGCAGTGACAATGCATGCATCAGTGACACTGTCCCTCTAGTCTTCCTGTTGAAACACACGCTTCATGGAATATTGGACAGGGCACTTGAGGCAGAACAGCGGGAGGAAGAGGAGGACTTCCTTACCTTTCAAGGCCCCCTTTATCCAGATAGCATTCCTGCGGGCCCGACAAACACACAGGAAGAAGAGGAGGATGATTGTATCAGCATGGACTTGGACAATAACACTCAGCATCAGTCTTCAAGGGATGGTTTTCAGTCCCCAGAAACCCAAGGAGTTGTACGTGGCTGGGAGGAGGTTGTTACGGACCAAGTGATCCTTAGTGACCCAGAGTACTCAGGATCGAATGCCTCTGCAAATTTACGCTGCATGGCCTCCCTGATTCTGCAAAGCCTGCAAAAGGACCCTAGGATTCATGGTATCAAGGAGAGGGATCATTACTGTCTGGCAGCCCTACTTGATCCCTACTAAACAGTATAGATCAGTCCTTGCGGGAATCATCAGTAGAGGTACTAAATTGGGCATATTTAATCAAGGAAGGAATACAATAAAATACCAGAGAGCCCTGTAGTTCCCACTTTTTTTATCATCTTCCTAAAACCCATAAGGGGTTAGACCCCCCTGCAGGGACGACCTATTATATCACATATCAACTCCCACAATGAAAGACTGGGACAGTGGTTAGACAGGCAATTACAGCCTTTAGTCTAGAAGCTCCCCGGATATCTTAAAGATACAAATCATCTTCTTAAAGTTTTGGAGAATTTTGAATGGAAGAGTGATTATTTTTGGGTTACATGTGATGTTGCGAGTTTATACTCGTCTATTCCCCATGATTTGGCTATTATATCAGTATCTTTCTTTTTAGAAGTGCTAACGGATTTGCAAATTTAACAGAGAGAATTTATTGTGGAAGTCTTGGAATACCTAATGTCCTGGGGGCAGGAGGCGGAGCCTAGCAGAGCAGACATGCATTGTTAGAGCTCCACACCGCTGAGGAGAGAAGAGAAGGACAAAGCGGAGCCTGCAGGCTCAAAAGGTATCCATTTGAACCTTTTTGCCCCAGGGAACAAACTGTGAAAATTTGGGCAGGAAATATGGTACTGGGAGGAAACCGTGGCAGAAATAAAAATCACCTCACAAAGAGCTCACAGGCACTCACTGCAGCTGAAGCAGCTCCAGTCACCTCACAAGATACAGCATCAGGGCGCTCTCACAGACAGAAAATGTCACAGCAAGACTCTCCATTTGAGTCAGATACAGAACAAATCCTCTCACAAACTTCTCCACAAGACTCCTCAGCATCCCCAGTAATATTATTACAATTTGAAAAGATGCTTCATAAGGCTTTAAAACAAACCTCAGACCAAATAACAAAAAGCCTAACCAAAGAAATAAGAGAGCTGGGAAACCGCACCGCAGCCTTAGAAATAAAAATGGATGAAATTGAAATTACAACCCAAGAAAATATAACAGAATTGGAACAATTAAAAGAAGAGAATTTAATACTTCAAACTAAGCTCGAAGATTACGAAAATAGAGCCAGACGTTCAAACTTGCGCATAAGGGGAATACCTGAAACTGTGACAGACCTGCAATCTACTATTACTGCTCTATTACAAGAACTAAAGCCAGAAATCCCTATTGAACGTTTAGAACTGGACAGAGTACACAGAGCCCTCACAGCCAAAAAGAAAGATGGACCCCCACATGATATAATCACAAAATTTCATTGTTACAGAACGAAAGAACAAATACTAATTGCTGCAAGAGAAAAAAAGGAACTTAATTTTCAAGGACACAATTATCAAATTTTTGCTGACCTATCCCAACTTACTATTACTAAAAGACGATCCATGAAACCCCAACTAATGTAACTGCAATGCCACAGCATTATGTATCAATGGGGCTTCCCCTTTTCAGTCAGATTTAACTACCAAGGTACAATTTACAGAAGCAGATCAGCAGATGAACTACAACAAACCCTTTTAAAATTAAATCTAACAGAACCCACAAGCAGCAACTCTCCCACACGCAGAAGAATGGCGTCATCTTCACCTTCAGGCAGCACCCAGAAAATTTTAGAACAAAATGGGAATCATCATTCTCACAAAAGAGGCCGTTATGCCACATCATCCATGGACCAAGAAGATTCAATGGACTGACATCCTAATTCCTGATATCTCTTCATTTATTATACTAAGAGATGGTTCTCTATAAAAAACCTGTATTTATAACTGAATGTAACTCTCATTCTGATAGTCACACACTGTGTGGGATCATGTTACATTCCAGTTATATTTCTTATTACTTCTGATTCATATAGTCTTAGAATATATAAGTGAAATAAGGAAATTCTTGTTCAGTTATATATTATCAGGTAATAACAATAGATTTATTACTTTTTAGGACAAATATGTTCAATAATCCAGAAGTAATGGAAGCTTTTTCTTTCTTTTCTTAAAACAAATATATTATTACCTAACTAGTTCCTAGAACGATGCTTTTGTTTATTCTAATCTGAAGCAATTCAACCTCAACTTTATGAGTTAACATATCTAAACAGTTGCATATGAATAAAATATGTAATTGTTTACTCTAAAAGGGTTAAAATCCCAAAAGAATTCAAAATATCTTCATTAATACCAAAGTTATTAACAGTACCTTTCTAACTGAATTATTTAGCCTAGGGCAAGACTAACCATATACAACCACCCTGGAATAAATTTCAACAAAAACTATATTCTGCACTCCAATTAATGAAACATCATTTTGATGTCTTTTGACATAGCACTTCTCTCCTGTAAGCGGAAGATCCGTGTACCCCCATTAGCCCTCCTCATTCTCCCAACCATATTATGTGGGAGTGTGACGAAGGCACTTATTCCCCTGAGAGAGATATTTATTCTCTTTCACGGGTAAATTGTGATTACTTGCAAAAAATAATTTATACAATGTATCATCTAATCTCATATGTTTTTTGTTTACTCTTTACTCCAGAATTCACTGGTTTCTTTTCTATCTATTCATCTCTTCAGTCCACACAGGTTGATCTGCGCAGTCAGCTCTGCATAACAAAAAGTAAGTCAAAACTATTTGATCTATTGCCATGGCACCACTGAATATACTTTCCCTGAATGTTCAGGGAATAAATATCCCTCAAAAAAGGACCAAAGCCTTCCGTACTTTCCATAACAAGAAGGCTCACATAGTATGCCTCCAAGAAACACACTTCACCAAAGATTCTACTCCAAAATATATTTCTCCTTTTTATCAACAAATTTACACGGCTTCTGCCTGTACCAAGCAAAGGGGAACTCTAATTGCATTTCACCGATCCACACCATTCACCTTATCATCAGAAATTAAAGACCCAGAAGGTAGATACCTGATACTCATGGGTTATATAATGGATACAGCAATCACGGTGATTTCCTACTACGCTCCTAACAAACAACCTACACCATTCCTCTCACATATATTACAAGTGATTAATACACACAAAATAGGAACAGTGATAATGTGTGGGGATTCGAACCAGGTCCTCCTCCCATTTCTAGATAAATCACCTTTTACACCATCCAAAATAACCTCTAGATTACCTTTTTCTCAACTTCTTTCCAAATACAATCTGGTAGATTCATGGAGAGAAAGTAACCCAATGAAAAAGAAATTCACTTATTTCTCGCACCCTCATCAAACCTTCACCAGAATAGATCATATTTTTCTAACAATAGGAATGATACCAGAAATTATTGCATCAGATATAATTCCGATTCCGTGGTCTGACCATAATGCAGTATACACTACTATAGCCTCAGCCATACCAAAAGCGCATGACCCAACGTGCTACTTACCGGACATAATGCTCAAACACCCACTACATCAGATGGCCATTGAACAAGCTTTAAAGGAATACATATCAATTAATAATACAACAGACATCTCCCCAATAACACTGTGGGAAGCTCATAAGCCTGTCTTGCGTGGTACAATACAAAGACAAATGGCACTATTTAAACAGGAACGCAAAAATCTAGCAAAAAAACTAGAACTCAATTTTAATGCAGCCTACATATCATTTCAAGATAATCCATCTCAGAGTACAAAATCTCATCTGGAAAAATCTAGATTGGAATACGATCTATTTCTCACTGAGTCAGTTGATAAATCCCTCAAACGCTCCAAACACAATTTCTACATGAATACAAACAAACCAGGTACATATTTGGCTCGGGCATTAAATTCAACTAACAAATCTTTCAAACCAATACGTTTGAAATTATCAAAAAACGTTTACACTTGTAATCCAGTTAAAATAGTCCATAAATTTCACTCACATCTTGCAACTTTATACAAGACAAACAATGAATTTAATCCTACAGAAGCTGAATCCTTCTTCTCAAAAATAACCTTACCTGAGTTATATCAGAATCAAAAAAGCAGTTTGGATGAGCCTATAACTATAGATGAAGTTGCTAACGCCATAAAAGACCTAAAACTTAACAAAAGACCAGGCCCAGATGGCTACTCGGCTTTATACTATAAAACATTCTCAGAAATACTCTCTCCCATTCTCACTAAAACTTTTAACAAACTTCTAGATGGACATTCTTTTCGGCAAGAAACAATAATGGCAATTGTTTGTATGATCCCAAAACTCCTTTCTGATGATACTTCCTGTGTGAATTATCGGCCTATCTCTCTGTTAAACCTTGATATTAAATTATTAGCAAAAATAATAGCAAAACGCCTCAATAGCATTATAGGAAAATTAATACATAGAGATCAAGTAGGCTTCATGCCAAATAGACAGGCAGGCGATAATATACGCAGGGCAGTGTTATTGGCACATATTGCTAAAAAAACGGAAAATCCCTTTATATTTTCTATCTCTCGATATTAAGAGGGCATTTGACACAGTATCCTGGCAATATATTCAATATTCATTACAAAAATGGGGTTTTGGACCCCACTTTTTAACATGGATCAAAGCATTATATAATAAACCCAAAGCCTATATAAAATATGCTGGATACAAATCTGATGCCTTTAATATCGAAAGAGGTACCCGACAGGGTTGCCCATTATCTCCCTTATTATTTGCCCTTATACTCGAACCCATGTCCCAATACATCAGAACAAACCAAACTATAACTGGCATTGAAGTAGTAGGTATTACACACAAATTATGTATATTTGCAGACGATATATTACTTTTTCTATCATCACCACAGGTCTCTGGTCCTAACTTAATACCAGCTCTTGATGGATTTGCAGCCCTATCCGGCCTTATGATTAATCCTAAGAAATGCCTAGTGCTTAATATTTCACTCACAAACATGGAATTGATCCCGACTAGGGCAGCACCCCCATTCACATAGGCAGAAAAATCAATCCCATATCTTGGAATTCATTTAACAGCATCTCATTCTGACTTATTCTCAACCAATTATCCTCCTGTATTAAGACAGATCACAAATCTAATAAAACAATGGTCGCAACTTCCTTTATCCTGGATAGGGAAGATTAATGCAATCAAAATGACTATTCTACCCAAATTGCTTTATCTATTCAGAGTCCTCCCTATTCCAATTCCTTCCTATTTTTTGAGAATAGTACAAAAAAGAGCAACTTCGTTTATATGGGGCTCTTCTAAACCACGTATACCTATACACACACTACATCTTCCCAAAAATAAAGGAGGCCTGGGATACCCTAATTTTACTAACTACTACAGAGCAGCACATTTGGCCAGTCTGTCCAAATACCATGCAAAATAGGAAATCCCGTTATGGGTATTTATAGAGGCTTCAGAAAATGACCCTCTATTAATATCAAATTTATTATGGCTTGATCCTAAAGACCGCTTTAAAATTCATAATCCCATAACTAAGCAGTTCTTATCTCTCTGGGATAAACCAACAACCAAATATCAGTTACAATCTCCACACAATCCTCTCCTTTCTTTTATCAGAAATCCGGCCTTTTATCCGGCATGGATCTACCCAAATTCTTTTAAAGCTTGGACAACATCAGGCATTCAGACACTAAATGACTTCATAGCATCTAAATCATTCCTTTCATTCCCATCGCTTAGAGAAAAATATGATCTACCAAACTCTGAGATATTTAGATATCTCCAAATCAAAAATTTCTATACACCATTCCTAAAGGGGGATACACCATTATCCCAATTATCCATTTTTGAATCAATCTGTACAAAAGATCCATTTGCTAAAGGTACAATTTCATCACTTTATAATCAATTATATGGAGTAGCAAATCTTAATAGACCCTCTTACGTTCAGAGGTGGGAGGAGGACCTGGGACGAACTTTAGAAGACACGGACTGGTCTAACATATGGCTCACATCTAAGTCATCTTCACCCAACATCTTAGCACTGGAGACAAATTATAAAGTCCTAACTCGCTGGTACCTTGTACCCGCTAGAGTGGCAAAATATTCACCTAATACCTCAGCTCTTTGTTTTCGAGGATGCCCAGAAATAGGCACATATTTACACATATGGTGGACGTGCCCAGTAATCCAAACCTTCTGGAAGGAAGTCTTCGTGATTGCATCTAAAATATTTAAAAAAATAATACAACCAGATCCATATTTAACTTTACTTAATCTAAAACCGGAATGGTTAACACTCTCTCAATTCAAACTTATGATCCAACTAATAACGGCTGCAAAACAAACAGTGGCCAAGACATGGAAATCTCCTACATTGGTACTAGCAGAAACAATTCACAGAATGAATAATACAATGTCCCATGCTAAGATGGTAGCCATCGATCAAAATCAAATTCCAAAATTTGAAAAACTTTGGCATCCTTGGATAAAACAACAGTTCCTGTCAAACTTCAATGACTCTGTCCTGTTGCCATGGTAACAGATTAAATGACTTACAGAGACACCCATTCTAAGGCTTCAAAGAGAACTAAAAAGAATAATAAACTGACGAGCGGGACAACCTTGTGGACCATACCTCTACCTTTCAAACCTTTTTCTTCTTTCTCTTTCCTTTTCTCCACCTTACGATTAAAGCTCATTATCAGAATTTATTTGACCTATATACACTCTACTTGTAAACAATATGTATAGTAGGTATAAATCATTTAAATACCTACAAAAGTAACTAAGGAAATGATATATATCTTTAATTTAGGTTTACGTGAACCCAATGTTTAATATTTAAAATTTCATGATATTTACCTATATAAACCCTACTGTAAAACAATGAGCTTACTTTATAGATCCTTGTAAACTTACTTTATGTATCTTTATAACATTGTATACTCAATAAACTTCTTTTGACAAGGAATACCTATTGTCCCACAACTATTTTTCATTTGATGGGGAGTTCTACCTCCAGAGATGCGGGCCGCGATGGGGGCCAAATTTTTGCCCTCATTAGCCAACCTTTTATATGGGTTGGTGGGAGCGGTCCCGCATCTTTGGAGGGGGGAACCCCTTTAGGTCTTCTATTAGGCTATATTTGAGATTTGAGCCGCCGCTGTCTCCTCCTCCTGCTCCCCTTCGGACCGATAGATATGTGAATATACATGAAATTATGACTACTATGTATACATGTAAATTGTAAATTAATTAAAAGAATATGTTTACACAAGGCCCTCCCTGGCAAAGCATCTTGTCGCCGTTGTGGGTGATGGTCTTATCAAAATTTGGAATCCCCTTTAAATTAAATGGGCCCCAAAACAGGTAAAACGGCGATTTCAGTGGTTATTTTAATGCTGTCCTAATAAAATGTTGTACTTCTATACAAATATGAAAATGTCTTAGGTCTTCTATTAGGCTATATTTGAGATTTATAGATGACCTCTTGTTTATCATGGAGGACGGTACTTCTAAGCTTATTCCCTTTTTGAAGTATCTCAATTGCAATAACAATAACCTCACCTTCACTGGTGAGGCTGAGAAGGATGAAATACATTTTTTAGATGTACTCCTTAAGGGAATCGGCATGGAGGTTATTACTACTTTATATAGAAAACCTTTGTCAGGTAATTCCCTCCTGCTAGCCGAGTCAGTACACCCCAGGCACACTATTAAGGGGATCCCTGTAGGACAGTTCCTGCGGGTGAGGAGGATTTGCAAGAATGATTTAGAATTTGAACGTGAAGCAGCATCTTTATTTCAACATTTTTTTGAAAAGGGGATATCAAAGATGGATGATTAATAGGGCTTGGACAATCGCCAAAAACAAGAACAGGGTAGATCTCATTAGAAGAAAGGCACAAGATAGAAATCGACATTCAAACAAAATGACTTCATCTACCCCATATAGCTTGGAATTCAAAGAAATCAGAGATATTATCAACAGACATTTTCCTGTTCTGTATGCAGATGAAGCCTGTGTCGATATTCTGCGGGGAGGTATTATTGTAGTGCCTTGTAGAGCTCCTACTTTGGGTCAATCCCTGTCCCCCAGCTTTTTTAGTAGAAAGACCACCAAATCGGTAACATGATTACATTTTTAGGGAAATTTCAGGTGTGGAACAACTGGGTGTCCTTTCTGTAGCCACATTGTAAGTGGCAACAAGTTTTGTTCGTCAGTGACACATAAGGATCATGAAATACTCAATTTCTATAACTGCAATACCAATTATGTTATATACCTATTGACTTGTGACATTTGTCACATTCAATATGTTGGGAGAACAACCAGACGTCTCCGGGACCGTTTCGATGAACACCTACAGTGGGGACTGAAAGTATTCAGACCCCCTTAAATTTTTCACTCTTTGTTATATTGCAGCCATTTGCTAAAATCATTTAAGTTCATTTTTTTTCCTCATTAATGTACACACAGCACCCCATATTGTACACACAACACCCCATATTGACAGAAAAACACAGAATTGTTAACATTTTTGCAGATTTATTAAAAAAGAAAAATTGAAATATCACATGGTCCTAAGTATTCATAATCCTTAAATGGAAGATGTTTGGGATGACCAGAACCCTTCCTAGAGCTGGCCGTCCGGCCAAACTGAGCTATTGGGGGAGAAGAGCCTTGGTGAGAGAGGTAAAGAAGAACCCAAAGATCACTGTGGCTGAGCTCCAGAGATGCAGTCGGGAGATGGGAGAAAGTTGTAGAAAGTCAACCATCACTGCAGCCCTCCACCAGTCGGGGCTTTATGGCAGAGTGGCCCGACGGAAGCCTCTCCTCAGTGCAAGACACATGAAAGCCCACATGGAGTTTGCTAAAAAACACCTTAAGGACTCCAAGATGGTGAGAAATAAGATTCTCTGGTCTGATGAGACCAAGATAGAACTTTTTGGCCTTAATTCTAAGGGGTATGTGTGGAGAAAACCAGGCACTGTTCATCACCTGTCCAATACAGTCCCAATAGTGAAGCATGGTGGTGGCAGCATCATGCTGTGGGGGTGTTTTTCAGCTGCAGGGACAGGATGACTGGTTGCAATTGAGGGAAAGATGAATGCGGCCAAGTACAGGGATATCCTGGAGTGCTCAGGACCTCAGACTGGGCCGAAGGTTTACCTTCCAACAAGACAATGACCCTAAGCACACAGCTAAAATAACGAAGGAGTGGCTTCACAACAACTCCGTGACTGTTCTTGAATGGCCCAGCCAGAGCCCTGACTTAAACCCAATTGAGCATCTCTGGAGAGACCTAAAAATGGCCGTCCACCAACGTTTACCATCCAACCTGATAGAACTGGAGAGGATCTGCAAGGAGGAATGGCAGAGGATCCCCAAATCCAGGTGTGAAAAACTTGTTGCATCTTTCCCAAAAAGACTCATGGCTGTATTAGATCAAAAGGGGCTTCTACTAAATACTGAGCAGAGGGTCTGAATACTTAGGACCATTTGATATTTCAGTTTTTCCTTTTTAATAAATCTGCAAAAATGTCAACAATTCTGTGTTTTTCTGTCAATATGAGGTGCTGTGTGTACAATATGGGGTGCTGTGTGTACATTAATGAGGAAAAAATGAACTTAAATGATTTTAGCAAATGGCTGAAATATAACAAAGAGTGAAAAATGTAAGGGGGTCTGAATACTTTCCGTCCCCACTGTATATAGTGTAACCGAAAATCTAAATACCAATGTGGCTAAACATTTTAATTTATGCCACAATGGCAATACTTCAGCTATGTGTATACAAGTGATTGAAAAGATCAGGACCCCAACTAGGGGGGTGATATGTTTTGATTACTCTGCCGGAGAGAGGTTTTCTGGACATTTCATCTCCAGACTCGCTCCCCGCATGGGTTAAATTTTGAATGGGATTTAACCCATTTTTACGATTAGAACAAATAATATACTCCGGCAGTATTCATCCATTCTGTGTTGATTTCTACACATCCTCTATATTTTATATAATCATATCTTTACTTATATTCACCTTATATCAAATCTACATTTAGCCTACTCTGCATCCGTGTCATTTAAATGTTGGTACAGCCATCTATGTGGGAGTACTAGAAAGGATGCATGTTATGTATATATGTGTTTGGCTTATACCATTAAACTCATGTACTCTTATGGTAATTTTATTGAAATTATATATATGGCTGTATACACAATGTTTTCCCTATGGTTACAATATTTTTAGGGCCATATACTTTGCTATCCGGCCATTTAATATATTCATTGTTTGCCAGCTTCCCGTTTGGATTTTTTGAGGGTGGAGGGGTAATTTTCAGTTGGGCCTTGATTTTACTGCCCATATTTCTCCTTCTATTTCTCTCTTCGATAAATCCATATGTATGTGACTGGCTATGGGTTTGAAGTTGCATAGGATAGAAATTTCCATATGTCTTTATCTATACTTATCCTAAAAAGAACCCTATGCTTTTTGTTGCTGTGTCCTTTGTTTTTGTCTTGGGCTATACTCCTCTTTTTCCACCTTTTACTTTCAATATGATTTTTATTTTCAAAGCAGATCAAAAGTTAGGCATAACAATAAGTCGGCTCAACATAAGGCCAGAAATACAATATCATAAACAGATTTGAATAAAACAAGGAATCAGCAACAAGGATCTTGCAAACGTAACATAGCCATACAGTGGGTTGATCCGGGGAATGTGCAGACTTTACCCCTGGCTTGTAGGCAATATGGTGGTAGGGATGTTGGCTAAGGGAACCAGTTGTTAAGCGGGGTAAACCAGGCACCCCTAACAGGATCATCCTGTGCCCCGTTCAGCCCCCCCCTCCACCGCCCCTCGCCCTAAGTTGGTCTAGCCAGGAGGTAGGTTAAGCCAAAGAAGGCACCTGCTCGACGCAGGTGCGGTGTCACCTGCGCAATCGGGTCCTCTGTGTTGCCTTTTCGGCTCTATACCAACCAGAGTGTGAAGGAACCCTTTAATCGAACCAAACTATAAACGATTAAAGATTTAGAGGGGGGAATGAGGAGAGGGAAAGGGTAAGGAGCACGTGCCTTTCTTTAGCTGTAGGTTTGAGGGAGATCCGGGTGAACCCCAGCAATGAGGGGAATTCCACTATAAGCTGCCCAAGGTTCCCACACTGTTTCAAATTTGTGTGTCGTGTCTGATAGGATACTAGCTAATTTTTCCTGGGCCATTATCCATGAGATCTTGCGCTGTATAGCTACAAAGGGTATCTTTGGCTGTTTCCATGCTCTAGCGATGGTGAGTTTTACCCCCAGTAGCATGAAGTGAATCAACTTTTGATTGGGTTTAGAAATGTGCAGGATATGGGCGTTAAGGAGGGCTACAGGTGCAGACCTGGGGATCAAGCACTTAGTGACCTTGTAAATGAGGTTAAAGACTCTCTTCCAGACTGGTCTGATTCTGGGACATTCCCACCAGACATGCCCCATCGAGCCCAGGAGTTGGCAGCCCCTGAAGCAACTGGGATCTGTTGATGGGTATATGGCTGCAAGCCTGGTGGGAGTCATGTACCACCTCATTAGTACTTTTAAACTTGCTTTTAAACTTGCTTCCATCAGTGATGCGTTCAGAATACCCCAGAATGCTTTAGAGCAGGCCGCCTGCCAGCCCTCCAGGTCCTATTTGTGTTGGAGGTCAGACCCCCAAGCTGTCATATATGAAGATTTTTCTGTTGATCAAGTGAGTGATGAGTAGATGACTGAGATGCCTCCCTTTTGCCCCATGGCCTGCCCACACCAGAGCTCATAGTTCGTAAATTTGTGGGGGAGAGGTTTTTCCGTCCAGATTTTGCGTAGAAAGTGTGGGATCTGACTGAATCTGAATTTTTCGGAATCTGGAAGGTCGAGGTTGTTCACACAGTGGCCCAGGGTGAGTGGGCCCCTTGCTGTGAAGTAGTGTTCTATGCGGTACAGGCCTTTGTCTAGCCACCATTTGAAGGCTCTAGTATTCATTCCAGGGGGGAAGTTTGGATTGTGGAAAATGTGAGCTAGAGGTTGCCCTTTGGATACCAGGGCTGGAAGATTACGGATGCTATCCCAGAGGGCGTAAGAATGAGAGAGGGAGGGTGACATAATGGGCGGTCTCTGTTTTTGTGGGCACCAGGGTAGGTAGTCTAGGGTGAAGTGGGGGGTAGCCTGCCTTTCTATATAAACCCAGTCTGGGTTTTCCAGTCTGGAGTAAACTGTAGAGAATTGGGCCAGTCTGGCGGCCAAGTAGTATTTGTACAGATGCAGCATGCCCATCCCTCCCTTTTTCCTGTGGAGATATAGGGTGTGTTGGGGTATTCTGTATCCTGATTTGCCCCGTATAAATTTTAGTATTTTAAGTTGTAAAGACCGCAGCTGGTCCTTTCAGATTGAGATGGGGAGGGATCAAAATAGATACAGGATTCTAGGTAGAAAGGTCATTTTAATAGAATTAATTCTGCCCAGCCAGGAAAGTTCATACCTTGCCCAGGTATTCAGATCTGCTTCCAGTTTTTGATAAAGGGGAAGGTAGTTGTTGGCGTAGAGGGATTCCGTTCACGCTGTTAGGGTGACCCCCAGATATTTGATAGAGGATAAGCTCCATTCAAACTTAAATGATTGTTAGAGTAGGGATACTGTGGATGGCAGGAGAGACACAGTTAAGGCTTGTGATTTGGTGTAGTTTACCCTGAGATTTTAGAGAATTTTGAGGATTTTTAGGAGGTTGAGTAGGGAGGTAAAGGGAGAGGTAAGGAATAGGAGTATGTCATCTACAAATAAACCGCATTTGTGGGTCTGATCTCCACATGTTACCCCTTGTATGTCAGGATTCCGTCGATTAGCGATGGCTAGGGTCTCTATTGCTATGGCAAAAATGATTGGGGAAAGCGGGCATCCTTGTCTGGTACCTCTGGCTATTACTATTGGTGATGAGTAATGTCCCTGTAGACAGATTTGGGCCTTGGGATGGGAGTAAAGGGCTTGTATCACCCCCATAAATTGTGGGCCGAAGCCCCATCTCTCCAGCAGGGAGAAGAGATATGACCAAGATACAGAGTCGAAGGCTTTCTGCAGATCAAGTGCCAGGAGAAAACCTTGTTGTTTGGGACCCCCTTCCCAATTGGATTGCAGTATAGAGACAAGTCCACTGCCCTTCTCACTTGATCTGAGCCTTGTCAGCCAGGTATTAACCCCACCTGATCCTTGTGAATATACCTACTTATAAATGAGGAGAGGCGATCCACTAGAATTTTAGTGAATATTTTGAGATCGTTGTTAATTAGGGATATGGGGCAGTAGTTACCAACATCTTCTGGGTTTTTGTCTGATTTTGGTTTTTTTGTTTTTTTGTCGTTGGGTATTTGTGCATTTGTATATTTGGGTATTTTTGTATCTGTGTATTTTTGTATTCTTGTATTTTAGTATTTTTGGATTCTTGAAAAATTGTTTTAAATGAAACCTTTCCAAGAGAATTCTCTTGAAACAATAGTGTTGAGTGACAACCCAATATAATATTGTCTTTGATAATCAACTAGGTGTCTCATATATGGTCATATATATGTCTATCTCTATATATCGGTATTACTTTATTGCTTGTTTTTCCATTGTTGGGTAGTCGGAACTACAGGGGGATAACATTGGAGATTTTGTTCCCTTCCCCACTTTCCCCCATAATGGGTTAATATAATTTTTTTTTTCCCCCTACCCTTGTATTCCCCCCCCCCCTAATTTACACTCATCTATTTAAACTTTGTGAGTTGCCTACTCCCTTGACTATGACAAAGCGCTGTGCGCGAAACGCGTCGTCAAGGCAACCCCAGGACAGTGGCCCCACCCAGGACCCTGTCACAGTGAGCATTGACCCATCCGTCCATTCATCCACCATCCCTGCGTAGCTTTCACAATAGCTAGCAGTGGTTACCCCAGCAACATCATCCTCAATATCCCCTCCTTGGCAGATGATTTTTGACCAGTTTTTTTATTTGTTTCACTTTTTTATTAATTTCCATTTTACTGACTCTGCGCTTCCTAGAGGAGTCCGAGGCCATCCAGGCGGATGTGAGCTCCATCAGCCTGCCAGCTCTTCCACTTTCCCCTCATCAATTCCTCAGGTCTAGCGTTGGCTGTTGGACAGTGACACCAGGTCTTACTGAGGAGCGTTCACCCCTGTGGAGACACCATCTGGAGACGCAGCGGTTCAGTGTTTCAACTGCTGACATCCCGGTGGCGCTCCCCGTGCTGACGTCATCAGCCGTCGCCACAGAGCTCCAGCCGGGCTGTTCTCCGTACGGCAGAGCGTCGGCTCATTGAACTCCACAGCCACCCAACAGCTCACTGGAGCCGGCGAGCCCCCCTGCATGGGGCTACATTCCTCTAATCTCCTCGAACACCACAGCCACCCGACAGCTCATTGGAGCCGGCGAGCTCCCCCACATGAGGTTAGACTCCCTTCACCACGGGTATGCTGTTAGTGTTTTCTCTCTACGTTTTCCTGCTTCCATCACTTTACCCATTGTCATCTGCTGCAAGTACTATACATCACTTTTGTCATCCTACCCAGTGTTTTTTGTTGGGGTTTTCTTCTGGACGAATCTCCTGTGCTGGCCTCCTGTCGTTAGAGAGCTGACTGTCCGCTATTGCAAGTGCCTTTCACATGTTATTATTTAATGCAATACCTTTTATCTTTATAAAAAATTTTTGGTTATTGTTTTTTTAATTCTGTGTTACTGTGGTGTTCTCTGCAACAGCTTTTATATATATTTTTTTACACATTGTGGTTTAATCATTCAATAGTTACCACTATCAAATTATACATTTTATTGGTTTATTAAATTATTACATTTTTTTTGTCTGTTGCAATTAGTTTTCAACACATCCTGAGCGCTGGGCTGTATTTGTTTGTGTCCTCTACTTATAAATGAGGAGAGGCGATCCACTAGAATTTTAGTGAATATTTTGAGATCGTTGTTAATTAGGGATATGGGGCAGTAGTTACCAACGTCTTCTGGGTTTTTGTCCGATTTCGGTATGACCGTAATGTATGCAGTGTTAAGCTGTGTGCCTAAAGGGTTGTCCTGTGTTTTGGAATTGAAAAACGTCGTCATATGTGGGACCAGGGTGTCTGAAAAGGCTTTATAATAGGGGGTTCACAGGCCATAAGGTCCAGGGGTGGAGCCCGTTTGTAGGCCCTTGATCACTGCCGCCACCTCCTTCTCCATAAAGGGTGCCTCAAGGATATCTCTGTGTTCGGTTTCTAGGGATGGAATGGTCAGACCGTCTGGGAACTCGGTTATCGAGTTCCCGGGTGGCTGTGGAGAGGCGCTATATAGGTCAGAATAACATTTATGGAACAACCTCCAGGATCTTGGCAGGGTTAGCTGTGGGTTCCTGGCCCGCAACTCGTATCTTGGGAAAGGAAGAAATCTGTGTTCTAGGGGACAGCTTGGCTGCCAGCATCGGGCCAATCTATTCTTTCTGGGTGTAAAATCTATTGCAACTCCAGTGGATAGATCTCTCCGCTTTCGTGAGGGCGAGATTTAGTTCCAGTCTTTGTCTACTTGGGCTAACAATGCTGGAGAAGGGTTCTTTTTGTGCTGTGCCTTCCTGGCCCTATACGACTTTTCCAGACGCTCAATATCCGCTCTGTGTTCTTTTTTTGTTTGTGTAGCAATCTGTATAATCTTACCTCTATAAAAGGCCTTGTGGACTGCCCACAGGGTCTCTGCGGAGGTGCCCTCCACATTATTGAGTGTTAAGTATTCTTGAAGTGCCTTATTTCTATTTTTTTGGATTGGGTTAGAGAGGATGGACTCATTAAGTCGCCAGCGTCCCCGTTCAGCCTTACTGACATCGGAGTGGATAGACATGATCACCAGGGAGTGGTCAGATAGGACAGTGTCTCTGATTTAGGACTTGAGAAGAATTTTTGATGGGATCAAAATATGATCAATCCTGGCATAGCTGTTATGCGTATGGGAATAGTGGGTGAAGTCTCTTTTTGAAGGGTTAGATTCTTGCCAAACATCTGTTAAACCTCTGTCGTGGAGGAGCTTGGTGATCCTAAGGCTTAGCCTAGTGGGTCTGGTAAGTTGGGCCGAGGGGGGTTTAGATTTGTGTAACCCCTGGACGAAAGCCAAATTGGAGTCCCCCCCCCCACCCCATATGACTGTGCCTTCCAATAGGGGAGTTAGGGTATCTAAGATGAGGTGGAAAAACTGTTCTTGCCCTTTATTGGGGGAGTAATATGAGACCAGGGAGTACAGGTGTCCCTCTATCGTGCCCTTGACCAGGAGAAACCTGCCCTCCGGGTCCTTAAAGTCTGACAGGTATTCAAAGTCACAGGATTTGGAGAAGAATATTGTGCCCCTCTGGTTTTATTTTAAGCATTAGCGAGATGGAAGCGGGGGTATTGTGAGTGGATGAACTTTGGACTGTACCTTCTGGGGAAGCGGGTTTCTTGGATCAGGAGGATATCAAGTTTAATGGATTTGTAGTAATAAGGATTTTTCTTCTTTTGATGGGGGAATTTAGGCCTTGCACATTGTGTGAGGCTATTTTAAGGGAGCTCTGTGTGAAGTCAGCCATTGGGTTTAGGTGATGTTCTGTATCTCTCTCGTCACTCACCCTTCAACGTTTTCTGTCCTCCTGGCCCTGCGGGTACTTTGTGCGTGCCTCTGACAGCTGGGAGGTCTCCCTTCGTGTAGTGGTAATGTGGTCTGTAAAATATAAACAGGTTAGGCACATGTGGGGAAGGTAGGGATTAGAGAAGAAAAGGACAGTAGAGAAAGGAAGAAAGGTGAGGGAGAAGTCTCCTAACTCGAAGAGAAGGAAAAGAAAAAAACTGTTCCCGGGGGGGGAGACGCCCCCCAAAAACCTCTACTCAAGTAGAGCAGGTAAGGCCTGTTCCAAAAAGGAATAGGCAACCTGTCCCCCAGAGACCGGCCAGAGTCCGAGGGAAAGGTGGAGGCACATGGGACCCACCCCAGCCAGGGAGCCCCTGGTGAACATGAAAAACTTCTAAGCAATAGTAACCGGGAGTAACATACTCAGGTTGTAGGCTAAGCTAACAGGACCTAGGTCCGGCTCAGGGTGCCCTCCGTTCTCCCCTCCATAGTGAGCCAAGGAGGGAGGGTTCCTGGTTAAAAAGTGCGGAGCTCAGGTAGATATGAACGTTCGTCTGACTAAAAAATGTGGTCAACGTAAGAGGATGATTCAAGTCCCCTGGCCCAGATCTAATCAGGGCCCTCGATCAGATGAAGTGTATGGGAGAGTTCTTATCATCCTGGGTCCGGTCAGGGAGGTCCGTTGTCTTTAACCTTCTTGGTTCCACAGGGGATATTGGGGGCTGGTGGGGGATCGGTCTCTTGGATGATCCGGGGTTTTAATGGGAGGTGCCCATATCAACTTCTTATGAGATGACCTTGAGTTTAAGCAGCAGTATTTCACTATCAGGGAAAGTGTAGAACGCATAGTTCTTTCCATGGTCTGAAAACTTTACAGCAAAAGGGAAGGCCCACTTGTATTTAATGACCTTTTGTGTCAGGGCTAGAAGTAGAGGCTTTAGAGACCATCTGTGTTGCATTGTGGATGGCGAGAGGACTGCGTAAATTTGGACGGGGTGTCCTTGCCACATCACCTTGGGCACAGACCGAGCTTGTCTCATTACCTCCTCCTTCACTGCATAGAAGTGGGGTTTAGCAATAATGTCTCTCGGCGATTCATTCTTTCTGTGGGGCCTCAGAGCTCTATGGGCTCTATCCAGCTCACGGCAGTGTTGTGGGATATTTGGGATTAAGTTCTGGATCACATTTTGCACTGCTGCCGGAATGTTATAATGGATTTGGAGTGGCCTCTGATCCTGACATTATATCTTCTCGATCTGTTTTCCAAATCATCGATCCTGGACAGGTCTACATCCAGTTGTTCCTGCACTGCATGTGCATATGGTCTGAGTTTTGGTTGGTAGCTGCGACCGTTTGCTCTAGCTTATTTTCAATAGCTTCAATCCTGGTTCCCAGATTCCGAAAGTCTGCTTTTAAGTCTCCTGTTATCTTAGCTGCAGTGTGGGATAAACCTCTTTCAAGGAGATCTGACAGTTTCTGGTACAAGTTAGCAACTGAGAAGGCTGAGATTGCAGCCTGGGAGTCAGCAGGGAAGGAGACAGCATGGCTGGCTGTGTTAGGCCCTAGAGGGGAGAGGGCATAGTCCTCAATGGAGCGGCTTATCAGTGAGTCTGTGGAGGCCAGGGAAGGGGTCAGGGCCTGCTGGGTACTTACATGTACCAGGGGGGTATATTGTAGGGTGGCTAGGAAAATCATCTGCCGTCCGTCTGGGGTGTCCACAGCGCTGGAGGCATGAGGCCTTGGTCCGGCCGCCATCTTGGATCTGCCGGCTGGATCTATTTGATTAAATTGTGGCCCGAGGTCCCTCCATACTGTGGTACGGGGCATATGCGGGGATGCCTGGGTGCCATATGTGGTGATGGCTCCGCTCCCGGACCGCTGTGTGCAGATCGTCGGGCACCGCTGGGCTGGGGTGAGGAGCTCCTGGCTCAGGCAGCCATCTTCCGGGCTCCACGCATGGGCCCTTTTACCACCTTTAAGTTTTTTTATTAAGAGTTTTTCATAGACAATACAAAACATACCATGAGATACATATCCAAACTACAGGTAAATATTCCAACTAGGAGGAGGCACAGAGTTCAGATTCAGGAACATATGAGGCGGGAAATGCTGCCTCTATAGGAGTCATTAAGATGGCCATATAAAGATACTTATGCCCCGTACACACGGTCAGACATTGATCGGACATTCCGACAACAAAATCCATGGATTTTTTCCCAAGGATGTTGGCTCAAACTTGTCTTGCATACACACGGTCACACAAAGTTGTCGGAAAATCCGATCGTTCTGAACGCGGTGATGTAAAACACGTACGTCGGGACTATAAAAGGGGCAATAGCCAATAGCTTTCATCTCTTAATGTATTCTGAGCATGCGTGGCACTTTGTCCGTCGGATTTGTCTACACATGATCGGAATTTAAAGGATCGGATTTTGTTGTAGGAAAATTTTATAGCATGCACTCAAACTTTGTGTGTCGGAAATTCCGATGGAAAAAGTCTGATGGAGCCCACACACGGTCGGAATTTCCGACAACAGGCTCTGATCGCACATATTCCATCGGATTGTCCGACCGTGTGTACGGGGCATTATAGTAGCAAGGAATGAGTTTCGGGCCTGCTAAGGTTACATTGGAATGAGAGATTTCTTAAACACATAAACATAGTTGCTTTTGTAGGTGCTATAAGACGAGAGGGGAAAGAGGGAAGGAATAAAGGACGAGAAATAGAGCGAAACCTTCCTCTGGAAAAGAAGTGTTTAGCCAGCATTTCTGCATATGGCCATTCTGCTGCTAGGAAGGCCCTCTCCATGCGCGCGGGGGGGAGTCTGGGTTACCCTTGATAGGTGTGATTGCACAGTGCAAGTTTGAAAGTGCGTGTACTTTGCATGCCCTATTGTAAGCATACATGGTTGCTCCTATTAGAGGGTGTGAGTGTATGTTAGTTGGTAAGTGTGTCTTTGAGAACCAGGGGACGTATCCGAGTTCAGAACCCGAAATTAATTTATCCAGCAGCACCCAACCTTTATTTAGTGTGAATCCGCCAGTCTACCATCCGGGTTAGATGGACTGCCCAGTAGTATCTCTGGAGGTCTGGGAGTCCAATCCCCCCCCGACTTTGCCAAGACTAGCTTAGCCCACCCTACGCGTGCTACCTTCGTTCCCCATAGGAAGGTTCTGCACATATGCTTATAGGCCGTGAAGAAGGGAGGTAAACGAATTGGGACAGTCTAAAATTTGTAGAGTAGGCGGGGGAGCACCGTCATCTTTAAAATTGAAGCCCGACCGAACCATGAAATTGTGGGGGCCTCCCACCTAAGTAGGTCCTGTTGGATAAGCCTCAATTCCACCAGGAAGTTCTTTTCATAGAGATCTTTAAGATTACCAGGGAGTTGAATGCCTAAGTACGTAATGGCGTCTGCTTTCCAGCAAAATGGGAAGTTTGCCTGACAAAGTTGAACTATGCTAGGGGGCAAAGAAACATTTAGTGCATAAGACTTTGAGAGGTTAATTTTTAAATTAGAGATGTACTTGAACTGCTCTAAGAAATTTCGGTGCCAAGATTTCAAAACTTTTGTAATATTGTGTTGAAAAGCCGTCTGGCCCCCAGGCTTTTGCCAGGTTTCATAGCCTTTAAAGCCTCCCCCCACTCTTCTAACGACAGTGGTACCTCCATGGCTTGCCAGTCATTGGTGGATAATGGTCGGGGGCTGTATTTGGCCAGGAATTCCTTAATGAGCTTCACTCGCACATCCACCGAATTGGGTCTATGTTCGTGTGATTCAAGATTAAATAATTTACTATAACAACTGAGAAATTGGTTAGCAATGTCTTCATTTCTGGAGTGGGTTATTCCTCCTGGGTCCACTATGTGGTGGATAGTGGAAACCAGCGTACGTCTCTGTGTAAATCTAGCCAGTAACCTTCCAGGCTTATTGCCTTGTTCGTAGAATAGTTTTTGAGAGTGTACTTGTCTCCTCCGTGCTCGTTTGTATAGTTCCTCTAAGAGCATCGTTTGTGTGTCAGCTAGTTCCTGGGCCACCCCTACTGCTAGTGAGCGCTTATGCTGTGCTTCCAATAGGGCAATTTTGTCAGACAAGTCCCGGATCGCAATTTGATGAACTTTTTTCTTCCTGGCAGCGATAGCTAACAGGTGTCCCCGTACAATGCATTTATATGCCTCCCATTGGGTCATGGGGGATACGTCTGGGGTGCCATTGTGTTGGAAGTAGTCCACAATAGTCTTAGTGACTTGAGCTAGGTCTCCTGGGTCAGTGAGAAGGGAGGCATCTAATCTCCAGGTCCTGGTAGTCATTTCCCGTTGTGGGAACTGCAAAGTCAGTGTGATCGGGTGGTGGTCGGAGATGTACATACTCTCTATGGTCGCATCCTGTAAAAAAGTCAGATCGGTCTGGTGGATGAATAAATAATCTAACCTTTAGTAGCGGCTGTGCAGGGGTGAGAAAAATGTATAATCTTTACCCTAGGGCTGTAGTGTATGCCAGGTGTCATGGAGCATAAGGGAGGCTAGTGCGAGCTTGGCCTGGCTTAAAGCGGAGTTCCACACAAAAATGGAACTTCTGCTTTTCAGAACCCTCCCCTCCTCCGGTGTCACATTTGGCACCTTTCAGGGGGGAGGGGGGTGCAGATTGACAAGACAGGGGGTATCAGCCTATCTTGACCAATTGCTTTGTATTATATGTAGTTAAACGATAACGGATAACAGTCTAAACAGATGACGGTTTAACATCTCCACATTATGACATTGAAACCTTTAAGTTGCCACTATAGTTGCAAACAATAAGAATGTCAGAGTCCCCGAGTTCAGGCCCACCACAACCGCGTTGGGTCCAGGAACTAGGGGACCCGACAGTCCACAAACACTCAGGTTTTGGAAGAATCCCTGTAATACTTTGCAGGAAGAAGAACATAGAGCCCTATATTCTCTCACTACAAGAAAGCTTCTGCAGCCATAAGGACCAGTGTGGGCCAAACAAGGGTCTCCCCCCACTTTGAGATTCCTGGGACGTCTATCTCCACATCCATAGTCAGTCATGGGTGTGAGGGTTAGAGTTCGCCATCTCCAGGCATGCCAGGAGACTACCATCTTATTATATACTGGAGTAACATACTTCCCAACATTAACAGTAAACCAAGATTCATTGCAGTACCACCGTGATGAGCAGTGTTTGGCTCCCATCCCCATTAATCAGGAAGGTAACCACCTTTTTCTGAGTTTTTGAGTTTTTTGGCGTGCATGCTGTGATAACAGATTGATGAGCCCAAGATCTCTCCCTTCCCCCCTCAAAAAAAAAAAGGGGAGGGAGAAAAGGGGATGAAGCCGGGAGGGGAAGGGGATGGGCAACAATGTGACACCAAAGGCCAAAAAGACCAGTACTACCAAAGTATTCTAGGTGTAGGGCAAATTATCACAGATCCCGTCAGACAGAAGCTGCCCATATTTGGCAAAAAGAATCAGTGGGGCTTAGGAGGAGGAAGGATCTGCTTCTTCCCAAAGCTCGTCTGACACTAGGGATGAGCTTCGTGTTCGAGTCGAACCCATGTTCGACTCGAACATCGGCTGTTCGCCCGTTCGCCGAATTGCGAACGATATGGGCCGTTCGCGCCAAATTCGTGTGGCGCGTCACGGCCCATAATTCACTGCGGCATCGCAGTGCATTGCTTGCTGATGATTGGCCAAGCATGCACTATGACCCGCATGCTTGGCCAATCACAGCGCCGCCTGAACAGAGAGCCATAATTGGCCAAAGCGAAGGAGGCTTTGGCCAATTATGGCTCAGGGGATTTAGTACACGCCCCACACTATATAAGGCCGCCTGCACGGCGGCCCTGTGTAGTGTGTGTTCTGGCGTTCATTGAGAGAGAGAGAGAGACAGACAGTGTCATTTGATTTGAGTTAGATAGATTAGGCAGAACAGTCAGTCAGTTAGCTGCACTTACAGTGTATTGTGTATATATATGCATCCCAGGTGTTGCATATATATATATATACACTGTATTCAGTTTAGCTAGATCCGTTCCTGTTATCTTCTAGACTATTTACATTTAGTGCAGTGCGTCCTGCTCACAGTGTTCAGCTAGATCCGTTCCTGTTATCTTCTAGACTATTTACATTTAGTGCAGTGCGTCCTGCTCACAGTGTTCAGCTAGACCTGTTCCTGTTATCTTCTAGACTATTTACATTTAGTGCAGTGCGTCCTGCTCACAGTGTTCAGCTAGATCCGTTCCTGTTATCTTCCTACTGACAGGCAGGCTTGTCTGGTTACAGTATATAAAGCTACCTGAAGAAAATTACTGGTGTTCTATTTGATCCTATTAGTACCACGGTCAGGCAGCTAGACTATTTACATTTAGTACAGTGCGTCCTGCTCACAGTGTTCAGCTAGATCCGTTCCTGTTATCTTCCTACTGACAGGCAGGCTTGTCTGGTTACAGTATATAAAGCTACCTGAAGAAAATTACTGGTGTTCTATTTGATCCTATTAGTACCACGGTCAGGCAGCTAGACTATTTACATTTAGTACAGTGCGTCCTGCTCACAGTGTTCAGCTAGATCCGTTCCTGTTATCTTCCTACTGACAGGCAGGCTTGTCTGGTTACAGTATATAAAGCTACCTGAAGAAAATTACTGGTGTTCTATTTGATCCTATTAGTACCACGGTCAGGCAGCTAGACTATTTACATTTAGTACAGTGTGTCCTGCTCACAGTGTTCAGCTAGATCCGTTCCTGTTATCTTCCTACTGACAGGCAGGCTTGTCTGGTTACAGTATATAAAGCTACCTGAAGAAAATTACTGGTGTTCTATTTGATCCTATTAGTACCACGGTCAGGCAGCTAGACTATTTACATTTAGTACAGTGCGTCCTGCTCACAGTGTTCAGCTAGATCCGTTCCTGTTATCTTCCTACTGACAGGCAGGCTTGTCTGGTTACAGTATATAAAGCTACCTGAAGAAAATTACTGGTGTTCTATTTGATCCTATTAGTACCACGGTCAGGCAGCTAGACTATTTACATTTAGTACAGTGCGTCCTGCTCACAGTGTTCAGCTAGATCCGTTCCTGTTATCTTCCTACTGACAGGCAGGCTTGTCTGGTTACAGTATATAAAGCTACCTGAAGAAAATTACTGGTGTTCTATTTGATCCTATTAGTACCACGGTCAGGCAGCTAGACTATTTACATTTAGTACAGTGTGTCCTGCTCACAGTGTTCAGCTAGATCCGTTCCTGTTATCTTCCTACTGACAGGCAGGCTTGTCTGGTTACAGTATATAAAGCTACCTGAAGAAAATTACTGGTGTTCTATTTGATCCTATTAGTACCACGGTCAGGCAGCTAGACTATTTACATTTAGTACAGTGCGTCCTGCTCACAGTGTTCAGCTAGATCCGTTCCTGTTATCTTCCTACTGACAGGCAGGCTTGTCTGGTTACAGTATATAAAGCTACCTGAAGAAAATTACTGGTGTTCTATTTGATCCTATTAGTACCACGGTCAGGCAGCTAGACTATTTACATTTAGTACAGTGCGTCCTGCTCACAGTGTTCAGCTAGATCCGTTCCTGTTATCTTCCTACTGACAGGCAGGCTTGTCTGGTTACAGTATATAAAGCTACCTGAAGAAAATTACTGGTGTTCTATCCCAGCTTAGTGCAGCTACAGGCCATTAGTATGTCTGGAAGGCCAAGAAGGAGAGGCAGACAGTCACAAGCCAATAAGAGAGGGCAAGCAGGCTCTGTGTCTAGTGCTGGTCGTGGAGACGGTGCATCCTCATCAGCACATGGCCATGGGACACGCTTGGCCTTTTTTTCCTGCAGCTGGCTGTGTTGAGCCGCAACATGCGGAAGACTTGGTCGAGTTGATGACCAAGCCATCCTCATCCTCCTCATCCTCTCTCACCCATGCCCACGGTGCTTTGTCTGGCAAAGCAGCGGCCTCTTCCCTCAGCTCAATGTCATCAGTGACTCCTTCCCTAGCTCCACCATGTCCTCATGAGGATTCCCTCGAACTGTTTGACCACAGTGTTGGGTACATGCTCCAGGAGGATGCCCAGCGTTTGGAAGGCTCTGATGATGATACTGAGCTCGATGAAGGCAGTAACATGAGCACGGACAGAGGGGGTGCCCAAGAAGGACAGCAATCTGGCAGTCATGCTCCCCCTGCTGCAGCATACTGGCAGGTTTGCTCCAGTGATGAGGGAGGGGATGATGAGGTCACTGACTCAACATGGGTGCCTGAAAGGAGAGAGGAGGGGGGGAGGAGGAGGAGGCGGAACATCAGAAACGAGGCAGGATGCCCTCCAGGGGCCAGCCTAAGGGCAGCACACCGACTGCATCACACCACAGAGCTCCACATGTGCAGGGCGCTGCAGTCTCTGCGCGTTATTCAAAAAGTTCTTTGGTGTGGGCCTTTTTTGAGACGAGTGCATCAGATTGCACCGCTGCTATTTGCAACATATGTCTCAAGCATATCTCGCGTGGCCAAAACATCTCCTGCTTGGGTACCACATGCTTGACCAGACATGTGTTGACCTGCCATGCAGTTCATTGGCAAGCGTATCTAAAAGACCCACACCAAAGAACAAAGAGGACCTCTTCTTGCTCCTCATCAGCTGAGATCTCCAACCCCACTATACCTTCAGTTCTCTCTGAGACCTGCACTGAGAGGAATGAAGGTGTAGAATTAGGTGTGTCACAGCCAAGTACTTGTGGGCAATCTGCTTTCGGTACACCGACGTCAGATTGTACCAGGCAAATTTCCCTGCCCCAGCTGCTGCACCGCCGAAAGAAGTTTGCTCCCAGCCATCCACATGCCCAGCGGTTGAATGCTAGCTTGGCAAAATTGCTAGCACTTCAACTGCTGCCTTTTCAGTTGGTAGACTCTGCCCCCTTCCGTGAGTTTGTAGAATGTGCGGTTCCTCAGTGGCAGGTACCCAAACGCCACTTTTTCTCACGGAAGGCGATTCCGGCTCTCTACCGGCATGTGGAAGGCAATGTCCATGCCTCGCTGGACAGGGCGGTCAGCGGTAAGGTGCATATTACCGCTGACTCATGGTCCAGCAGGCATGGACAGGGACGTTACCTAAGTTTCACGGCACATTGGGTGACTCTGCTGGCAGCTGGGAAGGATGCAGGACAAGGTGCAGTAGTGTTGGAGGTTGTTCCGCCACCACGCCTCCAAAATGCTAATGATTGTGACACACCTCTCTCCTCCACCCCCTCCTCTTCTTCTTCCTCCATGGCCTCTTCCTCGGAACCAGCGGTGCTCCGTAGTCGTTCAAGGGGCTACGCAAGTACGCAGGCAAAAAGATGCCATGCGGTGCTTGAGCTGGTGTGCTTGGGGGACAGGAGCCACACTGGGGCAGAGGTTCTGTCAGCTCTGCAGGGGCAGGTTCAGAGGTGGTTGACGCCACGCCAACTTAAGGCAGGAATGGTTGTTTGCGACAATGGCACCAACCTCCTTTCTGCCCTCCGACAGGGACAAATGACCCATGTGCCCTGTTTGGCTCACGTCCTTAACTTGGTGGTGCAGCGGTTCTTGGGCAGGTACCCGGGCTTACAGGATGAGGAGGCCACGAGGATGGTGAGCAGTGACAGTGCATGCATCAGTGACACTGTCCCCCTTGTCCACCTGTTGGAGCACACGCTGCGTGGAATAATGGACAGGGCACTTGAGGCAGAACAGAGGCAGGAAGAGGAGGACTTCCTTAGCTCTCAAGGCCCCCTTTATCCAGACAGTGTTCCTGCGTGCCCGCCGATCACACAGGAAGAGGAGGAGGAGGAGGAGGAGGAGGAGGAGGAGGAGGAGAAAGATTGTGTCAGTATGGAGGTGGAGCCTGGCACTCAGCATCAGCAGCAGTCTTTAAGGGATCAGTCCCAAGAAACACATGGACTTGTACGTGGCTGGGAGGAGGTGGCTGCGGACGTTGTCGTCCTTAGTGACCCAGAGGACTCCGGACCGAATGCCTCAGCAAACCTACGCTGCATGGCCTCCCTGATCCTGCAAAGCCTGCATAAGGATCCTCGTATTCGTGGTATCAAGGAGAAGGACCAATACTGGCTGGCAACCCTCCTTGATCCACGTTACAAGGGTAAGGTTGCGGACCTTATCTTGCCATCGCAGAGGGAGCAGAGGATGAAACATCTTTGGGAGGCCTTGCAGAAAGGTCTGTGCAACGCGTTCCCAGAGACTGGGAGGTTACAAACTCCTGTTTCTGGACAACGTGTTGCTGAGGCTTCGGTCAGTCAAAGAAGGAGCGGTGGAGAAGGTGGCCGTCTGACCGATGCGTTCAGACAATTTTTTGGTCCGCAGCCCCAAGGTATGATCGGTTCCAGCAACCATCGCCAGCGTCTGTTTTACATGGTGCAGGAATACCTAGGGGCAAGATCAGACTTGAACACCTTTCCCACCGAAAATCCTCTGGGTTACTGGGTCTTGAGGATGGATCACTGGCCAGAGCTTGCACAGTATGCAATTGAGTTACTGGCCTGTCCTGCATCCAGTGTTCTTTCGGAACGCACATTCAGTGCTGCTGGAGGCGTGGTAACCGATCACAGGGTGCGTCTGTCCACCGACTCGGTCGATCGGCTGACCTTCATAAAAATGAATCAGTCTTGGATCACCACCAGCTACCAAGCACCTGATGCTGATGTAACCGAATAATTTTTTTTGAAATCTCAGATCCCTTCAAAGACTGCCTATGCTGATGCTGAGTGACTATCCCTGAGTAATTATCCTCTTCCTCCTCAATCATCACGCTGATAGCTTGTAAGAACATTTTTGGTTCTGGGTGCCATAACCAGTGCCTAAGGCACAATTTTTCAGCCCCTGTTTAACAGGGGCGTGTAATTACAATTTTTGATGTAATACTTTGCAGCAGGGCTCGTTCCTGCATTCCAACTAGAGTGTCTGTGAGGGGTTGCAGTGTTGTGGCACCAGTGCCTAAGGCCCAATTTTTCTGCCCCTGTCTAACAGGGGCGTGTAATTACAATTTTTGATGCAATACTTTGCAGCAGGGCTCGTTCCTGCGTTCCAACTAGAGTGTCTGTGAGGGGTTGCAGTGTTGTGGCACCAGCACCAGTGCCTACGGCCTAATTTTTCAGCTCCTGTTCAACAGGGGCATGTAATTACAATTCTTGATCTAATATTTCACAGCAGGGCCCTGTGAGGGCTTACAGTGTTGTGGCCACAGCAACACCTAAGGCCCAAATTTCTGCTGAGTATATAGGGCAGGACCCTACTTTCAAACATCTAACTTACAAACGACTCCTACTTGCAAAAGGAAGGAGACAACAGGAAGTGAGATGAAATCTACCCCTAGGAAGGGAAATTCTCTCCTGTAAGAGTTAATATGGGAAAACAATTTCTCCTTTCCACTGATGCTTTCCAATCCTTGTTCCTCAAAAAACCCAAATTTTCAAAAAACATTTTTCATTGGGACAAAAAGTGAGGTGAAATCTTCTGAAGAGGAGGAAAGACAGCAAAACAAATGTCACAGGGGTGATAACCCTTCCCTATGTTTTCCAAAAAGCTTAAAAAAGATTTTTTGGCTGGAGCTAAACGCGTTAAAAATGTACCCGTTCAAAATTACAAAGAGATTCTACTTAACAACAAACCTACAGTCCCTGTCTTGTTTGCACCGCCTGTATACTGCTGTTCAGAGTATATAGGGCCTTTCCTTATTTTAATTTGGGTGCGGGGTTCCCCTTAATATCCATACAAGACCCAAAGGGCCTGGTAATGGACTGGGGGGGTACCCATGCCGTTTGTCTCACTGATTTTCATCCATATTGCCATGACCCGACATGAAATTAAACCCGCAAGCAGTTTTAAATGAGATTTTTTCCTTTAAAAATGACATTTGGTACAGGGACTGTTCTAAACACGGGAAACACGCGTCACTTTACAGGCATACTATAGACACCCCCCAGGTACGATATTTAAAGGAATATTTCACTTTTTTTTTTTTAACTTTAAGGATCATTAAAATCACTGCTCCCGAAAAAATGGCCGTTTTTAAAAGTTTTTTTTGCATTGATACATGTCCCCTGGGGTAGGACCCGGGTCCCCAAACCCTTTTTAGGACAATACCATGCAAATTAGCCTTTAAAATCAGCACTTTTGATTTCGAACGTTCGAGTCCCATAGACGTCAATGGGGTTCTAACGTTCGTGCAAACTTTCGGTCCGTTCGCAGGTTCTGGTGCAAACCGAACCGGGGGGTGTACGGCTCATCCCTATCTGACACCTTGTGTGGAAAAGTTATCCTTATGTTCGAACCAAAGCCGGGACCGGAGCAGGGATTGCAAGGGATCTTCTGAGGCCATCGCATACATTCTCTGTTGGTAGTACTGCATAGGGAAGCTCGTGCTGGTTCCTGGGCCAATAGGGGAAAGCGCTTCTGTCGTTAGCAGAATGATGTAGTACGAGACACAGCGATCAGGCAGAAATCAGATGTCAAAAAGATCTGCATCACTCGTTCATCAAATGCAAGCACCCTTGCTAGTATTGATTCTCAGCTTAACTCACAGGGTATGGTAAAGAGCATACATCGGGATAGGTATATGCAACGACACGGCTCACCAACTGGGCTCCTGTTTTTTCAATGATCGGTTTTACGTCTGGCAGATGACAGGGAGACACGCGGGCTTTCATCAGTTTCCATATCTCCCCGGCGTCTCGGTGGTGAGTCTGCCGAGGGTCTGCAGCGACGTTGCTCCCTTGGGGTGTCTACAGGCTGTGCGGGAATCCAGGGCTCAGGCCATAGAAAGGATCCATACCAATCCGGAACTGGTATTATCGGGATTCCCAAAGTGTCACAGAATGGCCCTAGGTCTGCTGGTGTTCTCAGTTGGGCCGTGCGATTACCATTTGTGACTTGAAGGCAGAATGGGAACTTCCAGCGATAGGGCAGGCATCTCTCTCGCAGGACTTGTAGGAGAGGGCGGAGATCCCTCCTGTGTTGTAACGTGATGGCAGATAAGTCCTGGTAAAGCTGGATGCATGCCCCTTCATGTTCCAAGTGAAGCCAAGCGCAGGATCTCTTCCTTCTGAGTGAAGTTTACTAGGCAACAAACAGCATCCCTGGGTGGATCAGTGTCCCTACCCCATGGCCTCAGCGCTCTGTGGCATCTCTCCATCTCCACAGGTGCATCTGGTGGTCCGCCTAGGAGGGTATTAAAAATGGCCCAGACCACAGTTTGTAACTGGGGTCCCTCCAACATTCCGGAATCCCCCTTAAACGTAAGTTGCGCCTGCGACCCCAATTATTAAGGTCTTCCATATGCCTATGCATGTCCATAAGATGCTGATTATGTACAGACACTGCTTGCTGTACCTGATGGATGGCCGCGCCATGTGTCATGGCAGCCGCCTCTACATGTTCAACACGTGCGGCAACGGCTTTAAGGTCTGCTTTCAGGTCTGCAATTGCCTCCTTGAGCGTGTTTTTTATGTCCATGGTCACATTCTGTAGATCCGCTAAGCACAAGAAGGGAGAGGGACCTGCGGAGGACATTCCCCTTGGAGGGACCGCGAGTGCAGCAGCTGCGGTCGGGTGGCCTGTGCTACTACAGACCGCGGCTTGAGATGCGGCCTGCGGGTTCGTAGGCTGGGTCTGAAACATCACTGGGATGTTCTTGCTGAGCTGGGTGAATGGATCCATCTGTGAGCGGGTGACTGACTGGCTCCTACCCGTCATTTTACTGCTCATGGGTGAGGGTTTAGCTGCTGAAGAAGGCTCACTTGGGCTCCCGGATGGCGGAGCTCTTTCTCTAAGCAGCCATTTTGCTTCGGTGCGAGGCCACGTCCCCTAGTGTGTCTTATTTTAATCTTTAATCTTTCTTTGTTTTTCCATAGCTCATGAAAATCTTTTTACTTGGTGTTTAAAAATATACAGTCAGGTCCATAAATATTGGGACATTGGCACAATTCTAATCTTTTTGGCTCTATACACCACCACATTGGATTTGAAATGAAACAAATAAGATGTGCTTTAACTGCAGACTTTCAGCTTTAATTTGAGGGTATTTACATCCAAATCAGATGAACGGTGTAGGAATTACAACAGTTTGTATGTGTGCCTCACACTTTTTAAGGGACCAAAAGTAATGGGACAATTGGCTGCTCAGCTGTTCCATGGCCAGGTGTGTGTTATTCCCTCATTATCCCATTTACAAGGCGCAGATAAATGGTCCAGAGTTCATTTCAAGTGTGCTTTTTTGCATTTGGAATCTGTTGCTGACAACTTTCAATATGAGATCCAAAGAGCTGTCACTATCAGTGAAGCAAGCCATCATTAGGCTGAAAAAACAAAACAAACCCATCAGAGAGATAGCAAAAACATTAGGTGTGGCCAAATCAACTGTTTGGAACATCCTTAAAAAGAAAGAATGCATCGGTGAGCTCAGAAACAACAAAAGACCCGGAAGACCAAGGAAAACAACTGTGGTGGATGACCGAAGAATTCTTTCCCTGGTGAAGAAAACACGCTTCACAACAGTTGGCCAGATCAAGAACACTCTCCAGGAGGTAGGTGTATGTGTGTCAAAGTCAACAATCAAGAGAAAACTTCACCAGAGTGAATACAGAGGGTTCACCACAAGATGTAAACCATTGGTGAGCCTCAAAAACAGGAAGGCCAGATTAGAGTTTGCCAAACAACATCTAAAAAAGCCTTCACAGTTCTGGAACAACATCCTATGGACAGATGAGACCAAGATCAACTTGTACCAGAGTGATGGGAAGAGAAGAGTATGGAGAAGGAAAGGAACTGCTCATGATCCAAAGCATACCACCTCATCAGTGAAGCATGGTGGTGGTAGTGTCATGGCGTGGGCATATATGGCTGCCAATGGAACTGGTTCTCTTGTATTTATTGATGATGTGACTGCTGACAAAAACAGCAGGATGAATTCTGAAGTGTTTCGGGCAATATTATCTGCTCATATTCAGCAAAATGCTTCAGAACTCATTGGACGGAGCTTCACAGTGCAGATGGACAATGACCCGAAGCATACTGCGAAAGCAACCAAAGAGTTTTTTAAGGGAAAGAAGCGGAATGTTATGCAATGGCCAAGTCAATCACCTGACCTGAATCCGATTGAGCATGCATTTCACTTGCTGAAGACAAAACTAAAGGGAAAAAGCCCCAAGAACTAGCAGGAACTGAAGACAGTTGCAGTAGAGGCCTGGCAGAGCATCACCAGGTATGAAACCCAGCATCTGGTGATGTCTATGTGTTCCAGACTTCAGGCTGTAATTGACTGCAAAGAATTTGCAACCAAGTATTAAAAAGTGAAAGTTTGATGGATGATTGTTAATCTGTCCCATTACTTTTGGTCCCTTGAAAAAAGCGAGGCACATATACAAACTGTTGTAATTCCTACACCGTTCACCTGATTTGGATGTAAATACCCTCAAATTAAAGCTGAAAGTCTGCAATTAAAGCACATCTTGTTTGTTTCATTTCAAATCCATTGTGGTGGTGAATAGAGCCAATAAGATTAGAATTGTATTGATATCCCAATATTTATGGACCTGACTGTAGATACACGAATATGTGCAAAAACATATATTCCTCTATGGTTTTTCTTTTCATTCGTTTTTCCTTTTATTAGTTTTTATGTGAATCACATGTGTCAGAAAGTCTGCAAACTAATGATTTGTGTCAACTGCCATGTAATTGGGTAGGATTATATAAAGATGACAATGCCGACTCTTCTGTGTAATGAATAAGTGCATCTGTTAGTGTGTGCAACTCGTCTACCTGCCTGTCTGTTTGTAACACTTGGGATGTTCGGAAATTAAAGAATTTTGATTTATCTTGGAATGCAGCCATCTCTTTCATTGCTGGACAACGTGTTGCTGAGGCTTCGTTCAGTCAAAGGAAGAGCAGTGTAGAAGGTGGCCGGCTGACCGATGCCTTTATAAAATTCTTCAGTCCCCAGCGCCAAGGTCTGATCGGTTCAAGCAACCATCACCAGCATCTGCATTACATGGTGCAGGAATATCTAGGGGCAAGAGCAGACTTGGAGACCTTTCCAACAGAGCATCCACTGGGTTACTGGTTCTTGAGGATGGACCACTGGCCAGAACTTGCTCAATATGCAATTGATCTACTGGCCTATCCTGCATCCAGCGTTCTTTCTGAATGCACATTCAGTACTGCTGGAGGGTTTGTAACGGATCATAGAGTGCGCCTGTCCACATACTCCGTTGTTAGGCTCACATTCATAAAAAATGAATCAGTCTTGGATCAGCAGCTATCAAGCACCTGATGCTGATGTAACTTTCTATTTATGTGGGATTCCTTGAAGACTGCCTATGCTGACTATCCTATTCCTCCTCAGTCTTGATGATACTAGCCTCCAACAACATTTTTGGTTTATGGCACCACCACCACCAAAGGCCCAATTTTTCTGCCCCTGTTTAACAGGGGTATGTAATTACAATATTTGATCTAATATTTCACAGCAGGGCCCGTCCCTGCACTCACCAAGAGTAAATGTGAGGGATTACAGTGTCCTGGTACCACCAACACCTAAGGCCCAATTTTCTGCAGAGTAAATAGGGCAGGCCATATACTATATGTACTGCTGTTCAGAGTATATAGTGCCTGGGGGCCTGGGGGACCCACATGCCTTTAAAAAAAAAATTTGGTGTGGGGTTCCCCTAATATCCACACCAGACCCAAAGGGCCTGGTAACGGACTGGGGCCAAGGCGTTTTTTTCAGTTTTAAATGACTTTAGGAATGTAATTTTGCTGTAGTATTATTCTAAACACAGGAAAAGTGTGCCACTTTGCAGGCATACTATAGACCCCCCCCCAGGCACGATATTTAAAGGAATATTTAATTTTTATTGTTTTACTTTAAGCATTATTAAAATCACTGCTCCCTTCACTGCTTTTTTTGCATTGATACATGTCCCCAAACATTTTTTATGGCAATAACGTGCATAAAAGCCTTTTAAAATGAGCACTTTTGATTTTTCACATGTCCCATAGACTTTAACGGTGTTTGCGCGTTCGAACAAATTTTTTGCCTGTTCGCATGTTCTGCTGCAAACTGAACCGGGGGGTGTTTGGCTCATTCCTATTGAGGTATAGTAGGGGTAGAGATCCCAGATGAGGAGCAAGGAGAAGTCTGCATTTTGTTATGATGTTGGTCTTTCAGGTGCTGTTGCCAACGGACTGGCAGGTCGTCATATGTCTTCTCAAGCATGTGGTGCCCAAGTGGCTGCTGTTCTGGCCATGCTTGATTCGCTTCAAACAGAGATTGCAAACAGCAGTGCCGCGGTCTGCTGCACATGTGTTGAAAAAAGCCCACACCAATGAACTTTTGGAAGTCAGCTGGGAGTCAGCAGTGCCCTGCACCTGTGGAGCTCTATGGTGTGATGCAATAGGTTGGCAGCCCTTAAGCCGGCCCCTGGAGGACATCATGCCTCATTGGATTTGTGCCTCCTCCCCCTCCTCCTCACTTTCCTCCTCTGTTCTCTCAGGCACCCAAGTACAGTCAATGACCTCATCATCCCCTCCCTCCTCGTCACTGGAGCAAACTTGGCAGTATGCTGCAGCTGGGGGAACATGCTAGTTTCTTGTCCTTCTGTGGCACACCCTCTCTAGGCTCACGTTACTTACTTCCTCAACCTGGAAACCAACATTGGAGCCTTCAAATCATTATGCATCCTCCAGCAGCATGTAACCGACGCTGGTGACTCCTCTGTGCATAAAGGTGGGGCTATGGAAGGAGTTGCTGTGAACAAGGACACGGTGGAATAGGCCGCTTTGGCAGCTGTGGTGGAAGGCAAACTAGTATGAGCCTGGGTGACAGAGGATGAGGAGGATGAGGACGGATTAGTTATCCACTCCACCAACTATTCTGCATGTTGTGCCTCAATAACACGGCCAGCACAGGAAAAAAAGGACAAGCGTGCCCCGCCTTCAGAGGATGCACCATGTCTGCGACCACCACTTTTCACTGTAGACACAGAGGCTGCTTGCTCTCTTTTAGTGGCCTGTGAGCATCTGCCTCTCCTTGTTGGCCTTTTGGAAATGATGGGGATTTTTATAACTTTTTACTATAGTATGTGGAATGGAAATATGGTGCTTGGGTTTTTTTTAAGGGTGCAGCAATTGTGGAGAATTTTTTTTAATTGAATGAATGTATGTTGTATATGCCCGTCCCAAAAAACAACAATGCTCTGTGCTTAGTACAATATTCTAACGGTGTATGTGGTCACATAAATAATTATATGACTAGTAGCAGCTGCTTAAATAGTAGAATATGTATATAGGCAATAATGAATCAATTAAATTAGATAAATATATAAATATACAATTATAAATATATAAATATATAAAGTGTCTCTTCAGTATTGCAGCAGCGCTGTGCACCCCAATTAAACAGGGTCTCTTTCTTAATCTATTTCAGAAAGTTCAAACACGGATCTGATAGCCAGAGTCCCACCAATAAATAATCAAGATGTATTCTGTGAGGGTAGTAATCCTTTCACCAAGCGATAACCACGTGCTGGGGTCCCCAATGAAAACTCACTCACCAGAAATCAGATCAATAAAAGCCTTGATTAATAGTAGTAAATCTGCATCAATATCCAAAGCGACCACCAGATGTCAGTATTATTCCCAGTAGTTCCAATAGGATATGTAGAAGAAACAAAAATGCTCACATAGCGTGATACTGCTAAACATCTTTATTTGAACCATCCAAACATCCCCTTAAAACCATGCGTACCAAAATTTAATAAACATTAAGCAAAGATAACAAAGTGCACTGTGCCTGATTGCGTCCTCCAGTCGTGAAAACCTGTCAGGAGCGCTCCCTGTGTGTAACCACAGTCACACGCTTCCTGGTTCCTCGGTTGGTGGAGCGCATGCGTCACTTCCTGTGCGACACGTCCCTAACGTTTCGTCACTTCCTGGACTTCTTCTGAGGGCGTGACACACAAGAAAGGAGGCCGGTATTTATATAAGTGGCAGGCGGAACAGCCAATCAGCAGAAGCAGACGCCCGGATGACTCACACATCCCCGCCCCTAATGCTAAATACTGTCAGCAATGTGTGAAAAAACATCATCCAGACATTCTGCTCCCACAGGTCGTATTAAGCATGACAATACCGGTTCTAGTGGAAGATGACCTAATGCATAAAAAACAAGTACCTTGAATACCTGCAATCATTCAGTGTATGCGGCGCGGACATTGATCCGCAGCGCTATCATTGAGCAAGCACACTTTCGGTATTCATTAAAACTGATTAAAATATTCACTCTCAAAATATAAAAGTTTTCAGTAAACAAGAATTGTCTAGCAATTTTACATCATAGATTGCTTATCCTATGAATAAAGATAAAAACTGCATAGCGATTTCCTTGCAGGCATTGAATAATCGCATACGTTGAATTGCACCTGATAAACATATGTTGGAATATTAAAATAAATATGTATTAAAATTGTATATCTAAAATGTATATATGTACATATATAAAATACTATATATAAAACGTGATCATATTGGAGTCATAATTTCATTATAATAAAACATTACACTGTGATAAAAAGAAACTGGAACCATACCGCAGGGTATGTCTATGTGTCACTGATGAAACAATTTATGTCAAGCTCTATGTTAAGACCCTTGGGGGCAATCACATCCACAGAATAGATGCAATGGGTTTCACGTTTGGATAACTCTCGGATGCGATTTATGTCCCTCCAATGGGACTGGAGATGTTCAACCCCCCAAAATTCCAATCCCGTCGGGTCACTATTATGTTTTAATTTAAAATGCAGTGAGACGTTCTGATCCTTATAGCCTATTTTTATGTTGTTTATGTGTTCAGCTATTCTCACCCCTAATAGCCTTTTTGTATGGCCTATATAGATTAAACCGCAAGGACATTTCAATGCGTACACCACAAAGGTGCTGTTGCATGTAATGAATTGTTTAATCCCAAAACTGCGATTATTAATCGGGGAAAAGAAACTATCAATTCCTCTAAGAGGTCTGGAGACCTCCCTGCAGGCTTTGCATCTCCTGCACGCAAAAAAGCCGTTGCGATCCCAAAATGTCGGAGGACGTTTAGGATTGTCAATCGCTTTCTTCACCACTCTGTCTCCAAAACTCGTGGTTTTTCTATAAATGAACTGGGGCTCAGAAGGTAATACTGTGGTAATACCTCTTAGAGGAATTGATAGTTTCCTTTCCCCGATTAATAACCGGGGGGTGTTCGGCTCATCCCTAATGACACATACTGCAGGGAAATATTGAAGATAATTGATGAAAACTGTAAAAATGATGATGCAAAAAATTATTTTTCAGCTGATCGTGAATTCGATTTGAAGTTGACCATTTTGGGACACCTTCTTGCTGATTTTCAGAAGATGCATTTAAATTTCTTACAAAAGATTGACCCACGTGCTATCCTCAATTCCATGAAACTACTATACTTTGATACATTCAAAAATGCTTTTCAGAAAAAAAATAAGAGCAAGAGCCTCGCTGAACGAGTCTGTAAAAACCTTTTTAAACCATCACTAACAGATTATATTAACAGAAAACTGGGAATAGAAGTGGTAGATGACATCGCAAATAGCAAAGGTTCTGAAAAATACAGCTCTCGGATGTTTTTTCAGTTCACCGTTCTAGAGAACCTCCTGGAGGAAGACAATTTCAAAAATTATGTGAACTATTCAAATGACTATAAAAACTTTGTAAAATCCTGGATAACTAACTATATTGTAAAGGAATATAAAAATATCAGTACTTTACAAGACAGAATTCTGTCTGATATCATGAAACGGGTCAGATCTAGCCTTAACAATCCTCCAGCTTTAAACCTTCGAGGGGTTTCAGATTTTTTGTCCCATCTGTGTGAGAAATTGAACAGTGATCTGTTGTTACCACAGCAGACAATGAGGGCAATCATTTTTAAAAATTCGGCAACTATTGAGACTTTTATTGAATATATGAAGATCAGTCTGACTGATACAGAAGAAGAGATCCGAGCAGAACTGGAATCTCTGAGTACAGAAGATGTTCTTTCCAGACTTAAAGTGAAACCTCAGGATGAACTATTCAAGAAGGTGTTTGGGTGCGGGAAGCAATGTCCTTTCTGCAAAGTCCCCTGTGAGGCTGGAGGAACGGACCATAAGGAGCACTTTGCATCCGTACATTGCTCACAAGCACTAAGAGGTTACAGATTGGAAACAACAGAAGTTCTTCGTCATGATATTTGTACTACATCTGTGGTTACCAATACAAGGTTTAAGAATGAGCTCACAGATGGGAAATTTTATCCCTTCAAGGATTATAGAGATTTCTACCCAGACTGGAAAATTCAACCTGATGAGAGTATAGAAGCTTCTGTCTACTGGAAGTTCATTCTCAAAGAGTACAATAAGCAGTTTGCAGCAGAGTATGATGCTAAACCAGCTGACTATCCTGAAGAATGGAACAGTCTGACCAGAGAGATGGCAAAGAAATGTCTCCAGAAAACCTTCAATATGTAACAAGACAATGAAATGTATGTCTCTCATCTAATGTATGTGCAATGTCCCTGTTATGAAGAAAGCCAGAATAACATTGGATTATTCACATGAATAAAAATCTACTTTGGGATCATCAGACTTATGTTTCCATTGTGTTTCACTTAGTGCTCCTTTCTATTTCATTTTTTGTTTGTTTTTTGTTTTTTTTAAGCCCATTTAAACATTATATGGCCAATAGTTTGTGGACTACTGATAATTACACCTAATATTGGCTTGTTGGACATCCTATTACAACACCATGAGAATTCATACAGGGCTGGAGCAAGGATTTTTGACATCCTAGGCAAAACCCCATCCCCCCCCCCGGCACCACCTCTGACTCCACCTCCTTTGCCCTGCCCATGTATACCCCACTATTTTAATAAAGCACCAATCAAATGCAGCCTCACCAGCATCCATCAAATGTAGCCTCACCAGCATCCATCAAATGTAGCCTCACCAGCGCCCATCAAATGCAGCCTCACCAGCGCCCATCAAATGCAGCCTCACCAGCGCCCCTCAATGAATGTTTGCTTGCTTCCATTCATTAGGGAGTCGGGACACAGACACTGGCCTCTGACACTATGTGCGAACGAAGCGGCGAATGCCTGCTGATGCTGAGACTTAGTTGCTTTCTGCAGAGAGAAGACAGTAGGAACACCATAGTGGTAGCACCGGCCCTGAATTCATACAAAGTTGCCCCCTTTCCCCTCCTTCTAGGAAACATTCACATGATTTTAGAGGGTGTCTGTGATAATGTGTGCCATCGGTGATTTTAGGTAATGATGTTGATGAGAAGACCTGGCTCACCATTGGTGTTCTAATTCCTTCCATAGATGTTCAGTTGAGGTCAGGGCTCTGTGCAGGACACCCAAGTTTCTCCACAGCAAACTGGTCAAAATGTCTTTTTTGTAATTTTAATTTTTATTAGGGATTTCACAGCAGGGGTAGACAACCTTAGAGTGGTGAAGATCTACATTAACAACATGGGAGAAATCGAAGATGTGGCAGAACTGACTATTTTTGGGAGCTAACCTAGCAAGGCAATTAAAGTAAGGCGGTTTTGAAGAGAACTTGGGGTTAATTCACTCCGGGATCACACAGTACTGCGGCACACACTCCTGTGCATTTCCCACGTTATCCCCAAGTGGTGCATTTTTACAGCCCATTCATGTGAATGGGCTGCAAATCACACTGGAATGCAAAAAAAGTAATGCAGAGAACAAAAAAGGCGATACACAAATGTGAGCAAGAATTAGCTGCACGCCCCGATGAAAACCATAAAGTATATGGAAAATTTCCCTATGGGGTTTTGTATTGCAGCAAATAAATCCAAAATAATTCAATAAAAAATAGTTTTTTTACAAAGAGTAGTATACACAAGCACAACTGTCTGCCAAGACATGAGCTCTAAAAAAACAAAACTAGAAGGCATACAATGCATAATTATACAGTGGTACAATAGACCTACAAATGGCATATTAACTGTAGAAAGTCATACAGAGAAACCCCAACGCGTTTCGACCATGTTATAGTGGAGGTCTACTTTAGGGAGGAAGAATAGAAGACTTCTGAGGAATACAATATATCAATAAGTACATTGAAAGCCAAACAGTAAATCTGTTAATTAGTAAAAAGTACAGAATAAGTAAGATTTATATTTACCACTGAGAGCTTTTTCAAGCCTTCCATAAGCTATGCCTGAGATTGTTACGCGATGATCCAGACAGCGCAGCAAAACCAGAATGGCGCACGTCCCTCATGGGCACACCCACCCACCAGGCCACAACAAGAACCTACAAGAGGCCACACTTATGCAGGAACCAGAGGGAGCAGGGGAAGGGGGTTGGCGAGGAGGAAAAGGGGGAGGAAGGGAAAGCCGCCGGGCGGGCATGGAGCAAGGGGTCAGGAGAGCCTCACAGGTGGGTCGCCAGGCCCAGAAGGAATCCCAGTTCACTGTGAAAATTGAATAGTTACTCCAATTAGTAATTTCAGGGGTAATCCCATAAACTAAAGCAACACCTTAGTGCCAGTAGAAAGGGCAGAGGATAATGAATAGAGGCCTCACACAAAGTGTGGGATAGTGCAAAAGAGTGAAAATGATAAAAACCACTGAAAGTGAACCAGAAACAAACCCCAAGAAAACCACGAGTGGAATGGTGATGATGAGGATAGAAAGCAATATCATAAGTGCCAAAACAAGAGGCACCAACAAAAGTGGGTAAAAAGTGAACCTGCCGAAGCAAAGAAAACAGGCAGTGCTGAGAAATGGGACAGTGAGAGCAAGGAAAATGCAGTTGGAAGAAGAGAGAAAGGTGACCAGTGACAAAACATGTGAAAAAAAAGGAACTCCAAAGTGAAAGAGGAAATACGATGAGAAAAGAGAGAGAAAGGAGGGAATAGGAAGGGAAAAGGAAAAAATGGAGGACAAGTGAAATGGGGAGAAGTGAATAGGGAAGTGAAGTGTGAAAGGAAATGAGAAAATGAAATTGAAAAACGCTACAACACTGGAAAGTGAAGGGGTGAAAAAACATTAATAGGCTGGCCCCTGGAAATGGGACCATGAGGTGAAGTATCAAACAAGAGTGAAAAGATGAGTGAAAGGAGTGAAAACAATCGTGAAAAAATGGTGCTCAATCTTAGAATTACCTTGAATCAGTAAGCAATTATATATCAATAGGAAGAAAGCCAAGTCCTTACGGACACTCCTCAAGATTGAAAGGTATAGACTGGTGAACGGAATATATCTATAAATCAAACCTTGAATGATTTAAATAGAGAATCCCCATATTGTGGCAGAGTAGATAAGTATATGTGAGTATGCAGCATGCTACTTACTATTATGGGTGGACCTCCATAATTGACCAGACTGCCATACAGCTTGCCTGATTATATATGGCATTAATTGGCCAAGGAGGTCCTCTGTCTGGGTGGGACCACACAAGCCCCCAGTCCCCCCACACATACACCCACATCCCCACCCATCCCCCCCCACCGGCTACCAACCCGTGCACCAATACCCCCCCAACCTGACATGGAGAAACGCCATCAAATGGCACCCTCCACATGGTCTCCCCAGTGTCCCGGAAGGGGAGGAGACCCCCTGGCAATCGCCATCGTTCCCATCGCAAATGCGTGTGACGTCACGATGCACCACGCTCACCACCGAACCAGTTCCCGCATGCGCTGTGAGCCGCTAGACATTTGGGGGGATTTCGGGACGCCGCCAGCAGACTAGTGTGGCCTCCAGTGTCCAAAGGGGGAGGCCACAGTGAGCTAAGCAAAATAGAGGCACACGGCAGCAACCATCTGCCGCTATTCCCCCCCTGCCTGCCAGGAGGTTCGATGGGACCCAGGAGAGCATGCAGTCCACGAGAGGGACAAACGCCAAAGGTGTACATTGCGCAACCGGATCCTAAAAATGGGAACAAACAAAAGACAATAGAATTTAATGGCAGAAATGTAACTAATTTTGACAACAATAAAAAAGTCTATTCTAATTATTACATAGTAATGAGTATCAAGGTAATACCACGTTCAAAGAAATATAGTAAATGGAAAGCGTAACAAATATACATAGATATTAGAACACTCATAAATCTTTATGGCACCAAAACTTGTTTGGGAAGATATTATTGTGTTTTACCTGAAACAAAGCCCTTTAAGAACGGGGCAAAAGTGATGGACAGGGTATACTATTGCCTGCAATCAAAAGATCCATCGATGCTCTCGCTGTAAAAAGGGATTTGTTCCAATCGCCCCCCCCCTTACCGGAATGTGAATTTGGTCAAGGGCGGCGAAGGAGACTTTGGGCATGATGTATTTGTGTGTTAACACCATGTGTCTGCCCAACGGTAAGTGTAAATTCCCAATTTGCATGCTGTAGATATGTTGGGCAATACAACACTTGAAATCCTGCCAAGTTTTGCCTATGTAAAATGCTTGACATTCACAAAACATCGCATAGGACTAGGCTACGAGTGCGACAATTCGCAAAATTGGTACAAACTTCTCTCCATTGGGGAGTAAAAATAATTTCTCTTTTTTAATTAGGGGACACTACGAGCATTGACGGCAAGGGAAAGAGCCTCTTGTAGAACAATGCTCTTTGATTGTTTCTCCCCTAAATTCGCTGATCACTATGCGGTCCTTAACTGACAACGCCCTTCCACTCCAACTCCTTTTTTTTGAATGGTTTGAAGTTCATACTCAACCATAACTTTTTTTTCTATTTGATGGCTCCCACTACCTAAAGGTGCAGGGTGTAGCGATGAGGACATGTGCCCCATCCTATGCTAATCTGTATCTGGGGGAGTGGAAGCGGTCCCTCCTGGGCGATGTTGACCCTGTCGAGTACACCAGCCACCTCAAGGTATGGCTGAGGTACATTGACGATGTCTTAGTCTGGGAGGGGACGGAAGCAATGTTGATGGAATTGTATCAATTTTTTTTTTTCATTTTCTCATTTCTTTTTTCTTTTCTTTTTTCTTTTTTTCCTTTCACACTTCACTTCCCTATCCCCTTTTCCCTTGCCCCCCATTTTTTCCTATTCCCTTTATGTACCCTCCTTTCTGTCTCTTTTCTCATCTTATTTCCTCTTTCTTTCACTTTGGAGTTCCTTTTCATTCACATATGTTTTATCACTGGTCACCTTTCTCTCTTCTTCCAACTGCATTTTCCTTGCTCTCACTGTCCCATTTCTCAGCACTGCCTGTTTTGTTTGCTTTGGCAGGTCCACTTTTAACCCACTTTTGTTGGTGCCTCTTGTTTTGGCACTCATGATATTGCTTTCTATCCTCATCATCACCATTCCACTCATGGTTTTCTTGGGGTTTGTTTCTGGATCACTTTTAGTGTTTAACATTTTCACTCTTTTTCACCCTTTTGCACTATCCCACACTTCTTTGTGTGAGGCCTCTATTCATTATCCTTTGCCCTTTCTACTGGCACTTAGGTGTTGCTTTAGTTTATGGGATTACCCCTGAAATTACTAATTGGAGTAACTATTCAGTTTTCACAGTGAACTGGGATTCCTTCTGGGCCTGGCGACCCACCTGTGAGGCTCTCCCGACCATTACCTCCGTGCCCGCCCAGCGGCTTTCCCTTCCTCACCCTTTTCCTCCTCACCTGCCCCCTTCCCCTGCTCCCTCTGGTTCCTGCATAAGTGCAGCCTCTTGTAGGTTCTTGTCTTGGCCTGGTGGGTGTGTGTGCCCGTGAGGGACGGGCGCCATTCTGGTTTCACTGCGCTGTCTGGATCATCGGGTAACAATCTCAGGCATAGCTTATAGAAGGCTTGAAATAAAGCTGTCAGTGGTAAATATAAATCTTATTACGTATTCTGTACTATTTACTAATTAACAGATTTTACTGTTTGGCTTTCAATGTACTTATTGATATATTGTATTCCTCAGAAGTCTATACTCTTTCCCCCTGAAGAAGACTTACAATATAACATGGTTGAAATGCATTGGGGTTTCTCTGTATGACTTTCTACAGTTAATATGCCATTTGTTTGTCTATTGTACCACTGTATAATTATGCATTGTATGCCTTCTAGTTTTGGTTTTTAGAGCTCATGTCTTGACGGACAGTTGTGCTTGTGTATACTACTCTTTGCAATAAACTATTTTTTATTGAATTATTTTGGATTTATTTGCTGCAATACAAAATGCCCTAGGGAGATTTTCCATATACTTTTTATGTAATGCATGCATTACTTTTAAAAGAACGCTGCAGCAAACGGCATGGTACTGCAGAACCATGCGATATGGTGCCCACAAATACACTGCATTTGCCATCTGCTGTTGGGGTGCTGTTACCAATACATTGGCACCTGCATGCAGATCGCAAAGGCAGTGTGCTCACCGGCAGTGTGGGAAACGTGCATGGAATATACGTTTCCTGCACCACATTCTTTTGTGAACTGGCCCTTAGAAAAATATAATCAAATGTCTATGTAAAATATGAATTTTATCCAGGTCAAGAGTAACTAAAGTTCACAGGTCAGGAGTATATAGCTCACCATTAACCGGTCAGGAGTATACAGCTTAGCATTAACTGATCAGGAGTATACAGCTCAGCATTACAGGTCAGGAGAATATAGCTCACCATTAACGGGTCCGGAGTATACAGCCCAGCATTACAGCTCATGAGTATATAGCTCGCCATTAACCGGTCAGGAGTATACAACTTAGAATTAACAGATCAGGAGTATACGGCTCAGCATTACAGCTCAGGAGTATATAGTTCACCATTAACGGGTCCGGAGTATACAGCTCAGCATTAACAGATCAGGAGTATACAGCTCAGCATTAACAGATCAGGAGTATACAGCTCAGCATTAACCGATCAGGAGTATACAGCTCAGCATTAACCGATCAGGAGTATACAGCTCAGCATTAACAGATCAGGTGTATACAGCTCAGCATTAACAGATCAGGGGTATACAGCCCATAACTGTTTGCCCTTCCCTAATGATCAGTTCCTTACCTGCTTGTTCCAACCTGCTGCCTTCAGTCCCTCCCCTCACATCCATACTGAGTGCCTGTATGAGATGTAGAAAATTGGCGGGACGAATGTGTGGGTAAGATCACACGGCAGTCAGTGAAGCTGCGCTGCTGGCTCTGCAGAGCCAGCTGCTTGTGTGTGATGCTCTGCTCCAAAGTCGGGAAGGAATGGTTTGGACAGCGGGGGTCGGCACTGGGGACACAAGATCTACCCGATGCCGATCGACGGGTAGATCACAATCAAAGGGGTTGTGGACCCCTGTTTTACAGTGTTGCAAAGCAACTTTTTTTTATAACAAATGAACATTTGACATCTATTCATAAGAAAAGGGAAGACAGAAAAAAAATCAGAGAACAGAGTAGGATATGAATATGCCACATGACTAGAGTAAAAACATTTAAGGGAGCATAATATATTACACATCACATGTACTGGATTAAAGAGGTACCATGAAGATAGTTAGAAATGGACAGTTCCAATGCGAAAGGTTTTAAACAGGGAAACAAAATCCCCTGGGGGGAAGGGGGGCACACCAAAAAAATTAAGGAGGCTATAACTAATTAAATTGAGGCAAAACATTAACATCAGAAGAGTTCAGAGTGAATGCGTAAAAACCAGAGGGTGAACAATCTCATAGGTGTCACTTGTCATTGAAGGAGCCTCACCCATCCCTTATTGTATCCATAAGGAACTCAATTCTCTTTATTGAGAGGTGTAAAACGTCTGGGACAGACCTAGGTGGTCTGGTAGCAGACCTCCCAGTCAGGGCCGTCTTTACTATCAACCGATATAAAAACAGAAAATGACTCCTGCGCACAAGTGGTCGACCCAATATAGAAGGAATACACTGGCCTTGCTGCCCTCAAGGATGGGGATTCCTAGCAGACAAAGACATAAAAAGAGAGAAGGGCGCACCAGCCATGTGCATTATCTTTTGTAAAACATTTATTGAATAAAATGATAAAGGAAATTACTCACAAGCAGTAAAGAATCATGTGCCATAAACCTTGGACATCAACTTGCAACAAGTGGTATAGATGATGAACAAAGCCTTCCAAAGGTGTTTCCGAGGAATATATACACTGCCTGCTTACGCGTTTCGAAGGGCTCATCCCTTCTTCATCAGAGCTCAGCAGTCGCTGAGCTCTGATGAAGAAGGGATGAGCCCTTCGAAACGCGTAAGCAGGCAGTGTATATATTCCTCGGAAACACCTTTGGAAGGCTTTGTTCATCATCTATACCACTTGTTGCAAGTTGATGTCCAAGGTTTATGGCACATGATTCTTTACTGCTTGTGAGTAATTTCCTTTATCATTTTATTCAATAAATGTTTTACAAAAGATAATGCACATGGCTGGTGCACCCTCTTCTCTCTTTTTATGTCTCCGTCTTTACTATCAATTGGACCCTTGGCAAACTTTTCTTGCCCCCCCCCCATGCAATTTCACTCTCCACCTGCTCTGGGACATACTATACATAGCAGCTAGACTCAAAATCAGTTTACTGTATCAGAACAAGCAGCGATTGCAATTGGTTGCCAGAGGTTACAGCATATCATTAGCACTTACTGACTGGTTGCTAGAGGTTACAGCACACATTACGGCTCACTGATTAGTTGCTAGAGGTTACAGCACATTATCTCCTCACAGCATTAGTAGCAGCATTTCACACTGAGATATTGGGACACAGTACAGGACTAAAACTTCAGGGGACAAGGGAATTTAAACCAGGATAGTTGGCAAGTATCAGGCAGCCCCACAACAATGACAGGGCCCAGGGCAGCTGCCCCTTTTGCCCTGCCTTAAAAATGGCCCCACTCCCAGTGAAACTGTATCAGTTATTGAGCTCAAACCTTGTCTTTATGGAGCTTTGTGCACAGTCATCCTGGAACTGAAAAGGACATTGGAAGACTTGCCACAAGGCTGAAAGTGCAAGGGAAGTCAGTTTCTGAGAGTTAAAAACCTAATTGGCCTTAATTGGGCGCTATTTTCTGGGAATGCAGGATCATTTTTTGGCACTATAGTAAATTACCACCAATCAATTTCTTTTGTTTGCATTCAAAAAGTGACTGTCTCCGTATCATTCATTACACCCACCATGCCTGGTAACCCACTCTACAAAGAAGGATGTCAGCTCCCCCTGACTCTGGAGGTCACCAGCAGGCCCTTAGGGTTTGGGGCCCTTGCTACAAAAGCAACAATATACATTAAAATTCTTTGTTATTCTCGATCTCTTTAACCACTTCCGGACCGCCCGCCTTCGTTTTACGTTGCTATTTTGAAGAGGAACATCGTTGTTATGGCAGCTAGCTGCCATAACCTGGTATCCTCTTCTTCAGTGGGATTTGCTTCGAGATAACTTTAAACGGCGGGCGGTCCGGAAGTGGTTAAAGAGATCGGGAAGCCACCGGCAGCAGTGAAGGCGATTGCATCTGCTCCCTAGCTTGGCATGGAGATGAGTGAGGGGAAGATGGCCCCCACCCATCTCCATATCATTGCAGGGCGGAAGCGACGTCAAAAGATTTTTATCTATTTATTTTTTCTAAAGAGGTTTAATTTTTTTTTTATTGCATTTTAGTGTAAATATAAGATGTGAGGTCTTTTTGACCCCAAATCTCATATTTAAGAGGTCCTGTCATGCTTTTTTTCGATAACAAGGGATGTTTTTACATTTCTTGTAATAGGAATAAAAGTGAAACATATTTTTTTTTAAAAGAACAGTGTAAAAAGAAAAAATAAAAGGTAAAATAAATAAGAAAAAAAAATGTAAACACGCCCCATCCCGCCAAGCTCGCGTGCAGAAGCAAACGCATACGTGAGTAGCGCCTGCATATGAAAACGGTGTTCAAACCACACATGTGAGGTATTGCCGCGATCGTTAGAGTGAGAGCAATAATTCTAGCCCTAGGCCCTCTCTGTAACTCAAAACATTCAACCCGTAGAATTTTTTAAATGTCGCCTATGGAGATATTTAAGGGTAAAAGTTTGTCGCCATTCCACGATCCGGCGCATCTTTGAAGCGTGACATGTTGGGTATCAATTTACTCGGCGTAACATTATCTTTCACAATATAAAAAAAATTGGGCTAACTTTCCTGTTGTCTTATTTTTTAATTAAAAAAAGAGCATTTTTTCCCCAAAAAAGTGCGCTTGTAAGACCTCTGCGCAAATACAGTGTGGCTGAAAGTATTGCGACAACCGCCATTTTATTCTCTAGGGTGTTAGAAAAAAAAAATTATATATATATATCGTATTTATCGGCGTATAACAAGCACTTTTTTCCCCTTAAAATCAGGGGAAAGTCGTGGGTGCGTGTTATACGCCGATCCTCGCTATCGCTATGTGAATCTCGGTGATCGCCGCCGACATTCACATAGCGAGTAGTTTTAAATATGGCGCCGCGGAGTTCGGAGGGATTCGGCGGTGCTGAACGAGCGCCGCCGAAATCACAGAGCCGAGATACACATAGTCAAGTGTATTTGGCTCTTTCCGGCGCCGCTCACAGTCACGCCCAGTCCCACCATTGGACCTGTGTTATGTCCATCATAGGGCGGGACTGGGCGGGGCGGGACTGTGAGCGGCGCCGGAAAGAGCTGAGAACCCTCGGCTATGTGTATCTCAGCGGCGTTCATTCACTTCCGCCGGCGCCGAGTCCCTCCGAACTCCGCGGCGCCATATTTAAAACTACTAGCATGTGTATGTCGGCGGCGGCGGTGGCAGGCGGTAGGCATGGACACTAGGCTGCACTGGGGACAAGGCTGCACTGGGGACAAGGCTGCAGGGACAAGGCTGCACTGGGGACAAGGCTGCACTGACAAGGCTGCACTGACACTGAAAAGGCTGCAATGGCACTAACAAGGCTGCAGATGAACACTGATGAGGCGGCATTGATGGGCATTTTAATGTAAGTTTCTTTTCCTTAAACTTCCCTCCTAAAAGTTTTTTTCCTTAAAATTCTCTCCTAAACTTGGGGTGCGTGTTATACGCCGATAAATACGGTATATATATGTTTGGGAGTTCTAAGTAATTTTCTAGCCAAAAAAACTGTTTTTAAACAACAAATGACAGAAAGAGGCTCGGTCCTTAAGTGGTTAGGCACCATATACTCTGCATCTATATATTAATACTCACTGTTACTTGATTAAAACCAGTTGTATGTGGCTGAGAAGTGTACAAAATGCCCCAAAAAGGCATTTGTGTTCTGAGCCCAGGAGCTTATGTGATGAAAACACTAGATGAGCTTCTGGCATGTGTGAATCAAATCATCACTAAATTCAAGCACAGGAAAGCATGTCAGTCAGCTTCCTCGGAAGTGTAGCTGCACTGTGCAAGACCAGTGATCATGCCTGTGACCCCCCATGTCACTTCTGGTGATACAGGGCAGTGTATCATCCTCCAAACCCAGTGGGGAAGCTACAGGCGTCATTTCCGGTGATGCAAGATGGTGTAAGGAATGGCCGGAAGCCTGAACACTGGTGCACACAGATGCCACATCCGGGCGTACCCCAGCATGGGGACACCTGAAAAGCACGCACCAGCCACCAGGATCCACGCACGGACCACTGAAAACTGACTGGGCATAAAAATCTATAATAAAGAAGGAAGCGAGGGCTCAGAGAGCAATATAGGGAGGATATGTAACGCTGGCCAGTAGCGCACAGCCCTCCCATGTTGCTCCTATATAGCATAAAACTATCCAAACAATAAAAACAGATGTGCAGAACATCTGTATATGTATACACACATATACACACAGCCCCAGATGTATGGGAAAAGTTAATAGATAAATACAGCGTGCCTGGTGCTTAACAGAAGCGGTGCCAACTACCTGTTAAAGGTGTCACCATATCTGTAGCATATATATATAATAATATGTATAGTTTATGTTAAATGATAAACAAATATAGATAGAAGCAGTCAAAATAGACAAATTGTCATTAAAACAATTCGATGAATTGATGAGTAGTTATTATGGGGGGGGCAAGACTCCGGACATTATAATGTTACATAAATGTCTAGATGAAAGGGCCAATAGCAAAATATTAAATAAAAAAAAATAAAATATGAAGATGATGATGGTGGTGGTAAACCTAGCACTATAAGAAAGATAAAGTTGTCATCATCTAAGAAAGGAGGAAGGGACCTGTATAGAGACTAGCCCTGTTGGTGTGCTGCCCAAAGTCCAATATAGACATTTATTATTGCAGTAGGTTATGTACTTCCAGATCTTCATTTAACCCTTTGGGGGCCAAGCTACCAATGGTGAATATCCAAAAACTTTCTTGTTTGCAGAGCATTTGGTATCTGCTCCCCCTGTCAAGTTCATAAATCATTGTCTCAGTCTAAGCTACCTCACTTGGACAGATGTTATTAATACCACTATACTACAGAGAAGGTGAGTGACCTGTGTTCAACTAATGGGTTTGTTACTGAATAGACAGTTATATCTCTTATAAAGAGCACTGTAACCTCTATGAACCAACATTGTGAATTACACTTCAGTAAACAAGTTCATTTTCTACAAAGTCTGGCCTGGTCACTTAATGAAGATAAACTCATGTGTGCCTTCACAGTCCATTCAATGGAAGGAATAAAGTGTAAATGAGTAAGAATGATTATGAGTTCTTGTGTAACATTGGTGTATAGAAGGAAGAGCAGTCAGTTCAGGATGGGGATGGTTCCCCAATGACGGAGGGTTCCAGTCAGAAGGGTTTTTTGGTGTATGTATAAATATGCACTTCTCAGCTGTGGGTCCCCTTCTTAGGCCCACTGTGGTACAGAGCTTTCTTAGGGACAGAGCCTGGACCATGGAAGAAGCGAGGCCCTGGATGAGAATGGTGTTCCTCTTCCAAACCTAAGGGTTGGAGCAAGACAAGTGTGCTGTACTGGAGAACTGTAGAATTGAGTGTTCTGTACTGTTAACCTCAGTTGATTCTGGAGTCTAGTGCTGGGACAGATAGTAGCTAATCAATGTCTTCAGCTGGAGAAGAGACATGGCACTTCTGATGTGAGGCCTGGTGGGATAGTCCAACAAATTGTCCTCTGCGGGTGTGAGCTTACACATTTATCCTTAACGTAGTGAGGCAGACAACACTTATAGCATGATTTCCTAAACTTTCTAAACAAAGGGACAGTTTATTGTCCTTCAGACATTAGGGGGGCCAGACTGTCTACTGAGCTGGCCAGAACCACCTCTGGAGGGAGACTATTCCACATTTTCACAGCTCTTACTGTGAAGAAACCTTTCTGTATTCGGAGATGAAAATTTTTTTCCCCTAGATGTAAAGAGTGCCTCCTTGTTCTCTGTGATGACCTTAAAGTGCATAACTCAACACCAAGTTCACTATATGGACCACTTATGTATTTGTACATGTTGATCATATCCCCCTTATGTATTTATACATGGAGATCATATCCCCCTCAATCCCCTCTTCTCAAGAGGGAATAGATTCAGTTCCTCTAATCTTTCCTCATAGCTGAGCTCTTCCATGCCTCTTATCAGTTTGGTTGCCCTTCTCTGCACTTTCTCCAGTTCCCTGATATACTTTTTGAGAGCTGGTGCCCAAAACTGAACTGCATATTCCAGATGAGGTCTTACTAATAATTTGTACAGATGATATCTCTCTCTCTGGAGTCCATACCTCTCTTAATACAAGAAAGGACTTTGCTTGCTTTGGAAACTGCAACTTGGCATTGCATGTTATTATTGAGCTTGTGATCTACCAAAACCCCCAGATCCTTCTCCACCATTTTTTCCCCCAGTTGTACTCCCCCTAGTATGTATGATGCATATTCTTAGCCCCTAAGTGCATAACTTTACATTTATCAACATTAAACCTCATTTGCCACTTAGTTGCCCAATTAGATGGAGCATTGAGGTCAGCTTGTAAATTGGAGACATCCTGTAAGGACGTTATTCCACTGCATAGCTTAGTGTCATCTGCAAAGACAGAAATGTTACTTTTTATCCCAGACCCAATATCATTTATAAAGATATTAAAAAGTAAGGATCCCAACACTGAACCTCGGGGTACAACCACTGATAACCTTAGACCATTCGGAGTAAGAATCATTAACCACTACTCTCTGGCTAAAAGACAGAATTCAGTTTTCCATCCATTTACAAATTGGTCTTTCCAAGCCTGTAGACTTTACCTTAAGCCCCATACACACGATAGGACTTTGTACAAACTTTCCCTTGGATTTTTGTTGCCCAAAAGTTTGTCTTGCATACAGACGACAGGACTTTTCCAGCCAACTTTCACCATATCACGTGGTTTTTCAGCTCTTTACCACCACCCTTTGGTCAACTTGTGTATTGTTGTCTGATATTGTGTCAATCTCGCCACTTTTTTTGGCGAGATTGACACCTTGCGATCCGGGTTGACACTGGTGCGGGGATCCGACTTGGATCCCCGCCAATGCCAGGCACTGTGTTTGGTATGAATCTTGAGGGGGAACTCCACGCCAAATTTTAAATATAAAACCGGCATGGGTTCCCCTCCAGGGGCATACCAGGCCCTTAGGTCTGGTATGGATATTAAGAGGAACCCCTACGCCGAAAAAACGGCGTTGGAGTCCCCACAAAATCCATACCAGACCCTTATCCGAGCACGCAACCTGGCCGGTCAAGAAAGGGAGTGAGCACGAGCGAGTGCCCCCCCTCCTGAGCCGTACCAGGCCGCATGCCCTCAACATGGGGGGTGGGTGCTTTGGGGGAGGGTGCGCTCCTCGGGCCCCCCACCCCAAAGCACCTTGTCCCCATGTTGATGAGGACAAGGGCCTCTTCCCGACAACCCTGGCCGTTGGTTGTTGGGGTCTTTAATAAGGGGGCCCCCAGATCCCGGCCCCCCACCCTATGTGAATGAGTATGGGGTACATCGTACCCCTACCCATTCACCTAGGGATAAAAGTGTCAATAAAAAACACACTACACGGGTTTTTAAAGTAATTTATTAGGCCAGCTCCGGGATCTTCTTCCGACTTCGGGGGTCCTCTTCCAACTTCGGGGTCTTCTTCTGACTTTGGGGGTCCTCTTCCGACTTCGGGGGTCCTCTTCCGACTTCAGGGTTCTCTCCGGCGCCTTCTCCCGGTGTCCGCATCTTCTGCCGGCTCCACCGCTATCTTCTGGCGCTCTTTTGCCAGCGGTGGTCCGGACTTCTGGATCATCTTCTTCCCTCTTCTCTTCCAGAGATGTTGACACGACGCTCTCTCCAGCCGGAATGGTCTCTGTGTGCTGCGCAACGGACTTATATAGGCGGTGACCCCGCCCCCTATGACATCACAGTCCCGGGGCATGCTGGGACTGTGAGGTCATAAGGGGGCGTGGTCATAGGATGACATGACCATGCCCCCTTATGACCTCACAGTCCCAGCATGCCCCGGGACTGTGATGTCATAGGGGGCGGGGTCACCGCCTATATAAGTCCGTTGCGCAGCACACAGAGACCATTCCGGCTGGAGAGAGCGTCGTGTCAACATCTCTGGAAGAGAAGAGGGAAGAAGATGATCCAGAAGTCCGGACCACCGCTGGCAAAAGAGCGCCAGAAGATAGCGGTGGAGCCGGCAGAAGATGCGGACACCGGGAGAAGGCGCCGGAGAGAACCCTGAAGTCGGAAGAGGACCCCCGAAGTTGGAAGAAGATCCCGGAGCTGGCCTAATAAATTACTTTAAAAACCTGTGTAGTGTGTTTTTTTATTGACACTTTTATCCCTAGGTGAATGGGTAGGGGTACGATGTACCCCATACTCATTCACATAGGGTGGGGGGCCGGGATCTGGGGGCCCCCTTATTAAAGGGGGCTCCCGGATTCCGATAAGCCCCCCGCCTGCAGACCCCGACAACCAACGGCCAGGGTTGTCGGGAAGAGGCCCTTGTCCTCATCAACATGGGGACAAGATGCTTTGGGGTGGGGGGCCTGCAGGGCGCCCCCTCCCCCAAAGCACCCACCCCCCATGTTGAGGGCATGCGGCCTGGTACGGCTCAGGAGGGGGGGCGCTCGCTCGTCCCCACTCCCTTTCCTGACCGGCCAGGCTGCGTGCTCGGATAAGGGTCTGGTATGGATTTTGGGGGGACCCCCACGCCGTTTTTTTCGGCGTAGGGGGTTCCCCTTAAAATCCATACCAGACCGAAGGGCTTGATATTCCCCAGAGGGGAATTCCCTCTCGCGCTCGCCGCAGTAGGAAAATGTGTTTTTCCTATTACAGCTAGCGCAAGATGTACAGTACCCTGCCGCCGAGAACTAGCGCGATCCCATCGCGCTGGAAACATTCTCGCGGCTGCGTACTGTAGTTTGTACAAAAGTCCGATGGCTTAGTGTACACACGATCGGACTTTGCTCCATCGGACTTTTGTTGCCGGAAAGTTTGTCCGTTTGCACAGCCAACAAAAGTCCGATGGAAACTGAAAAAGTTTGTCCGATGGAGCGTACACACGGTCGGATGTTGCTCCAAAACAGCTAATTTGCATGTTTGTTGTCAAAAAGTCTGATCGTGTGTACGGCCCTTTACACATGAGTCGTGTATGGGGAACTGTGTCAAACGCTTTTTCAAAATCCAGGTATACCACGTCCACAGCCAATATCGAGGTGGGGGGGTGACATTGAGTCACTGACATTATTTAATTATTTTTTTAATTATCTCATTCTTGAGCTAAACTTTAATATGACATTTTAATGGTTATGGAAAGATTTCTGTTTTGGATACTCCATTGAGGATTAGGGAAAATAAAATTACTGGTGATTTTTATGTGAAACCTACAAAATAGTCATCCCTTGGATGATGTATACTGGTGTTGTGATCTGTCGACTTGGCTTGGGATTAATGGTACCCATATTGCTCCAGGTGTGTGATTCCTATAGTCTCCGGATTCACTGTGTCTCCAACTTTGTGGTGTCTAGTAGCAGTGACTCCTATGCCGAAATTAGAAGATAGGGTCTCCTCCAGACCCTCCCACTTCAAATTCCTCACCAGTCAGCTGACCTCTAGTCTCTGCCCCCCAGCCATGCTATGAACTGAATGGGTGGCTGCGATGAAGGTAAGTGGGCGGCCGCAGGCTCCAGGAACAGCACCAATTTTGAAAGTAATTCCTGCACTACTTTTTGCAAGTTCAGGCTGAGGACTGAGAAGATAACACACATAGGCTGAGGACTGAGAACATAACACACATGGGCTAAAGACTGAGGAGATAACACACATGGGCTAAAGACTGAGGAGATAACACACATGGGCTAAAGACTGAGGAGATAACACACATGGGGTGAGGACTGAGGAGATAACACACATGAGCTGACGACTGAGGAGATAACACACATGAGAAGAGGACTGAGGACATAACACACATGGGCTGAGGACTGAGGAGATAACACAAATAGGATGAAGACTGAGGAGATAACACACATGGGCTGAGGACTGAGGAGATAACACACATGGGGTGAGGACTGTGGAGATAACACACATAGGATGAGAACTGAGGAGATAACACACATGGGCTGAGGACTGAGGAGATAACACACATGGGGTGAGGACTGAGGAGATAACACACATGGGGTGAGGACTGTGGAGATAACACACATAGTACATCTCCTGTACTATGTCTGCAGTCTCTGACCATCTCCTGTACTATGTCTGCAGTCTCTGACCATCTCCTGTAGTATGTCTGCAGTCTCTGACTATCTCCTGTACTATGTCTGCAGTCTCTGATCGTCTCCTGTACTATGTCTGCAGTCTCTGACATCTCCTGTACTATGTCTTTAGCCTCTGACCATCTCCTGTACTATGTCTGCAGTCTCTGACCATCCCCTGTATTATGTCTGCAGTCTCTGACCATCTCCTGTATTATGTCTGCAGTCTATGACCATCTCCTGTAGTATGCCTGCAGTCTCTGACTATCTCCTATAGTGTGTCTGCAGTCTCTGACCATCTCCTGTAGAATGTCTGCAGTCTCTGACCATTTCCTGTAGCATGCATGCTCTCTGACTCTCTTGTAGCCCATAGTCTTTAACCACCTGTTGTAGCATATCTGTAGTCTCTGACCATCTCCTTTAGTGAATTATCAGTCTGTGACCAACTTCTGACATAAGTCTGTAGTCTCTGACCATCTCTTGTAGTCTGTTTGCAGTCTGTAAGCACTTTCTCCAGCATTACATTTACTGAATATTACAATTGTCAATAAAAAGTATGTGAACCCTTTTGGAATGATATGGATTTCTGCACAAATTGGTCATAAAATGTGATCTGATCTTCATCTAAGTCACAACAATAGACAATCACAGTCTGCTTAAACTAATAACACACAAAGAATTAAATATTACCATGTTTTTATTGAACACACCGTGTAAACATTCACAGTGCAGGTGGAAAAAGCATGTGAACCCATTGACTAATGAGATCTCTAAGAGCTAATTGGAGTGAGGTGTCAGCCAACTGGAGTCCAATCAATGAGATGAGATTGGAGGTGTTGGTTACAGTTGCCCTGTCCTATGAAAAACACACACCAGTTCGGGGTTTGATTTTCACGAGAAGCATTGCCTGATGTGAATGATGCCTCACACAAAAGAGCTCTCAGAAGACCTACGATTAAGAATTGTTGACTTGCATAAAGCTGGAAAGGGTTATTAAAGTATCTCCAAAAGCCTTGCTGTTCATCAGTCCATGGTAAGACAAATTGTCTACAAATGGAGAAAGTTCAGCACTGCTGCTACTCTCCCTAGGAGTGGGCATCCTGTAAAGATGACTGCAAGAGCACAGTGCAGACTGCTCAATGAGGTGAAGAAGAACCTAGAGTGTCAGCTAAAGACTCACAAAAGTCTCTGGCATATGCTAACATATTCCCTATTAGCGAATCTATGATATGTAAAACACTAAACAAGAATGGATTTCATGGGAGGATACCACAGAGGAAGCCACTGCTGTCCAAAAAAACATTGCTGCACGTTTACAGTTTGCACAAGAGCACCTGGATGTTCCACAGCAGTACTGGCAAAATATTCTGTGGACAGATGAAACCAAAGTTGAGTTGTTTGGAAGAAACACACAACACTATGTGTGGAGAAAGGCACAGCACACCAACATCAAAACCTCATCCTAACTGTGAAGTATGGTGGTGGGGGCATCATGGTTTGGGGCTGCTTTGCTGCATCAGGGCCTGGACAGATTGCTATCATCAAAGGAAAAATGAATTCCCAAGTTTATCAAGACAGGAGAACTTAAGGCCATCTGTCCACCAGCTGAAGCTCAACAGGAGATGGGTGTTGCAACAGGACAACGACCCAAAGCCTAGAAGTAAATCAACAGAATGGCTTAAACAGAAGAAAATACGCCTTCTGGAGTGGCCCAGTCAGAGTCCTGACCTTAACCCAATTGAGATGCTGTGGCATGACCTCAAGAAAGTGATTCACACCAGACATCCCAAGAATATTGCTGAGCTGAAACAGTTCTGTAAAGAGGAATGGTCAAGAATTACTCCTGACCGTTGTGCACGTCTGATCTGCAACTACAGGAAACGTTTGGTTGAAGTTATTGCTGCCAAAGGAGGTTCAACCAGTTATTAGATATATGTGAGCCCAATTGCTGAAATCTCATATTTCAAAAATAATTTTCAATCTTTTTGAATCTGCAGCTTTCAATAAAATAATTCCTGGCACTTCCTGTTATATGATGGCAACACTGCCATCATATAATGTTTTTGTTAGGAAGCGCTCATCATTTTATCTTCTTGTAATAGTAGGAATGTGGAGGTCAGCAGAAATTCACTTTTTCATTGCTATCTTCATCTGGGTGGTCTTCATGGAGTAATAGGGATGAGCTTGATGTTCCGGTCTAACAAAAGTTCAATTCGAACATCGGGTGTTCGCCTGTACGCGGAAGAACGAACATTATGGGGCGTTTGTGGCAAATTCAAGCGCCACGGAATGCCCCATAATGCACTGCGAGATCGCAGTGCATTGCTGTATGATGATTGGCCAAGGCATGTACCTGACCTGCATGCTTTGGCCAATCCCAGCGCCCTCTGCTAAGAGAGCCATAATTGGCCAAAGGCAGGTTGCCTTTGGCCAATCATGGCTCAGGGGGACTGAGGCTATATAAGGCTACACTATATAAGGCTGCCTACACGGTGGCCCTGTGTAGTGTTGTTGGTGTGGACGGAGAGATATTAAATTAAGCAGACAGGTTATTTCGTTAGTGGCAGTGTATATGATTGATATATATATATATATATATATATATATATATATATATATATACTCTGCATCCAGTGTAGCCTATAATATCTACAGTGAATTCTGTGGTGTACTGTTTCTACTACACTTCTGGTGGTGTATACAGTGCAGCCGTAGTGCAGTTGCTACTACTTTTCTGGTTGTGTACACAATACAGTGCTGCTGTAGTACAGTTGCTACTACACTTCTGGTGGTGTATACAGTGCAGCCGTAGTACAGTTGCCACTACTTTTCTGGTGGTGTACACTGTTCACAATACAGTGCAGCTGTAGTGCAGTTGCTACTACACTTCTGGTGGTGTACACAGTAGACAATACAGTGCAGCAATAGTGTAGTTGCTACTACTTTTCTGGTGGTGTACACAGTACACAATACAGTGCAGCCGTAGTACAGTTGCTACTACTTTTCTGGTGATGTACAGATTACACAATACAGTGCAGCTGTAGCACAGTTGCTACCACACTTCTGGTGGTGTACACAGTACACAATGCCGTGCAGCCATAGTACAGTTGCTACTACACTTCTGGTGGTGTACACAGTACACAATACAGTGTAGTGTGGTGTTGCAAAACAAAATATACATCTTGTCCGGAAGGCCACCAAGGAGAGGCAGATGCTCACAGGCCACTAAAAGGTGACAAGCAGGCTCTGTGTCTACAGTCAACAGTGCTGGTCGTGGACATGGTGCATCCTCTGCAGGTGGCCGTGGAGAACACTTGCCCTTTTTTTCTGCTGCTGGTCATGTTATTGAGCCAGAACATGCAGAAGAGTTGTTGGAGTGGATAACAAAGCCATCCTCCTTCTCCTCAACCCCTGTCACCCAGGCTCAGAGTAGTTTGCCTTCCAATGCAGCTGCCAAAGCGGCCTATTCCACTGGCTACTTGTCCACAGTCACTCCTTCCGTAGCCCCACCATCATGCCTGGAGGAATCCCCCAAACTATTTGACCACAGTGTCGGGTACATGCTGCTGGAGGATGCGCAGCGATTTGAAGGCTCCGATGTTGGTTCCCAGGATGAGGAAGGGAGTATCGTGAGCCTTGAGAGAGGGGGTGCCCAAGAAGGATAAGAAACTGGCAGTCATGTTCCTCCAGCTGCAGCATACTACCAAGTTTGCTCCAGTGATGAGGAGGGAGGGGATGATGAGGTCACTGACTCTACTTGGGTGCCTGATAGAAGAGAGGAAGAGGAGGAGGCACAACTCCAATGAGGCAGGATGTCCTCTAGGGGGCAGCTTAAGGGCAGCCACCCGACTGCATCACACCGCAGAGCTCCGTAGGTGCAGGGCACTGCTGACTCCCTGCTGATTTTGAAAAGTGCCTTGGTGTGGGCCTTTTTTAAAACGTGTGCAGTGCACCGTTGCTTTTTTTGCGACCTATGTCTGAAGCGGATCAAGCGTGGCCAAATAAAAAGCACCCGCTTGGGTACTACATGCTTGACCAGACATATGATGATGTGCCATGCAGTCCGTTGGCAACAGCACTTGAAAGACCCACATCAAAGAAAAAGGCGGACTTCTCCTTGCTCCTCATCTGGGATCTCCAACCCCACTATACCTCCAGTCCGCTCAAAAACCTGCACTGAGAGGAATGAAGGTATAGCAATAGGTGTCCCAAGTACTTGCATTCAATCTGCTATTAGTATACCACCATCTGATTTTAGCAGACAAATTTCCCTACCCCAGTTGCTAAACCGTAAAAAGAAATTTTGTCCCAGCCATCCACATGCTCAGCGTCTGAATGCTAGCTTGGCCAAATTGCTAGCACTGCAACTGCTGCCTTTTCAGCTGGTAGACTCTGCCCCCTTTCATGAATTTGTGGAATGTGCTGTACCTCAGTGTCAGCTTCCAAAATGCCATTTCTTTTCACGGAAGGCCATTCCGGCTCTCTACTGGCATGTGGAAGGCAATGTTTTGGCCTCGTTGGACAGGGCGGTCAGCAGTAAGGAGCATTATACCGCTGACTCATGGTCCAGCAGGCATGGGCAGGGACGTTACCTTTCCTTCATGGCGCACTGGGTAACTCTGCTGGCAGCTGGGAAGGATGCAGGACAGGGTTCAGTATTGTTGGAGCTTGTTCCACCACTATGCCCCCAAAATGCTAGTGGTCATTCTGCCACAGCTCTCTCCTCCACCCCTCCTCTTCTTCTTCCTCTATGGCCTCTTTTGCAGATTTGTCCCCTGAACCAGCGGTGCTTCATAAGCGTTCAAGGGGCTACGTAAGCTCTAAAGCAAAACTATGCCATGTGGTGCTTGAGTTGGTCTGCTTGGAGGACAGGAGCCACACTTGGGCAAAGATTCTGTCAGCTCTGCAGGGGCAGACTCAGAGGTGGTTGATGCCACGGCAGCTTCAGACAGGAACGGTTGTATGCGACAATGGCACCAACCTTCTCTCCGCCCTCTGACAGGGACACTTGACCCATGTTCCATGTTTGGCACATGTCCTGAATTTGGTGGTGCAGCGGTTCTTGAGCAGGTACCCAGGCTTACAGGATCTCTTGAGGCAGGCCAGAAAAGTCTGTGTGATCATTTCCGCCGGTCATACAATGCAGGTGCTCAGCTGGCTGACATTCAAAGGGAATTTAACCTACCCACCAATCGCCTCATTTGTGACAGGCCCACCAGGTGGAACTCAACATTGGCAATGCTGCAGTGGCTGCACAAGCAGTAGAGCCATCAATGAGTACCTGTATGAGTATGGCAGCAGGACAGGGTCAGGGGAGCTTGGCTTCTTTTCCCCATGCCAGTGGCTACTGATCAAGGATGCATGCACTGTCCTGTCACCATTTGAGGAAGCCACAAGGATGGTGAGCAGCGACAATGCATGCATCAGTGATATTGTCCCTCTTTTCTTCCTGTTGGAGCACATGCTTGGTGGAATAATGGACAGGGCACTTGAGGCAGAACAGTGGGAGGAAGAGGAGGACTTCCTTTCCTCTCAAGGCCCCTTTTATCCAGATAGTATTCCTGCAGGCCCGCCAAACACACAGGAAGAAGAGGAGGAGGATTGTGTCAGCATTGACGTGGAGGATAACACTCAGCAGCAGTCTTCAAGGGATGATTTTCAGTCCCCAGAAACCCAAGGAGTTGTACGTGGCTGGGAGGTGGTTGTTACGGATCCTGTGATCCTTAGTGACCCAGAGGACTCAGAATCGAATGCCTCTGCAAACTTATGCTGCATGGCTTCCCTGATTCTGCAAAGCCTGCAAAAGGACCCTAGGATTTGTGGTATCAAGGAGAGGGATCATTACTGGCTGGCAACCCTTCTTGATCCACGTTACAAGGATAAGGTTGCAGAACTAATCCTGCCTTCGTAGAGGTAGCAGAGGATGAAACATCTTATGAGGCCTTGAAGAAAGGTTTGTGTAATGCATTGCCAGACCCTGAGAGGTTACATTTTACTGGTGCTGGACAATGTGTTGCTGAGGCTTCATTCAGTCAGAGAAGGTGGCTGTCTGACCGATGCCTTTAGACAATTTTGCAGTCCTCAGCGCCAAGGTCTGATCGGTTCAAGCAACCTTGCCAGCGTCTGCATTACATGGTGCAGGAATATCTAGGGGCAGGAGCAGACTTAGAGACCTTTCCAATACAGCATCCACTGGGTTACTGGGTCTTGAGGATGGACCACTGGCAAGAACTTGCTCAATATGCAATTGAGCTACTGGCCTGTCCTGCATTCAGCATGATTTCTGAACGCACATTCAGTGCTGCTGAAGGGTTTGTAATGGATCAAAGAGTGCGCCTGTCCACAGACTCTGTTGATAGGCTCACATTTATAAAAATGAATCAGTCTTGGATCAGCAGCTATCAAGCACCTGATGCTGATGTAACTGTTTGAATTTTTTATGGATGTGGATGTGGGATACCTTGAAGACTGCCTATGCTGAGTGACTATCCTATTCCTCCTCAATCTTGATGATGCTAGCGTCTAACAATATTTTTGGTTTAGGGCACCACCACCACTGTTTAACAGGGGCAGATGGGTCGAACGGAGCAATGGGACCCGAACGTCAAAAATCAAAAGTGCCCATTTTGAAGGCTTATATGCAAATACTTGGGCATACAATGGTTATAGGGGTCTGGGTCCTGCCCTGGGGCACATGTATCAATAAAAAAAAAAATTGTGAAAAACTTCATTTTTAAATGAGCAGTGATTTTTTTGATGTTTAAAGTGAAAACATAAAAATGAAAAATATAGAAAATATAGTGCCTGGGGGTCCCCTTAGTCTACCTGTAAAGTGGCAGATCTGTACCATGTCTAGAATCTGTTGCATTAATAATTACATTTATAAAGCCAAAAAAAATGACATTTTCCCTGCAAGCTGCCTTTATTTTGCTCAGCAACAGCTGGGGAGCCAGTGTGTATGATGAGGCCACAATGTAGTGCACTGGGAACAAGATTAGAGATTTTTTGGATACATTCTGGTGTCACTTTGACTTTGGATAGAAGTAAAGTGTGCCTAAAAATTGGTCTTTGGGTGTCGGTGGAGCCTTCCCACCATAACCCTATAGAAGAAATCTTGATGAAAGCAAGAATTGGCTTTGCTGTAAAAAATTGCAATGATATGCACCTGTCAAACAAGTGCTGAAAAATTGGTCTTTGGGTGTTAATTGTGCCCATGAAACCTATACCAAAAACATTTTTTCAGATAAAATGATTGAACACCCTCAACGCTAGGCAGCCTCAAAGTCCTGCAGAGATTCTACATCCCGAAAAGACTTAATCAGTGACATCGGCATCAGGGGCTTCATAGCTGGTAATCCAGGACTGATTCATTTTTATAAAAGTCAAATGGTCCACGGAGTCTGTGGACAGACGCGTTCTATGATCAGTAGCAAAACCTCCTGCAGCACTGAATGCCCGTTCTGAAAGCACACTGGATGCAGGGCAGCCCAACAACTCAATAGCATACTGGGCAAGTTCTGGCCAGTGGTCTATTCTCATGACCCAGTAAGTCAGTGGATCGTCAGCTGGAATGGATCGCCATCTCTGTTTTGGCCCCGAGGTAATTGTCCACCATGTGATGCAGACACTGCTGATGGGATGTGAAAGCAAAAGCCCTGGACTAAAAAAATTCCGAAATGCCTCACTTCTCCAACGCTCCTCTCTTGACCAACAGAAGACTCAAAACTACATTTTCCATGACACTGTAACCTACTGGAGTCAGGAAAAATGTTCAATAAAATCCTCTTTAACATGTCCTCAAGAGATTTTATCTTCTGCACTTTCTGTGGGGACAGGATGAGTTCTGAGACCTTCCCCTTATAACGGTGGTCAAGGAGGGTTGCCAACCAGCAATCATCCTTCTCCTTTATGCCACGTATTCTTGGGTCCTTTTGCAGGCTTTGTAGCATGAGGTTGCCCATGTGCCTCAATTTTGCTAAGGCTTGAGAAACAGACTCCTCGGGGTCACTCAGGATGATAGCATCTGGAACTTCCTCCTCCCAGCCACATACTTCTCCCAAGGGTCCTGGGGTAGGAAAGCCATCGCTTACAGATTGATGCATATCTTCCCCTCCTCCTCATCCTCCCCCCCTCTCTCCTCCTCTATGTTCTGTGACATAGGAATGATGGTGTATGGATAAAGTGGGCCTTGAGAGGAAAGGAAGTCCTCCTCTTCCTCCTGCTCTGCCTCCAGTGCCCTGTCCATTATGCCACACAGTCTCTGCTCCAGCAGGAACACAACAGGGATTGTGTCACTGATGCATGCACTGTCATGGCTCACCATCCTTGTGGCCTCCTCAAATAGTGACAATACAGTGCATGCATCCTTAATGATCAGCCATTGACATGGGGAAAAAAAAGCCTAGGCGGCCTGAGCCTGGTGTTGTGCTGTACTCGCACAGCTACTCGTTGACGACCCTCTGCTGCATGTATAGCTTCTGCAGCAATGCCAAAGTCGAGTTCCACCTGGTTGGCATGTCACAAATCAGGCGGTTTACAGGCAGGTGGAATTCCCACTGAATTTCAGCCAACCGAGCACTGGCTGTGTATGACCGCCTGAAATGACTACAGACTCTTCTAGCCAGCTTTCTTGCAAGCCTGGGTATGTATTTAGGAAACACTGCACCACCAAATTGAGGACATGTGCCAGGTTCCTTTTTTTCCCCCCCTTCCCCATCTCCCCCCTCTTCCCCCCCCCTCACTTAATTTCCCCTTTCCCCCTCCCCCCCTTCCCCTCCCCCCTCCCACCATGGGTCTCAATACTCTCCATGATACCTGTCTACCTTAAGTGAATTCCCCAATGTTGCTGTTATTGACTTTTCTTTTGTTGCTTGGATACCACATTATACACTGTTTTTTCTACTCAATTTTTTTATTTTGTTGTATTATGTATTATTTGGCTTGCTGTACAAGGTTGACCTTCCCAGTGACCAGGCTCTTTGGGTTCTGTTTCGCCTCGAGTTTTTTCTCCGTGGCGGGCATATGCTCGCCCTGGCAGCCCCTCAGCTGCTTGCGTCTCATTGTCTGGGAACTGGATGCCCTTTGACATGAGCGCGCGCTTGCGCAGTAGCACTTAGCACTGCACCTGCGCAGTGCGGGCGAGCAGATCCGGTGACGTCAGGGACCGCCTCTTGCGTGGTCCCGGACTTCCGGGTTGGGGTGCTCTTATAGCGGCCATTCATGGCCGCTATGTGAGCCTACAGCTTCTTGACGCTGTGCCAAGTGAGGACCACCGCTGCAGGTAAGTGCTGCCGCCCCCCTTCCTCCGGTATTGTCCCTGCTCTCAGGCAGATCTTTTTTCTTGTTTGCACTCCTGCTGCACTTTATATCTGCATACAACCTGTTCATATAACGGTTCCTGTATGCTTACCTTTTGTTACACCAGAGTGCCTTTTGGACACTCTTGCCATTTCACACTGTCCCTAATAGGCAATTTAACCCTTTCCTTGACTGGTGAGTTGACTCCTGTGTTATGGTAATTCCAGTATAATTCTTATTACAGCGGTCACTTTGACCTCCCCCGGCATATACTAATATCCTTAGCCCACCTGGGGGGCCCGTGATTGCCTACTTAACAGCGGCTGGCGACCTCACCTTGTTCGCTTCATAATCTCTTGTTATATGGTCCTCATCCATTCCAGCCTAGGCGTCTACAATTTATCAGTACTTTAGGGGTGAGTGCCAGCTCTTTACCTGTGTGCATTATCTCTTAACCTGGTTTTCCTTTTTACACCATTTAAGTAGTGGTTTCTCCCCTCACTGACCTTACTGTCCTTCCCCCAGCCCCCTCCCTCCCCCCCCTTTCTTCCCCCTCCCCCCCCCTTCTCCCCCCCCCCTTCCTTCCCCCTCCCGTCCGCCCCTTCCCCCCCCCCTTTTTCTCCCTCCCCCCTTCCTTCCCTTCTTTCCTTCCCCACTTTCCTCCCCCCCCCTCCCCCACTGCTATCTACTGTCACATTTTTCTTGATTTTTCTCCATGCACACTGGTTTTAACTCTAATAGGCACACTATTGGCACCCCCTTACCCTATTCCTCCTTTTGACTGATTCCCTAGCCCATTTACTTATATAACCCCATCATTTAAAATTTATCCTCATAGAGGCTGTTTTCTATCCCCTGTGTCCGCCGCAGGGGGAACCACTTGGGGCCCTACACACCCATAGAGAGCCATTGAACGGGTGAGCTCATCCTTTTGTTACTTAATTTTATGTATTGTTATTGTATTGTCTAATGTTTTTGCTGCATTGTTAACCTTGTTATATATCTCTTGTGTTATGTATTGATTACAATTATTGTATGTCATATCACAGATATTGCTCTCCTGAGGAAGCGGTGAAAAACCGCGAAACCGGTCGAGAATCCAAGCTCTATTTGTGTTCTATATCACTATGGGTTGTAATCCTATTGGTTGTATTTACTGCTTCCGCTTTTTATTACAACTGTATGTGACACTGTAAAAAATCTTTTAAATCATGTTTTCTATTAAAATGTAATTTTTTAGATTATGATTCTTTTTTCTACCTTTTCTTACTGAATATTTGATTATATCTAGTACCGCAATAGTCCCCCCCCCCACCTTCAGGGGTTGGTCCTCCTTGCATGGGGTACTGAGATACTGGCCGACAGAAGCAGCTCACTGCGGCCGCTCTCTACCTCCTGCCCTTTGTTTTTACACTAGACATTTGGGATGATGGTACTTGTATTTGGTATTTCAACTTTTCTGATTTAGACGCTCTTCCTTCATAGTATACACAGGGTGGATAACACACCCATAATTTTTTGTGTCCCTGGGTGAACAGCAACGCCCATCGACACACATTCTCAGTAGCGTCCTTATATTGTTTGGAGTTTGTTTAACCATATATTTTCTTGTGTGTCTTCTAGCTCTGACACTTCGTCATTACAGCATACGATAGGGGTCCCCGCTGGTAGTCTGGTACACTATGGATGTTTTAGGCACAGATTGGTCGGGCTTTATGTCCAACCTTAAAACTGCATGTTTGAATGAACATAAAATTGATGATGATATTTCAACGTTTTTTATGCGAATGTCCAAACTCCTTAAACGCAAGTCACACTTACACTGGCATATCGAATATTTTAAACTGTGAAAAAGTCTGCCCTTTGGGCTTAAGGGGTCAGATCTTCCCCACTCTCAAAGATCCCTCAGTGGACTTTAAGAAAACGTGGGAAGATATCCTAACTAAAAACAGTCTTGAATTAATTGGACTACTTATTACTCAATATACCCTTGATATGACTCTACTCGATAGCGACATCGAACGACTCAACACCGAATACTCTCATTTGACTGACAATACGGTTTTCAAAACCAAATGGAAAGAACTTAGAGAACGCTTGGAAATTATGAACAAGGACATTATCATTAAAAAACTGATTAAATTTGGGAAGGACAAAGCCGCCTTTACTGAGGGCCTGGCCTACCACTGGCCGGGAAGAGGCCGGGGTAGACGAGGCCCTCCTCGTACTAATAATAGAAACTTTACTACTGATATAAAATCAGACTCATCCTTATCCTCCACTGTATCCTCTTTAAGCACCACCCAACCCAACACTTCATCTGCACTTAACTCATCACGCAAGAGACTTCGTTTTGGGGGCAACACCCCACCAACGAACCCTAAAAAAGATAAAAAAGGCCCAAAAGGCCCGAGATCCACTCAAGCACCCCCTACACAAACCTCACATGATATTAACATCCCCGTAGAAGGGGCCACTGGCCATTCCACATTGCATGGCACAATCCCCAAAATTCTTAACTCTACTTTAATGACAAACAAATACACAAAAATCAATGAGGATGCCATTTTTTTAGATCTGAAAAAACAACAGAGCAACCTAGATGCTTACGTTCTGAAACCCCCATCGTCCCAACCAAACCCTCCGCTCCAGACTACACCAATCGTAACGTCATAAACCTTACCCCCTATACCTTCAGTAGCGAGGAAATCTTGGTATTACAGTTAGGTCTGGGTTTTTGCCCTCTTGATGGACTTAAGGTCACTGAAACAATCAAAGATCTGTATCTTTTTGCACGCAACTTAACATTTAGGTTTATTTATGACAAGGATCGGGTTAACCTTGGATTGGAGCGTGAGCTCGCGGAGCGCACCAAAGGCTTCTCTATGGATGAGTTTAGGGCACTCCGCGACCTGATGCTTCTATTCGATGAGGGTGCCACCGGAGACCCCGCGTCCTCACAAGATGGCGGGGCCCCCGATGTTGTCCCCTCAAGCGAACCTGTAGCAGGGCTAATTCCACCTACTCCCCCTACATTGAACAGGTCGGGACCCTCAGTTACCTCAAAACATATTTCCTTACCCAAGTCCTTTCGCTTACGTTCCCGGAGATTTCCTGACCTTAACACCTGCCCTGAGATATGGGCCTTCTTGCGAGCCACCATCAGTGACCTCAAGAAACAAAAATGGCCCGACTTCCCTTCAAACCTTGACCCCAGCCAGATCCGAGCTCTTCGGTCCTTACAACGACGTTCTGATGTCGTGATCAAACAATCAGACAAGGGCGGTAATATTGTCTTGATGACCAATCATCAATACGAATCTATGTGCCTTACCATCCTTAGTAACAAACATTGGTATAGACCCATCCCTGCCACGTATATATCCTCCTTTGCACAGGAACTCCGGGCTCTTTGCACTGAGACCTACATTATAGGCCTCATTGACAAAGACACCTTGGAGTTCCTGGTCCCCAAATTTCCTTGCACCCCCACCTTCTATTCCCTACCCAAGACCCATAAAGCCGCGCGTAATCCACCGGGAAGACCCATAGTGTCTGGGATAGGCTCCCTAACAGACAACGCGAGCAAATTTGTTGACGCTTTCTTAATGCCCCATGTCCGCAGCCTCCCGTCCTATATTAGGGACACCACCGACCTATTGCAACACCTTGAGGGAATCCAGATCCCTCCGTACGCCCTGCTCGTGGCTGTTGATATTGAGGCTCTTTACTCTAGTAT